>CM062807.1:113161784-113761784 GCA_031772625.1 Pinus tabuliformis | reverse complement strand
CTAACAGAAGGAGAGGACTTAGTCTGTAAGTTCAAAAAGGATTTATATGGGTTGAAACAAGCTCCTAAAGCTTGGTATGCAAGATTGGATCACTATCTACAACAACAAGGCTTCAAAAATGGAGTGGCTAGAAGTAATCTATACATAAAGACAGATGGCGGTAAGTTACTAGTTACTCTTGTTTATGTCGATGATGTGATTTTTGCCAGCAATAATGATGAAAAGAGCCATGAATTTTCTCAAAACATTTCAAAAGAGTTTGAGATGTTAATGATAGGAGAGATGTCTCACTTCCTTGGACTTCAAGTATCTCAAACCAGAGCAGGATTGTGTATATCCCAAACCAAATATCTAAAAGACATGCTCAAAAGATATTGAATGGAGGACTGTGCACCCATGAGCACACTTATGACCAAAAACTGCAAATTGAGCAAAGATGATGACTCCCCTCCAGTAGATGCAACTCATTACAAGTCAATAATTTGAGCCCTTCTATACTTAACAGCTACAAGACCAGACATAATGCAAGCAGTAGGAATGGTGGGAAGATTTCAATCTGCTCCCAAACAATCCCATTTATTAGTTGTAAAAATAATTCTCAGATATCTGAAAGGAACTCTTGATTTTGGTCTTTGGTACCCAAGGAGCTCAACACTGACTGTAACTGCATACACCGATGCTGATTGGGCTGGAAGTATAGATGATCGGAAAAGTACTAGTGGAAATGCGTTCTTCCTAGGAGACTGTTTAGTATCCTGGCTCAGCAAAAAACAGTCATCCATATCATTATCCACAGCCGAAGCCGAGTATATTGCTACAGCAGACTGTTGTACTCAGATACTATGGATGAAGGAAGCTCTAAAAGATGTCGACATATGTACAGATCAACCGATTACCATCTATTGTGACAACACAAGTGCTATCAGTCTCAGAAAAAATCCAACGATGCACTCAAGGACTAAACACATACCAATTAAGTATCATTTCCTCTGTGAGCAAGTAGCTGAACAAAACATCGTCCTAGAATATATCAGTACTAAGGAGCAGATAGCTAATATTTTCACAAAACCTCTTCCTCGAGAAGCATTTGAACATCTACGTCAAAATATGGGGGTTTTCTCTTTATCATCACTCAAGTTCATTCATAAAGATGCAGCAGGACAGGGGGAGCAGTTTGACAGGGGGAGTCTGTATGCATTCCTTTGCCATTGATGACAAAGGGAGAGAGGAGAAGAATATTGGCATCAATAACAAAGGGGGAGATTGTTAGACACAGATTGTCATTGATGTAAATATGGCCATATTCGAGGAGCAGATGTAGCCAATAGGAGCAGAACAGAGGCATGAGGAATAAAGTACAGGAGAAAAAAAAGGACGCATACAGCCATCAGAGCAACAGAGGAACAAGCAGAGCCATCAGAGCAACAGGGGACACAAACAACAATTGGAGGAAGCAAACAGAGCCATTAGAGGAACAATGGGTGCATTTATATTATTGGGAGCTATCGGGCCACAAAAGAGTTATATGCATGCAAAAACAGGCAGAGGAGCATATATTATATATATGTGTACTTTTACACTATTAGAGGTACATTACAATATATATATATATATATATATATATATATATATATATATATATATATATATATATATGCAAGCATTTAAACACTATCGGGAGCACCTAACATTCGAGGGTCATATATACTAAAGGAATACACTATCGGAAGCGCATATCATATATATGCCACAACCTCATGTATCGACGGCTAAATCATATATATGCATGCTTTTACACTATCGGGAAGTGGAAAAGACAAAAAGACTAAGTATAGGCAAATACACTGTTGGAGGCGGAAAGCGGACTTGAAACTTAATACACGGGAGCGATGAGTCATATCGGGTCCAGCACCTAATATCACATTGCTAAAATGAAGTGATATGCATTAACGTCGAGCCCTAAACCCTTGCAACTTGCGATTGCCGATGTATATTGCATCGGCACTTTGGGAGTGAAGCTACTATGTGCCAAGCGGTCCATTGCGATCGCCGATAGCAATTTACAACATCACATCGGACCTCCGCCAAGGGAAACTCCCGACTGCGATGCATATGCACATTGCAATATGACTTAATTTGTCATCGCATCTGTCACATATCGCATATTATGAAGCCTTGCCACACTAAAGTACCGATTATGATATGGACTGGACCCGATACAGGAATAGGTGCGGGTGTAATATTTCCTAAAGTCCGCCCTTTAGTCTCTTTGACTGTTTTTCCTCATATTCTCTGTGTAAATAAATATTTGGCTTGCGCGGGGTGTTTTATGCCGAAAGGCTTACGATAGCAATTCCAATGGTTCAAGAGGCTGAACATCAGTTAAATGGGGTGATTCATGGCGATAGCGATTGCGATTGGGACACAACATCTCTATTAAACTGAAATAAAACTTGTGTATGTCCCTAATGATTGAAAAATGAACGCTGCTACGATGTAACGCGTAACAATGATTTCCCTGTGTTTTCCTTGGACCTTTCTTATGAAGTTACGTGTCCATGGAGTATTAGTGAACTCGAATAGCACAGAGGAAGCCACAACGACTGTGGAGGGAAGCCGAAAGATCAAGTGAAGCAGAGGAATCTAGAACGATGGAGGAGGAAGCCAAAGAGGCAGTGGAAATTGGAAACGATCAGTCAGAGGTGTATGAAACACATAAAAACAGAAAAACAAGGGGAAGTACTATTGATGAATGCATAATCTATAAGAGAGGAAGCCTAAGAACAGGCAAGAGGCAGGAGAGACCAGAGAAGTAGGAGAACTGGAGAAAGGCAGAAGCTCAGCAGTGTTGGGTCCAGAAAACTGTAGCAAAACAGTTGATACCAGGTTTTGGTTGGAGCCCAAGAGGTTGGAATGTTTGAACTAAACAGGATTGAAATCCTTGGGAGTTGGTGCTCCTAAGTGCAGAACTATTGCAAGATGATACATATTAAAACAACTCAAAAACATATTGCAGTAAACATAGATACGAAACTAGACAAAAATATAGGCGGAAAAGGCAGAAGCCTCATGGCTTCCTCAGGTATTCTCTCTCTTTTTCATTCCCCAAAATAATTGAATATAGTGTTACAAATAAATAGATGAGAGACAGTGTTCTCAAGATAGTGTGTGCTATCTTAGACACTTTTGGTTGAGATAATTTCTCCTTTGATTGAGATAATTTCTCACCAGACACACACCAATATAGGAGTTACCTAAACTAACTCCTATCTTAGAGGAACAACCCAAGAGTTAGGCACAAATTCCTAACTTGGAATATTTAATTAATTTATTTATTTTTGGATTTATTATTGTTTTATGAGAGAGGCTAACATTCCCCCCTTCAATGATAAATCCAAAATAAGAATGAGGAACCATCTTCCAAGTTCTTATGTTGATCCTCAAAAATATTGCCTGAAAAAACTGCCAAATCTCGATGCTGAAGAAACTGCAATATGAAGAGACTGACTCAGCTACATGACTGATTCATCTAAGAAGGACGCTTGACAACTCCATCATGTGCCAAGCCGCAAAAGGATCCAACTGTCCTTTGCTTGAAAACAGCATCCAGTTTCCACTTACACAATTTGATGAACACCCACTGGCGTATTTGCTGATGATGATCGCCCATTGGCTGAAGATGTCGAAAAACAACTAAATGTTGCTTTTGCTATAATGAAAGCTGCTCACTGCTGCTTTGGCTATTGATCACCCACTGGAAAACTTGTTGATGCTCACTGCTGATGACAAATGCCCACTGGCTGATGAAGATGCCCACTGGCTGCTTCATTGATGTTGTCGAGACTTTCAGTCTAACAACCACTTGTCAATTTCATTGACATTTCCCCCCTTTGTCAGCTGAAAGGAGAGAAAATCTTCTCCAAAATATATTTGAACTCCCCCCCTTCAGGTGTAGGAGAGTTTCACTATTGTACTCCCTCGTTCAACTGCATGAGAGTACCATCATCGGTTCACTGCTGGCTGCACTATGTGTGATTGTAGTCGGTTGTAGAACTGAGACAATCTTTTGACTATGGATGACTATTCCCAAGGATCGATCCATTCATAATGTATCTTCAATCTGGCTGATTTTTGTTGGTTGCAACATTTTTCTGAAGAATGATTAGGCTTGCCACAATGGCAAGTTAGAGCATGGCAACAAATTGCATATAGTTATATATATATATATATATATATATATATATATATATATATAGTATTTATTTCATTGCACTATTTTTTGTGTTAATAAAAGCATTAATTCCAACTATCTATTTCTGTGTTTCATATATACTTATGTGTGCTTTTGGTAACAACAAGAACAACAAAAAAAAGAAATATTGATTCACGCTCCCCCCAGTATTTCCAACATAATCAACATTTTTTTAATAATAATATAAATAGTTATAGAAAATAATGATATTTTTATTATTTTTTATTTAATTTAATTTACCTAACATTAATTCAGTTAGGGGAACGCTTTCCTTATTAACAATATTAAAAATATTTTATCAAACAATAATTTATTAACTTTATTATTATTTACACTATTTTATTAAACTCAACAATCCTACTATTAGTTCTTTAAAATTCAATTTAAATATTTCATTATTTTTCTACCGTGTTAATTTTCTTTCAGTTTGCGTTTCTATAGTATATATAAACTTGTTTGGATTAGAACATTCATTCATCAAAGTAATGATGATGAAAGGTGTTAACTCAAGAATTTGAAATGTGATTTACCGAAAGAATTATCTTGAAAAATGTTTCATCTCAGACTTATTTATTTTTACTAATTCCAATTATTATAGGGTTTGTAGAAGATTAATTTTGTGTCTCTCTAATGTTTTTGTTTGGTTTTTTGAACATTATGGGTTGATATATTGTTGTTCATCCATTTTTCCTTTGTGCATCTAGACTATTTAATCTCCTCAATAGATCAAATTCTCTATCTATGTCTTAATGATGAACCACATTGATTGGTTTGAAACGTTGACCTAAAAATTAGTATGATTAATCTAGAATAACTATTTCTAAACATTATGTGTCACAAAAACTCGAACTAAAAGAAAATTAGTTTTGTTAACACGCTGACATGTCTTACATTTTATATATATATATATGGAGTCAAATATTTGTTTTAGCCCAAAACAAGTAGATTACTTTAGAAAGAAATGAATTATTAGGAGTATGTATGTTGTGAGGACTACAAAAGAGTCATTGATGGTCATATTAGCACTTAGCACTTTTTCTACCCAGATTAAAATGCCTTATTGGTATTTTAGCCAAATTTCGATGTGTGTAAAGTGGAGATGTTGAAACATGGAAATCCACCGTTTGGGCCACTTTTTAGATTAAAGGAAGAAAAGTTACTCAAATTAATAAAAAAATTACCTCCTATCAATCTCGCAACATTCATTACATGAATGAAACTTACTTCATTCGTTAAAAACCACTTCTATTCAAGTCTCATCGACCCTTTCCTTGTTTGGTGTTTGTGTTTTCGAAAGTTCAAATTATGTTTTTTCTATTCGGTGACCAATATGGTTTTAATGTGCGCGCTCAGCTCTTTCCATCTGTGCAAGCAACTTTCTTTGGCCAAGGTGAGCAGCTACAGAAAGAAGTGGAAGATACCATTACAAATTTTATTTTGATAGAGGAATCTCTACGAGCCAACTACTATTCGCAGGAAAACCGTATTTTGGGGCGATGAGATTGGCTTGATTGACATGGCATTAGGTGGTTTGTCGGTGTCTGTCAAAGGCTTTGAGAAGGCTACCGATACCATTTTAATAGATACGGAGAAGATCGATTTTGTAAATTTGATATAGTGAAAGAAGTGTTGCCCGATCTCGAGGAATTTATATCCGTCGGGAGAGCTATGATTTCACAACCTACTGCTGATTAGGGCAAACCATGCCGGCCTTATCAATTGAGGACACACTCATACATTATATTTAAGATGAGTGTTATTCGTAGCCTTTGTCTTCCTATTCATCTGGCCAGATTCAACTCTTGAAGTATAGTTGTTTTATGTTAACGAGTCCGAAATTTGAAAAATGTTTTGGTAAATCTAGATAGCTAGCATTCCTCTGTTCAACATCCATCTAATTCTTAAATATTCGGGAAATAAACCATCGACAAAAACTTAAAAATTGACTACATTCAAACCAGAATGAAAACCAAACATGATTTAGAATGTAATAGAAGCCAGAATGAAATGCAATTATTTTTGTGAAGAGATCCTCTATAACTGGCATAAAATCCAAAACTTGCGAGAATAAACTTATATGGGACCTTGTTGCATTTTGAAAACAATCTGGAATGTGAAAGGCCCCTGTCCCATTTTGAAAACAATCCGGAATGTGAAAGATATTCAACACAATTTCTGGGCTTCAAATTGTGGTTGAATCAATGTTTTGAGTCATTGTCAATCATGAGATTTGGCAAAATGTCACCTTTAGCGCTTTATCAAGTTCTTCGTGGATTTCTAAATATATTTAACTTTATAGAGGTTCTAAATATATTCAACTTTATAGAGGTAGGGAATGTGAAATATTAATTTTACAGTTCGGTTGGATTTCATTAAAAACTATTCTGGATATATAAGATAATTTTCAATGTGGGTCATTTTTATAATTATTAATATGCATCTTTTCCTATAATGATTTAAACTATAATTCAAGGTTTTTTATTATTACATTTCCCATAATAATAAGTATAGAGTTTTAAAGTCATTGTGTTAGAGGCATTCTACAATTTAGTATAAGGTAGATGTCAAGCCCTCTATAACTTAATATAAGGTAGATATCAAACATAAATGTTTAATATTTAATATTTAACAAATTTAATCTAATTTCAATGTCTATTGAGTATAGAGGTATAAACATTTAACATTTATATCTCAATTAAAAAAATATATTTAAATGAATTAAAAAATGTTAAAAGTAATAAATAAAATGATAAAAATAATATAAAGGGAATTCTTGTAAACATTTAAATGTTGGCTCAATTAATAATAAAAAGCTAAAGTTAAAGTCAATTTGATATATTTTTATTTTGTTATTAACTTGTGAATAGGCTTTGTTACCATACCATGGGCCAATACTATGGCTTATCAATACCACATGACCAAAAGCCATAACTTTTTTCACAATCAAAATATTCTGTCACAATATGACATGATTCTTAACCTTGGATATCCACCCCCACTTTACTATGAATATTATTAACATGTAAATCGATTTTGTTACAATACCATGGGCCAATACCATGGCCTATCAATACTACATGCCAAAAAAACGTAACTTATTTCACAATCAAAATATTTTATAAATAGTTTGCTTTAATTAATTTTTTAATATATTTTTTGGTTAAATCTAAAAGAAAAAATGTTATCATTATTTCTGAGATATATGAAAACCCTCTATCCTTACAACTACTAAAAATATTCCCATAAAAATTAAATCAAGGTTTAAATAAAACTAAAAATGAGAATACTTTTATATAAAAAGATGTGAAATATATATAATATAAATAATATTACCAAGAACTAGCATAGATTCATCTTAGCTAAAGATCCAAGAGATGAGAAAAAAAAATTGACTAACAATAATAGAGGAAATATAACACATGATTGTTTAAAGTTTTTTATTATTGTATTTCATTTGGCGTGGTTGATCCAAAATATAGGTTTAATATTTTACAACCAATTGAGTTTTTTTAATTGAGATACTTTCTTAAACACAATATCATGGAATCAAATTTAAGAGAGGGAGGGAGGGAAGAGGGGGAGAGGGGAGGAAGATAGTGATAAAGCAGGAAGGCGAAGAGACAGAGAGAAAGAGAGAAAGTGATGGGGGGAGAGGGAGGTGGAGGTGGGAGAGAGAGGGAAAGATAGGAAGGAAGACAAAGAGGGGAGAGGGAGAGAGAGAGTTGGAGGGGGCCAGAGAGGGAGGAAAGAATAAAGAAATAGAGAGGTAAAGGTGGAGAAAGGGAGTGAGCAACAAGAGAGAGATGGGGAGAGAGTGAGGGAGAGAGGAGGGAGGATAGAGAAGAGGAAAGGAGAAAGATAGGGAGAGAAGCGGAAGAGAGAGGGAGGGAGGGAGATAGTGATAGAGAGAGAGAGAGAGATGGGGAGTGAGATGGAGTTGGATGGGGAGAAAGAGGGAGGGATGAAGAAATACACAAAGGGAGAAAGGTGGAGAGAGAGGGAGTGATAAGGGAGAGATGGAGAGAGAGTGAGGGAGAGAGGAGAGCACGAAGCAAGAGGGAGAGAAGGGCAAGAGATAGAGAGAGACAAAGAGAGAGATAGAGAAGAAGTGAGAGGGAGAGAGAGATAGATATGGAGAGAGAGTGTATATGTTTGTGGGGTGAGAAAGAGAGAGGAAATAAGAAGGATACAAATAGATACAAATAAAGATATTATATAGTATTATATAACCAACCTAGATACGTCTTAATCTCGGATATATAAAGTGTCGAGAGTGATCAAATCTCTCGAGGTTCAAACATTTCCTCAACTTTTGCACTAAAAAAAGAGCTTTGCACCTTGAGAGATTTGATCTCTCTAAGGGATTGATAGATCTTGGGTTAAGATGGATCTAGGTTAGTTTATTATTTAAGTTTCTTACATATTAGAGTTGCCTTGAATGTATTAAAATATATATATGATTTTTAAGTTAAAGAAAAGAGTAGGGAGAAGTAGAAATCTATAAGAAGGAAATAATATTATAAGTTCAAGTTAAGAATTATTGAATATTTATAAATTATGAATGCTACCATGATTATATCTTTAAGCTACCAAGTGATGGGATGTGTTTTTAAGTAAGGGAAAATGGGTCATGAATGTAATTTGTGTAAACTTATAGGAAAAGATGGGGATTGTATCATTTCATGATTGTTACTTTCCATGGGTTCGGTGTGAACTTGCAAAAGAAAACATAACTATGTTTCCTATGAAACTTGTGAATCCTAAGTAGGATTCTATTTATAGTTCTCATTGGATTTATCTAGGGAACACTAGAGGCTTGAAGTGGGGATTGTGTGGGTAGGATTGCTTACTGTGTGATGCCAAGAGAGTGCATGGAGAATCCCTTGACGTAATTGGAGTTCTTTAAGAAACCACCTTGAGACTTCTTGATGGACCTATCCTAGAGCCCTAGAAGGTGAGTGTGATAGCTTGAGGGATTGTGGAGTAGAGAAGAGGATACATTTCATTGGGTTGTGCGAGTTGAGTTAAATAAGAGAATATAGGTTGGAATTTTTATTAGAGTTTATTACATTGGCCTAGACAACTTAATATTCAATATTAGACATAGTTGGTTCAAGCAACATTTTCCTTGGTGGAGTCATAATGTTAGCTTGGGGTTGACGCTTTTTTTAGAGAGTTAGAGTAGTAGTGTCTATGACTGACTAGAATGTTTGGGGTCTGTAGCCGATTGGTGCTTTAATTAAAGATAATTGTTATTTATTATAAATTCTTTTATGGTTTTTATTTTGTATTTTTATATGTTGAAATTTCTATTATAAATGGATGCTCATTCATTGCAAGTTGATAGGAATTCTTGATCATATCATATGTTGGGCATATTTTGTTTGGTATCAAAGTGGGTAGTTTAGAAGAATACCACCCACATTGAAAAAAATCAAAATTATAATGTGTATAGAGCAACAATTTTAGTAACATGGCTTAAAATGGAGATGGGTATGTTATGATGTGATATCAGAGTGAAGGTTACAACACTTTGGTTCTATAGGCCATAAATAAACATGTAGAATAAAAGTTATATGTTGCATGCTATGAAGTATAAAAGCATGAATGTTTAAATATGTAGTTACATATTGGTATTATTGAGTCAAATTATGAAATTATAGAGTTGAAAATGGAAGAAATTGGGAAAATCCCCAATTTTTGAGTGAAATCTAAAGCTTAATTGGTTCAAAAATGTTAATATGATGGGTACACACATTGAGGTAATGATTATATGCTTGAACATGGTAAAGGAAGGTTGTACTATAGGAGCTAAGTCTATGAACTTCATGGTGAATGGAATTTTTTGGAAAACTATGGAGTATTGGTAAAATTGCAAATACTTGAGAATTGAGTATCCCATACTAGTGACATCAGTTATGATGTGAAGGCCAAGGGGAAAAGCTCATAGTGGTAGGGGTAGATAAGTGGATAAATTGTGGGACAATTTCTATAAGAAGGATCATTTTGAGATGAAAATACATTGCTAACTGTTGATTATTTCCCAACCTAAAATGAATGTGGAGTGCCCATCATGACCAATCTTACCATTGGATTTTTCAAAGATAAGGTATTTTGTTAAGGATCATGCAAATTCAATCCTAAAGTGGATCTATGTTTCAGTCCCGCTCTTTAGATAAAGCCAAGCCATGGGGGCTTCACTTGGGGAGCAATACCATATCATGAGGATTCATATTGGGGGATATATATTGAGGAACAAATGACATAATATGTTGAATATATAATAAGGGGTGAAGGGTGTTTATAATAATGGGTATAAAAAATGGAGTTCAAAGTTAATGAAAAAATTTAAAGGGGTACAAAAAATGTTAATGAGTTTAGGGAGATTGAGATTGACTTGATTGACATCACATTGGGTGGTTTGTCAGTGTTTATCAAAGGCACCAAGAAGGTTACCAATATCATTTTAATAGGTCCAGAAAAAATTTATTTGTTGAACACATGGATGGATCAATTGTGTAAATACGATGTAGTGAAAGAAGTGATGCCAGATCGAACGAAATATATATATATATATATATATATATATATATATATATATATATATATATATATATATATATATATATATATATATATATGTATATATATATATTAGGAGAGCCATGATGATTTCACCACCTACTACTAATTAGGGAAAACCATGTCGGCCTTATAAACTGAGGACAAACAAAGAGAATATATTTAAGATGTGTGTTATTCGTTGTTTGTGTCTTTGTATTCATCTAGTCTTAAAGTATAGTTGTTTTATGTTAATTAGTATAAATAATGCTTTAGTGAATCTCATCAATACTATAGCTAGAATTCCTCCATTCAATGTACATTATTTATTTGCAACAAGGTTTTGATTAGTCTCCCTAATACTATCACTGGAATTTCCCTGTTCAATATGCATTGATTACGAATTTAATAGAAAACATAATGAAATGCAAGTGTTTCTATAGAATCTAATAGTAACCAGAATGAAATGCAATTATTTTTGTGGAGAGATCCTCTATAGCTGCCAAAACATGCCGCATCAAATCTAAAACTTGTAAGAATAAAGTTATATGGGACCTTGTTTCATTTTGTAAACAATATCGAATGTGAAAGGAATCCTATCAGAGCTTCGAGTTGGAAAGTGACCAAGAGAGTAAGAAAAACGAGAACGCATGTGCGAGCGTGCCCATGATGTGCGACAGGCATGTGGAGGAGAGTGTTCGGTTAAAGGAGACTCGAGCAAGGGCATTCGATTAAAGGTGACTTGGGAAGAGGCATTCGGTTAAAAGAGTCGGGTGTGAAAATGTTTGGTTAAAGGTGTATGTTGATGAGGGAGTTCGGTTAAAGGCATGCAGATGATGAGTTGGGTTACCGATGGGTGTGATGGGAAAGATGGGCAACTGGGTAGTGCGACGGGCAGGTGCATGTGGATGGGTGAGAAGCCCACTCAACCACTTAAAGGTTGACCCACGATGAGTTGATATAATGAGTGGGCACGTGTTGAACGATGCACAGGTCAACTATGGAGCATGTGGGCAGGCCGAGCCACAGTTGAGTGAAAAGACATGATTGTTCATCAAAGTACGAGTTGGAAGCATATATATTAGAGGCAAGTGACATTCATTTGGGCATCCATCAAACTCACACAAGTTCAGACATAACGAACAAGTGTGAGCTAAGAAGGAGGCGAACCATGAAAAAGGGGAGAGTAGGGCTCGCTTAAAAACGAGCCACAGGACTATGTATTGCAGGGAGGAAAAATCGGGGTTCCCACAAGAAAGTCAGATCAATGCTAATCAATGGACATGTTGGGTGAGTCTTGCATGATGGGTCAGAGAGACCGCAATGCAGAAGAACCAACATGACCACACACAGTCGCGGGTAGTGCAAAACACACTATGGGTGGAGGGAACCACATGGCGGAGTTGTGGGTAAAGTGATATGACTGTTGGATCTATGGGAAGAGTCAGGTGTGGTAACCATAAAGCGTTTCATGACTGCAGTGCAACTACTGGGCTACAGACCATTGTTTGGTGAACGAAGGGATGTGGGCCGCTATAAGTGACACAGCAGGAAGGCTGCTACAAGTGAACAATGGGACATGGGCCGTGTTGAAGTGAATGTCAATCGTGGGCCAACAATGCATGTAGGTAGTGTTTAGGCATAATGTGCAGGGGCTGCACAAAATTGTAAAAAATTCTATTTTTAAATATAATTGAAGAATTTGAATATAAGTGTTAGGCAGACTTGTTTGGGAGTTTCCCCTCCCATTTTATATGTGTGTACATTGTTTGTACTGTCATTGTAGATGATTTATTTCCTTTGCATATGATTACAAATGATGGAAGACAATAGAAGTAATTCCATTGCATTATAAAACTTAAAAGGAAAATTGAGTAAATGTGAAGGTTAGACGTAGTTGATAAGCTCAAGTAGTGGGAAACAAAAGAGTTAGGCAGTGTTGTACCGTGCTCACAAGTGGAATTTAATCACCACTAGAGCGAGGTCATGATAGATGGTATGAGAGATTGGTTCAAGCAAGTGGATCAAGCTTATTTGAAGAATTATTTGGGTCGCGATGTGACATGACACAAGTTTAATAGGGGAAAACTTGGACCAAGATTAACAAAGGAGAATTTTATAGCCTTGAGATGTTCTCAAAGGAAACTAATGGAAGGTATTGAAGAGAAACTGATGATAGGTGAATCTAGCATGAATGTTGAGGCAGTTTTCATGGACAAGGTATTAAATCGTATGGATGAAATGACTTCAAAGATGGATGCATTGGAAGCTAAGAATGTTGAACTTAGAGAAAACTTCACGAAGCAGGAAGAGGACCATGGCAACCTCAAGGCACGATATGAGTATCTTGAATGGTAGTATGGACAAACTGTGAATGAATTAAAGGACTTTGAAGCTACAAAGGATCAAGGATTAGAAGAGATCATGAAGTTGTGGAAGAGTCTTGACGAGGCTCTCAATGAGATTGCAATTTTGAAGAAAGAAGTTTGACATGGACCGATTGGAGGGACTGCCCATATCAAAATCAAGGAACCAAATTCTTATAATGGAGTGAGAAGCATGAAGACTCTTGGAAAATTTCTATGGGAAATGGAGCAATATATTGAACGCTTGAGGCTTCCAAATGAAGAGGCCATGGTAAATGTTGTTTCTCAATTCCTTACAAAGGATGGCAAGATGTGGTGGAGAAGGAGTGTGGATCAATTTCTCATGGTGATGTTGATGACATCTCTACATGGGAGGAAATGAAGGAAGCACTACAAACTCACTTTAGCCCAAATCAAAGATCAAAGACCAAGTATATCAAGAAAATAGGAATTATGCAAGCTTAT
This sequence comes from Pinus tabuliformis, assembly GCA_031772625.1. Lineage (NCBI taxonomy): Eukaryota > Viridiplantae > Streptophyta > Pinopsida > Pinales > Pinaceae > Pinus > Pinus tabuliformis. The sequence continues at coordinate 113,748,140 of CM062807.1, read as the reverse complement.
TAAAGAGAGTTCGTAGTGCTTCATGGCGGAGCTACCTATCATGGCGAAGAAAGATGAGGTCTCCAACTTCATCATTAGATTGAAAATTTGGGCACACAATGAGGTGAAGAGGAAGAAGATCAAAACACTTGAGCAGGAATTTGCTTTAGTTGATAGGTTGGTAGACCACTATGATCAAGGGACTAAAGAGAAGAAAAAGAATTCCGACAAGCCAAAAGAAAATTCTTCAAAGGAGGAAAGTGCAAAAGTAGGTGGAAAACCAAAGGCCAAGAAACCTTTGAAATGTTGTTTGTGCAGAGAGGATCCCATGGTGAAGAATTTTCCTTCAAGCCCAACAGTGGTAGCTCTTGTAAAATATGAAGGAAAGAAGAAGGAAGAACCAAGAGTTGGGATGATGTAGATTTTGGGGGTTGCAGAAACTACGGAGGCTATTTTGAAGAATGATCCTGAGAGGAACAAATTACAAAATGTTGAGATGAGGATTGGGCATGGCACAATACTCACCATGGTGGACAGTGGTTCAACCCACAACTTCATGAGATAGGAGGAAACAAGGAAAGTTGGGTTGAAATTCTCTCCAACTCAAGCTCATCTCAAATCAGTGAAGTCTCCACCAGACCAGGTCATTGTTGTGGCAGAGGCAGTGAAGGTGAATATAGGTGAATGACATGGAAAATTACACTTCACAGTTGTTCGGATGGATGATTATGAAGTTGTTTTCAGCATGGAATTCATGAAGCAATATGAGGCTATGACTGTTCCACATTTGAGGAAGATGTACATTTATGATGACAAGGAAGATGTACCCTTGAGTATTCGTACCATGGCAACCACGATGGGTGCACATAAGATAACAATGATGAGTGTGGATGAAATCAAGCGAGATGGAGAAATAAGTGAGAGATTTGACCACATGGAGACAATAATCATGGAGTAGGAAGAAGTCATTAAAGAATTGTTTGATAGTGTTATGGTCGTAAGAAACAATCTAGAGGCAATGAAGGATTACAAGGATGCAAAGACAGGGACCTTACCACATGAAGACCGAGAGGAATACATGCAAATATTGGAGGAAGAAGATGTTGATACATGGATTGATATGTTGGAAGAAGATTAGGGTGGAAGGCCATCAACATTCCAAACTCCACCATATTTCTAGAATGACATGGAGAATGGGCTCGTTGTCACCTCCTCATGGCAATGAGACCCTTCGACATGATGATCCAACATTGGAGGCAAGATAGATGTGATTAACAGCAGGATGCGATGATAGTCATGATGATGTAGGATGCATGTGTTCTTGGGGAGGAGATGCTACGGTTGGATTAGCTACCCAACTAGTCACCATCACAAGGGGATCCAACACATGAGATTATTGTAGAGTTACGACATGATATGGGCATGGAACGAGTCATGGGCAGAGCTATCTAGGATGCCGATATGGAGATGATTATCTTGGCGATGGACTTTTACTAGGATGGTGTTGTGGTTGGTTCAATGTCTTGAGTCATCGTGAATCATAATATTTGGTAAAATGACACCTTTAGTGCTTTATCAAGTTCTCTGTTACTTTCTAGATATATTTTCATGAGAGGTGCTCTACATCCCAATATGGGGTAGATCTCACATAAACATGTAAACGTAAAAAATTTACATGTAATGTTTAACATTTAACATTTAACATTTTTAATCTAATGTTCAGACCTATATAAAATTCAATATAATTATTATTATGTATAAACATATTATAAATTTAAAATATAAAGAGGTTTACGAACACTCAAAAAGAGGTATGGAAATAAAAATATAAATAAACTCAAGGTATGGTAAATAAATAAAAATATAATTAAACTAGAGGTATGGTAAATAAATAAAACCTCTCTTTATATTTACTCCATAAACCTATTATATTTAAGAAAACACAAAAAAAGGTTTTATTTAGGCGAAGGCTATGGGCCAAATACCATATTTATAAAAGAGGTATGGTAAATAAATAAATATAAAAGAGGTACAAAGAGGTATGATAAATAAATAAAAATGTATCAAATAGGATTATAAATCAACATCTAAACTCCTAGATCCAACCTAGATAAAAAAATACCATGGGCCAAATTATTATTAATACCATACAAAATAAACATTATTAACCCTAATATTAATATTAAAAGATTAATATTATTATTATCATTAAATATAATATTAATATTAATATTATTAAATTTAATAACTTTGGATTAATACAATATAAAATTTGTTATATTATAATATATATTAATATATCATGATATATATTAACTCTAGATATATATGGAGGGGAAGAACAAAGACATAGAGTGATAGAGGTGGAGAGATAGGGGGAGTGACAAGGGAGAGATGGGGATAAACTGAAGGAGAGGGTAGAGGAGGAATGAGGGGAGAGAGAGAGGGGGAGAAGTGAGAGAGGTAGAGAAGAGTAAGAGAGGGAGAGGGAGAAACAAAGATGGATGGGGGAGATAGTGAGAGGGTTAGAGGGCAAAGAGAGAGAGAGAGAGAGGGAGAGAGAGAGATGAGGGAAGAGATAGGTAGGAGAGAAAGGGAGAGAGAGGAAGGACGAGAGAGAGGACTTTTGAGAGAGAGAGACGGCGAGAGAGAGAGATAGAGAGAGACGGGGGAAGAGAGAGGAGGTAGGAGAGAAAGGGAGAGAGAGGAAGGGTGAGAGAGAGGACTTGAGCTAGAGGAGGAGCAAGGGAGGGATAGAGAGATGAAGTTGGAGGGGGGAGAGAGAAAGAAGAAGAAAGACATAGAAAGTAAGAAGTGGAGAGAGAGAGAAGAAGAAAGACATATAGAGTAAGAAGTGGATAGACAGAGGGAGTGACAAGGGAGAGAGAGAGTGTGTGTATTTTTAGGGGTGAGATAAAGAGACAAAGAAGGAGATATGGGGTGAAGGAGAGAGAAGGAGAGAGGGAGGGATATAGTAACATAGTTGGAGAGAGATATATATATATATAGAGTGAGTGATGTGGGAAGGGAGAGGATTGGAGGGAAAAGAGAGAGAGAGAGAGAGAGATGGGGGAAGAGAGAGGGAGGTAGGAGAGAAAGGGAGAGAGAGAGGAAGGATGGGAGATAGGACTTAAGAGAGAGGAGGAGAGTTATGGGGAAAGAGAGAGGATTGGAGGGAAAAGAGAAAGAGAGAGAGAGAGTGATGTGTGAGGATAGAGGGAGGTAGGAGAGAAAGGGAGAGAGAGGGAGGATGAGAGAGAGAACTTGTGAGAGAGGAAGAGAGAGGGAGCGATAGAGTAGGAGAGATGGAGTTGGAAGGGGAGAGAGGGAGGGAAGAAAAGACATAGATAGTGAGAAGTGGGGAGAGGGGGGGAGTGATAAGGGATAGATGCAGAGAGGGTGTGTATGTTTAGGGGTGAGATAAAGAGACAAAGAAGGAGAGATGGAGATAAAGAGAGAGAAGGAGAGAAAGAGGGATGTAGTAACAAAGTTGGAGGGTGAAGAGAGAGAGAGAGAGATAGGTGGGAGACAAAGGGAGAGAGAGGAAGGAAGAGAGAGGATATGAGAGAGTGGAGAGAGGGAGGGAAAGAGAGATGAAGTTAGAGAGGGAGAGAGAGGGAGGTAAGAAGAAAAACATAAAGAGATAAAGGTGCAGAGAGAGAGAGAGAGTGAGTGATAAGGAAGATAGAGAGAGAGGGAGAGAGGACAACAGGAGGAAAGAGAGAGAAGCGAGGGAGAGGGAGAGAAGAGGAAGAGAGAAAGAGAGTGGGATAGGAGGATGGAGGGATGGATATATAGATTAGAGAAAGAGCGTGTATGTTTTAGGGGTGATATTAAGAGACAAAGCGAGATAGAGATATTGGTGGAAGGTGAAGAGAGGGAAGAAGAGAGAGATGGAGAGAGGGAGGGGGGGACAAAGAGATTGATAAATATGGAGTGAGTTGTGTGTTTGGGGGGGTGAGATAGAGAGACAAAGAAGGAGAGATGCAGGGCGATATACATATGGATGGTGGGGGGGGGGGGGCGAAGCGAATAATATTTCTTTTACTAGATGCATTGATTTAAATGTAGATGATGATTTCTAATAATATTTGATTGTCTGCACTAGATGCATTGATTTTAGTGTACATGTTGATTTCTAATGATATTTGATTGCCTGTACTAGATGCATTGATTTCAATGTAGATAATTTCTAATCCTACTTGATTGCTTGCACTAAATGCATAGATTTCAATGTAGATGGTGATTTCTAATCCTATTTGATTGCTTGCACTAGATGCATTGATTTCTAATTATATTTGATTTCTTTCGCTAGATGCATTGATTTCAATGTAAATGATTTCTAATCTTGTTTGATTGCTTCTAGTAAATGCATTGAGTTCAATGTAGATGGTGATTTCTAATCCTATTTGATTTCTTGTACTAAATGCATTAATTTCAATGTTGTTGTTGGTTTCTAATCCTATTTGCATACTTGCACTAGATGCATTGATTTGAGTTTAGATGTTGATTTCTAATAATATTTTATTTCTTGCATTAGATGCATTGATTTCAGTGTAGAAGTTGTTTTCTAATATTATTTGATTGCTTGCATTAGGTGCATTGATTTCATTGTAGATATTGATTTATGATTTTATGTGATTGGATGTATGATGGTACATTAATTTTAGAATGAGTGGATTAAAAATGTGCATTGATTTAAGTGTAAGCACAAAAATTATTGGTAGTATACATTGATTTTTGTGTTATAGTAATTCCACTTATTAATATTGGAGAGAAAGAGAGAAAAGGTTTGATTTTTACTACGACAAGTTGAGCTAAAGATTTAAATAGTTTCTAATTTCAATTGTCATTTTGATTTAATTGATATGAAAAGATGAAAAATCTAACAAGGGTGACAATAAGAATGGTAGAAGAAAATAGTTTGAGATTGATGACACTAAAGACTATTTGTAATTGACTACATTCTTATTATTTACGTTTTCTGTCATTCAACACTATTACATTGTCACTTTGCATTCAAAATTTTTATTTCATCATTTTTTATCATTAAATTTATTAAGAATATTTATCATCTCAACAAACTGAGGTAAGTAAGAAAATTTAAAATTAAAATGACCAGATTAATCTTAGACATATTTAGCATATTTAAAATTATCGTATTAATATTAGATGTATTTACATATTATTGATAGAATTAATTATATCTTCAATAGATTTTCCTTGGCTGCACATGGCTAAAAGTAGCCTAGATCAAACTTAACTCTGGATCTATCAAGCATCGAGAAGTATTGCACTCAACAAAGAGGTTTACATCTCGAGATATTTGATCCCTCTCGGCGCTTGATAGATCCAGAGTTAAGATAGACCTAAGGCGGTTCACTTTAAAGATGTATAAAATGTAAAATATTAATTTTTAATTTGGTTGGATTTCATTAAAAATAATTCTGGATATTTAAGACAATTTTCCATTAGCATCATTTTTATAATTATTATTATGTTTTAATGAAAGGTTTTATCTTTTTGAATATGCATATTTTCGTAATATGATTATGATTTAAATTATAATTTAAGGTTGCCCATTACTACGTTTCGGAATGGTTATCATAATAATAAGTATGGAGCTTCGACGTCATTTAGTGTTGAAGTTTCTTACACATTAGAGATGCCTTGAATGTCTTTATATATATATATAATTTTCAAGTTAAAGAAAAGTGTATAAATAAGTAGAAATTTATAGGAAGGAAATAAGATTATAAGTTTAAGTTAAGAATTATTAAATATTTATAAATTATGAATGATATTATAATTATATCTTAAGTTATTAAGTGATGGGATGAGTTTCTAAGTATTGGAAAGGGTGAGGATTGTATCATTTCATGATTATTACTTTTTATGGGAATTTTGATATTAGCTTGTAAAATCTAACCGCGTTTCTTATGAAATTTGTGAATCTTAGGTATGATTCTATGTATAGTTCTTATCGGATTTCTTTAGGGAACACTAGATCCTTGAAGCGGTGATTGTGTGGGTAGGATTTCTTACTGTGTGATGCCTACAGAGTGCTTGGAGAATCCATTAGGGTAATTGGAGTTCTTTAAGCCACCACTTTGAAACTTCTTGATGGACCTATGTTAGAGCCCTCGAAGGTAAGTGTGATAGCTTGAGGGATTGTGGAGTAGAGAAAGGGATACACTTTGTTGGGTGGTGCGAGTTGAGAAAAATGAGAGAATATAGGTTGGAATTGTTATGAGAGTTTGTTACATTGGCCTAGACAACTTAATATTGACTATTAGACACAGTTGGTTCAAGTAGCCTTGGCCTTGGTGGAGTCATAGTGTTAGCTTGGTGGTGAATTTTTTTGAGAGAGTTAGAGTAGTAGTGTCTATAAATGGCTAGAATTTTTGGGGTATGTAGCCAATTGGTGCTTTCATTAAAGATAATTTTTCTTTATTATACATGCTTTTATGTTGTTTATTATGTATTTTTACATGTTGAAATTTATATTATAAATGGATACTCATTCATTGCAAGTTGATAGGAATGCATAATTGTATCATATGTTGGGCATATTTTATTTGGTATCAAAGTGGGTAGTTGATAAAACAGACAAACCGTATTGAAAAGAATCAAAATTATAATGTATATAGAGAAAGAATTTTAGTAACATGGCTCAACATGGAGATGAGTATGTTACGATGTGATATCAGAGTGAAGGTTACAACACTTGGGTTCTACAGGCCATAAATAAACATCTAGAAGAAAAGCTATATGTCGCATGCTATGAAGTATAGAAGAATGAATGTTTAAAATATTTAGCTACATATTATGAAACTGTAGAGTTGATAATGGAAGAAATTGGGAAAATCCCCAATTTTTTATTGATATCTAAAGTTTAATTGGTTCAAATATGTTAATTTGATGGGTACATAGATTAAGGTAATGATTATATTCTTGAACATGGTAAAGGAAGGTCGTACTTTAAGAGCTAATTCTATGAACTTCATGGTGGATGGAATTTTTTGGAAAACTAAGTAGTATTGGAAAAATTAGAAATATTTGAGAATTGAGTATTCCATACTAGTGACATTAGTTATGACGTGAAGGATCAAGGGGAAAATATCATAGTGGTAAGTGTAGACAAGTGGATAAATTGTGGGACAATATCTATAAGAAGGATCATTTTGAGATGAAAATACATTGTTAACCATTGAGTGTTTCCCAACCTGAAATGGATGTGGATTGTCCTTCATGGCCAATCTTACCATTGGATTTTTCAAAGATAAGTAATTTTGCTAAGGATCATGCAACTTCAATCCTAAAGTGGATATATGTTTCCATCCTGCTTTTCATTTTTAGTCGAGCATGATGAAAAAATTAAACACCACCTCTTTATTGAGGAGTCTGAGGTCATTGCCAAGATTGATGACTTCGATCATTGAATGTTTAGGAAACCCATCAAAATTGAGAAGCAGTGGAGCAATCTAGACATAGACAATAAGTAGAAAATAAGTAGCAATTGGATTCCTACCCTTGCTTCTTAAGTGACTTCGTTTTGATCCCGTTCCTATTATTATATATTTATAGATTTTTTTTAATTTTATCTATATTAATTATCTTTTTATCTAGAATATATACATTTATAAAATGTAGTAATCATATAATTATATGTAATATAAAATATTTTTTAATAAAAATATATATATATATATATATATTAAAAAAATATTTTTTATTTCACTCTCTATATATATTCATATTCTTCACACTCTATATATATATTATATTTTTTATTATATTCTTCACTCTATATATATAGATATTATATTTTTTATTTCAATATATATATTGATAGATAGATAGATAGATAGATAGTTCTTTATAGCTACCAGCGCCCTGTTCAATATGCGTTGATTACGCATGTAATTTTAAACAGAATGAAATGCAAGCGTTTCTATAGAATGTAATACATAGTAACCAGAATGAAATGCAATCCTATGTTAAATGTACGTTATTTATTCGCAACAAGTTTTTGATGAACTCACCGATAATGTCGCTGGCATCGCCCTGTTCAGTGTGCGTTGATTTGCAAGCGTTTGTATCGAATGTAATACATAGTAACCAGAATGAAATGCAATTATTTTTGTGGAAAGATGCCATAAAATGGCACATCAAATCCTAGACTTACGAGAATAAACTTATATGGGACGTTGTTGCATTTTGAAAACGATCGAAATGTGAAAGGTATCCGGTCCCACTTGAAAAAGCATCCCGTTCAAATTTTGTAGCTGGTTCAATGTCTTTAGTAATCGTCAGTCACCTTTTTCATCAATTTATCCGTGACTTTTTGGATATATTCGACTTTGGGTTTCAATGTCTTTAGTAATCGTCAGTCACCTTTTTCATCAATTTATCCCTGACTTTCTGAATATATTCGACTTTGGGAATGTACTGATGTGAAAAATTAATTTTAAAGTTCATTTGGATTTGAAATAATTTGTATATATAAGATAGTTGTTATTGTTGTTGTTATTATTATTATTATTATTAAAGTTTGATTGGATTTTATTATTATTAATCTTTTTGGTTGATAGAAGATAATTAAAAATTATTATTATGTTTGAATGGAACGGGATGTAAAGAATATGCAGAAATATTAACTTTAAAGTTTGATTGGATTTTATTATTATAATTTTTTTTGGGGATATAAGATAATTAAAAATTGTTATGATGTTTGAATGGAACGAGATATAAGGAATATGAAATATTAATTTTATAGTTTGATTGGATTTTATTAATTTTTTTGGGATATATAAGATAATTTCTAATGTATGTAGTTTTTATAATTATTATTATGTTTTAATAAAAAGTTTTATTTTCTGGCATATATTTTTATAATGATTATGATTTAAATTATAATTTAAGGTAATAATGGTTATCGTTTTATTATAGTTTTTTTAAATATCTTAAAATATATATATATATATATAATTTTTAAGTTAAAGAAAAAAATAAGGGGAAGTTAGAATTTTATAAAAAGGATATCATGATTATGATGTGATATTATAGTGAAGGTTACAATACTTTTATGGGCCATAAATAAACATGTAGAATAAAAGTTATATGTTGCATGTAAAATGTTTGATGAAATTTTTGAGGAAAAAAATTCAGAAAAAATGTTTCAATTAAAAAATTGTAATGTTGAAAAATAGTCAAATATAGCTAAATTTAGTGGTAGACTTATAGAAGCATGGGTGTTTAAAATATGTATCTATATTTGGTATTATTGAGCCAAATTATGAAATTGTAGAGTTGATAATTGAGCAAATTGGTAAAATTTTGTGAAAATACACAATTTTTGAGAGAAATATAATGCTTATTTGGTTCAAAAATGTTAATTTTATGGGTACACACGTTGAGGTAATTAGTATATGCTTGAAAATGGTAAAAGAATGATGTATTTTAGAAGCGAAGCCTATGAATTTCATGGTGAATAATTTTTTTGAAATACTACTCACTATTCACAAATTTGGAATTTTTGAGAATTGAGTATTCTATACTAATGACATCAGTTATGATCTAAAGGATCCAAGGGGATTGAATTTTTTTTAGAATTGAGTACTCTATACTAATGACATCAGTTATCGTCTAAAGTATCCAAGGGGAAAAGATCATAGTGTTAGGAGTGGACAAGTGGATAAACCATGAGACAATTTCTATAACAAGGATCATTTGGAGATGGAAATACATTATTAATAGTTTAGCATTTCCTAACCTAAAATGAAAGTGGATTGTCCATCATGACCAAGCTTACTATTGGATTTTTCATAAATAAGGTATTTTGCTAAGGATCGTGCAACTTCAATCTTAAAGTGGATCTATGTTTCAATCCCACTATTCAGCTTTAGCCGAGCATGCTAAGAAAACTGAGTATGCTGAGAAAATTGAACACCACCTCTTTATTGAGGAGTCCCGAGTAATTGTCAAGATTGATCACTTCCATCATGTGAAATTTAAGGAGGCCATTGAAATTGACAAGCGGCTGAGCAATATGAACAGGGAAAATGGGTGGAAAATAAACAACAATTCGATTCCTTCCCTTACTTCTTAAGTGAGTTCTTTTTCTCCCTCTTTTTTTTTTTTTTAATTTATCATTTTTTTTATATGTTGTTGGATCTTGTCTCTTCTTTCCTAGATTTGTTCCTTCTCCTTCTCCTCTTAGTTTCGTTATCTTTCTCCACTCTTGACTCTCTTTTCTCTATTTATTAATTAGTAGTTAGTTGTTATTATTATCATAAGTATTAGTGTTATTTAATTTTATTTTTGATTCCTTTATTTATTTTTATTTTTATTCACTTTTCTTTTCTTATTTTATATAAATTTATTTATTTAGTTATATTTTTTTTTTTTAATTTGTTTATTATTTTTATTCTTATCATTATTTTATCTTCGTGCCTTTTAATAAATATTTCTTATGATTATAATAGTATTAAAATAATTGATATTGCTTTTTATTAATCATCATTTCATGGAAGTTCTTCTAGAGGTAAGAAAAATAGTTATAGAAAATAATAATGTTTTTATTATTTTTGACCTAATTTAATTTAACTAAATATTAATTTAATTATGAGAAGGATTTCCTTATTAACAAGATTTTATCAAACAATAATTTATTAAATATTTTATTATTAATAATATTTAATTAATTTTGGGAGCCTTATTCTTAGTTTTTTTAACGTTCAATTTAAATAAATTTTTTTTTCAAACATTCACTTTCTAGTCGTTTGCATCTCTATTGTATATATAAACTTGGGATGATGAACCAAAAACAAGTTGACTAAAAAATTTAAAATATGATTTACAATATCATTTATCTTTCTATCTCCATTCTATTAAGTAAAATATATAATTTTATTTATATAAATTTATAAAATATAAGTAATCAAATAATTGTATATAATAAAAAATACAATTTTTAATATATATAGTACTAATATAATATATTATATTTATTTACACATACATTTTAACTATTTCTATCAATGAATTCTTTATTGAATTTTTAAATTTTAGTTTTATTATTTATCTTCTTATCTCATATTTATATTTATGAAATAGAAAGTATATTTTCATATATTTAAAATACATTTTATGACGTTGATGATGATGATGATGATGGTGGTGGTGGTGGTGGTTAACGTCCACTGAGACCAAACTTTGGTCTATCGGACCTAAAGAAACGAATTATTTAGTTTGATTTAAGAGATTTTATTCCTATGCTCAAAAAGCTTGGAGAGAAGCCTCCTGAGCTCACTGTAATTTTGACAATGTAAAAGGCTAGGAAGGTCAGTATTGCAACAAAGATTTTGAAATTGAGATCTAATGTGGTTGTACGAGGAGCACTCTAAGAGGAAGTGATTTTCATCGTCGATGTTCGTATTCTCACAGAGATGGCAAAACCTTTCCATCCATGGTGTTTTAAGAACTGGCCAACGACCCGTTTCACTATGGAGCTCACGAGAGTTCATTCTAATATTGGTTATATTAATTTTCTTCTTTGAGCTAGTTAAAACACAGAGATACTTTTGATCTTCTAGGGTGGGGTTGATGACCTCCTTATAATATATTAATTTTATTTTAACTCCTAAATCTTTATCACACCACAATTTTTCTTTGAACTTAGAAGTAACAATACTTTTAATGTTATTAATGTTTTGCAATGCAACATTCTCGTCGATCTCCCAATGGTTTAACCAGACCCTGGTGTCTTTATACCAATCTCGTTTGAGCCTTAGGTGGCTTTGGCTGGAATTTAAAGCTAGCTTAGGAAGTCTATGGTCTCCTATGTTATTGAGTTTGTGCTTGTACAACAGAAGCCTAGTCATAGTTAGGCTCTTGATAGGGGAAAGACCCACTTCTATAAGGAGAATAGGATAGGGTGTGTTGCTTTTAATTTTGAGGTTATACATTATAAAAAACTTCTGGATTTGCTCAATCTTTCTCCAGGATTCTCTAGAGATGCTACAACCCCAAACCTCACATCCATATAAGATAACCGGAGTGACTAAAGTTTCAAAGAGGAACTTCTTTCTATCCCACATTACAAGGGTTGTCATTTTACAATTATTTTCAAGACCAAAATAAGCTTTCCATCCCCCATTAATCCTTTTCTCAATGCTATAGTTCCAGTTGAGCTTGTGATGAATACCAATTCCTAGGTACTTGTAGGAAGACACTTCCTCCAAGTTACTATTGTCATACATAAAATTAGCGGTCCTTCTTGGATTTGATAATCATACCTTTTGTTTTGTCAGTGTTAACAATCATACCCATGGTAGAGCAGAAATCCTTAAGAAGTATAAGTTGCTTATCAAGATCAGATGGGCAACTTGCGATAAGAACAATATCGTCAGCGTAGAGAAGAAGGATGATGAATATCCCAGCTAAGATCGTGCCAACACATCCTGCTTCCTCTAGAAAACCATCTAGCTTGTCGATGTAAATGCCAAATAGGGTAGGGGAGAGGGGGCAACCTTGTTTAACTCCAATATTACACTTAATATCTTTCAACCACCCTTCATTGCTCTTTAACTTGGCAATTATATTCTCGTCTAACCTTATAGCGATAGCTTTCAACTCAAAAGGAACCTTTAGCTCTTCTAGTCTATTCCAAAGGTTATTTCTAGGAACCGTATCGAAAGCCTTTCTAAAGTCCACAAAGCAGCAAAAAGCATTGGATTTATCATTGCGGCATTCCTCCACAATGATCCTAAGCGTAACGAGGTGGTCTGTTGTTGAGTGCTGCTTTCTAAAACCCGCTTGGTCTTTAGCCCGCTTACCTTCACTTTCAAGCCATATGCTCAACTTCCTTTCCAAAAGAATACCATATAACTTGGCTAGGAGAGGGCTGACCATAATTGTCTGATAATTAGAGGGGTTATTTGTATCCCCACTTTTAAAAATAGGGATAATGAGGCTTTGAGTCCATGGTTTAGGGAACCCTTGCTTGACCGCTTGATTGAAAAGCTTGTGAATGTGGGGGATGAGGACAGGACCTCCAATTTTTTAGATTTCTGTCTGGTAACGTTGAATGTCTTTAGCTTTCCCATTGGCCAAGAGATTAACCCCAAAATAAATGTCTTCTAATGAGAAAACTTCTTTCGTTGTGAGCAGGGTTTCAAATTTATCCATGACATTTGGAGATTCATAAAGCTTTTTAACATAGGAATTCCAGTGGTGTAAAGCAATTTTATTATTGTCTTTAGTTTTCCTAGTTAGAATCTGCCTCCAGAATTTCTTATAGAAATATGAAATATTTTCTTTCCTTATTTCATTATAATTCTTTAGCATAATATTCTTTTAGTTATGTATATTTGTAATTTATGAGGTATTAATATAATATATTATCTTTCTAACCAATTTAATAAAGATTGAAGGTATATTATATTTATTATTAGTTTTTTATTTATTTTAATGATTATTTATATAATTATATTTTTAATAATTAATTGATATTATTGAATATTTAATAAATATATATAAGTTATATACTATTATAATATTTTCGGTAATGTTTTAGTTTGATTTATTGAAGTTCTTACATTTTTGTCTAAGTCTCTAGAGTATTTAATCTTTTTGATAGATTAGATTATCTATTTATGTCTTGATGATGAATCACATTTCTTTTTGATAGATCAGATTATCTATTTATGTTTTGATGATGAATCACATTGGTTGATTTGAAACATTGACCTAAAAATTGCTAATGTGATTAATCTAAAAAACTATTTCTAAACATTATGAGTCACAAAAAATTGCTGATTTGATTAATCTAAAAAAACTATTTCGAAACATTAATCGTCATAGAAAAAAGACTAGATTGTTTTAGAAAGAAATGAATTATTTCAAAACATTATTAGTCACAGAAAAGAGACTGGATTATTTTAGAAAGAAATGAATTATTAGGGGTATGTATGTTGTGAGGTATAGTGATAAAAATTTAGATGAATGTGAAATTTTAATATAATAGAATAATACAAAAAATTAAGATGCCTTATTGGTATTTTATCCTAATTTTGATGAGTGTAAAATAGAGATGTTCAAACATGGACATTCACCGTTTGGGCCACTTTTTAGATTAAAGAAAGAAAATTTAGTCAAATTAATAAAAAAAAAATATCTCACAACATTTATAACATGAATGAAATTTACTTAATTCGTTAGTAATCACTTGGTAATTGTGTTTTTGAAAGTTCAAATTATGTTTTTTCTATTCCCTGACCAATATGGTTTTAATGTGTTCGCTCAGCGCTTTCCATCTATGCACATTGCAAGCAACTTTTTTTTGGCCAAGGTGAGCAGCTACAGAAAGCAGTGGAAGATACTATTCTTTTGATAGAGGAATCTCTACGTACCAACTACTATAGCAGGAAAACCGTTATTTTGGGGCCATGAGATTGGCTTGATTGACATTGCATTACGTGGTTTGTCGGTGTCTGTCAAAGGCGTTGAGAAGGCTACCAATACCATTTTCGGTGAGCTTAAGTCGATTCTAGATTCCCCGATTATTTCGGAATCCGACGGATATGGAGGCAGTTAAAAATTTGACCGCGCCATAGATCGATTTTGTAAATTTGACATAGTGAAAGAAGTGTTGCCCGATCTGGAGAATTTCACAACCTACTGCTGATTAGGGCAAACCATCCCGGCCTTATAAATTGAGGACACACTCACAGATTTTATTTAATATGAGTGTTATTCGTAGCCTTTGTCTTCCTATTCATCTGGCCAGATTCAACTCTTGAAGTACAGTTGTTTTATGTTAACAAGTCTGAAATTTGAAAATTGTTTGCGTAAATCTCGATAACGATTCCTCTGTTCAATGTCCATTTATTTATTCCCAACAAGTTTTTGATACTTTCGCTGGCATCACGTTGTTCTATATGCGTTGATCACTGGTATTCTTATGTCGATTACTGATTCCTGGAATATTTAGTAATCTGACACACATAAATAGGGTTAAATAATTAATCATGTTTATCCGATTCCGAATATTCGGGGAATCAGCCCTTAGAGATTGATTACATTCAAACCAAAATGAAAACCAAGCGTTGATTTAGAATGTAATAGAAGCCAGAATGAAATGCAATTATTTTTGTGGAAAGATCCTCTAAAACTGGCATAAAATCCAAAACTTGCGAGAATAAACTTATATGCGACCTTGTTGCATTTTGAAGACAATCTGGAATGTGAAAGTCCCAATTTCTGGGCTTCAAATTTTGTGGTTGGTTCAATGTCTTGAGTCATCGTCAATCATAAGATTTGGCAAAATGTCACCTTTAGCGGTTTAGCAAGTTCTTCGTGGATTTCTACATATATTTAGCTTAACTTTATGGATGTAGGGAATGTGAAATATTATTTTTACAGTTTGGTTGGATTTCATTAAAAAATATTCCGGATATATGATATAATTTTCAATGTGCATCATTCTTATAATTATTATTATGTTTTAATAGAAGGTTTTACTTTTTGAATATGCATGTTTTTATAATGAGTATGATTTAAATTATAATTTAAGGTTTTTTATTATTAAATTTGGAAATGATCACTATAATAATAAGTATAGAGCTTTAAAGTTATTGGGTCAGAGGGGCTCTACAATTTAATATAAGGTAGATGTCAAGTGTAAATGTTTAACATTTAACAAATTTAATCTAATGTCAATGTCAATCCAATATAGAAGTATAAACATTTAACGTTTATATTTTAATTAAAAATATATATTTAAATGAATTAAAAAATGTTAAAAGTAATAAATAAAATTTTAAAAGTAATATAAAGGGAATTCCTGTAAACATTTAAATGTTGGCTCAATTAATAATAAAAAGTTAAAGTTAAAGTCAATTTGTTATATTTTGATTTTGTTATTAACTTGTGAATAGGCTTTGTTACCATACCATGAGCCAATACCATGGCTTATCAATACCACATGCCCAAAAACCATAACCTATTTCACAATCAAAATATTGTTTCACAATATGACATGATTCTTAACATTGGATATTCATCTCACTTTACTATGAATATTATTAACATGTAAATAGGTTTTGTTACAATACCGCGGGCCAATACCATGGCTTATCAATACTATCAATACTACATGACCAAAAAAACATAACTTATTTCACGATCAAAATATTTTATAAATATTTTACTTTGATTTATTTTTTTAATATTTTTTTTATTAAATCTAAAAGAAAAAAAATATTATCATTAATTTTGAGATATATCTAAACCCTCTATCTTTACAACTACTAAAAATATTCTCATCAAAATTAAATCAAGGTTTAAATAAAACTAAAAATGAGAATACTTTTATGTATAAAGATGTGAAATATATATATACTAGCAAAAGAAAAGCCAGAAGGCATAATTTGAGAATCATGACATATAAAAAAATCGTTGAAAATAGAAATTAGTAAACAAAATGTCATTAAAAAACTACATCTAATTTGTAAAAAATAAAAAATAAAATAAATATTAGGAAATCCAAAAGAAATATTAAATTAAAAGCATAAACTATCAATTCTTCAAATAGGGCAACCCTCTATCCAAAGAGTTTAAACTTTATACATGCAAAAATAATTTCCTCCTCTTAAAATCCAAATAAAACATGTATAACCTTACCTTTCCACATTGCACACTTGAACCATCCTGATAAAATTATGGCTCAGTTTCTTTCATCTCTGTATATGCATCCACATTCAAAGGGATGTTTATAACCTTACCTTTCCATATTGCACACTTGAACCATCACGATAAAATTCTGAATCAGTTTCTTTCATCTTTGTATATGCATCCACATTCAAAGGGATGTTTTTGGTATGCTTCTTGTAGGCATTATATAGGGACTTTTGGCTGAACACTGAATTGTACAATTAGAAAGCGAGTAAGACATCATTTCCAAGACAATTACTCACGTGTAAGGATAAACATAGTCTCAAAGCAATTACAACAATCAATAATAAATTAAAAGACTTATATGTGTGATTTACATATCTATATTAAGACTCCTTACAATATCTTTTTAAAGGTTAAGAATAATATATCAACACTTTAATTAAGTTGTTTGTAAACATAAATTAGAACAAGTTTTTCCTTGAGTTCCTACCATCCCATCCAAATGGAGCACGCTTCTTGTCCCATTTCTTATATTTTGATCCAGTTGCCTCTTGAGTATCAAACATATAAGCTTTTGAAAGATCTAGCCGAATTGCATCCAACAAATTCCCTAGAATTTTTTACTCGTCTTTAATCCATTTCTGTTCTGATATGCCTCGTGACTCCTGTGGAGCCTCTTGTCTCTTTTTTTCAGCTAGAATCTCAGTCTGATTAGATTTTCTTGCTTCATTATGCAAATAAGAAGTATATATCACACTTGAAATATTTCTACTTGAACTTTGAAGCCAATGGAAAAAATAATGTTTCACCTCGTGTCTCGGGAAGGATTCTAAACTACCATAGATTGGGAGGAAAATTGTACCCTTCTAAGTCTCAACTCAAACATCGTCTTTTTCCTTCCAGTTAGTTTTGTAGAGTCTCCCCAGAGGCATCTTCATTAATCATCCCATCTTCTAGATCATTGGCATGGGAAACAACATCCTTAGGATTTTCTGCGTCCTGTGCTTGTGGGTAATCTTGGGGCAAGCCCTCTGGATCAAGATCGTTATCAACCTTCCTCTTTATTCCTTTACCAATGTCTGTAAGTTCCTCATTTTTCTTAGAAGAGACTTCACATAGTAACAACATTAATACATTATGAACTCATAGCACAAAGATATATTCTTCAGATACATTATAAGGATTCTATTGCATAAAGAGTCTACTCAAGGCTATATAATAAATTCCATAAATATAATTAACACACGCTAAACCAAGATCTGGAATTAGCCCTTTAAACCAAGTTCTCTTTGAACAAAAGGTATGATGCAGGAGGATATCTTTCATTCCTAGGGTTAGCTAAAAAATAAAGGCAAAGATCCATTGTGTGTGAAATAATTTAGTTAAGTGATTTGTAGAGGACAATGATCTATCTATGTGCAAGCATTAAGCAAGACATGATTTGTCTAAAAAAAAATTTAACTACTTAATTTTCTTCTCGTTTTTGTGTTGCTTTCCCTTCATTATAGTCCCTCTAAAAGGACTACTCCTTGGGAACACTGGCATGGGCATTCGATCAAAGGAGAATGGAGAACAACCAACAAGGAGACTATATAGCAGGTTTTGGAAACCCAAAGGAAAGTATTGTCCATAGAGACATCCAAATGTATATGAAAGATTAAATTTGGAAGGTATGCAACCAAACTTCAATCCCACCTGAACACATTTCAATGCCCAAAGTGCTGAACAAGATAAAAGATAAGAACCAATCCAAATAATACACAAATTAGGCAAGACCTTGTATCTAGGAGGACTACAGAATTTTGTGGGATTTCATGTTAAGAAGAAAAGGATAAATCAGTGGAAGAAAAGAAGCAGCTGCCTAATACCCATAGAATTATTATGTTAAAAAAAAAAAATTCTTCCCATTTCATCCTTTGTTCATCATCCTATAATTCAGATTGTTACAGTTGGTAGAGACCCATTAATTCTAATGATTCCGACATGGATTTTTGTGGAAAGACATAACAAAAGTTGTTTCCATGCTCCAGAAAAAATTTCCCCATTTCATCATTGCTCTTCAAACCATAATTTGGCCAGAAACCCATTAACTCTAATAATTTTGCAGATCGAATTTTATTGACCTAGGGTTTCGAGCAGGTTATTGCATGTTTAGAAACTTGGATATCTTGAAACAGAAAAGCCATCCATTCACGTTTTGTCTACTATTCTCTTTCATAGTGTTTGAATGACAGAAAAACTGAAGACTCTATGGAAGAGCTTGTTTATTGCATTACATAGCACATACATTTATATGAAACCCAGCTACAAAAGTTTTAGGAACGATCATTAACTTCTTATCTAATTCTGTCGACTATCGCCGACTCTTGCCGACTGACACCAACTACTCGCTGTCATACAATCGAGACAAATGGCTCGTGATTATTATTCTAACACATCCCCTTAATCATGACCTATACTTTAACTTACTTGTTGGTTTAAGTTTCAGCTAGGCTTACAACAAAACATTTTATTATTGTCTTCTTGCTAAAGGGTCCATGCTTGTTCATTTGCTAGTGCAGTTTCATCTTTTCCTTTCTCTCTTTCCTTATGAGCTCCTTCAACTTTTCTTTTCTTATGTACTTAACATTAGCAACCTCTTCCAGATTGGGATGCAAGGCAAGATCCCAAACAAGATAATCTAATTCATGCTCTCCCCACTTTCTACTAGGAGCCACCAAAATGCACTCATCTTCGATCATGAGCAGCCTCTGAACAACATCCATGGTAGTATCCTCCACTGTCGCAACCATATTAGAAGCGGATCCAATCACATTACTAGCAATTGGGTTCAGGGACAAGCAAGTTTTGCTCTCATGTGGAATGGACTCTAGCTTTGGATATTTATGGTCATTAATAAAATCATTCTATTGATCTAATAATTCTTGTGACTCAAAGATACTACCTGAATAAAAAATATTACCAGGACCACAAATACTTCCAAATGAGCTCTCTAAAAATGCATCATCAAAAATATTAGTATCCAACATTATCCCACTCATTGTACTCCAATCAGACCAATGACCTTCTACTGGGCTCTCGTGGTTGCCACACCCTGTGTCACACATGGTTATCACTAATAGCACTCTCTATGGATTGAAAAATGAATTCAATTGGCCTTTAATTGGCCTTCCACACTCAATAATAGTCCACACACTTAGATTAACAGGGTCTTCACACAGATCTCCAACTCAATCTCCAGAGTCGGCTCTCTACTCAGCCTTAAACATAGATTTTCTCAACAACCATTGTTTCATGCTTGACACTCACCTTTAGGCAACCTCGTTTACCATTGGAGTACACAAAAACAACTCCTGCTGACGGGCTTAGTTCACACAACAACGATGACAAGAACCAAATAATATACTTGTTTTCACATTGACTTAATCATAACACACTAGTCCAACGCGGCCATTTCTCATATGACAACAACTCTTAAACACAGTTTCTTAAACACGCTAGCTTAATAGATCCACGCTACAGTGCCAAGCTCTTCCATGGCGCAGACTCCTCCAACATATGACGACAACCGAACCACCACCAATTACCATGACACCATCAGCGACAACAGTGGCAACAACTCTTTCACTTCCTTAGGCTTGGGCCTGCACCAAGCCTCTTCCCAGCAACTCTTCATCGCTTCACAGGTTCTTATAGTCAGCTACCAACTTCTCTGCACAGGTCAAACACAACTTCCCAACCACATTGACCGTTACATAGACCAACAACAAAATGGGTCATTAAATTCCCTTCGCTCCAACGAATTTCACGCAACATACAAACTATCTACCACTACTCACCTCAGCTCATGTCACCACTAGCCTTTGCACCAAATCCACAATTGGTTCCACAATAGGCACTATAGACAAAAGTGACTCAACAAAAGGCTCACTACGCCCCTTATAAACCAGACCTCTGGTAACACACAACAACGTTGAACACCACTACACCACTATGTCCACTCCTCACAGAGGTTAGATTCACCGCTCACCACACTTCGACGACTCCTCCACGACTACCACATGATCGCAACTCCACGTCACTAAAGAATTGGGTGTTTTGTCGTAGTTTATCAAAGCTGTTTAGAAGGCTACCGATACCATTTTAATAGATCCAGAGAAAATTCCATTTTTGAGGACATGGATGAATCAATTTTGTAAATATGATGTAGTGAAAGTAGTGATGCCAGATCCGGAGCAATTTATATCCATTAGGAGAGCTATGATTTCACAGCCTACCATTGATTAGGGAAAATGATGCCTTATAAACTAAGGACACAAATAAATCATAAACCTTTATTACATTCCAGGCATTTCCTTCCTTTCATTCTGAGGATGAGGAAAATTAAAAATTTATAGATGAGGAGAGAAGATCTAGAATTCTTTCCATGTGAAATTCATGACTGCACAATGATTTCTAGAAAATCAATGGGTGGTGGTGTTTGGTCTGTTTCGGTCAACGATAGTTGGTGATAGTTAGCATCTTTATTGCGGATTCACATCTAACATTCCCCCACTTGAAGCCCAATGAATAATTCTGAATCAAGTCAAACCAAGTCCTACCATGCCTCTACATAACTCGTGTTTATTTCTTAGTAGAATCTGAGTGAGTATATTAGTAGGGCTCTTATTTGTATGGATAGTTTCCAAGGATAACTTTCCTTCCTCCAGCACATATCGAATCAAATGGTACCCTAAGTCAATGTGTTTGGACTTTGAGTGAAATGCTGGATTTTTCACCAAGTGAATGGCACTCTGAATATCACAATATAGCACATACTTTCCCTGCTTTATTCCTATCTCTCCTAGGAATCACTACATCCAAAACATCTCTTTACAATCCTCTGTTACATATATGTACTTGGCCTGTAGTGGAATTTCTAGTGTCCATATCTCCAACCATATATACATTTTTAAATCATTCAAGCACAATCTCATTATGAACAAAATCTAATCAGTAATGACTAGTGCCCTTAAGATACCTCAAAATCCATTTTACTGCTTGCCAATGTTTTTTTCTTGAATTGATAAGAAACCTGCTCACTACTTCCACTGAATATGAATTTTTGGGTCGTGAACGTACCATGGCTAATCCAAGGGATCAAAAAAGTGCTCAAAATTAAAAGTGTTCAAAAGTGCTTGAAACCTATGCCAAAGCGTATATTTCCACAACCTAAATCCAATGCAACTAGAATTTCTCAAAATTGATATCGTATTCTCTCGATATCATGTTTTGATCATTTTTCCAAACAAGTAAAACTTTACAGGTTGGATTCAGGATTGTTGACTAGGCAGTCCATACTCTCACTGGGAACTGTACCCTCATCTATTTGTTGATAGAAAATAGTCTTTTGGAGGTCCTAAAGGTTCCAGTGGGGAGGAGTGATCCAAGGGATCAATAAACTGCTCAAAATTTAAAGTGTTCAAAAGTTCTCAAAATGTATTCCAAAGCATAGATATCGATGACCTGAATCCATCACAACTTGAATCTCTCAAAATTGATATCATATTCTCCCGATATCATGTTCTGATCATTTTCCTAAACACGTAAAAACTTTGTAGGTTGGATGCAGAACCGCTGACAAGGAAATCCGTATACTCATTGGGCAGGGTGACTGGGAAAGCTGATTGTACCTCATGGGCCAATGGTAGGCTGCCAAGTGGCCTCACGTGATTGGTTGATTTTTTTGGCACATTTGATTGGTGGTTGAAGTTTTTATGTGGACCAATTGTGGGATGCCACATGGCCTAGTCATAGGCTACCACGTCGCACCCCAACACAATGAAACATTTGGCACGAGTCAGCCGAAGGCTCGCCAAGGTTCAAACACCAGATTAGTGAACAAGAAATACAATGGCCTACCACAGTTCCTATGGTGTTACTTATTAAACCATAGCACCAAATTTTTATTTATGTTTACCGCAATTTGAAGTTTGGGGAAGGGGTCAGGCCTATGCCTTGGCCCCTAGTCACATTACTACCCACGAGACCATAGGAATAAAGGAGTTAATGGCTCGGTCTTAGCCCCAACCAAAGGTTCTGGAATCCACAACGTGTTACCACCAGACTACAACAGGAGCACTAACAATTGCAGAGGGGATTGGAGGTTAAGCTCACAATCTAGGCATTACACCACACGACCAACAATAGATTGCAGCGGAGAGCTTGGCGAGACGGGTGCTAAGAATGGGGGCTAGCCCCAAGTCATATGGTGCATGGAACATAATTTCGACAAACTGAGAGAGCATGTCAACGGGGAAAGTGGTTAGCCCCAGCCGCCGGGCGCCTGGCCCTATGGGCCCAAATTTTCCACCGAGAGGCCTTATTGGGAACTTAAAATAGGAAACAAATTACATACGAACTGGCGTGAATCTCGATGAAACCATGTGAAATTGATTCTTGGCGAGCCGTGGAATTGCAGAATTCATAGAACAGTTAGAAGAGCGGTGCAATTTGTAGAGTAGTTAACAGAAAAACTTCTCTAGAGCATAACTTCTTCAAGTTTTGGTCAAATTGAGCCCAACAAGAGCCGAGATGGGGAGTTTTGACTATTATGAAGCCATTGGAGACATAATTTTTACATTATGAGCATTGAAAATCCATGTAATCACAAATTTGAGCACTTAATGAAATAGGCCCAACATTGGAAGATGGACCAAGAGATGTAGCCCAGGAGAGGGGTGGACTCCTTTATAATTTTGATGTCTTGTGTTTATGATATAGTATATTTGTCTATGTTTTTATGATATTAACAAAATTTTAAAATAATTATTTTATGTACTTTTGTAAAGTGATCCATTCCCTAAAAGACATAAAATTTTACTTGCAAATTTTCTCATCATCTTCAAGTTTGTATAACAGATCAATGGCATACATCAAGTTTCCAACTCTTGAAGAACAAGGAATCTTACTCATTTCTTCCTTCTCCTTTTCATCACTAGGACATAACTTATCACTCAGCTTGAAGTGAGTTACAAGGGGTGTAACAATTGGCTTGGCATCCTTCATATTAAACCTATCAGTCACCTTCTTGATATATTTTTCTTGTGACATCCAAAACCTTTTTTTTTTCTCTCAAGCATAATCCTCATGCCCAATATTTTTTGTGTTGGACCCAAATCCTTCATTGGAAATTTTCTTTCCAAATATTTCTTTAACCTATTGATCATATTCTTATCATGCCCAACAATCAACATGTCATCCACATATAAGAATAATACTATACACTTTCCTTGATCATACCTCTAATATAGACACAGTGGTCAAATTCCAAGTTCCAACCTGTGAAAATCATGTTTCAACATAAATGAATCAAATTTGTTATACCATTTCTGACATGCCCATTTCAACACATAGAGGCTCTTCTTTAACCTAAAAACTAGGTCTTCTTTTCCTTTTTCTATGAAGCCTTCTGGCTGCTCCATATAAATTTCTTCCTTCAATTGACCATGAAGGAAAGAAATTTTTACATCTAACTGTTAACATTCTAAGTCTAAAGAAACAAAAAGACCAAGAATGACTCTAATGGATGAAATTTTGACAATAGGTGAGAAAATGTTAGCGAAGTCAATACCTTCTTTTTGGGGAAATCCTTTCACCACCAGCCTTGCTTTATACCTCTCCTTATTTCTCTCACCTTCATGCTTAACCTTGTATACCAATTTGTTTTGTAATCCTTTCTACCCTTTGGGAGCTTTACCACCTCCCAAGTTTTATTTTCCAGTAAAGTGTTCATTTCTTCCTCCATTCCTTTCTTTCATTCTTTACTATTCTCAACTTTACAAGCCTCTTGAAAACAATTAGGCTCACCTTCATTATTTAATAAAATACACTTTGAAGGAGGATATATTTGTGAAGGCCTATGAGGCCTAGCAGATCTATGAAGAAAATGTGGTAGTGATTTATGAGATTGAGTCTCATGTAGAGGTTCTTGTAAGATTCCTTCTTCTTGGTGTTCATCAATTTCCACTTGTTGCCTTTCCTTCTCTTGAATTTTCTGTCCATTTTCTTGCATTGGTGGGATGTTTTCATGCTTCTCTTAAAACTTGTCAATAACTTTGTTGATCTCCAAATCACCTACATAACTATTAAACATTTATGACTCATTAAATATGACTTCCCTACTTCTAATAAATTTATGTTTGGCTGGATCCCATAGAGGATAACCAAATTCGTCATTTGCATATCCGAGAAAAAATGCATTTCATAGATTTATCATCTAGCTTATTTATATTTTCTTTGGAAAATGTACAAATTCTTCACATTCAAATCTTTTCAAATGAGAATAATTCAACTTCTTACTAGTCCAAACTTCTCCAGGGATGTCACCATCCAAGGCTGTAGTATGAGATCGATTTATAAGATAACAAGTTGTTCTTACTAGTTCCCAAAAATGCTTCTCCAAACCAGAATTTGACAACATACTCATTACTTTCTCCACAAGGGTGTGATTCATTTTTTCTGCAACACCATTCTGTTGAGGAGTACCAGGCATGATCTTCTCATGCTTTATACGAAACTTATTATAATATTCCTTGAATTCATTTGAGAAATATTATCCACCATTATCTGTTCTTAGATACTTGAGAAATTTGTTAGTCTCTCTTTCAATAGCAATATTGAAATTTTGAAATATTTCAAACAATTCACTTTTACTTTTCATAAGGTGGGCCCAAACCTTCCTCGATGCATCATTTATAAATGTTACAAAATATGATGCTCCTCCTAATGACTTAATGTTAACAGGCCCAAACACATATGAGTGTATCAATTCTAACCAATTTTTCTTTTTGTCATGGCCACCTCTAAGGAATGAAACTATTCTTTGTCTACCATATATAGAATGTTCACAAAGATCAAGATTATATGATTTCAAACCTTGTATTAAATGTTTACCAACAAGGATTTTTAAGCCCTTCTCGCTCATGTGACCCAATCGCTTATGCCACAGATCTACTGAATTTCCTTCTTTTGTGACAACAACCAAATCTAATTTTCCTATCATTGCCTTCAATGTATATAATGTTCCTTTCTTGGGTCCTCTAGCCACAACCAATGCTCCTTTGCTAATTTTCCAACCTCATTTTCCAAAGCTTATGGAATAGCCACATCATCCACCTGTCCCATATAGATCAAACTCATGCGCATTTTTGGTACATGCCTAACCTGTTTCAACAATATATATTGTCCATCCTTCAACTTGATCTGGACGTCTCCAACTCCAAGAATACTACAAAAATTATTGTTCCCTAAATGC
Source organism: Pinus tabuliformis (assembly GCA_031772625.1). Classification (NCBI taxonomy): domain Eukaryota; kingdom Viridiplantae; phylum Streptophyta; class Pinopsida; order Pinales; family Pinaceae; genus Pinus; species Pinus tabuliformis. The sequence continues at coordinate 113,722,186 of CM062807.1, read as the reverse complement.
ATTCTACCAAAATCACCACGATTATATGCAATAAAACTATCCTTGAATGGGGTTACACGGTGAGATTCCCTAGAGTCAAGAATCCAATCAAAGCTATTACTAGATGTATATAAACATGCATATTCTACTGAAACAATAAATCATACATCACCATCTGTGACTACAACAGTTGTCTCACCTTCATTTGTGCTAGATGACTTGTGATTTGTATTGGCTGGTTTATGATCCTCTTGTCATTTCTTCTAGACTCAACATTATTTCTTCATGTGCCTGGGTTCACCATAATAAAAGAATATGAGTTGTCGCCCCTTGATTTAGATCAAACTCTCGATCTTGAATTCCCTTGTCAGTCTCAATAAATTCTCCTACCACAATCAACTAGAGTAAGAGCTTCTCCCTCGTTTTCACAAATTGACTTGTGTTGCAGCTCCTCATTCATTAAAATACAACTAACATCATCAAACTTCAGGGTTTCTATAGGCGCTAAACTTCTCAAAGCTACAATTACATTTTCCCAGTTATTTGGCATAAAACACATTAACAAAATAGCTCTAATTTCATCATCTAGAATTATTTTAATAGAAGAAAGTTGACTAGTAATAATATTGAAATCATTCAAGTGCTCCACAATTGAAGCACCCTCCTTTACATTGAGATCATAAATATTCTTCATCAAGAACACTTTGTTTGATTTTGCGTTCTTCTCATATAGGTCATGGAGCTTTTTCCATAATCCTTCTGTTGTATTTTCTCCAAACACATTGAAATACACATTATTTGCCAGATATTGGCGGATTGTCACAATCACCTTTCTATCTAGCTTATTCCATTCTTCATCCATCATCAATAAGGGTTTCTTTTCCATACCCTCAAACCACAAATACTGATCTTTTAAAATCAGTATATGATCCGTTTGTGATTTCCATAGGAAAAAATTAGCCCTGCTCAACTTCTCCATGTCAATTAATGTCATTATCTCTATAATAAAATTCACACCCCCAAAATAAAAACTCCACTTACAAAATAATACTTTAATAATTTGTCCTTACCAATTTTTAAATAAAGAACCAAAAAATTAATCTCCTTGAAAAAAATTCATCTAACAAAAGATGACATTTCCCCTTTTTTGGCTTATTAATGTGTCCAAACTTAACAAAACTGAACATAATTATAAAACATATATTATTATATATGTTTCATAATAATTATAAAACATATATAATATTTAATTATAAAACTTATAGAATTCTATGCATATGAAATTCATGACTGCACAGTGACTTCTAGAAAATTAATGAGTCGTGGATTTTGGTCACATCTAACAATACATAGTCTTTGTCTTCTTATTAGTCTCTGCCTTCGGCAGCGCAGGGACTGTTGTGATTGATGAGCCTTTATTGAGCATTAAATTTCTTTAACTAACCATTACATTCATTGTTTAACGAATGCTTCAACCAAAATATTTGATCAAACAATTTGTTATGCAAAGCTTTAACTTTGGACCTCTTATTGTAAGCAAAAGATGATGATTTTATTAAAACTTAGGATAATCGAGTCAAATTTCACTTGAATATTGATTTAATGCTAGCATGTACTTAACATTACTTGGGAATTATATCACTTCCTTAGAAATTCAACATATAATTTGAAATTTGAAATTTTTAACATTGTTCTCAACAACTTCACAATATCTTCTTCTCCATATTTGGCATCTAGTCCTAATGGTCTACCTCCACCCATCATGAGACAAATCCAGCTTGCGCCCACTTCTCCATATTTGGCATCTAGTCCTAATGGTCTACCTCGACCCACCATGATATAAATCCAGCTTGGGCCCACAATCCTACTATTTAAAATGCAATCCCTGCTTCTCTCCATTTTCCTAAATTGTATTTTCTCTATCCTCGGCTACATTTTAGATCGTCAATCAGACAATCTTACATAAGTTCAACCTAAACTCCTCTTCATCTCATTTACCCACTCATAGCATGGTCTTCTACGACGTGGCATAAAGCCAAACATTGTCTCGTACTTCAAAGATCCCTGTTTCGTTTAGTTTCACCTGCTTCCTGGGTCATTGATCTCCCTTTAATCGGATGTGCCTTGGGGTTTTGACATAACCTCGCATTAACCTATGAGACAATACTACCAATAGTAGGCAACCTAATCTGACCCAGAAATCAAAGGAAAAACTCAAGTAAAAAGGATAAAACCGGATTCAAAATTGCTAGATAATCAAGCTAGCAACTTCATTAGAAAATTGTTTTTAGACGATAAAGTGAAATCATGCATTACGTCTGCGGTCTCTACTTTTAACTTTGATGGGATGTAAGGTCACGAAACAGCTAGTTTTCGTGCAAGGTCGGGACTCTTCTTGGAGCGATACATAGTAGTCGGGGGGAATTAGCAATAGCATATCCGAGATGGAAGAGGAAGACACATAAAACTCCAAATATATTTTCAGAGAAATGGCAACGGAGGGGGAAAAGGGGCAGGTAAAGCTGCTAGGTGTGACTCTGAGTCCCTTGGCGGTGCGGGTATGCATTGCTCTGGCTCTTAAAGGTATCGATTACGAGTTCATCCAAGAGCATTTCATGCACCCTAAGAGCGAGCTGCTGCTGAAATCAAACCCTGTTCACAAGAAAGTTCCAGTTCTTATCCACAATGGAAAGCCTATTTGTGAATCCATGATTATTGTGCAATACATAGAGGAGGCATGGGGAAATAAGGGACCAAATCTTATGCCCAAGGATCCATATGAGCGAGCCATTGCTCGCTTTTGGGCTGCCTTTGTAGACGATAAGGTAATTTATTTCATTCATTAGTAATCGCCTGAATTCATATCTCACCGACCCTTCCCTTGTCTGGAATTTGTGTCTTCGAAAGTTCCAATTATGTTTTTTCTATTCCGTAACCAATATACTCATGGTTTCAATGTGTGCGTTCAGCTCTTCCCATCTATGCAAGCAGCTCTCTTTGGCCAAGGCGGGCAGCTACAGAAAGCAGTGGAAGAGACCGTTACCAACTTTCTTTTGATAGAGGAAGCTCAATCACCTTTTTCATCAATTTACCGTGACTTTCTAGATATATTCGACTTTGGGGATGTACGGAATCTGAAAAATTAATTTTAAAGCTCGGTTGGATTTGAAATAATTTGTATATATATGATAATTATTATTATGTTAGAATGGAAGGGGATGCAGGACATATGAAATATTAACTTTGATGTTTGATTGATTTTATTATTATTATTTGGGAGATATAAGATAATTAAAAATTATTATTATGTTTGAATGGATGAAATATTAACCCTAAAGTTTGATTGGATTTTATTATTTTTTTTTTAAATAATAATAATAAAATATTATTATGTTTGAATCTAACTGGGGAATATGAAATATTAATTTTAAAGTTTGATTGGATCTTATTATTATTTTTTTGAGGGGATATAAGATAATTAAAAATTATTATGATGTTTGAATGGAACGAGATGTAAGAAATATGAAATATTAATTTTATATTTTGATTGGATTTTATTAATTTTTTGGGATATATAAGATAATTTTTAATGTGTATCGTTTTTATAATTGTTATTATGTTTTAACAGAAAGTTTTATTTTTCTGGCATATTTTTTTATAATGATTATGATTTAAATTATAATTTAAGGTAATAATGATTATTATTATCTTAAATAAGAAGTTTACTATAGTTGTTTTGAGTCTCTTCAAATATATATATGATTTTTAAGTTAAAGAAAAAAGTAAGGAGAAGTTAGAATTTTATTAAAAGATATCTTGATTATGATGTGATATTATGATGAAGATGATGATGGTTAACATTCACTGAGACCAAACTTTGGCCTATCGGACCTAAAGAAACGAATTATTTATTTTGATTTAAGATTTTATTCCCATGCTCAAAAAGCTTGGAGAGAAGTCTCCCGAGCTCACTGTAATTTTGACAACGTAAAAGGCTAGGAAGGTCAGTGTTGCAACAAATATTTTGAAACCGAGATTTATGTGGTTGTACGCAGGGCACTCTAAGAGGAAGTTGTTAGACCAGAGCATACATAACACTAAGAGGAAGTTGTTAGACCAGAGCATACGTAACACACAGCGGATTCATACTCAGAGACTTAGACGGCAATAGCAAAGAATAATTCATAGAGATAGACAAATGGAGAAACAACAAGATTACTTAGTCAAAAACAGCGGAATGGATAAAACAATCACTGGAGAACAGAAATCACTTTGCATTACATGACAGGCTTGGGCCTTGGCTTGCTTTCCTTGGCCAAAGAAATTACAAATTTATAGAGGCAGAAGAAGGATCCAGAATCTTGTGTGATTCAGATGGAGATCTGGAATGATCTAGAAACCACTCATGGTGTAGGAGGATCTAGAATCTTGCATGTGATTCTAGAAACTAATGGCAGTGTAGAAAGATCTAGAATCTTGGAGATCTATAAAGATATGATCTAGAATCCTCCGTGAATTTAGCTTCACACTTAACATAAGTGATTTTCATCCTTCTCACATAAATGGCAGAACCTTTCCATCCATGGTGTTTTAGGAACTGCCCAAAGACCCGTTTCAATATGGTAAAGGCTACAATATTTTTATGGGCCATAAATAAACATGTAGAAGAAAAGCTATGTGTTGTATGTAAAATGTTTGATGAATTTTCTAAAGGAAAAAAATTGAGAAAAATGTTTGAACTAAAAAATTGTAATGATGAAAAATAGTCAAATATAGCTAGATTCAGTGGTAGACTTATAGAAGCATGGGTGTTTAAAATATGTAGCTATATTTGGTATTATTGAGCCAAATTATGAAATTGTAGAGTTGATAATTGAACAAATTGGTAAAATTTTGTGAAAATCCTCAAATTTTGAGGAAAATATAAAGCTTAATTGGTTAAAAAATGTTAAACCTATGAATTATGTATTTTAGAAGATAAACCTATGAATTTCATAGTGAATAAATTTTTTTGGAATATTAGCACTTAGCACTTTTTCTAGAGATTAAGATGCCTTATTGGTATTTTGGCCAAATTTAAATGTGTGTAAAATGGAGATGTTGAAACATGGAAATCCACCATTTGGGCCACTTTTTAAATTAAAGGAAGAAAAGTTACTCACATTAATAAAAAATTTACCTCCTATCAATGTCACAACATTCATTACACGAATGAAATTTACCTCATTCGTTAGTAATCACTTGTATTCAAGTCTCATCGACCCTTTCCTTGTTTTGTATTTGTGTTTTCGAAAGTAAATTCAAATTATGTTTTTTCTATTCCGTGACCAATATGGTTTGAATGTGCGCGCTCAGCTCTTTCCATCTGTGCAAGCAACTTTCTTTGGCCAAGGTGAGCAGCTACAGAAAGCAGTGGAAGATACCATTACAAATTTTATTTTGATAGAGGAATCTCTACGAGCCAACTACTATTCGCAGGAAAACCGCATTTTGGGGCGATGAGATTGGCTTGATTGACATCGCATTAGGTGGTTTGTCGGTGTCTGTCAAAGGCGTTAGGTTGATTTCCCGAATATTTCCGAATAAGATGTATATTATTTCGGTTAAGTAATTGACTGATTAATACAATTACGAACAAAATCATATTCAAAAATATTGAAAATAAATGTTGAAATTTATAAGATTTATTTCAAACTTTGAATATAAAATTTAAAGTACAAGAATTCTCCACCTTATAGCGTTCGTTGCCTTGCCACATTATTACCAAGTCGAACCCTAAGCATAGTGGTGACCTCTACCACTAGATCTACCGCCACCATACTTACTTCCATGGTCTGCATAAATGTTTACCCAGTGATTCATTGCTTTGTAGACGCGTCTATATCCATCTGCTTCTTATATTCAAACCCGAATGAAAACCAAACATTGATTTAGAATGTAATAGAAGCCAGAATGAAATGCAATTATTTTTGTGAAAGGATCCAAAACTCGCGAGAATAAACTTATATGACCTTGTTGCATTTTGAAAACAATATGGAATGTAAAAGGCCCCCTGTCTCATTTTGAAAACAATTCGGAATGTGAAAGATATTCAACACAATTTCTGGGCTTCAAATTGTGGTTGGTTCAATGTCTTGTGTCATTGTCAATCATAAGATTCGGCAAAATGTCACCTTTAGCGCTTTATCAAGTTCTTCGTGGATTTCTGGATATATTTAACTTTATAGAGGTAGGGAATGTGAAATATTAATTTTACAGTTTGGTTGGATTTCATTAAAACTATTCTGGATATATAACATAATTTTTAATGTGCATCGTTTTTATAATTATTAATACGCATGTTTTCTTATAATGATTTAAACTCTAATTTAAGGTTTTCTATTATTACATTGGGAAATGGTGATCATAATAATAAGTATAGAGTTTTAAAGTTATTGTTTTAGAGGCGCTTTATAATTTAGTATAAGGTAGATGTCAAGCACTCTATAACCTAATATAAGGTAGATATTAGTATAAGGTAGATGTCAAGTGCTCTACAATCTAATATAAGGTAGATAGCAAGCCTAAATATTTAACATTTAATATTTAACAAATTTAATTTAATGTTAATGTCTATCCAACCTAATATAAGGTAGATATCAAGCCTAAACGTTTAACATTTAATATTTAACAAATTTAATCTAATCTCAATGTCTATCTAGTATAGAGGTATAAACATTTAACATTTATATCTCAATTAAAAAAAATATTTAAATGAATTAAAAAATGTTAAAAGTAATAAATAAAATCTTAAAAGTAATATAAAGGGAATTCATGTAAACATTTAAATGTTGGCTCAATTAATAATAAAAAGCTGAAGTTAAAGTCAATTTGATATATTTTGATTTTTTTATTAGCTTGTGAATAGGCTTTGTGACTATACCATGGCTTATCAATACCACATGACCAAAAACCATAACTTTTTTCACAATCAAAATATTTTTTCACAATATGACATGATTCTTAACCTTGGATATTCACCCCCACTTTACTATGAAGATTATTAACATGTAAATAGGTTTTGTTACAATACCATGGGCCAATACCACAGCCTATCAATACTATCAATACTACATGCCAAAAAAAACGTAACTTATTTCATAATCAAAATATTTTATAAATATTTTGCTTTAACTTTCTTTTTTTTTTAATTAAATCTAAAAGAAAAAATGTTATCATTATTTTTGAGATATATGTAAACCCTCTATCCTTACAACTACTAAAAATATTCCCATAAAAATCAAATCAAGGTTTAAATAAAACTAAAAATGAGAATACTTTTATATATAAAGATGTGAAATATATATAATATAAATAATATTACCAAGAACCAGCATAGATTCATCTTAGCTAAAGATCCAAGATATGAGAAAAAAGAAATTGACTAACAATAATAGAGGAAATATAACACATGATTGTTTAAAGTTTTTTATTGTTGTATTTCATTTGGCGTGGTTGATCCAAAATATAGGTTTAATATTTGACAACCAATTGAGTTTTTTTAATTGAGATACTTTCTTAAACACAATATCATGGAATCAAATTTAAGAGAGGGAGGGAGGGAAGACGGGGAGAAGGGAGGAAGATAGTGATAAAGCAGGAGGGCGAAGAGAGAGAGAGAAAGAGAGAAAGTGATGGGGGGAGAGGGAGGCGGAGGTGGGAGAGATAGGGAAAGATAGGAAGGAAGACAAAGAGGGGAGAGAGAGAGAGAGAGAGAGAGAGAGAGAGAGAGATGGAGTTGGAGGGGGCCAGAGAGGGAGGAAAGAATAAAGAAATAGAGAGGTAAAGGTGGAGAAAGGGAGTGAGCAACAAGATAGAGATGGGAGAGAGTGAGGGAGAGAGGAGGGAGGGTAGAGAAGAGGAAAGGAGAAAGATAGGAAGAGAAGCAGAAGAGAGAGGAAGGGAGAGCGAGAGGGAGGGGGAGGGGGATGGGGAGGGAGGGATGAAGAAATACACAAAGGGAGAAAGGTGGAGAGAGGAGTGATAAGGGAGAGATGGAGAGAGAGTGAGGGAGAAAGGAGAGCACGAAGCAAGAGGGAGAGAAGGGCAAGAGATAGAGAGAGATGTGGAAGAGAGAGACAAAGAGAGATAGAGAAGAAGTGAGAGTGTATATGTTTGTGGGGTGAGATAGAGAGAGGGAATAAGAAAGATACAAATAGATACAAATAAAGATATTATATAGTATTATATAACCAACCTAGATATGTCTTAACCTTGAATATATAAAGTTTCGAGAGTGATCAAATCTCTCGAGGTTCAAACATTTCCTCAAGTTTTGCACTAAAAAAAGAGCTTTGCACCTCGAGAGATTTGATCCCTCTAAGGGATTGATAGATCTTGGGTTAAGATGGATCTAGGTTAGATTATTAGTTAAGTTTCTTACATATTAGAGTTGCCTTGAATGTATTATAATATATATATGATTTTTAAGTTAAAGAAAAGAGTAGGGAGAAGTAGAAATCTATAAGAAGGAAATAATATTATAAGTTCAAGTTAAGAATTATTGAATATTTCTAAATTATGAATGCTACCATGATTATATCTTTAAGCTACAAAGTGATGGGATGCATTTTTAAGGGAAAATGGGTCATGAATGTCATTTGTGTAAACTTACAGGAAAAGATGGGGATTGTATCATTTCATGATTGTTACTTTCCATGGGTTCGGTGTGAACTTGCAAAAGAAAACATAAATGTGTTTCCTATGAAATGTGTGAATCCTAAGTAGGATTCTATTTATAGTTCTCATTGGATTTATCTAGGTAACACTAGAGCCTTGAAGCGGGGATTGTGCGGGTAGGATTGCTTACTGTGTGATGCCTAGAGAGTGCTTGGAGAATCCCTTGACGTAATTGGAGTTCTTTATGCAACCACTTTGAGACTTCTTGATGGACCTATCTAGAGCCCTAGAAGGTGAGTGTGATAGCTTGAGGGATTGTGGAGTAGAGAAGAGGATACACTTCATTGGGTTGTGCGAGTTGAGCTAAATAAGAGAATATAGGTTGGAATTGTTATCAGAGTTTATTACATTGGCCTAGACAACTTAATATTCAATATTAGACATGGTTCAAGCAACATTTTCCTTGGTGGATTCATAATGTTATCTTGGGGTTGACTTTTTTTTTAGAGAGTTAGAGTAGTAGTGTCTATGACTGACTAGAATGTTTGGGGTCGGCAGCCGATTGGTGCTTTAATTAAAGATAATTGTTCTTTATTATACATGCTTTTACGTTTTTTATTTTGTATTTTTATATGTTGAAATTTCTGTTATAAATTTTTATCGTATCATATGTTGGGCATATTTTGTTTGGTATCAAAGTGGGTAGTTTAGAAGAATACCACCCACATTGAAAAAAATCAAAATTATAATGCGTATAAAGCAAAAATTTTAGTAACATGGCTCAAAATGGAGATGGGTATGTTATGATGTGATATCACAATGAAGGTTACAACACTTCGGTTCTACAGGCCATAAATAAACATGTAGACGAAAATTTATATGTTGCATGATATGAAGTATAAAAGCATGAATGTTTAAATATGTAGTTACATATTGGTATTATTGAGTCAAATTATGAAATTGTAGAGTTGATAATGGAAGAAATTGGGAAAATCCCTAATTTTTTAGTGAAATCTAAAGCTTAATTGGTTAAAAAATGTTAATATGATGGGTACACACATTGAGGTAATGATTATATGCTTGAACATGGTAAAGGAAGGTTGTAATTTAGGAGCTAAATCTATGAACTTCATGGTGAATGGAATTTTTTGGAAAATTATGGAGTATTGGTAAAATTGCAAATATTTGAGAATTGAGTATCCCATACTAGTGACATCAGTTATGATGTGAAGGTCAAGGGGAAAAGCTCATAGTGGTAGTGGTAGATAAGTGGATAAATTGTGGGACAATTTCTATAAGAAGGATCATTTTGAGATGAAAATACATTGTTAACTGTTGATTATTTCCCAACCTAAAATGAATGTGGAGTGTCCATCATGACCAATCTTACCATTGGATTTTTCAGAGATAAGGTATTTTGTTAAGGATCATGCAAATTCAATCCTAAAGTGGATCTATGTTTCAATCCCGCTCTTTAGATAAAGCCAAGCCATGGGGGCTTCACTTGGGGAGCAATACCATATCATGTGCATTCATATTGGGGGATATATATTGAGGAACAAAATGACATAATATGTTGAATATATAATAAGGGGTGAAGGGAATTTATAATAATGGGTATAAAAATGGAGTTCAAAGTTAAAGAAAAAATTTAAAGGGGTATAAAAAATGTTAATGAGTTTAGGGAGATTAAGATCGACTTGATTGACATCGCATTGGGTGGTTTTTTGGTGTTTATCAAAGGCACCGAGAAGGCTACCAATATCATTTTAATAGGTCCAGAAAAATGTCATTGTTGAACGCATGGATGGATCAATTGTGTAAATACGATGTAGTGAAAGATGTGATGCCAGATCCAACGAAATATATATATATATATATATATATATATATATATATATTAGGAGAGCCATGATGATTTCACCACCTACTGCTAATTAGGGAAAACCATGTCAGCCTTATAAACTGAGGACAAACAAAGAGAATATATTTAAGATGTGTGTTATTTGTAGTTTGTGTCTTTGTATTCAACTGGTCTTAAAGAATAGTTGTTTTATGTTAATTAGTATAAATAATGCTTTAGTGAATCTCATCATTACTATAGCTAGAATTCCTCCATTCAATGTACATTATTTATTTGCAACAAGGTTTTGATGAATCTCTCTGATACTATCACTAGAATTTCCCTGTTCAATATGCATTGATTACGAATTTAATAGAAAACATAATGAAATTCAAGTTTTTCTATAGAATCTAACAGTAACCAGAATGAAATGCAATTATTTTTTTTGGAGAGATCCTCTATAGCTGCTAAAACATGCCGCATCAAATCTAAAACTTGTAAGAATAAATTTATATCGGACCTTGTTTCATTTTGTAAACAATATGGAATCTGAAAGGAATCATGTCAAAGCTTCGAGTTGGAAAGTGACCAAGAGAGTAAGAAAAACGAGAACGCGTGTGCGAGCGCGCCCATGATGTGCGACAGGAATGTGGACGAGAGTGTTCGGTTAAAGGAGACTCAAGCGAGGGCGTTTGATTAAAGGTGACTTGGGAAGAGGCATTCGGTTAAAAGAGTCAGGTGTTCAAATGTTTGGTTAAAGGTGTATGTTGATGAGGGAGTTCGGTTAAAGGCATGCAGATGATGAGTTGGGTGACCGGTGGGAGCGATGGGAAATATGGGCAACTAGGTAGTGTGACGGGCAGGTGCATGTGGATGGGTGAGAAGCCCACTCAACCGCTTAAAGGTTGACCCACGACGAGTTTATATAATGAGTGGGCATGTGTTGAACGATGGACAGGTCAACTATGCAGCATGTGGGTAGGCCGAGCCATAGTTGAATGAAAAGACATGATTGTTCATCAAAGTATGAGTTGGAAGCGTATATATTGGAGGCAAGTGACATTCATTTGGGCATCCATCGAACTCACACAAGTTCAGACATAGCGAACAAGTGCAAGCTAGGAAGGAGGCGAACCATGCAAAAAGGGAGAGTAGGGCTCGCTTAAAAATGAGCCACAAGACTATGTATTGCAGGGAGGAAAAATCGGGGTTCCCACAAGCAAGTCAGGTCAATGTTAAACGATGGAAATGTTGGGTGAGTCTTGCACGATGGGTTAGAGAGACCGCAATTCGGAAGAACCGACATGACCACACATTGTCGCGGGTAGTGCAGAACACACTATGGGTGGAGGGAACCACATGACTGAGTTGTGGGTAAAGTGATATGACTGTTGGATCTGTCGGTAGAGATAGGTGTGGTAACCATAAGGCGTTTCATGACCGTAGTGCAACTACTAGGGTACAGACCGTTATGTGGTGAACGAAGGGATGCGGGCCGCTATAAGTGACACAGTGGGAAGGATGCTACAAGTGAACAATGGGACGTGGGCCATGTTGAAGTGAATGGCAATCGTGGGCCAAAGATGCATGTAGGTAGTGTTTAGGCAGAACGTGTAGGGGCTGCACAAAATTGTAAAAAATTCTATTTTTAAATATAATTGAAGAATTTGAATAAGTGTTGGGCAGACTCGTTTGGGAGTTTCCACTCCCATTTTATATGTGTGTACATTGTTTGTACTGTCATTGTTGATGATTTATTTCCTTTGCATATGATGACAAATGATGGAAGATAATAGAAGTAATTCCATTGCATTATAAAACTTAAAAGGGAAATTGAGTAAATGTGAAGGTTAGACGTAGTTGATAAGCTCAAGTAGTGGGAAATAAAAGATTTAGGTGGTGTCGTACCGTGCTCACAAGTGGAATTTAATCACTACTAGAGTGAGGTCATGACAGATGGTATGAGAGCTTGGTTCAAGCAGGTGGATCAAGCTTATTTGAAGAATTATTTGGGTCGCAATGTGACACAAAACAAGTTTAGTAGGGGAAAACTTGGGCTAAGATTAACAAAGGAGAAGTTTATAGCCTTGAGATGTTCTCAAAGGAAACTAATGGAAGGTGTTGAAGAGGAACTGATGATAGGTGAATCTAGCATGAATGTTGAGGCAGTTTTCATGGACAAGGTATTAAATCGTATGGATGAAATGACTTCAAAGATGGATGCATTGGAAGCTAAGAATGTTGAACTTAGAGAAAACTTCACGAAGCAGGAAGAGGACCATGGCAACATCAAGGTGCGATACGAGTATCTTGAGTAGTAATATGGACAAACTGTGAATGAATTAAAGGACTTTGAAGCTACAAAGGATCAAGGATTAGAAGAGATCATGAAGTTGTGGAAGAGTCTTGATGAGGCTCTTAATGAGATTGCAATTTTGAAGAAAGAAGTTTGACATGGACCGATTGGAGGGACTGCCCATATCAAAATCAAGGAACCAAATTCTTATAATGGAGTGAGAAGCGTAAAGACACTTGGAAAATTTCTATGGGATATGGAGAAATATATTGAACGCTTGGGGCTTCCAAATGAAGATTCCACAATAAATGTTGTTTCTCAATTCCTTACTAAGGATGGCAAGATGTGGTGGAGAAGGAGAGTGGATCATATTTCTCATGGTGATGTTGAGGACATCTCTACATGGGAGGAAATTAAGGAAGCACTACAAACCCAATTTAGCCCAAATCAAAGATCAAAGACCAAGTATATCAAGAAAATAGGAATTCTGCAAGCTTATTAAAGAGAGTTCGTAGTGCTTCATGGTGGAGCTACCTATCATGGCAGAGAAAGATAAGGTCTTCAACTTCATCATTAGATTGAAAATTTGGGCACATAATGAGGTGAAGAGGAAGAAGATCAAAACACTTGAGCAGGAATTTTCTTCAGTTGATAGATTGGTAGACCACTATGATGAAGAGACTAAAGAGAAGAAAAACAAGTCCGACAAGCTGAAAGAGAAGTCTTCAAAGGAGGATAGTGCAAAAGTAGGTGGAAAACCAAAGGCCAAGAAACCTTTGAAATGTTGTTTGTGCAGAGAGGATCCCATGGTGAAGAATTGTCCTTCAAGCCCAACAGTGGCAGCTCTTGTAAAATACGAAGGAAAGAAGAAGGAAGAATTAAGAGTTGGGATGATGTAGATTTTGGGGGTCGAAGCAACTGTGGAGGCTATTTCGAAGAATAATACTGAGAGGAACACATTACAAAATGTTGAGATGAGGATTGGGCATGGCACAATACTCACCATGGTGGACAGTGGTTCAACCCACAACTTCATGAGATAGGAGGAAACAAGGAAAGTTGGGTTGAAATTCACTCCAACTCAAGCTCATCTCAAAGCATTGAAGTCTCCACCAGACCAAGTCATTGGTGTGGCAGAGGCAGTGAAGGTGAATATAGGTGAATGACATTGAAAAGTAGACTTCACAGTTGTTCGGATGGATGATTAGGAAGATGTTTTCGGCATGGAATTCATGAAGCAATATGAGGCTATGATTGTTCCACATTTGAGGAAGATGTACGTTTATGATGACAAGGAAGATGTACCCTTGAGTATCCATACCATGGCAACCACGATGGGCGCACATAAGATAAAAATGATGAGTGTGGATGAAATCAAGCGAGATGGAGAAATAAGTGAGAGATTTGACCACATGGAGACAAGAATCATGGAGTAGGGAGAATTCATTAAAACATTGTTTGATAGTGTTATGGTCGTAAGAAACAGACTAGAGGCAATGAAGGATTACAAGGATGCAAAGACAGGGACCTTACCACATGAAGACCGGGAGGCATACATGCAAATATTGGAGGAAGAAGATGTTGATACATGGATTGACATGTTGGAAGAAGACTAGGGTGGAAGGCCATCAACATTCCAAACTCCACCATAGTTCTAGAATGACATGGAGAATGGGCTCATTGTCACCTCCTCATGGCAATGAGATCCTTTGACATGATGATCCAACATTGGAGGCGAGATAGATGTGATTAATAGTAGGATGCGATGATAATCATGATGATGTAGGATGCATGAGTTCTTGGGGGGGAGATGCTATGGTTGGATTAGCTACCCAACTAGTCACCATCACAAGGGGATCCAACACATGAGATTATTGTAGAGTTACGACAGGATATGGACATGGAACGAGTCATGGGCAGAGCTATCTAGGATGCCGACATGGAGATGATTATCTTGGCGATGGAGTTTGCTAGGATGGTGTTGTGGTTGGTTCAATGTCTTGAGTCATCGTGAATCATAATATTTGGTAAAATGACACCTTTAGTGCTTTATCAAGTTCTTCGTGACTTTCTAGATATATTTTCATGAGAGGCACTCTACAACCCAGTATGGGGTAGATCTCACATAAACATGTAAATGTAAAAAATTTACATGTAATGTTTAACATTTAACATTTTTAATCTAATGTTCAGACCTATCTGAAAATCAATATAATTATTATTATGTATAAACATATTATAAATTTAAAATATAAAGAGGTTTACGAACACTCAAAAAGAGGTATGGAGATAAAAATATAAATAAACTCAAGGTATGGTAAATAAATAAAAATATAATTAAACTAGAGGTATGGTAAATAAATAAAACCTCTCTTTATATTTACTCCATAAACCTCTTATATTTAAGAAAACACAAAAAAGGGTTTTATTTAGGCGAAGGCTATGGGCCAAATACCATATTTATAAAAGAGGTATGGTAAATAAATAAATATAAAAGAAGTATAAAGAGGTATGGTAAAAAAATAAAAATGTATCAAATAGGATTATAAATCAACATCTAAACTCCTAGATCCAACCTAGATAAAAAAATACCATGGGCCAGATTATTATTAATACCATACAAAATAAACATTATTAACCCTAATATTAATATTAAAAGATTAATATTATTATTATCATTAAATATAATATTAATATTAATATATTATAATATTAATATTATTAAATTTAATAACTTTGGATTAATACAATATAAAATTTGTTATATTATAATATATATTAATATATCATGATATATATTAACTCTAGATATATATGGAAGGGAAGAACAAAGACATAGAGTGATATAGGTGGAGAGATAGGGGGAGTGACAAGGGAGAGATGGAGATAAACTGAAGGAGAGGGTAGAGGAGGAATGAGGAGAGAGAGAGGGAGAGAAGTGAGAGAGGTAGAGAAGGGTAAGAGAGGGAGAGGGAGAAACAAAGATGGAGGGGGGAGATAGAAAAGTGGAGAGGGAGGGAGATAGTGAGAGGGTTAGAGGGTAGAGAGAGAGAGAGAGAGAGAGATGGGGAAAGAGATAGGTAGGAGAGAAAGGGAGAGAGAGGAAGGACGAGAGAGAGGACTTGAGAGAGAGAGAGAGAGCGAGAGAGAGAGACGGGGGAAGAGAGAGGAGGTAGGAGAGAAAAGGAGAGAGAGGAAGGGCGAGAGAGAGGACTTTAGAGAGAGGAGGAGCGAGGGAGGGATAGAGAGATGGAGTTGGAGGGGGAGAGAGAAAGAAGAAGAAAGACATAGAGAGTAAGAAGTGGAGAGAGAGAGAAGAAGAAAGACATATAGAGTAAGAAGTGGATAGAGAGAGGGAGTGACAAGGGAGAGAGTGTGTGTGTGTATTTTTAGGGGTGAGATAAAGAGACAAAGAAGGAGATATGGAGTGAAGGATAGAGAATGAGAGAGGGAGGGATATAGTAACATAGTTGGAGAGAGAGATATAGAGAGAGAGAGAGGATTGGAAGGAAAAGAGATAGAGAGAGAGAGATGGGGGAAGAGAGAGGGAAGTAGGAGAGAAAGGGAGAGAAAGGAAGGATGGGAGATAGGACTTGAGAGAGAGGAGGAGAGTTATGGGCAAAGAGAGAGGATTGGAGGAAAAAGAGAAAGAGAGAGAGAGAGTGATGTGTGAGGATAAAGGGAGGTAGGAGAGAAAGGGAGAGAGAGGGAGGACAAGAGAGAGGACTTGTGAGAGAGGAGGAGAGAGGGGGCAAGAGAGGAGGAGAGATGGAGTTGGAAGGGGAGAGAGGGAGGGAAGAAAAAAGACATAGATAGTGAGAAGTGGAGAGAGGGGGGGAGTGGCAAGGGATAGATGCAGAGAGGGTGTGTATGTTTAGGGGTGAGATAAAGAGACAAAGAAGGAGAGATGGAGATAAAGAGAGAGAAGGAGAGAAAGAGGGATGTAGTAATAGAGTTGGAGGGTGAAGAGAGAGAGAGAGATAGGTGGGAGACAAAGGGAGAGAAAGGAGGGAAGAGAGAGGATATGAAAGAATGGAGAGAGGGAGGGAAAGAGAGATGAAGCTAGAGAGGGAGAGAGAAGGAGATAAGAATAAAAACATAAAGAGATAAAGGTGGAGAGAGAGAGACAGAGTGAGTGAAAAGGAAGATAGAGAGAGAGGGAGAGAGGACAACAGGAGGAAAGAGAGAGAAGTACGGGAGAGGGAGAGAAGAGGAAGAGAGAAAGAGAGTGGGATAGGAGGATGGAGGGATGGATATATAGATTAGAGAAAGAGCGTGTATGTTTTAAGGGTGATATTGAAAGACAAAGCGAGATAGAGATATTGATGGAAGGTGAAGAAAGGGAAGAAGAGAGAGATGGAGAGAGGGAGGGGGGGACAAAGAGATTGATAAATATGGTGTGAGTTGTGTGTTTGGGGGGGTGAGATAGAGAGACAAAGAAGGAGAGATGGAGGGAGATATACATATGGATGGAGGGGGGGGAGAGGGAAGAATATTTCTTTTACTATATGCATTGATTTAAATGTAGATGATGATTTCTAATAATATTTGATTGTTTGCACTAGATGCATCGATTTTAGTGTACATGTTGATTTCTAATGATATTTGATTGCCTGCACTAGATGCATTGATTTCAATGTAGATGATTTCTAATCCTATTTGATTGCTTGCACTAAATGCATAGATTTCAATGTAGATGGTGATTTCTAATCCTATTTGATTGCTTGCACTAGATGTATTGATTTATAATTATATTTGATTTATTTCACTAGATGCATTGATTTCAATGTAAATGATTTCTAACCCTGTTTGATTGCTTCCAGTAAATGCATTGAGTTCAATGTAGATGGTGATTTCTAATCCTATTTGATTGCTTGTACTAAATTTGCATTAATTTCAATGTTGTTGTTGGTTTCTAATCCTATTTGCATACTTGCACTAGATGCATTGATTTAAGTTTAGGTGTTGATTTCTAATCATATTTTATTTCTTGCATTAGATGCATTGATTTCAGTGTAGAAGTTGTTTTCTAATATTATTTGATTATTTGCATTAGGTGCATTGATTTCATTGTAGATATTGATTTATGATTTTATGTGATTGGATGTATGATGGTACATTAATTTTAAAATGAGTGGATTCAAAATTTGCATTGATTTAAGTGTAACCACAAAAAATTATTGGCAGTATACATTGATTTTTGTGTTATAGTAATTCCACTTATTAATATTTGGGAGAAAGAGAGACAAGGTATGATTTTTACTATGACAACTTGAGCTAAAGATTTAAATGGTTTCTGATTCCAATTGTCATTTTGATTTAATCGATATGAAAAGGTGAAAAATCTAACAAGGGTGACAATAAGAATGGTAGAAGAAAATAGTTTGAGATTGATCACAATGAAGACTATTTGTAATTGACTACATTCTTATTATTTATGTTTTCTGTCATTCAAGACTATTACATTGTCACTTTGCATTCAAAAATTTTATTTCATCATTTTTTATCATTAAAGTTATTAAGAATATTTATCATCTCAACAAACTGAGGTAACTAAGAAAATTTAAAATTAGAATGACCAGATTAATATCAGACATATTTAGCATATTGAAAATTATCGTATTAATATTAGATGTATTTACATATTATTGATAGAATTAATCATATCTTCAATAGATTTTCCTTGGCTGCACACGACTGAAACTAGCCTAGATCAAACTTAACTCTAGATCTATCAAGCATCGAGAAGTATTGCAATCAACAAAGAGGTTTACATCTTGAGATATTTGATCCCTCTCGGCACTTGATAGATCGAGTTAAGATAGATCTAATGCGGTTCACTTTAGGAATGTATAAAATGTAAAATATTAATTTTAAATTTGGTTGGATTTCATTAAAAATAATTCTAGATATTTAACACAATTTTCAATTATCATCATTTTTATAATTATTATTATGTTTTAATGAAAGGTTTTATCTTTTTGAATATGCATATTTTCGTAATATGATTATGATTTAAATTATAATTTAAGGTTGCCCATTACTACGTTTCGAAATGGTTATCATAATAATAAGTATGGAGCTTCGACGTCATTTAGTGTTGAAGTTTCTTGCATATTAGAGATGCCTTGAATGTCTTTATATATATATAATTTTTAATTTTATTACTTTTCATGGGAATTTTGATATTAGCTTGTAAAATCTAATCGTGTTTCTTATGAAACTTGTGAATTCTAGGTATGATTCTATGTATAGTTCTTATTGGATTTCTTTAGGGAACATTGGATCCTTGAAGCGGGGATTGTGTGGGTAGGATTTCTTAATGTTTGATACCTACAGAGCACTTGGAAAATCCATTAGTGTAATTGGAGTTCTTTAAGCCACCTCTTTGAAACTTCTTGATGGACCTATGTTAGAGCCCTCAAAGTTAAGTGTGATAGCTTGAGGGATTGTGGAGTAGAGAAGGGGATACACTTCGTTGGGTTGTGCGAGTTGAGAGAAATGAGAGAATATAGGTTGGAATTGTTATGAGAGTTTGTTACATTGGCCTAGACAACTTAATATTGACTATTAGACATAGTTGGTTCAAGTAGCCTTGGCCTTGGTGGAGTCATAGTGTTAGCTTGGTGGTGACTTTTTTTGAGAGAGTTAGAGTAGTAGTGTCTATAACTGGCTAGAATGTTTGGGGTATGTAGCCAATTGGTGCTTTCATTAAAGATAATTTTTCTTTATTATACATGCTTTTATGTTGTTTATTATGTGTTTTTACATGTTGAAATTTATATTATAAATGGATACTCATTCATTGCAAGTTGATAGGAATGCATAATTGTATCATATGTTGGGCATATTTTATTTGGTATCAAAGTGGGTAGTTGATAAAACATACAAACCATACTGAAAAATATCGAAATTATAATGTGTATAGAGAAAGAATTTTAGTAACATGGCTCAACATGGAGATGAGTATGTTATGATGTGATATCAGAGTGAAGGTTACAACACTTGGGGTCTACAAGCCATAAATAAACATCTAGAAGAAAAGATATATGTTGCATGCTATGAAGTATAAAAGAATGAATGTTTAAAATATTTAGCTACATATTATGAAACTGTAGAGTTGATAATGGAAGAAATTGGGAAAATCCCCAATTTTTTATTGAAATATAAAGTTTAATTGGTTCAAAATTGTTAATTTGATGGGTACATAGATTAAGGTAATGATTGTATTCTTGAACATGGTAAACGAAGGTCGTACTTTAAGATCTAATTCTATGAACTTCATGGTGGATGGAATTTTTTGGAAAACTATGTAGTATTGGAAAAATTACAAATATTTGAGAATTAAGTATTCCATACTAGTGACATTAGTTATGATGTGAAGGATCAAGGGGAAAATATCATAGTGGTAAGGGTAGACAAGTGGATAAATTGTGCGCAATATCTATAGGAAGGATCATTCTGAGATGAAAATACATTGTTAACCATTGAGTATTTCCCAACCTGAAATGAATGTGGATTGTCCATCATGGCCAATCTTACCATTGGATTTTTCAAAGATAAGTAATTTTGTTAAGGATCATGCAACTTCAATCCTAAAGTGGATATATGTTTCCATCCTGCTTTTCATCTTTAGTCGAGCATGATGAAAAAATTAAACACCACCTCTTTATTGAGGATTTTGAGGTCATTGCCAAGATTGATGACTTCCATCATCAAATGTTTAGGAAAGCCATCAAAATTGAGAAGCAGAGGAGCAATCTAGACATAGACAATAAGTAGAAAATAAGTAGCAATTGGTTCCTACCCTCACTTCTTAAGTGACTTTGTTTTGATCCCGTTCCTATTATTATATATTTATAGATTTTTTTAAAATTTTATCTATAATAATTATCTTTTTATCTCTGTTCTATTAGATAGAATATATAAATTTATAGAATGTAAGTAATCATATAATTATATGTAATATAAAATATATTTTTAATAAATTATATATATATAATAATTTTTATTTCACTTTATGTATATATATGGTCTTAATATAATATAATATATTTTATATTTATTTATTTTTATGTTTTATTTATTTATTTTTATAAATTTTATTAACTATACATTTTATTTTTTAAACTCTTTTTATTAATATTTTTTTATTAATTTGCTAATTTTTTATTAAAATATAAAATTAAAGTTTAATAAATGATATATATGAAGTTTGTGATTTTTTGGTTATATTTCATTTTAGTTTTGGCAAATATTTTTTTACTACATATATTTCTATTTGAGGAGGTATTATATTTATTTATTATAGTTTAATAAATATTATATTTATATTATATTTGAATATTTTTTATTATAATGATTATTTATATAATTATATTTTTAGTAATTAATTAATATTATTAAATATTTAATAAATAATTTTAAGTTAAGGTGTAAATTATTTTAATATTGTAGTGTTCGTAGAGGATTAATTTTGATTATCTCTTATGTTTTGGTTTGGTTTTTTAAATATTATGTATTTTTGTGTTGAAGTTTTTAGACCTTTCTTTTATAACTTTATAGTTGAAGTGTTCAATGTCTTTAGTAATCGTCAATCACCTTTTTCATCAATTTATCCGTGACTTTCTAGATATATTCGACTTTGGGGATGTACCGAATGTGAAAAATTAATTTTAAATTTCATTTGGATTTGAAATAATTTGTATATATAAGATAATTATTATTATGTTTGAATGGAAGGGGATGTACGACGTATCAAATATTAACTTTAAAGTTTGATTGGATTTTATTATTATTAATTTTTTTGGTTGTTATAAGATAATTAAAAATTATTATTAGAATATGTAGAAATATTAACTTTAAAGTTTGATTGGATTTTATTATTAATAATTTTTCTGGGGATATAAGATAATTAAAAATTGTTACGATGTTTGAATGGAACGAGATATAAGGAATATGAAATATTAATTTTAAGGAATATGAAATATTAATTTTGAGGAATATGAAATATTAATTTTATAGTTTGATTAGATTTTATTATTTTTTTTTGGGATATATAAGATAATTTTTAATGTGTGTTGTTTTTATAATTATTATTATGTTTTAATAGAAAGTTTTATTTTTTGGCATATTTTTTTTATAATGATTATGATTTAAATTATAATTTAAGGTAATAATGGTTATCATTATAATAAATAAGAAGTTTATTATAGTTTCTTTAAATGTCTTAAAATATATATGATTTTTAAATTAAAGAAAAAAATAGGGGAAAGTTAGAATTTTATAAAAAGGATATCATGATTATGATGTGATATTATAGTGAAGGTTACAATACTTTTATGGGCCATAAATAAATATGTTGAATAAAAGCTATATGTTGCATGTAAAATGTTTGATGAATTTTTTGAGGAAAAAAAATCAGAAAAATGTTTGAACTAAAAAATTGTAATGTTGAAAAATAGTCAAATATAGCTAAATTTAGTGGTAGACTTATAGAAGCATGGGCGTTTAAAATATGTATCTATATTTGGTATTAATGAGCCAAATTATGAAATTGTAGAGTTGATAATTGAACAAATTGGTAAAATTTTGTGAAAATCCACAATTTTTGAGAGAAATATAATGCTTAATTGGTTCAAAAATGTTAATTTTATGGGTACACACATTGAGGTAATCAGTATATGCTTGAAAATGGTAAAGGAATGATGTATTTTAGAAACTAAGCCTATGAATTTCATGGTGAGTAATTTTTTTGAAATACTACTCACTATTCACAAATTTGGAATTTTTGAGAATTGACTATTCTATATTAATGACATCAGCTATGATCTAAAGGATCCAAGGGGATTGAATTTTTTTTAGAATTGAGTATTCTATACTAATGACATCAGTTATCATCTAAAGTATCCAAGGGGAAAAGATCATAGTGTTAGGAGTGGACAAGTGGATAAACCATGAGACAATTTCTATAACAAGGATCAATTCTAGATGGAAATACATTATTAATAGTTTAGCATTTCCTAACCTAAAATGAATGTGGATTGTCCATCATGACCAAGCTTACTATTGGATTTTTCATAAATAAGGTATTTTGCTAAGGATCACGCAACTTCAATCTTAAAGTGGATCTATGTTTCAATCCCACTATTCAGCTTTAGCCGAGCATGCTAAGAAAACTGAGCATGCTGAGAAAATTGAACAGCACCTCTTTATTGAGGATTCTCCAATGATTGTCAAGATTGATCACTTCCATCATCTGAAATTTAAGGAGGCCATTGAAATTGAGAAGTGGTTGAGCAATATGAACAGGGAAAATGGGTAGAAAATAAACAACAATTGGATTCCTTCCCTTACTTCTTAAGTGAGTTCTTTTTCTCCCTCTTTTTTTTTTTTTAGATTTATCATTTTTTGTTTGTTTTTTATATGTTGTTGGATCTTGTCTCTTTTTTCCTAAATTTGTTCCTTCTCCTTCTCCTCTTAGTTTCGTTATCTTTCTCCACTCATGACTCTCTTTTTTCTATTTATTAATTAGTAGTTAGTTGTTATTATTATCATAAGTATTAGTGTTATTTATTTTATTTTTGATTCCTTTATTTATTTTTATTTTTATTCACTTTTCTTTTCTTATTTTATATAAATTTATTTATTTAGTTTTATTTATTTATTTTTATTTTTGTTCACTTTTCTTTTCTTATTTTATATAAATTTATTTATTTAGTTATATTTTTTGATTTTTTTTCTTATCATTATTTTATCTTCATGCCTTTTAATAAATAATTCTTATGATTATAATAATATTAAAATAATTGATATTGCTTATTATTAATCATCATTTTATGGAAGTTCTTCTAGTAGTAAGAAAAATAGTTATAAAAAATAATAATGTTTTTATTATTTTTGACCTAATTTAATTTAACTAAATATTAATTTAGTTAGAGGAAGGATTTCCTTATTAACAAGATTTTATCAAACAACAATTTATTAGATATTTTATTATTAACAATATTTAATTAATTTTGAGAGCCTTATTCTTCGTTTTTTAACGTTCAATTTAAATAAATAAAAAAATTCCAACATTCATTTTCTAGTCGTTTGCATCTCTATTGTATATATAAACTTGGCATGATGAACCACACTAATGGTTAAAAACAAGTTGGCTCAAAAATTTAAAATATGATTTACAATATCATTTATCTTTCTATCTCCATTCTATTAAGTAAAATATATAATTTTATTTATATAATTTTATAAAATATAAGTAATCAAACAATTATATATAATAAAAAAATATAATTTTTAATATATATAGTACTAATATAATATATTATATTTATTTACACATACATTTTAACTATTTCTATCAATGAATTCTTTATTGAATTTTTAAATTTTAGTTTTATTATTTATCTTCTTATCTCATATTTATATTTATGAAATAGAAAATATATTTTCATATTCATAAAGTATATTTTCATATATTTAAAATACATTTGATGATGGCAGTAGTGGTGGTGGTGGTTAATGTCCACTAAGACCAAACTTTGGTCTATCGGACCTAAAGAAACAAATTATTTAGTTTGATTTAAGATTTTATTCCTATGCTCAAAAAGCTTGGAGAGAAGTCTCTCGAGCTCACTGTAATTTTGACAATGTAAAAGGCTAGGAATGTTAGTATTGCAACAAAGATTTTGAAACTGAGATCTAATGTGGCTGTATGGGGGGCACTCTAAGAGGAAGTGATTTTCATCGTTGATGTTCGTATTCTCACAGAGATGGCAAAACCTTTCCATCCATGGTGTTTTAGGAACTGCCTAACGACCCGTTTCACTATGGAGCTCATGAGAGTTCGTTCTAATATTGGCTATATTAATTTTCTTCTTTGAGCTAGTTAAAACAGAGAGATACTTTTGATCTTCTAGGGTGGGGTTGATGACCTCCTTATAATATATTAATTTTCTTTTAGCTCCTAAATCTTTCTCACACCACACTTTTTCTTTGAACTTAGAAGTAACAATATTTTTAATGTTATTAATGTTTTGCATTGCAACATTCTCATTGGTCTCTCAATGGTTTAACCAGACCCTGGTGTCTTTATACCAACCTCGTTTGAGCCTTAGGTGGCTTTGGCTGGAATTTAAGGCTAGCTTAGGAAGTCTATGGTCTCCTATGTTATTGAGTTTGTGCTTGTACAACAGAAGCCTAGTCATAGCTAGGCTCTCGATAGGGGAAAGACCCATTTCTATAAGGAGAATAGGATAGGGTGTGCTGCTTTTAATTTTGAAGTTATATGTTATAAAACGCTTCTGTATTTGCTCAATCTTTCTCCAGGATTCTCTAGAGATGCTACAACCCCAAACCTTACATCCATATAAGATAATCGGAGTGACTAAAGTTTCAAAGAGGAACTTCTTTCTATCCCACATTACGAGGGTTGCCATTTTACAATTATTTTCAAGACCAAAATAAGCTTTCCATCCCCCATTAATCCTTTTCTCAATTCTATAGTTCCAGTTGAGCTTGTGATGAATACCAATTCCTAGATACTTGTAGGAAGACACTTCCTCCAAGTTACTATTGTCATACACAAAATTAGTGGTCCTTATTGGATTTGATAATCATAACTTTTGTTTTGTCAGTGTTAACAATCATACCCATGGTAGAGCGGAAATCCTTAAGAAATATAATTTGCTTATCAAGATCAGATGGGCACCTTGCGATAAGAACAATATCGTTAGTGTAGAGAAGAAGCATGATGACTATCCAAGCTAAGATCGTGCCAGCACATCCTGCTTCCTATAAACAACCTTCTAGCTTGTCGATATAAATGCCAAATAGGGTAGGGGAGAGGGGGCAACTTTGTTTAACTCTGATATTACACTTAATATCTTTCGACCACCCTTCATTTCTCTTTAACTTGGCAATTACATTCTCATATAACCTTATAGTGGCAGCTCTCAACTCAAAAGGAACCTTTAGCTCTTCTAATCTGTTCCAAAGGTTATTTCTAGAAACCCTATCGAAAGCCTTTCTAAAGTCCACAAAGCAACAAAAGAGATTGGATTTATCATTGTGGCATTCCTCCACAATGATCCTAAGCGTAACGAGGTGGTCTGTTGTTGAGTGCTGCTTTCTAAAACCCACTTGGTCTTTAGCCCACTTACCTTCACTTTCAAGCCATATGCTCAACTTCCTTTCCAAAATAATACCATATAACTTGGCTAGGAGAGGGCTGATCATAATTGTCCGATAATTAGAGGGGTTATTTGTATCCCCACTTTTAAAAATAGGGATAATGAGGCTTTGAGTCCATGGTTTAGGGAACCCTTGCTTGACTGCTTGATTGAAAAGCTTGTGAATGAGGGGGATGAGGACAGGACCTCCAATTTTTTAGATTTCTACCTGGTAACATTGAATGTCCTTAGCTTTCCCATTGGCCAAGATATTAACCCCAAAATCAATGTCTTCTAATGAGAAAACTTCTTTCGTTGTGAGCAGGGTTTCAAAGTTATCCATGACATTTGGAGATTCATAAAGCTTTTTAAGATAGGAATTCCAGTCGTGTAAAGTTATCCATGACATTTGGAGATTCATAAAGCTTTTTAAGATAGGAATTCCAGTCGTGTAAAGCAATTTTATTATTATCTTTAGTTTTCCAAGTTAGAATCTGCCTCTAGAATTTCTTATAGAAATATGAAATATTTTTTTTCCCTATTTCATTATAATTCTTTAGCATAATATTCTTTTAGTTTTATATATTTATAATTTATGAGGTATTAATATAATATATTATCTTTCTAACCAGTTTAATAAATATTGAATGTATATTATATTTTATTATTAGTTTTTATTTATTTTAATGATTATTTATATAATTATATTTTTAATAATTAATTGATATTATTAAATATTTAATAAATATATATAAGTTATAGAATATTATAATATTTTCCGTAATGTTTTAGTTTGATTTATTGATGTTCTTACATTTTTGTCTGAATCTTTATAGTATTTAATCTTTTTGATAGATCAAATTATATATTTATGTCTTGATGATGAATCACATTGGTTGATTTGAAACGTTAACCTGAAATTTGTGAGTATGATTAATCTAAAAAACTATTTCTAAACATTATGAGTCACAAAAAAATTGCTGATTTGATTAATCTAAAAGAACTATTTTAAAACATTAATAGTCACAGAAAAAAATGGATTATTTTAGAAAGAAATGAATTATTTCAAAACATTATTAGTCACCGAAAAAAGACTGGATTATTTTAAAAAGAAATGAATTATTAGGGGTATGTATGTTGTGAGGAGGACTACAAAAGAGTCTTTGATGGTCACTTACCATTTCTGGACGAATTTTCGTGAAATGCATATTAGCACTTTTAGAATAACATGGTGAGGTATAGTGATAAAAATTTAGATGAACGTGAAATTTTAATATAATAGAATAATACAAAAAAAACTAAGATGCCTTATTGGCATTTTAGCCGAATTTTGATGTGTGTAAAATAGAGATGTTCAAACATGGAAATCCACCATTTGGGCCACTTTTTAGATTAAAAGAAGAAAATTTACTCAAATTAATAAAAAAAAATTACCTCCTATCAATCTCACAACATTTATAACACGAATGAAATTTACTTCATTCGTTAGTAATCACTTGTGTTCATATCTCATCGACCCTCTCCCTCTGGTATTTGTGTTTTTGAAAGTTCAAAATATGTTTTTTCTATTCCCTGACCGATATGGTTTTAATGTGTTCGCTCAGCTCTTCCCATGGCAAGGTGAGCAAATACTATTACAATTTTTCTTTTGATAAAGGAATCTCTACGAATCAACTACTGTTCGCACGAAAACCGTTATTCTGGGGCAAGATTGGTTTGATTGACATTGCATTACGTGGTTTTTCGGTGTCTGTCAAAGGCGTTGCGAAGGCTACCGATACCATTTTCGGTGAGTTTAAGTCGATTACAGATTCCTTAAATATTAAGGGATCCAACGGATATCGGTGCGATTATGTCTGTTAGATTCCTGAATATTCCTACGACTTAAGGATGCCTTGCCTGATTCCTGAATATTCCTGCCATCGACTTAAGGATGCCTTGCCTTTCCATTTTAACAGATCCAGAGAAAATGCCATAGATCGATTTTGTAAATTTGATATAGTGAAAGAAGTGTTGCCCGATCTCATGTTAAGAAGAAAAGGATAAATTAGTGGAAGCAAAGAAGCAGCTGCTTGATACCCATAGAATTATTGTGTCAAAAAAAATATTTCTTCCCATTTCATCCTTTGTTCATCATCCTATAATTCAGATTGCTATAGTTGGTAGAGACCCATTAATTCTAATGATTCTGACATGGATTTTTGTGGAGAGACATAACAAAAGTTGTTCCCATGCTCCAGAAAAAATTTCCCCATTTCATCATTGCTCTTCAAACCATAATTCAGCCAGAAACCCATTAACTCTAATAATTTTGCAGGTCAAATTTTGTTGACCTAGGGTTTCGAGCAAGTTATTACATGTTTAGAAACTTGGATATCTTGAAACAGAAAATCCATCCATTCACGTTTTGTCTACTATTCTCTTTCATAGTGTTTGAATGACAAAAAAAATGAAGACTCTATGGAAGAGCTTGTTTATTGCATTACATAGCACATACATTTATATGAAATCCAGCTACAAAAGTTTTACGAATGATCATTAACTTTATCTAATTCCTTCGACTATCGTCGACTCTTGCCGACTGACACCAACTAATCGCTATCATACAACCAGGACAGATGGCTCATGATTATTATTCTAACACATCCCCTTAATCACGACCTATACTTTAACTTACTTGTTGGTCTAAGTTTCAACTAGGCTTACAACAAAACATTTTATTATTGTCTTCTTGCTAAAGGGTCCATGCTTGTTCATTTGCTGGTGCAGTTTCATCTTCACCTTTCTCTCTTTCCTTATGAGCTCCTTCAACTTTTCTTTTCTTATGTACTTAACATTAGCAGCCTCTTCTGGATTGGGATGCAAGGCAAGATCCCAAACAAGATAATATAATTCATGCTCTCCCCACTTTCTACTAGGAGCCACCAAAATGCACTCATCTTCGATCATGAGCGGCCTCTAAACAACATCCATGGTAGTATCCTCCACTATCGTAACCATCTTAGAAGCGGATCCAATCACATTACTAGCAATTGGGTTCAGGGACAAGCAAGTTTTTCTCTCATGTGGAATGGACTCTAGCTCTAGATATTTATGGTCATCAATAAAATCATTCTATTGATCTAATAATTCTTGTGACTCAAAAATACTACCTGAATAAAAAATATTAACAGGACCAAAAATACTTCCAAATGAGCTCTCTAAAAATGCATCATCAAAAATATTAGTATCCAACATTATCCCACTCATTGTACTCCAGTCAGGCCAACATTATCCCACTCATTATACTCCAATCAGACCAATGACCTTCTACCGGGCTCTCGTGGTTGCCACACCCAGTGTCACACATGGTTATCACTAATAGAACTCTCTATGGATTGAACAGTGAATTCAATTGGCCTTTAATTGGCCTTCCACACTCAATAATAGTCCACACACTTAGAAAAACAGGGTCTTCACACAGATCTCTAGCTTGATCTCTAGAGTCAGCTCTCTACTCAGCCTTAGACATAGATTTTCTCAACAACCATTGTTTCATGCTTGACGCTCACCTTCAGGCAACCTCGTTTACCATTAGAGAACATAGAAACAACTCCTGCCAACGGGCTTAGTTCACACAGCAATGGTGACAAGCACCAAATAATATACTTGTTTTCATGTTGACTTAATCACAACGCACCAGTCCAACACGACCATTTCTCATATGACAACAACTCTTAAACATAGTTGCTTAAACATGAAAGCTTAACAGATCCATGTTATGGTGCCAAGCTCTTCCATGGCACAGACTCCTCCAACATACAACGACAATCGAACCACCACCAATTACCATGGCACCATTAGCGGCAACAGTGCCAAAAACTCTTTCACTTCCTCAGGCTTGGGCCTGCTCCAAGCCTCTTCCCAGCAACTTTTCACCGCTTCACAGGTTCTTACAGTCGACTACCAACTTCTCTGCACAGGTCAAACACAACTTCCTAACCACATTGACTGTTACATAGACCAACAACAAAATGGATCATTAAATTCCCTTCGCTCCAACGAATTTCACGCAACACACAAACTCTCTACCACCGCTCACCTCAGCTCATGTCACCACCAGCCTTTGCACTAAACCCAAAATTGGTTCCACAATAGGCACTATAGACAAGAGTGACTCAACAAAAGGCTCACTATGCCCCCTTATAAACCAGACCTCTGGTAACACACAACAACGTTGAACACCACTACACCACTATGTCCGCTCCTCACAGAGGTTAGATTCACCGCTCACCACACTTCGACGACTCCTCCACGACTACCACATGATCGCAACTCCACATCGCTAAAGCCACTCTAGCTCCAGCATCCAAGCTCCTTGCAGTGATACACCACAACTGCAACAACTTGTAGACAAAATACACCAGCCCTTCTTTTCACAATAGTGCTCTAACCTGCTCTCCTCAACAGTCTTCTCATCACACACCCCTGAGCCCTCCAGTCTTTGATCCACACTATCACTACCTCGACCTCATCTGTAGAAAGTCTTCAAATGCACACAGTGGCTACTCTCGAAAGTCTTCAAATGAGACTTCACAATTTCTTCAACCCCAAACACATGCTTATAAAAACTTACATCATCCACAGCATGCAGAGCCTCTACAATCAAATGGGGTTTCAGGATAGATAAAGTTGGTGGCTTGGCTACAACACTGTTCACTAGATAATTTTTGGCCTTTGAAATGATACCAGCATCCTCCAGATTTTGCACACTCAACAACCACTAACATGCTTTTCCATGTTGCATTCCACCACACGCAACAGGTTCAACAAAGCCTCTACACAATTCTCTATGGCAGGCTCAGCACAACGTTATGATCATGTTGCTCAACAGTCTCGACAAGTCAGACAGACAGCACAATACTTGTTCACCACAAAACGTAGCACTTACCAAACCGTGGCTTCAAACTGTTAGGATATTCCGACACATAGGAAATAGTTAAGTATAACTTGGTCTAGTATAGAGTTAGGTAAAGTGTGTTTCTTTACTATGTACATTTTGTAACTTACAATCCGACGGTCACGATATGTAGTGATCCGACGGTTCAGTCTCTCCTCGGTATTATCGACACTTGATCCGTGGCTTAACACCCGATTGGTCCATGATCTCTATTTAAAGAGCATGGAGGGTCATTTGTAGGTTAACCGTTCATGAGAGAAGCTTATGTAAATTTTCATTCTTTTATTAATAAATTGCCTGAAGTGGCCGCGTTGGCTCAGTCTGTGAACTGTTTCCCTCTTTGAGGGTTTTAACCACGTCAAAAGTATTGGTGTATTGATCTGTGATCTGTTTGTGAGCGGTGTCCTTTGGTGTTCCGTTTGAGGAACTTACCCTGTAAATTCCTACATGGTATCAGAGCTATTTGAGGGCCGCGTCCATTGGTGATCCAAATCTAAAGCCGGTAGAACTGCATCCGACTACCGTTTCCTAGATCTACTGTTTTTGACTGCTTTCGGGCTGAGAGGACTGCTCTGTTGTGTTGGGAGCATCTGTTCTAGTGAGGAACCCCTTTCGTTTCACGCGAAAAGGTTTCTGGTAGCCCTAGCTGCGTCATTTTTAAGATCTGGAGGTATACAGTGTTTATTTGCAGTTTACAGTTATTTTCTCTCTGTTTATTTTGGTTTCAGTTTATTTAGCCTTTTTTATTACTGGATCTATACCTTTCATTTCTGCGTATGCTCTTTGCCCTGCGACTCTGTGCGATCTGGGCAAATCAGAAACAGAAAGGAAGGATTTTTCTCATGCGTATGCTCTTTTCCGCTGCGCCTTAGTGTGATCTCAGAAAATCAGAAACATTGAGGAAAATATTTAGTTTCCGGCTAAAGCTAACTTCGAGCCGTAAGGTTCGTTTTTTTTTGTATGTCCGTGTTGGGTTTTGTGTTTTTTGTTTTGTAGGGAAAAAGAGCTTTCTCAAAGCAAGCACGCAACCCAAAGCTCCCCCCCCCCCCCCTCTCTCTCAAACTTTTTGTATAGCTCACTTGGTTCAAAGCTAATTTATGAGAGTAGAGGTCTTGAGTTCAAGTCTCCTTTTTGTTGGAAAGGGGGCGTTTTTTTCATTTCCGCACATTCCCGCACTTCGTCGGCATCTTCATCAATTTCTTTTCAAAAAGCTATAACTTCTTCATCCAGAAGCCGTTTTCAGAACCGTTTTTTTTGAAACGGCCTAATTTTTCGAGATCTTTCCATTGGAACACTTAGTTTCAGCATCTATAGCTTTATTTTCTATTAAAATGGAAAGTCCATGCCAAGTTATTCTTAACAGCACCAACTACTTCCAATGGTGGTCCTACATTGTGGATTTACTTAGAAGTAAAGGTCTCTACAGAATAGCCACAGGCCAAGAAACCAAACTGAAAGATGAAGATAAGGCAGCTAAATGGGAAAATAGGCAAGATCAAGCACGTGGGTTGATAGGGATGTCTATTTCTCCAGATCTTAGATTCCATATTCCAGAACTTGATGCTCCTGATGAAGCAATGAAATAGATTACTAAAGTCTTTGGAATTAAAAATGAACTTAGAGCCCATCAACTTGAAAATGAGTTGCTTACATTGGACCCCAATAATTTTTCTTGCATTGAAGATTTTTTGTCCAAGTTCAAGACCCTTAGACTTCTCTTGGAAGGTGTTAAGGTTAAGAAAGAAGATAGTAACCTTATATATTCCATTCTTACTAAGTTGGGACCAGCCTACTTTGTGTTTGTTTCCACCTTCCATTCTACAAGAGAAGCCTTCATTTCTCAAGGACAAGACTACAAGTCCCCTTCCTTTGATTCTTTTTGTGATTCTTTAATAAGAGAACAAGAAAAACTCTTACACCTTGGTCTTCTTAATCTTGGAAACTCTTCTAAGAAAGCGTTAGCCGCCCAGCAGCAACCAAATCCAAAGAATCCTAAGAAGTTGTATCCTAAAAAGAATGGTCCTAAACCAAACAAGGGTCCTAAGCAATTTCAGCCTCAAAATGATAAGACAAATAAAAACAAAGGGAAGAAGACTGATAGACATTGCAACTTTTGTAATCGAGATGGCCACTTAGAATCCAAATGCTTTAAGAAGATGGAAGCCTTTGAAGCAGCAATGAAGAAGCATAACATCCATTTGGAGCACTCTTCAACTTCAACTTCATCTTCAGGAATGACACTTTCTACATGTGGTTGTCAAACATCTCGGTATGGCTATGCACTAAATATATCTTCTTCTTCTCATTCTCATGAGTGGCTCATTGATTCTGAAGCTTCTTATCACATGGCCAAAAACAAAGCCACGTTTTCTTCTTTAAATGATTGTAACACCAAAAATATATATGTTGGTGATGATAGATCTCTTAGTGTTGTAGGGACTGGAACTGTTCATATAGACAATGGTCAGTTTACTGATGTATGATGTGTTCCAACCTTATCCTGCAACCTTCTATCTATATATCAGATAACCCATTCAGGTGAAGGTAAAATCATTGAATTTTCACCTCACGATGTTGTAATTAAGGACCTAAGAGATCCTAGACAGATTTTAGCTACTGGCATTGCTGATGATTCTACAAGGTTGTATAAGTTTCACAACTTTGGGTCATCAAATCTTCCCTCAGTATTTGTTGCTCATAATGATGAAGTGAGCAAACTTTGGCATGAGCGATTTGGTCACTTAAACTATCGCTCTCTTCAAAATCTATGTAAAGAAAATATGGTGACAGGTCTTCCAATGGTATCTTGCAGAGATGGTGTTTGTTCCGGATGTGTACTCGGAATACATCATTGGGACAGTTTTGAAAAATGTGCCTCTTGGCATGCCTCAACCCCTTTACAGCTTGTGCATAGTGATTTACGTGGTCCACTTCCAGTTGTTTCCTTCTCTGGCTACAAGTATTTCTTAACTTTCATTGATGATTTCTCCAGACGCACTTGGGTATACTTCTTAAAACTCAAGAGTGAAGTATTTAACATGTTCTTGGCCTTTAAGGCCTTTGTTGAAAAACAATCTGGACATCAAATTCTTAAGCTAAGATCTGATAATGGCGAAGAATATGTTAAAAACAACTTCATCAACTTTTGCACTGAGCATGGAATTCAAATGCAACATACTGTTCCATATACTCCACAACAAAATGGTGTAGGTGAAAGGAAGAATCGCACCTTAAAGGAAATGGCTAATTGTATGCTTCAATCTAAAGGACTTAGTCTTAATTATTGGGCAGAAGCAATTAACTGTGCAAATTACATAATAAATCGCACTCCTACTAAGGTTTTAAAGAATATCACTCCAAAAGAAGCATGGAGCTCAATTAAACCAGATGTAAGTCACTTTTGTGTTTTTGGAAGTGAAGCATGGGCCCATATTCCAGATGAGAAACATAAAGCTTTAGAACCTAAGAGTGAAAAATGTATTTTTGTTAGATATTTTGAAGATGTCAAAGGATATAGACTTATTCCACTTAAGTCCAAGAATGTTATCATTAGAAGAGATGTAAAGTTTGCTGAAAATATATCGACCTACGAGCCTAGTTCGGCGGATGTGCCACCTCTTCCTATCTCTTCTACTTTTGAAAATATTTCTTCTTTAGATGATGAAATCGAGGATGACAATCCTCCCCCAACTTCTCAGGATCCTCCTTCAGCTCCTCAACTTCCAAAATGGGTCCGTGCTACTCAGGATGCAGCAGGTGATCTTGCCGGTGATCCTACAGATCAGTGACGTACACGTTCTCAGTTCGAGAGAGCCTCTTCTTTACTGGCTCAAGCTTCAGTGAATTATGATCCTGACACCTTTGCAGAAGCTTCAGGCCATCCAGATTGGGAAGCAGCTATGAATGAAGAATATCATTCATTATTGGTAAATGATACATGGGATCTTATTCCTCTACCAAAGGGACGAAAACTTGTTAGATGCAAATGGGTTTATAGAACCAAGTATGGACCAAATGGGAAAGTTGATAAACATAAAGCTCGTCTTGTTGCTAAGGGTTTTTCACAAGTTGAAGGCATTGACTACACTGAAACCTTCTCACCTGTTGCCAAAATGAACTCTATCCGCCTTGTTCTTTCCCTTGCTGCCTCTTTCAAATGGGAAGTCCATCAGATGGATGTTAAATCTGCCTTCTTGCATGGGGACTTGCATGAAGAAATCTATATGGAACAACCTATTGGCTTTATACAAACAGACTCCAGCCTTGTATGTCGGCTTAAGAAATCCATTTATGGTCTCAAGCAAGCTCCTCGAGCTTGGTATGCCAAAATGGATAGCTTTCTTTTAGAAAATGGCTTTTCTAGGTGTCATTCTGACAATACTGTCTACACCAAGAAAGTGGGCAAGTCTCTTATCATTCTTGTTCTTTATGTTGATGATCTTATCCTGACTAGTAGTGATCCCAACCTTATAAACCATGTGAAGTCTAGCCTTAAAAGGAAGTTTGAAATGACAGACTTAGGACACTTACATTATTTTCCTGGTCTTCAAGTCTTGCAATCCAAGGAAGGTATTTCCCTTTCCCAGTCCAAGTATACCTGTGATATTCTACGCCATTTTCACATGGAAGACTGTAAGCCAGCCCCTTCTCCCTTTCAGTCTGGAGTCAAACTTTCAACCACTTGTACTTCTCCTGAAGTTGATGCTACCTTATACCGTCAACTTGTAGGAAAACTTTTGTATCTAACCCATACTCATCCTGACCTTTCCTTTGTTGTTGGCCTTATTGCTCGGTTTATGCAAAACCCACGTGAAAGTCATCGGAAAGCAGCTAAAAGAATACTTCGTTATGTTCGAGGTACAATTCAGTTTGGGATTCATTACAGTGCCGAAGCATCTCCTCTATTGGTTGGTTTCACTGGTTCTGATTGGGCTGGTGACCCTGATGATCGGAAGTCTACTGTAGGTTATGTGTTCACTCTTGGTTCAGGACCTATTACATGGGCTTGCAAGAAACAAGGTGCCATTTCTCTTTCTTCAGCAGAAGTAGAGTATCGTGGTGCCATAGAAGCTAGTAAGGAAGCCTTGTGGCTTCGTCAGATCCTGTCAGAATTTGGCTTTCAGCAGCAACATCCGACTACACTTTGGTGTGATAATCAAAGTGCCATTCAACTACGCAAATATCCAGTCCAACATCAGCGCAGCAAACACATTGAACTGCACATGCACTTCATCAGAAAGCTCATTCACAACCATGTTCTTGAAGTGCAATATTGTTCAACAGATGATCAAGTTGCAGACATCTTTACAAAGGCTCTCACAAAGGCGAAGTTCACTAAACTTTGATTTATGGTTGGAGTTCAGGAAGTTGTCACTAAGGGGGGATAGGCTCTAGTGCCTCCTTCCTTCTCCTATTGTGTCATATTTGTAAATCCTTCAATCCTATCCCAAGTTGTTCTTAAGGGGGGATGTTAGGATATTCCAACACATAGGAAATAGTTAAGTATAACTTGGTCTAGTATAGAGTTTGGTAAAGTGTGTTTCTTTACTATGTACATTTTGTAACTTACAATCTGATGGTCACGATATGTAGTGATCCGACGGTTCATTCTCTCCTCGGTATTATCGACACTTGATCCGTTGCTTAACACCCGATTGGTCCATGATCTCTATTTAAAGAGCATGGAGGGTCATTTGTAGGTTAACCGTTCATGAGAGAAGCTTATGTAAATTTTCATTCTTTTATTAATAAATTTCCTGAAGTGGCCGCGTTGGCTCAGGTCGTGGATTGTTTCCCTCTTTGAGGGTTTTAACCACGTCAAAAGTACTGGTGTATTGATTTGTGATCTGTTTGTGAGTGGTGTCCTTTGGTGTTCTGTCTGAGGAACTTACCCTGTAAATTCCTACACAAACAACACTCTACCAGAGCTTACTCGACTATGGCCAAACACAACTCTTGCTCTTCCTCAAACAACAGGAATAACTGAAACCCTTGGCTCTAATACCATGACAAAAACATTGAAGACTCTATGGAAGAGCTTGTTTATTGCATTACATAGCACATACATTGATACAAAACCCAGCTACAGAAGTTTTATGAACGATCATTAACTTCTTATCTAATTCCGCAAACTATCACCGACTGACACCAACTACTCGCTATCATACAACTAGGACAGATGGCTCGTGATTATTATTCTAACATTGAATAAAAATAAGAAACATATTTTATAGAACAAGGAAAGTAGCTATATTACCTGTTTCTTCCTTTTCTCGGCATTCCTTAACTTCAATTATTTTCCAAAAGCAATACTCCACACATTCATGATAAGGATTTGAAGCATTTATACACTCCAGATGAACTCGCATACAACCCAACTAACCCCACCTCACTTCAAATTACAGAAATGCCCCAATAGCGCGATAAGTTTTGTAACTGAAATTACGATTTCTAGATCATACTAATTACCTCTTGTAATATTTAAAATCCATTGATACCTTCTCCAAAAGACGCACTCCAACACTAATGCTTTCCTCTTCATGTAGAACCATCCATGAAAACTTGTAATGTTCAAAGAAAATTACAGATCATTCCACCCCTTTGAGAATATATTCTTAATGAGACTGCTCCAGAAAACCAAATCACTGTTGGAGACATATATTTAGAAGAAGCCTCAGTTTCAGGCTAAAAAACTCTGGAGACCAAAAAATAAATCTATGGGACGAAGGAAGGAAATGTAAGATCTACTTAATAGTTAATCACGATTAAATGGATTAACTTTTAGCATCACCTGATGCGTCTCTCCCTTTGTTAGAGAGATTTATATGAGGCAAGCGAGATGCATTTGGCAAAATCAATTTTAAACCAAAGATTCATTAAATATTTACATGGATAAAAAGAAATCGATTTCAAGTTCGGATGTATTAAATATTTAAAGGAAAAATCTCTACGCCCAGTGCCATGGCCACAAACCTATGGCTCTTATACCACTGTTCGATTGAGAGCCAAAGTGAAAGACCAAATTCAGTGTAAATTTGACACGATTTGCGCTCAGTTCCATGGCCGCAAACCTATGGCTGACATAATTGTACCATGAAACAACATTTAGTTATAAATTACATTAGACTTAAAATTTTGATTCAGGACGGATCTAGTTACTGCATCACCATAAATTTTTGAAAGAGTGCAATACTTGATTCAAACCAAGATGCTCACAACTTTGCTTAAATAAAACAAAATTCCTTGGTATGGGATTGTGATAGTAGCCTTTAGGACTCATTCAAATTTCGATCGTTCATTTCTTTGCTCAACGAGGCGGTGGAAGAGGTCTTCATTTGTCTACTCAACTAGGTGTTGGCAGAGGTCTCGAGTTCGACTCTAGCCTGCTACCCAGGTTATGTTGTTGGATTCAACTAAAAAAATTTTGATTGCTGCAACCAGTCCCGTAAGATTTTCAAATGATGGCTGAAGGTCATCGGGATCGAATTACAACCAATTGAATTTTAACTAACTAATATTGGTTTTCAATCTAATGGCAAACATCATTTTAATCATCTAACATCAAAATCAATGACTAAGAATAACAGAAGTGGCATGGGAGGGGAGTTAATTTCAGAGGGGAATGCCTTACGACATAAATATAGATAATATTACCAAGAACCAACATAGATTCATCTTAACTAAAGATCCAAGAGATGAGAAAAAAAAATTGACTAACAACAATAGAAGAAAGATAACACATGATTGTTTAAAGTGTTTTATTATTGTATTTCATTTGGTGTGGTTGATCCAAAATATAGGTTTAACATTTTATAACCAATTGAGTTTTTTTAATTTAGATACTTTATTAAACACCATATCATGGAATTAAATTTAAGAGAGAGAAGGGGGGAGAGAGGGAGGGAAGGGGGAGGGAGGGAGGGAGGGGGGAGAGAAGGAGGGGGCAGAGAGGGAGAGAAATAGAGAGAGTGATGGGGGGAGAGAGGGGGAGGTGGGAGAGAGAGGGAAAGAGAGGAAGGAAGACAAAGAGGAGAGAGAGAGAGAGAGAGAGAGAGAGAGGGAGTTGGAGGTGGAGAGAGATGGAGGAAAGAATAAAGAAATAGAGAGATAAAGATGGAGAAAGGGAGGCAGTAACAAGAGAGAGATGTGGAGAGAGTGAGGGAGAGAGGAAGGAGGATAGAGAAGAGGAAAGGAGAAAGATAGGGAGAGAATGGGAAGAGACGGGGAGAGAGGGAAATAGTGAGAGAGAGAAAGAGAGATGGAGTTGGATGGGGAGAAAGAGGGAGGGATGAAGAAATAAACAAAGGGAGAAAGGTGGAGAGAGAGGGGGGGCGATAACTGAGAGTTGGAGAGAGAGTGAGGGAGAGAGGAGAGCAAGAAGCAAGAGGGAGAGAAGGGAGAGAGATAGAGAGAGAAGGGGAAGAGAGAGACAAAGAGAGAGAGAGAAGAAGTGAGAGGGAGAGAGAGATATATATGGAGAGAGAGTGTATATGTTTTTGGGGTCAGATAGAGAGAGGGACTAAGAAAGATACACATAGATACAAATAAAGATATTATATAGTATTAAATAACCAACCTAGATACGTCTTAACCCCGGATATATAAAGTGCCAAGAGTGATCAAATCTCTTGAGGTTCAAACCATTCCTCAAGTTTTGCACTCAAGAAAGAGCTTTGCACCTCAAGAGATTTGATCCCTCTAAGTGCTTGATAGATCCAGGGTTAAGATGGATCTAGGTTGGTTTATTATTTAAGTTTCTTACATATTAGAGTTTCCTTGAATGTATTAAAATATATATGTGATTTTTAAGTTAAAGAAAAGAGTAAGGACAAGTATAAATCTATAAGAAGGAAATAAGATTATAAGTTTAAGTTAAGAATTATTGAATATTTCTAGATTATGAATGCTACAATGATGATATATTTAAGCTACCAAGTGATCAAATTAGTTTTTAAGTAATGGAAAATGGGTCATGAATGTCGTTCGTGTAAGCTTAAAGGAAAACGTGGGGATTGCATCATTTCATGATTGTTACTTTCCATGGGAATTTTGGTGTGAACTTGCAAAAGAAAACATAACTATGTTTCCTATGAAACTTGTGAATCCTAGGTAGGATTCTATTTATAGTTCTCATTGGATTTCTCTAGGGAACACTACAGCCTTGAAGCGGGGATTATGTGAGTAGGATTGCTTACTTTGTGATGCCTGGAGAGTTCTTGGAGAATCCCTTGGCGTAATTGGAGTTCTTTAAGCAAACACTTTGAGACTTC
Source organism: Pinus tabuliformis (assembly GCA_031772625.1). Lineage (NCBI taxonomy): Eukaryota > Viridiplantae > Streptophyta > Pinopsida > Pinales > Pinaceae > Pinus > Pinus tabuliformis. The sequence goes on along the minus strand of CM062807.1, from coordinate 113,682,030 downwards.
TTGATGGACCTATGTTAGAGCCCTAGAAGGTGAGAGTGATAGCTTGAGGGATTGTGGAAGAGAGAAGGGGACACACTTCATTGGGTTGTGCAAGTTGATATAAATGAGAGAATATATGTTGGAATTGTTATTAGAGTTTATTACATTGGCATAGACAACTTAATATTCAATATTAGACATAGTTGGTTCAAGCAACATTTTCCTTGGTGGAGTCACAATGTTACCTTGGGGTTGACTTGTTTTTGAGAGAGTTAGAGCAGTGGTGTCTATGACTAACTATAATTTTTTGGGTCTGCAGCCGATTGTTGCTTTAATTAAAGATAATTGTTCTTTATTATACATGCTTTTATGTTTTTTATTATGTATTTTTATATGTTGAAATTTCTATTATAAATGGATGCTCATTCATTGAAAGTTGATCGGAATGCATGATTGTATCATATATTGGGAATATTTTGTTTGGTATCAAAGTGGGTAGTTTAGAAAAATACCACCCACGTTGAAAAAAAATAAAAAATATAATGTGCGTAGAGAAAGAATTTTAGTAACATGGCTCAACATGGAGATTGGTATTTTATGATGTGATATCAAAGTGAAGGTAACAACACTTGGGTTCTACAGGCCATAAATAAACGTATAGAAGAAAATCTATATGTTGCATGCTATGAAGTATAAAAGAATGAATGTTTAAATATGTAGCTACATATTCATATTATTGAGTCAGATTATGAAATTGTAGAGTAGATAATGGAAGAAATTGGGAAAACCCCCAATTGTTGAGCGAAATCTAAAGCTTAATTGGTTCAAAAATGTTAATCTAATGGGTACACACATTAAGGTTATGATTATATGCTTGAAAATGGTAAAGGAAGCTTGTACTTTAGGAGCTAGGTCTATGAACTTTATGGTGAGTGGAATTTTTTTGGAAAACTATGTAGTATTTGCAAAATTCAAAATATTTGATAATTGATTATTCCATACTAGTGATATTAGTAATGATGTGAAGGATCCAAGGGGAAAATCTCACAGTGGTAGGGGTAGACAAGTGGGAAAATTGTGGGACAATTTCTATAGGAAGGATCATTTTGAGATGAAACTAGATTGTAAACCATTGAGTATTTCCCAACTTGAAATGAATGTGGATTGTCCATCATGGTCAATATTACCATTGGATTTTTTAGAGATAAGGTATTTTGTTAAGGATCATGCCACTTCAATCCTAAAGTGGATCTATGTTTTAGTCCCGCTCTTTAGCTATAGCCAAGACATGGGGGCTTCACTTGGGGAGCAATACCATATCAGGTGCATTGATATTGGGGATATATATTAAGGAACAAATGACATAATACGTTGAATATATAATAAGGGGTGAAGGGTTTTTATAATAGCAGGTATAAAAATTGGAGTTCAAAGTTAATGAAAAAATTTAAAGGGGTATAAAAAATGTTAATGAGTCTAGGGAACTTGAGATCGACTTGATTGACATCGCATTGGGTGGTTTGTCGGTGTTTATCAAAGGCACCGAGAAGGCTACCAATATTGTTTTAATAGGTCTAGAGAAAATTTCTTTGTTGAATTGTAATGGCCTACTTAATCTTATCATGCCAATTTTACCAGTGTTTAGATTACCTTAGAATATTGACTTATAATTATCAAGAAATATTGGTACATACCTACATTTGTGAAACTGTAAATTTATTAATGATATAAATTTTGTTATTATTCAATTCCAAACTTACCTCCTCAAATATAATTTTGATACGATATGGTCTCCTTCCATTTATTCCAATTTAAATATTCATATCTCATCCCCAAAATGTCCTCTCAAATTTACTTGGGAGAAGACATGGTCCTCTCCAATTAATTACCAAATTATATATTTATATCTCATCCCCAAAATGTCCTCTCGATTTAATTGGGAGAAGATAAGTCAAATGTAAGGATCAGGGGGTAGTTATGACACTAATGATAGATGGTTAAGGTGGAGAAGAGAAGGGGTCATAAAAGGGGAAGGAGGAGAGGAGGAGAGGGGATCCTTGGTCTTGATTTTGGTGTTGGTTTGGTTGTGGTTTTGGAGAATTTGTTTTGAGAGTAAGGTGGGGAAGAGAAAAGGGAGAGAAGGAGAGTATTTTTTATCTTGGACACACTAAATCTGGTTGGAATTGGGCTGGGAGGGCTAGGCAACCTATGGAGGTTTCCTGGGCTGGGAGGTAAATCCAGTCGGTAGTCAAGAGGAGCATCCCAGTAGGATTGGGAGCTCAGGGGCATCTCAACCAGGCTATTGGAATAGGTATTCCTCTATTTATAGATTACTCATGTAAGTGATTGAAATGAAATTCTCACTATTTAATTGTAGGGAATAAATTTTAATGGTAAATTGTCATCGATTAAATGTTTAGTTAGAAATAAATTATCTCCCATTTTATTGTATTTGAAATTAGAGAATTTAGTTCTATTAGAGGACCCTAGGTTGGAGCCTTACATGTGGTATCAAAGCAGGTTCAAAATCTGGACCTAAGACCCACTAGACACAAATCTCTGCTAATTTTTTTTTATATAAAAAGTATGTGGAACTGATTTCTCCACCTTACTCTCAACTCTACTTCCCCTATGTATTAGAAGGTGATTCATACTCCACCTATCTAGTTGACTTTTCATAATCATCATAATAGAACAGCAACACACGTGCTCTCACCAAGATTGAATATGGCCAGAAACAAAATAATGCATGCTCATACAAATTTTGGGCCTCGGTTAGACACCATCTTCAACAAATGGCTTATATACCCATTAGGATGCAATTTCTTTTCTAACATTTCACCCATGAGTTTCTAAGCATCATTTATTCTGCCTACTCTACATAAACCATATATTAGGGAGTCATAAGTTGATGCATTGGTGCACAACTTTTTTTGGGCATTCTGTTGAATAGATCACAAGCAAGTTCCATTTTACCTTCCTTGCAAAGGCCTCAAAGTAGCATGTTATAAATAAGAATGTTAGTGGCAAAGCATTGCTCCATCATTTCTTCGAGCTCTCTATGATAGAATTCTTCAGCTTCAGATGTAGGAACTACTTTAATTTGCACTCCTTTTGGTCCATACATTATCAATCGTATATGGAGAGGTACCTTGACTACATCGATTCTAACTAGACCACCCCAGAATATAGACAGTCCATTTAAACCATTGTCCACTGTACAGGATGTTGCTTTGGATGTATAAAATAATCCTTGATTTTCCTTGGTCAGTGCATCAATAGAAACAACATTCCCTTTCAGCCGGCTCTGTGGTGCAAGCAAGGGAAAATATTCAGCATGTACAACAGCTGCCTGTCGATGATGAAGATGCACTCCAGGCGTGTCATACAACTTCCCTTCTCCATGGAATGCATCAATCTGAATGGGACCAAGTGTGGTGCCGGGCACAACAGATTGGATAGGTTTGTATCTTCTTGTTGCTGCTACAACAAAATCCTTAAGTGCCATTGTTTTTAGTAAAGCATTGATGAATGTCGACTTCCCCACATTAGCGGACCCCAGAACATAAACATTGTGCCCCTTTCTTTGTTGTTGAATTTCTGATACAACTCCAACAAACCCTGACAATGATTTTGAACTTGTCAAGTGAATACTAAGAATGCAGTTTAATGATCAAAGCTTTATCATGACGAAGATGAGACAACTTTTCATGAAGTTGCTCAGCAGAAATGAATTGTTTTCCACCAGAATAGCCCCCATGTCCACCAATAGCAGTGAGCATGTGTCCATGGGATAGTAGCCAACATCTTCCACATAGTACAGACCTCAACTGGTGATGTTTCTTTTTCAATTCGTAGGTCTCTGGGGTTACATAACCAGGGCCATCAACCTCCACAGTTTGCAAAGGTGCCCCGCATCCGTAACAGACAGGCTCCATAGACATCTCTGGTACTTTATTCTTCTTTTTATTTCTCTTCTCCTTTATATTGGACTGAGCAGAATCGTGCTTATCCAGAGCCTTTTCTAGAAATATCTGGCCCCTGCTCTTAGCAGAGGGCCCAAGTCCAAGTCCACCTGCGTCCTCTTTTTTTCCGAACCTTTGTTGGTTGTCTCCACGTAGGCATTTAAACACCTTGGACGATGAGAATTCATGCCCTTTGAGCGTGGGAAACTGCATTTGCGTGAGTTTTGTCGGGCAAAGAAAGAGGCTTCGAGTGAACTTGTGTGAGGAAAGCGAAGTGCTGTAGGGAATGGCAGTGAATGATAGGAGGAAGGACAAGTATATGAGGGCCTGAGTATCAGTTCACAGTGGGTGGATGCCACTGCCATGGAATGATTGATTGAGAAGAGAAATTATTGAAACTGGATCTTTGTTTCGAATTTGAGTAGGCATTCAAGTTTTATACTTGACCCACTGTCATGCCATGAAAGAGAAGGCTCATGTGTTACAGTAAGCTCGACTATGGCTTGAGTTGGCTTGAGTGTACATCTAATAATTGAAGAGCCTGATCAATCTGGCCTATTTCACAAAGAACAGAAAATACCATTTTCACAATTAAGCGACCAGGTACATGCCCACTCTCTTGCATTTTGAGAAGAAACTTGGAAGCCATATCTCCCCTTTTTACATCACAAAATCTATCTATTAATGCATAGTAAGTTCTTTTGTTAAGAACCACATTCATTTTCCTAAACTTGCCAAGCTATTAATGCATAGTAAGTTCTTTTGTTAAGAACCACATTCATTTTCCTAAACTTGCCAAGCAACAAATATCCATCATCTACTCTTCCAGACTTCTAGAGGCTAGAAATGATTTTACGAGATGTTGAGTAATAAAGGACATAATTCCATTCAATTACAACATCAAGAAGCTTGTGAACTATATCAAATTTCCTGCCTTGCTCAGAGCATTGACAAGAATAACAAGTGTATGTCTACCTGAGAAGAAACCTGTTGCCATCACATCCTCCACAACTTTATAGGCTTCATCCATTTTTCCCATCCTACAAAGCTCATTTGTAAGTTTATTATAAGTAAACCTATCCAGAGAAAACCCTATTTTTGATCTTTCATTGAAGAGATCCATTACAATGTCAACAAACTTACCTCTGCAAAAGAAACGAATGGCCGCATTGATAGTGATCATGTCTGGACAAATATGCTTGCCTTTCATCTCATTTAGTAAACAATAGACCTCCTTGTGTCTCTTCCACCTCAAAAGGCCAGCAACCAATGCACCATAGCAACGAGGCTCGGGATGGAACCCTTGAGAAACCCTCTCTTTAAAGTAATCTAGTGCTTCATTCACTCTATTCTCTTCAATGAGATGCTTGACCACTATCTCATATGATTTAGAAGTCCGAATAGCATGTTCTCCTCTCAATTCATCAATCAACAACACAACTTCATCAATCCTACCGTCTCTGCAGAAAGCACTAGCAAGAGAAACAACAATGACCTCATCCACGACAAGACCATTTCTCCTCAATTCATCAAGCACACCTTTCGCTTCATCTAATCTACCCATCTTGCACAAACCTTGAATCTTCACAGAGCCCCCCAATCCTACCTTGGCCCCACTGTGGCATTCGCTTCTCAATAGCATTTATGACATGAAAGGAATTTTCTTTTGCCAATATTCTAACCAACACACTGTACAGAAACTTATCCAAGCTCAAATTCTGAAACCACATTTGCCCAAACAACTCCAGAGCCAATTCAGACTTCCCAGCAAGCGAATATCCCATTATCAGAATGGAATAAACCCTTGGACCAGAACCAGGGTTTTGTTTCCAGTACGAATCCAGCCACTCCTCTATAACCCTAGATAAACCAGCCCTAGACAACATCTTGAAGAATGTGTAAGAGGCTGTCACACTATGATTGTAGCCACTCTGCTGCCCGGCCCACTCAAAGAACGTGATGCATAGTGCCACATCCTTAATGAAATTTGGTCTTTTCATTAATTTTTTTTTTTTTTCTCATTCTTTTAAACAACTAAGTTTTAGTTAAGCAATCATAACTAGAATTTTTTATTTACAAACTTCCACTGTGTAATTTTCCTGTGCCTAAATCACAACATTTGTCTATAAATAAAATTCTCTCATTTATATATAAAACATTATATATATATATATATATATATATATATATATATATATATATAGATAGATAGATAGATATATATATATAATATTTTTTAATGTATATTAATTTATAATATTAGATAAAATTATATATATACCATTTTTGAGCATCTTTATATCATCTAAAAAAATTGGAGAGCCTTTCCATGTAAGTATTAAATTGCATATCTCAAGTTATACATTTTTAGGTTGATTATCTAGAATTTATTAAATCTAAATGTATTGTTCCTAAATATCCCTTTAACTAATAATGAAATAAAAAAACAAGTTTCTAAACACTGTTTTGATCAACAAACATAAAGGAAACCAAATGATAATGAACCTATCCTCCTTAGCTGAGACCAAACACCCGGTCATGGTACCCTCAGCTGAATGCTCCTACATCATAGTGGTAGGGGTAGACAAGTGGATAAATTGTGGGACAATATCTATAGGAAGGATCATTTTGAGATAAAAATACATCTGTTAACCATTGAGTATTTCCCAACCTGAAATGAATGTGGATTGTCCATCATGGCCAATCTTACCATTGGATTTTTCAAAGATAAGGAATTTTGTTAAGGATCATGCAACTTCAATCTTAAAGTGGATCTATGTTTCCATCCCACTTTTCATTTTTATTCGAGCATGAAGAAAAAATTAAACACCACCTCTTTATTGAGGAGCGTGAGGTCATTGCAAAGATTGATCACTTCCATCATCGAATGTTTAGAGAAGCCATCAAAATTGAGAAACCGAGGAGCAATCTAGACATGAACAATAAGTGGAAAATAAGTAACAATTGTATTCCTACCCTTACTTCTCAAGTGACTTCGTTTTGATCTCTTCATATTATTATATACCTATAGATTTTTTAAAATTTTATCTATATTAATTATCTTTCTGTATATTTCCTATTAAATAAAATATATGAATTTATAAAATGTAAATAATCATGTAATATAAAATATATATATATATATATATATATATATATATATATGTGGGTATTAATATAATATATAATATATTATATTTATTTATTTTCATGTTTTATTTATTTATTATTATATATTTTATTAACTGTACATTTTATTTTTTGAATCTTTTTATTAATTTCTTAACTTTTTAAATTAATTTTTATATATTTTATTAACTGTACCTTTTAGTTTTTGAATTATTTTTATTAATTTCGTCATTTTTTATTAAAAATATAAAATTAAAGTTTAATAATATATATGAAGTTTTTGAAGTTTTTGGTTCCTATTTTATTTTAGTTCTTGCAAATATTTTTTTATTACATATATCTCTAATGGAGGAGGTATTATATTTATTTATTATAGTTTAATTAATATTATATTTTAATATTTTTTATTATAATAGGTATTTATAAAATTATATTTTTAATAATTAATTAATATTATTAAATATTTTTTAAGTTAAGTTGTAAATTATTTTAATATTGTAGTGTTTGTAGAGGATTAATTTTGATTGTCTTTAATGTTTTGGATTGGCTTTTTTGAATATTACGTGTTTGTTTTTTTTTTTTTTAAGTTTTTAGACTTTTCCTTTATAACTTTATAGTATTTAATCTTTTTGGTTATATATGATTCTCTATTTGTATTTTGATGATGAACCACATTGGTTGGTTTGAAACGTTGACCTAAAATTTGCTAGTGTGATTAATCTAAAAGCACTATTTCTAAACATTATGAATTAGAGAAGCTCCAACTTAGAGAGGGTTAATTTTGTTAACATAGTGAAGTGTCCTGCATTTTATAATAGAAAAAATAAATAAATAAATAATATATATATATATATATATATATAAAATAATAAAATAAAATAAAAAATAATAAAAATAAAAAATAAATAAAAATAAAAAAATTAAGGTTGGAGCTAAAAATTTGATTGGGAAAAAAAAGGGTGGATTACATTAGAATTTTCTTTTTTTTAGGGGTATGTGCATTGTGAGTAGGACTACAAAAGAGATAGTGATGGTCATTGGCCATTTCTACACCTATTTTCTTGAAATGTATATTAGCACTTTTTGAATAACATGGTGATGCATAGTGATAGGGACTTAGATGGATGTGAAATTTTAATAGAATAGAATAATACCAAGAATTAAGATGCCTAGTTGGTATTTTAGCCGAATTTCAAAGTGTTTGGAGTAGAGATGATGAAACATGCAAAAGTCTACTATTTAGGGCCACTTTTGTGGAATGTTTTAGATCTATAGAAGAGGAAAAGTGACTCAAATAAACATTTTGGAAAAAAATATTTAATCACATTTTTACCTCTCAGAAATCCCACAACATTGTCTTAATGAAGATTCTATAGTTGTACTCAATTTTGGAGGTAACTATTTTGAATAAAAATTCCTAAAAGTTATGTTTGAAAAAAATGTAAAATGACTATTTAATTCTACTCAATTTTGGACATATTTACTTGGAATACAAATTCCTAAAAATTATATGGGGAAAGTAGCCCAATCATGTTTGCCATAAATTTTACGTGCAGCATCATATTCAACTTTGAATGATGTTGCATGCTCACCATTATAATTAATATATATTCTAAACAATATGTTATTTCAAGTGCCCGACGGATTTTTAGGCTACAAGCTGCTAAAATTGGCGTCTAAGTTAGAAAAGTGGAAAAAGGAAAATTGTTATTTTATACGAACATAATTTTTAACATAGAACACATAATGATACATGAGCATAGTTGTTAGAAATATTATTGATGAGATATTATACTTGTATTATGAGAATTTTTTTTATTATTTCATTAATTTTAGTCATGGATGGAAATGAAAAACGACCTCCATTCTGAATGTAATCGTGTAAGCAGAATGAAATGCAATCCTATCCTATGTTCAATGTACATTATTTATTTCCCACAAGTGTTCGATGAACCTCACCGATACTGTCGCTGGCATCGCCCTGTTCAGTTCATTAAAAATAAACCTAATTATTATTATATTTGAATGGAAGGGGACGATCGGAATCTGAAATAGAATCTTTACAGTTTGATTGGATTTTATTAAATATTTTTTAGGGATAGATAAAATAATTAAAAATCATTATTATGTTTGAATATAAGAGGATGTACGGAATATGAAATATTAATTTTCCACTTTGATTGGATTTTATTATTTTTTTTTTTGGTGATATATAAGATCATTTTTAATGTGCATTGTTTTTATAATTATTATTATGTTTTAATAGAAAGTTTTACCTTTTGGCATATTATGATTTAAATTATAATTTAAGATCATAATGATTATCATCGTAATAAATATGAAGCTTATTATAGTGGTTTGGAATGTTTTAAAATATATATATGATTTTTAAGTTAAAGAAAAGGTAAGGAGAAGTTAGAATTTTATAAGAGGATATCATGATTTTTTAAGTTGAAGAAAAGGGTAAGGAGAAGTTAGAATTTTATAAGAGGATATCACGATTATGATGTGATATTATAGTAAATGTGACAACATTTTGATGGGCCATAAATAAGTATGTAGAAGAAAATTTATACATTGTATGCAAGATGTTTGATGAATTTTCTCAAAGAAAAAAAATGAGAAAAATGTTTGAATTAAAAATTTGTAAGGTTGAAACATAGTGAATATCGCTGAATTTAATTATAAAAGCATCTGTTAAAACATATAGCTATATATTGGCATTATTGGGTGAAATTATGAAATTGTAGAGTGGATAATTAAAGAGATTGAGAAAATTTTGTGAAAATCCCTAATGAAATTTAAAGCTTAATTGGTTCAAAAATGTTAATTTGATGGGTACACACATTGAGTTAATGATTATATGCTAGAAAATGGTAAAAGAAGGATGTATTTTAGAAGTTAAGTCTATGAATTTCATGGTAAATGAATTTCTTTTGGAAAACTGCACAATATTGACAAAATTGGATATTTTTTTTAGAATTGAGTATTCTATACCCATGACATCAGTTATGATAAGCTCATAGTGGTAGTAGTAGACATGTGGATAAGCTGTGGGGCAATTTCTATAACAAGGATCCATTCGAGATGAAAATACATTATTAATAGTTTAACATTTCCCAACCTAAAATGAATGTGGATTTTCCATCATGACCAAGCTTACCATTGAATTTTCCAAAGATAAGGTATTTTGTTAAGGATCATGAAACTTCAATCCTAAAGTTGATCTATGTTTCGGTCCCGCTCTTCAACTTTAGCGAGCATGCTAAAAAACTAAACACCACTTCTTTATTGAGGAGTCCTAGGTCATTGTAATGATTGATCACTTCCATCATCAGCAGTTTAAGGAAGCCATTGAAATTGAGAAGCGGGCGAGAAATCTGAACAGGGACAATGGGTGGAAAATAAACAACAAGCGAGCAATCTGAATAGGGACAATGGTTAGAAAATAAACAACAATTGGATTCTTGCCCTTACTTTTTAAGTGAGTCCGTTATGGTCCCTCTTTCTTCCATTTTTTATTTTTTAAATTTATCATTTTTTCTTCTTGACATGTTGTTGGATCATGTCTCTTTTTTTCTAGATTTGTTCCTTCTTCCCCTTTCCCTCTTAGATTTGTTATCTCTCTCCACTCACCCCATTTTTTTTCTATTTACTAATTAGTGGTTAGTTGTTATTTTTTTTTTGTTAAGCTTGGTAGATCCTCCTTTTTCATTAATTATAGAAAAAATTTACACCACATAGATTTGGCTAGGTGGCCTCAACTTTCCTAATGGGAAACCGAGTCTGTTAGCCACCTATTCACATTGTATACCATCCAGTAGCAAAAAACCTTAAGTCTCTCTATCCAATCTATATAAGTCTCAGATTATTGTCCATACTCTAGAGATCTACGTACATTTATAATTACATAAAGAAATTTAAAAGCTATTCGCATATATAAAAAAAACATCAGAAAGTAGGCCTGCTAGTCATGTTGTGCAACACATGTTGATTCCACTGATGCTGGATCCTTGGCATTCGTACCTGACAACTTTGTCTGGACCAAGATACAGGGCAAGTGCCTCTCAATTCGACCATGTCGAATGTCCTGTTTGTGCAGTTGAAACTGCGCCTTTTGGATTTCCTGCTTCTAATTCAGCATGCCTTGGACAGTAAGAGCTATGCAAACCGAGATATGTTCCATCGTCTTTCCCAACAGGCTTTTCATAAACCAATAAAGGTAGAGGGTATGATTGAATTGAGTGATTCTGCCTCTTGTATTTCCAGGATTTAGGACGAGGACTCTCCAATCCACCAGTTATGTATTTGTCTCACTCTCCTCCTTCACTTATTCTTCCTAGTCTTCTAACAACTTTCATATTTCTTGATTGGTTCCCTCTCGGTAAGTGGTTTTCGCTTCACTAATTAACCTTTCGACAAACTGCCTACCTCTTCGGCCATCTGATAGTCCTGATTCCGTATCTTTCCTAGTCGCATGAGGCTTCTTGCTACGGCCTCAAGTTTTTGTAGGAGGTGCCATGGTCTCTCTGGCCCAATCCTGTACAATGTGACAAAATGCAGTCCAGTTACATTTCAATGTATTACAACAAGGTGCATGCACACAGGTGGTAGGATTGCATTGCTCCGACCCGCCAACATCATACCCTCCCTATCAATTGCAATGCCCTACCCTTCAAGGTTGCAGGAAGGTTCCCAAGGGAGGACAGGCCCAAGATCTGCACAAGAGGTTGCACTTCACCACATACGCCCCCTCTTAGCATAGTCCAACATGCTTTGTCTCCCCAGTCTCGGGTTCAGAGGTGCAGCTGCCTACAGGCTATTGACCTACCCTAGCTAGCATACCCTTTGCTATCCACCCAGTACATGAAAGGAGGACCCAACCCACACATCCACCCATCCCTGAGCCCCATGACGCTGCCATTGCTAGCCTGCCTTCCATAGCCAATTCCAATTCCCTTCTAGATTTCTCGCCCACAGTAATTCTCATCCTTCTCCCTCATTCCTGGGTTTCTACAAACCCCCCTTCGACTACACCTAGACATAATGTAGAGGTTACCTCACCAAGTGCAGGTGAACTGGCTGATGCTAATCCCATGGCCGAACCCCCCAATGTTTCCAGCGACACACCTACATGCTTTAACACTAAGCCCTTTGCATAGAGCCATCAAAATTCCCATACGGGAAAGGAGAATCTCAAAGTAGAGCAAAGTGGAAAGGGTGCCTATGAGGTGCCAAAGACAAAATCAGAAGCAGACATATGCCACTAGCCTACACCCCCAATGCTCTTTAATTTTATAGTCCTCCCCCATAATTCCTTCCCTCTCCCTCAAGCGAAACCGGAAGCAAGTCAACATTATGAGAGCAGAGAGATAATTGATAACATACCTGTAATCCTTCATGTGCAGTCGATCGAAGTGTTGTTGCTCGTAGCTACACGGAACCAACTCGCTGCTCTAGTCTTCTTTCCTACAATCGCTCTGATGATCACCAAATTTCTCTCCGGAGAAAATAAAAAACCCAACACATCCCTTCCTCCCACTGCCACCTTTCCCATAGGCAGTGATTGCCATCATGCAAGGGGCCACCACACCCATCACCTCAAGCATGTGGGGGGTGGTGGTTCTATACGTTGTCATACTCACCATTAACCTCGAGTTATAGTGGTAATATGTCGGCTCGCACCCCGATCGGGGCGGTTAGTTATTATTATTATCATAAGTATTAATGTTATTTTTTTTGTAATCTTAGTAGGACCACATCTTCATCATGTCCAACTTCTCACCCCAATCGGGGGATATCACAAGATTTGAACCCAAGACTTTCGGTTTGGTGAGACTTCATTTCCACGACCATTTCCAATTGAGGTACCCCAAGGGGATGTTATTTATTTTATTTTTTATTCCTTTATTTATTTTTATTCATTTTTCTTTTCTTATTTTATATTAATTTATTTATTGAGTTATATTTTTAATTTTTTATTCTATTTGTTTATTTATTTTTATTCTTATTACTATTTTATCTCAATGCATTTTAATAGGTAATTCTTATGATTATAATAGAATTAAATTAATTGGTATTGTTTTATATTAATCATCATTTTCTATAACTAATTTTATTCTTTCATTAATAATTATTTTATTCTTGTTGGTTTTCCTCGAAGCCAACAAGAATTTGTTGGTTAAGAAAGACCCTAAAGATCGAGTCTCAGGGATCCATCTACCTCTTATCCAAGGGACCACTTTGGAGATTGCAAGGATTCTTAGGAAGCATAATGTTCCCTCCACCTTTAGACCCCTTAACACCCTTTGTAATTCCCTCCGATCGGTAAAGGATCTGGTCGACCCTAAGGACATGAAAGGCGTCTATATGATTCCATGTTCCTATGGGAGCCCATACATTGGCAAGACTGGCTGCTCTATTAATCAGAGGATTAATGAGCACTCAACAGACCTAAAACATGAGAGGACCCGATCTTCCGCTCTTGCAGAGCATGCTGAGAAGACTAAACATCATGTTTGTATTGAGGAGGCCCATGTTATTGCTAAGGTTTCGTAGTTTCATCACTGGAAATTTAGGGAAGTCATTGAGATTGAAAAAATGCCGAGCAATCTCAATAGAGATGACGGCTGGAAAATCAGCAGTTGCTGGATCCCTGCCCTCTCTTCCTAGTTGGTTTTTCCCCCTCGTCTTCTGATTCGTTGTTGTTTCCCCTTTTTTTCATCTCTTTGATTTTTATGGTGGCCTGGTATCTTTCACCCCTTCTCAATTAATGATTTAAACTAATTATCGATTCATGGAATAAAAATCCTTTTTCTATCCCTTAATATTGATGAGTTCGGTTTTTAACTAACCGGTTAAATCAAACTATTTTCTTTCTCCTTAGTTCCTCTTTGGTTTTAGTCATTTTAGGGAAATTTCCCTCATATTCTTTTCCTTAAATTTATTAGATGGTCCCTTATATAACTAACTCAATGGGTTTAAAAAATTATCTATTATAGATGGTTATTAATCTAAAATTTATTAGAAAGTTTAAGTTTACATTAGATAGCTTTAAGTTTATATTTAATTAATAAGCTCTATTAATAAGTTATACAAACCATTAACAATAATAATAATAATAATATAATTTATAAAATAATAATTAATTTTATAATATTATTATTATAGTTATAGGAATATTAAGAGTAATAAGTCCATATTATTATTAATATTAATAATCCCTAGATCTATTAATAAATTACTATTAACATATTAACATAAATATAGTTAGCATTTTACCCGGATGCGGGTGATCCCTCCAGCTATCAATGAAAAACCACAACGGACAGACAGCTGGCCCCATGGATGGCAGGCCGGCGGACTGCAGGGTACAGGCCGTAGGTAGATTTAACAGGTTCAAGGTGAGCGAATTAACTCTGTTGCAGCCTCGGAGTTGGCTCGAATTCATTTCGAGCATGGCGACTATGATAGCTCTCTGGTTCCGGGCTTTGGATCAGCGCAATGCCATTAATGCTTCAGGGTTTTATAGGGCTATGTCGCCTCAGTTCTGGCGCATTGTCATTTGGGTTTGGCTGCTTGATCGGCACTGGAGACGCCCTGAGATTTTCAGAGCTCTCTCTGCTCCTGGTCAACTTCATTTCATTTGTCTTCATTGGTTCTCTGCCCTCGCAACCATGCTGCGTAGAAGAGGCATCCCTCGCAGGGGAAGTAATTCAGGAAATAGAGGAGGCCGTGCTCGTCCCGTGCCTCAGATTGTTGATCCTATTACATCTGCTCCGCCCTCATCTCCGACGTCGGAACCGGATAGGTCTCGTCCGAACAACTCATTTCAGACCTCCAGCTTCTCCTTCCAGAGTCAGCTCAATAGACCCATTGTGACAATCAATTTCACAGTTTTTGTTTCTGAAGAGGAGGGCAATTCTTCTAGCTCGGCTCCTTCTGATTACGCTCCTTCACAAGACGACAGCATCTTGCTCGGGGACCTATCAGGACGAGTTTATCATGTGGACCATAGGCAGGAAGTTGCCCCGGCTCCGGAACAGACTCAGCAACCGACTCCAGCTCAGGAAGACGTTTTAATTTGCCGGGAGGCACTCTTGCTCATACGTTTTGTTTTTTTGTTCTTATGGTTTTGAGTCGGAAGTTAGTGGTTGATGACTGGTCTACTCTTTCATATGATTATGCCGGAGGTTTTTTTGTACTGGCTGTCAATGCAGGCCAAGAAAATTGTAAGTATGCTAAATCTAGTCAGCAGGACTACATTGTAATTTTGACTGAAGGGCTAAATTGTAAAATCCCTGTTTTTCTGGCTGAGGACTGGCTTAGGCCTCCTCTGAGGACTTAACCTTACTGTACATATTTTTTTACTTTCTTAATATAATTAGCATTTACAGAGAAAAAA
Organism: Pinus tabuliformis; assembly: GCA_031772625.1. NCBI lineage: Eukaryota > Viridiplantae > Streptophyta > Pinopsida > Pinales > Pinaceae > Pinus > Pinus tabuliformis. Next base: position 113,666,553 of record CM062807.1, on the reverse strand, counting down.
TATATATATATAGTTAGCATTTTACTTGATTATTAATATTAATATTCGCTAGATTTATTTTTACTATTAACATAAATATAGTTAACATTTTACTTAAATAATAAACATGACTAACATTATAGTATCAAAATAAATATTCATAAAATTATTATTTTAGACATTAATAGCCTTTGGAACATTAAAAAAATATTATGATAATATGTATTAATACATTGAATAAATTTAGCTAATAATTAAATAATATTATTAAATACAATATTGGTCCATGTCCCTATCCCTTGGTCTAGTCTGGTTGGCTAGTCAAATTTAGTGGTTTCATGGTCAAATATAGCTGTTGGTCCCATCTAATTAACATGCAGCCATGATCTGATTCTTCAACTTGTCTTGAGGATGAACCAATATAGCGGTTGGTCCCATCTAATTAACATGCAGCCATGATCTGATTCTTCAACTTGTCCTAAGGATGAACCACACTTGAGCCATGATCTGATTCTTCAACTTGTCTTGAGGATGAACCAATATAGCGGTTGGTCCCATCTAATTAACATGCAGTCATGATCTGATTCTTCAACTTGTCCTGAGGATGAACCACACTTGAACCACACTCGTTGGTTCGAAAAATGTATCATAATGTGATTTACTCTGAAAAATCTTCTCAAAAAATAATTTTTTATTATTTTTTACTTTAATTTAATTTATTTAAACAATAATTTAGTTAGAGGAAGGCTTTCCTTATTAACATTATTAACAATATTTTATGAAACAATAATTTATTAAATCTCTTATTAGTAACAATGTTTTATTAAACTTAGTAGTGTTATCTTTAGTTCTTTAAAGTTATTTAAATATTTTATTATATTGATCAAATTTCTGATAATGAGTCACACTTAGTCGTTAAAAATGTATTGATTCAAGAATTTGAAATGTGATTTACTGGAAAAATCATCTTGAAAAATATTCCATCTCATCTTTATTTATTTTTACAAATTCCAATTATTAAAAATTTTATTTGACTCATTATTCATATTATTAAATGATTGCTAACTCTATGAAGGCATACATACTCTACCCCCTCTGGTTTTGAACCTGTGACCTATTAGGAGGAAACACATGCTCTTAACCATTAGACCCACTCAAACCATGTCAGCCTTTTAAAGTAAAGACACACACAAAGATTATATTTAAGATAAATGTTATTCATAGCCTTTTTTTCTTATTCATCTAGTCATATTCCACTCTTGAAGTCTTGAAGTATAACTTTTTATTTTAATGAGTCTGAAATTTGATAGCGTTTTGGCGAATCTCAATAGCTAGCATTCCTCTGTTCAATGTCCAATGATTTATTCCGAGCAAGTTTTTGATGAATCTCTCTAATACAGTCGCCGGCATCGCCCTGTTCCATATGTGTTGATTACATTCAAACCAAAATGAAATGCAAGCATTGATTTAGAATGTAATAGAAACCAGATTGAAATGCAATTATTTTTGTGGAAAGATCCTCTATAAATGGCATAAAGTGCCGCATAAAATCCAAAACGTGCGAGAATAAACTTATATGGGACGTTATTGCATTTTGAAAACAATTCGGATGTGAAAGTCCTGCATTCCCATTTTGAGAACAATTCGGAATGTGAAACGTATCCATCACCATTTCGAGCCGCGAGTGTGTGGGTAGGATTGCTTACTATGTGATGCCTAGAGGGTGCTGGGTGAATCCATTGGTGTAATTGGAAGTTTTTAAGCTATCATTTGAGACTTGTTGATGGACTTATTCTAGAGCATTGAAAGGTAAGTTAAGTGTGATAGATTGAGGGCTTGTGGAGTAGAGAAGGGATGCACTTCATTGGATTGTGTTAGTTGAGAGATATGATACAATATAGGTTGGAATTGTTATCAGAATTTGTTACATTGATCTAGATAGATTAATATTGACTATCAGACATAGTTGTATCAATTAGCTTTTGCCTTAGTGGAATCATAGTGTTAACTTGGGGTGATGTTTTTTTAGAAAGTGAGAGTAGTAGTGTCTATGAATGACTAGAATGTATGTAGCCAATTGGTGCTTTCATTAAAGATAAATGTTTTTTTATTATACATGTTTTTATGTTGTTTATTAAGTATTTTTATATGTTGAAATTTCTACTATAAATGGCTGCTCATTCATTGCAAGTTAATAGGAATTCATAATTGTATCATATGTTGGTCATATTTTTTTGGTATCAAAGTGGGTAGTTTATAAAAGATACAAGCAATGTTGAAAAAAATAGAAATCATAATGTGTATAGAGCAAGAATTTTAGTAACATGGCTAACATGGAGATGGGTATGTTATGATGTAATATCAGAGTGAAGGTTATAACACTTGTGTTTTAAAGACCATAAATAAACATCTAGAAGAAAAACTATAAATTGCATGCTATGAATTATAGAAGCATGAATGTTTAAAATATGTACCTACTTATTGGTATTATTGAGTTATTGAGTAAAACTATGAAATTGTAGAGTTGATAATGGAATAAATTGGGAAAACCTTCAATTTTTGAGTGAAATCTAGAACTTAATTTGGTTTTAAAATGTTATTTTGATGGGTACACACATTAAGGTAATCATTATATGCTTGAACACGGTAAAGGAAGATTGTACTTTAGGAGCTAGCTCTATGAACTTCATGGTGAATGGAATTTTTTGGAAAACTATGTAGTATTAGTAAAATTGGAAATATTTGAAAATTGAGTATTCCATATTAGTGATATTAGTTATGATGTGAAGGATACAAGTGGAAAATATCATAGTGGTAGGGGTAAACAAGTGGATAAATTGTGGGACAATTTCTGTAGGAAGGATCATTTTGAGATGAAAATACATTGTAAACCATTGAGTATTTCCCAACATGAAATGAATGTGGATTGTTCATCATGGCCAATCTTACAATTGGTTTTTTCAGAAAAAATGTATTTTGTTAAGGATCATTCAACTTAAATCCTAAAGTGGATCTATGTTTCCATCTCGCTTTTCAGCGTTATTTGAGCATGCTGAAAAAATTAAGCATCACCTCTTTATTGAGGAGTCTGAGGTCATTGCCAACATTGACCACTTCTATCATCAAATGTTTAGGGAAACCATCGAAATTTAGAAGCTGAAGAGCAATGTGAACAGGGACAATAGATGGAGACTAAGTAGTACCCTTACTTCTTAAATGACTTCGTTTTGGTCCATTTCTTACTTTTTTTTAATTTATCCTCTTTTTCTTTTTTTAAATTTTATATGTATCATTTATCTTTCTCTTTCTATTTGCCCTATTAAATGGAATATATAGTTTTATTTATATAAATTTATAAATTGAATTTATAATTTTATTTATATAAACTTATAAAATATAAAAAATATGTTTTAACAATATATATATATGACGAAGATTTTTTATTTTTTCTATTTCACATTAGCTATATATATGGTATTAATATAATATATTATATTTATTTTTCTATTTTCTTATTAAATAAAATATATAGTTTTATTTGTATAAATTTATAAATAGAATACATAAATTTATTTACATAAATTTATAAAATGTAAGTAATTGTATAATTTATTTTTGTATGTTTGGTGGGACTACATCATTATCATGTCCAATATATCATTTTAAAGAAGCAGGGAATTGAAGTTAAATCATCCAAGACAAGGTGAGAAAATCATCCAATCTTCATGTATAAATAGCAAGGATGCATCATGGTCCAGGTTGATGATGAACAACTAGCCGTTGGAAATTTGAAAATTATTAAATAATGTACATGGTTGAAAAATAGATGATAAGAGTAATAATAATAGTATTTACTCTTATCATCTATTTTTCAACCATGTAGATTATTTAATAATTTTTAACTAAATTAAATCTAATAAAAATATAAATAAATAAATTATTTATTATCAGTGGCTAGTTTTCAATGGCTAGTTTTTCATCAGCCGACCTTGGACCATGACACATCCTTGCTATTTATACATGAAGATTGGATGATTTTCTCACCTTGTCGTGAAGATGAGCCACATTAGTTGGTTCAAAACGTTGACCAAATCCAAATGATGTGATAAATCCAAAAGACATTCATCTACAATATGGATCACAAAAGTCTCATCTAACATAATAGTTATTTATATAATTACAGTTGTAATAATTAATTAATATTATTAAACATTTAATAAATATTTTTAAGTTATAAATTATTATAATATTGTAACGTTTGTAGAGGATTAATCTTTACTATCTCTAATTTTTTGGTTTGTTTTTTTGAATATTATGGGTTTGTGTGTTGGAGTTCTTACACTTTTCTTTTATAACTTTATAGTATTTAATTTTTTGGATAGATCAGATCCTCTATTTATATCATGATGATGAATCACATTGGTTGGTTTGAAATGTTGACCTAAAATTTGTTAGTGTGATTAATCAAGAAGAATTATTTCTAAGCATTATGAATCATAGAAACACCTGAAGAATTATTTCTAAACATTATGAATCAAAGAAACTCCAAAAAATTATTTCTAAAAATTATGAATCACAAAAGCTCCAATTTAGAGAAAGTTTATTTTGTTGACATGGTGACATGTATTTCTAAAAATTATGAATCACAGAAGCTTTGATTTAGAGAGGGTTTATTTTATTAACATAGTGATATGTCTTGCATTTTATACAAGAAACAAAATTAAGTTTGGAATTAAAAATTTGTGTTGGGGCAAAAAAAAAGTGGATCACATTAGAAAAATATAAATTATTAGGGATATGTACATTGTGACGATGACTACACAATTAGAAAAATATACATTATTATGGGCATGGTCATTGGTCATTTGTATACTAATTTTCCTGAAATGCATATTAATACTTTATGAATAACATGGTGACATATAGTGGTAGAGACTCGAATGGATGTGAAATGTTAATAGGATGGAATAATACCAAGAATTAAGATGGATAATTGGTATTTTATTGGAATTTCAAAGTATCTGTGGTGGAGATGCTGAAACATGTCGAGAAATATGTCCATTAATTGGGACCATTTTTGTCTTATTTTTTTTAGATCTATAGAGGAAGAAAAAAGACTTAAGCGAGTAATTTGGAAAAATAGCTACTCAATTTTGGAGATAGCTATTGGATAAAAATCCTTGGAAAAGTGTAAAATGATTCGGTAGTTTTACTCAATTTTGGAGATAGCCAGTTTGGATAAAAATCCTTAAAAATTATGTACGGAAAAGTATAAAATAAGGAAGGTGGACCAATCAGTTCTATTCCATTTTGGAGATAGCCAGTTTGAATAAAAACCCTTAAACATTATGTAGGGAAAAGTGTAAAATAAGGAAACTGGACCAATCAAGTTTGCCGTAGATTTTAGCTCTAGGGTCATATTACAACTTTGAACGATGTTGCATGTTCACCATCATAATTAATATATATTCTAAACAAATATTTTTTTCCTGGTCCCGGGTGAGTTTCCTCTGCAGGTAGCTAAAGTTGGTTTCTAAGTTTAATTACACCAATGAGAAAAGTGACAAAAAAAGGAAAATTGTTAATTTCATACCACCATAACTTTTAACTTAGAACTCATAATGGTGGATGAGCGTAGTTGTTGGAAATATTATTAATAAGATATTATACTTGTATTATGCATTTTTTCTATTATTTTAACAATTTTCTTCATGGGAAAACGACTTATATTTCAATTAATAAAAATTTACATTATGGATAATTTTTAACAACAATGGTTTAATGCACATTTATAAATTTACAGGTGTAGAAAATATATATTAAATTCAATATAAGGACTAGAAATATGGAAGATACACCGGGAGCTTATAGCCCAGAAGAGGAAGTCAAAGATTTAGATATCAATTTGAATAATGGAAAAATAGAATCCTATGGGAATATAATTAAAATGCAGCTGGTAAATTTGGTTGGAAAATTCTAGTTTGAGAATGGAAGTGAATATTTATAAGAAGGATTGAAATCTTGTTAAGATCCCAAGAAGAACAAAATCAAATCAATACTTAACTACTAAAGGGTTAAATATTTTGTAGGGCAAATCAACAAGGAATCTAATAAAAGAAATGAAGAACGGCATAACGCTCATGATAGAAGGATGATCACATAGGAAGGAAAACAACAATTGGATTTTTGTTCTTATTTTCTAAGTGAGTTTGTTTTGGTCTTTCTTTCTTCTTCTTTTTTAAATTTATCATTTTTTCTTCTTAATAGGTTGTTGGATCCCATTTCTTTTTTCCTAGATTTGTTCCTTTTCTTTTTTCTTTTCTTCTAAGTTTTGTTATCTTTCTCCACTCCCACTTTTTTTCCCTATTTATTAATTAGTAGTTAGTTGTTATTATTATGATAAGGGTTAATGTTATTTATTTTATTTCTGATTTATTTATTTAGGGTTTTTTTATTCATTTTTTTTCTTATTTTATATTAATTTATTTATTTAGTTATATTTTTAATTTTTGATTTTACTTATTTATTATTATTATTATTATTATTTTATCTTCATGCCTTTTAATAAATAATTTTTATGATTATAATAGTATTAAAATAATTGGTATTGTTTCTATTAATCATCACTAAGAATTTCTTCTTCTAATAATAAAATTAGTTATAGAAAATAATATTGTTTTAATTATTTTTTACCTAATTTAATTTAACTATATATTAATTTAGTTAGGGGATGGTTTTCCTTATTAACAATATTTTATCAAACAATAATTTATTAAATCTTTTATTATTAAAAATATTTTATTAAACTTATGAGTCTTATCCTTAGTTCTTCAAGGTTCAATGAACCACACTTAGTGGTTAGAAACACATTGACTCAAGAATTTGACATGTAATTTACCAAAAGAATTACCTTGAAAAATGTTTCATCTCATCTTTATTTATTTTTACTAATTCGATTTATTATAAAATTTATTTTTCTTGTTATTTATATTATTAGATCTTTTATAGATTTTTTGAATTTCATCTATATAGTTTATCTTTCTATATCCATCTTATTAAATAGAATATATAGTTTTATTTATATAAATTTATAGAAAGTAAGTAATCAAATAATTATATATATATATATATATATATATATATATATATATATATATATATGTGCGGTACTAATATAATATAATATATTTATTTTCTATCCATGAATCTTTTATTGAATTTTTAAATTTTAGTTTTATTATTATTATTATTATTATTATTATATATATATATATATATAATACATTTTTAAATAAATAATAATATAATTTTAATTAGGGTACATTTTCCTATAAAGAAAATGACCCCAAGAGCATGATTTCTCACAGCGTTGTAGCTAAGAGGATAAGAAAAACCAGTTGATGCAATATCACTGACATAAGGAGAATAACATATGTGGGTGACGACACTAGTAATAGGGTTGCCTCCAGGTAAAATAGCCCCCTAGGAAAACTACTGGTAAGTGGCATCTCTCCAAACGATATACCAAGCTTGTGACATGCTGCAAGAAATGTTGCCTCGAGGCTAACTAGGAACAACTCAGGCCCACCCACCCCCCCCCCTCCCCCCCAACATTTCTAGAAGTAACCACAACTAATGGAGGACCATGAATTGTTGGTTGAGAAAAGATAGGTGAAAAGACTCCTGAACCTACCAGTGACTAGGATGAATAACCATGGTTGGCATAGAAGCTGGACTAGGAATGGAAACATTCGAGAAATTTGTGGGAGCTATAGATGAAACTAGTGGGATGCCCCAAGAAGATGTGAGAGATGTAGATAGAGGAGTAGTTATGGCCCCACTAAGAGGTGACAATAATGAGATGGAAGTTGACACTACCGATGGATAAGGTAAAGTGGTATCAGACTCTACCATAGGATAGACAATGGAAAAAGGAACGTGAGTATAAGTAGGTGTAGAACTGTCAAGGTTTAGCCGTAGCGACCTCGGTCCTAGTGGATCGGTCAAAGGTGGATTGGCAGGAGCAGCAAAATCGCTTGCCAAAATTTCGATGGAAATTAGATTACTACCATAAAGACAAAGTATAAATTCCAAAGTATGTGTTAGTCTATGTCTTGAGAACCAATATGCACTCTTTGTGCAGGAGAGACAAGTCCACCTCATTCAGAAGGAAAACCACGAAGACAATGTGACTGATGGTGACTATATTCAGTGAGGGTGAAAAATTATAAATTAACACAATTATGTTACTGCAAACACCCTAAGGCAAAAAATACTGACTCAAACAAAACATCACACGGTAGAAAATTCCTAAGAAGTATTCACACAAGCAAACCAAATACAGAGAATATGTTGGTGGGGCAGCTATACTAACGACCTTCTTCCCCTCCCTTTTAGCTATGAACTTGGTACAAGTGCCCTTGTTAGCCATGGGAAACCCTCCAAGAGGACTGAGTATGACTAATATTTTCCCAGGTACAAATAAGATGACCCCAACCCTAGACCTATGTATGAGCCCCAAAAAGATTGTCCACTATGGTTACCACTAAAAATAAGATGTCTTGAGTGGATAGTCACAGGCAAAATTCACACACAAGAGCAGGACACTTAGCCTAAAGATCTAAGACCAAAACTCCCTTGAGAGTTGCCTCCCAAGGTTGGCCAGGGGCTTCTCTTGCTTATGATCCATTTAGCCAACTTCATAGTCCATTTTTATCTTCTCTTGATTTTCTAGATTTGGCTAAGTTGACTGACGACCCCATATAGGGATTGAAATGCATGGATTGCTAATGAAGGTATGGGTTTGCCAAGGCATATGAATGTTGCGTGCCAGAATGACTGGTGAAATAATTCTTCCCCCCAGGGTATGTGCCCCCAGAGAGAAAAGGACCTCCAAGAGCATGATTGCTCATAGGGTCATAGCCAGGAGGAAAAGAGGGACCAGCCTATGCAGTAGCACTGACATAAGGAGAATAACCTGTATGAGTGACGACACTAGCATTAATATTACTTCGAGCTAAGCTAGCCCCTCTAGGAAAGGTATTGGTAGGTGGTTTCCCTTCAAACAATGAGCTATACCAAGCTTGTGACATTCTAGAAGCAATGTTTCCCCCAGGCTCACTAGGAATAACTTATGACCACCCAAGACATTTCTAGAAGTAACCACACCTAACTAAGGGACAAAAATCGCTGGTTGAGGAAATCTAGGTGAAAAGATTCCTGACCCTACTAGCTAACTAGGATGAATAACCATGGTCGACGTAGAAGCTGGAGTAGGCATTGAAATATTCAGGAAATTTGTGGGAGCTATAGATGAAATTGGTTGGATGCCCCATGAAGATGTGAGAGGTGTAGATGGAGGAGTAGGTATGGCCCCACTAGGAGACTACAATGATGACATGGAAACTAACACTTCCAATGGAGAAGGCAAAGAGGTCTCACACTTTTCCAAAGGATAAGCAATGGAAAAATGAATGTTAGTATAGGTAGGTGTAGAGCATTCAAGGTTTAGCGACAACAACTCAGGTCCTAGTGGATCGGCCAAAGGTGGATTGGTAGGAGTAGAAGAATCGTCTGCCAAATTTTCAATGGAAATTAGGTCACTACCAGAAGGACCATGTATAGATTCCAAACTATGTGTTGGTCTAAGTCTTGAGCATTGACAGGCACTCTTCCTATAGGGGTGACAAGTCCACCTCTTTCAGGACGAAAATCGTGTTATGAAAAATATTGCGGGGGGGCGTGAATCAGTATTTTACACACTTCAAATTTTCAATTTCTTATTTTGATTTATGTATGCTATTTCCATTAAGGAAACAAGTGTATGTACACGACTATGATCAATGTAACCCTCGTATATCCATATAACTAGTTTATTAATTGTTCATCTTCAATGCATGCATCATTACTTCATTATTAATTCATTAAGTACCAGTAAAGAGTAAATAGACCATCAACACACAAGAGACATATCAACACACATGAACACTAAGAAACCCATTGTGGGAGAAAACCACCGTTGTCATCATCTATATCTTATTATTTTATTATAAATGAAAACTTCTTACAATCTTGTATTGTCGCTGACTCTAACTAGTACGTAGGCACCCACCCGTAGAATGCTACAACATTTTTCTCATTTTCCAGCACCTACTGGAAGGGAACTACAACCCCCTCAGCTCCTTCTTGACCATTTTTAGAATGCTTCAAACTAGGTCCACCTGTTAAACAATCATCAAACCAACCTGTAGGCAACCCTTCATCAAATTTTCAAACTGAACCCTTATCAACCAGAAACCCAAACAAACTGAAGCACTGAATTTGAAACACTGTCACACTATAAATCAACTGAAAATATGAAGTATCAAGTCACTCAAAATATAACCCAACCAAAAACAATAAACATCAAATTATGTACACGACTCTACTGAATAAGACGTGTATATATGTGTTTTATTCGTATAAAACCTACGTACAGTTCTCAAAATACTGATCACTTAAATCATTAATCCCTGAACAACTCATAGACCATTTTATCAACTACAAATCATAGAATCAATCACAAATTTTAAAACCAATTACATATAATATACATAGTCACACTTTTAGCACATTAAATTCAACCAAGTCACCTCAATCCTGATAAAGACATCATTGATAGAAAACAATAAGTAAACCAAATAATATCAACCGTGAACATCAATCATCAGATCTATAAGAATTAGTCAACATATCAAACCGTGTTTTATGTACGCAAATTTCCTAAGGAATATTAGCGTATGTACACACTTACCATGCACAACACCCTCATATATATCTGCACAAGCTGAAAATAATTTTGCAGAAAAAATATGCAATCGTTCAGAGGTGGATTGTTGGCTTGTATGGGCCTAACCCAGGTTCAGAGGTGATTTAGCCAAGGAAATCTCAATACTACTGGCCCTTTCGGCAAAAGTCCGTGGAGTACGGACTGAGGTCTCACCCGAAGTAGTATGGGAGGGTGCTAGAACCAGGTTTCCACACCCTAGGGATGTCTAATGAGCTTCTGGAGGTCCGCGGTTTGACCCGTTGTTATGCGCATTTACTATCCTTTCGCGACCAATGATGCTGCTTTCGCGCAGCCCTACTCGGGGTGTAACCCGTATAATACCCAAGTTCCTTGCTATTTAATCTTTTATTATCCAATTACTTAACTTTTTTATGGAAGACTAATGATTATTACAGCATATTCAGCAATCATATCAGTGCGCGCGATAAATAAAATAGTATAAACGTAAAGAAGGCAATGCACAGTAGATACACAGAAATAGGAATCAACTTCTCTTTATTAATCTTCAATCCAGATTACAGACTCGACACCGCCCTGTGCACTTAGTTGCAGGGGTCCACGCACTCAGCTGCGGACTCTACTAGGCCTCTGCGCACTCAGCTGTAGAGCCTCTTCCTACTACTACAACCCAATACACTTAAAATCCTACTCTAATCTCGAACCATTCATATTCTCTCTCTTATTCCTTAGCTTAACTAACTTTACAACTTAGAGCCTCGCTCTATTTATACAATCCCATGGTTCGCGGACCATGGGTAGGCCGACATGAATTTACATTACAATACATTACTTTAGGGCGGACAACCCTATGACTTAACCTATACTTCGTGCTTCGCGACTGCAATTCGCGGAGTCTTACAAAACCTTTGACCAAAGCTTGGCCTTTAAGCCACAAAACATGTTGTGGGGGGATTCCATGCCCAACAGGCCCCCAACACAATCATCGTGACTAGTCCCGAGTCACTTTGCTGGTGCGGTGACCTTGGCGTGAAGCCCCTCCAACTAGTCCTGTACTGCTTGGAGGTCCGCGGCACACTGTTCTGCGGTTTGCTGGACCTGCTGCATTCTTGCTTCTGAATCATCCACATCTGAATCATGTCCTTTCCTTGGTACCGACTTCTGGTGCATGTGTTTATAGTCCCGCGTCGTTGTGCGGCTCCTCGGGTTGCGAAGACTGTGCTTCGGCTGGTTAGTCAGAGAGCTGGCCCACCCGTGTAGGGTTTCAAGTGGCTATCGTTTACTTTGCTTGGGAAGGGTTCTCCATTGAGTTTGACTAGCTGGACCGCACCTCCATCTGTGACCTCCTTTACCACATATGGTCCCAGCCAGTGCATTCTGAATTTTCCCAGAAATTTTTCAAACTTATTGTCATACAGTAGTACTAAGTTGTTTACCTTGAAGGTGCACAACTTGATATGGCGGTTATGCCAAGACTTTTCATGCTACTTTTGTACCTGCTAATGAAATCCAGCTAGAAACCGTTCTTCCTCGAGTTCTTCTAATTACACGATCCTTTCTTCCAAAGCTTCACGGTCTGTCATGCCTGTGAGTGCTGCTATTCACAGACTAGGTACGATGTATTCCATCGGCATGACAGCTTCCATGCCATAGACCAACCGGAAGGGTGTTTGTCTCGTCAATTTCTTGCACGTTGTCCTGTACGCCCATAACACAGCAGGTATGCGCAGGTCCCAGTCGTTCTGCTGCACGTTACATACTTTAGTCAGTGCAGTCTCTAGTATTTTATTGAATGCCTCTACTGTCCCATTGGCCTGTGGGTGGTACAGTGTACTTTTCTGATGATACACCTGGAACTCTTTTGTGAGTGCGCTGATGGTTTCATTCAAGAAATTTGTTCCACGATAACTCATTAAGATTTTTAGATAGCCAAATCATGTCAACACGTTTTCGAACAAAAAGTTTGTAGTTGTAGTGGTCATGCAGTCCTTGACTGGATGTGCTTCCGCCTATCGTGTCAGGTACTCCGTCGCGATGGTGATGTAGCGCGCATCCATCTTTGCCTAAGGTTTAATCGGTCCCACAAAGTCGATTGCCCATTTCTCAAACTGCTGTAGTGTCATTTGGGGATTTAGTGGCAGCTCGTCCCTTCGTGATGGTTTTCCCATCCTCTGACATATGTCGTAGGCCTTACAGTGTGCTTTCGAATACTGGTGTAGGGTCAGCCACCATAACCCAGCCCGCAAAATCTTCTGTGCAATCGCGCATCCTACATAGTGTCCTCTTGCAGCGCCCCCATGTTCTTCCACGAGGATCTGACCTCGTTCAAATTCAGGTACATATCTTCACAATATCTCATCGTTTCCCATCTTGTAGAGGTGCCCTGCGATGATAGAAAAATCTGCCACGCGCACCACCAATTCCTTCTTTTGTTGGATTGAGTATTCCTTGAGTGCAGTGCTTGTTGTTAGAAAATGGATTATATCTTTGAAGTGTCCGTCCGCAACGCACACTGCAAAGAGTTGTGCATCAGGTAGTCCCTCCTCCAAATTTGTTGGTTCCTCACCCGTCTCAATTCGTGACAAGTGGTCTGGTCCTGCGTTTAAGCATCCCAACTTGACTATGACCTCAAAATCATATTCTTGAAACAATAGAAGCCATCTGCATATTCGCCCCCCCAACACAGGCTTGTTCACCAGGTATTTCAACGTGGAATGGTTGGTATACATCTTGAAATGTCCTCCAAGTAAATAGTGTCAGTATTTTTGGAGCGCGTACACCATTGCCAACCCCTCGTGCTCAGTGGTAGAGTAGTTCTTTTCTGCTTTGGACAATCTTCAACTCACAAATGTGATTAGGTGATCCACACCCTCCACGCCCTCCTGTGTGAGTACGGCTCCCAACGCGATACACGATGCATCCACATGTACATGAAATTCCACATCCCATTTTAGGAAGACCAGGATTGGAGCGGAGGCCAGTTTCCCCTTCAGGACATCCAAACTCTTCATGCAATCATCATTCCAGCAATATGTAACATCTTTTTTCAATAGCTTTTCCATCGGCACGGTTATTTGGGCATAACTTTTGATGAACTTCCTATAGTATCCAGTGTGTCCCAAGGTAGCGCGCAATTGTTTAACACTTCGCAGTGCTTCCAAATTTAGGATAACGACAATCTTCGCAGGGTCCACCATCAGACCTTGTTTACAGACCACATGTCCCAGTAGGTTTCCAAAAGGAATGAGGAATGTGCACTTCTTCAGGTTCAGCGCAATTTGGTGTCGGCGGCAAGTATCCAACATCAAGCATAAGCTCGCTACATGGTGCTTAACTAATCCAAAGACAGTCCAATCATCCAGATAGACCTCCAAGAACTTGTGGATGTATTCTTTGAACGCGGCCACCACGATGCATGAAAATATAGCTGGCACGTTCTTTAGTCCAAATGGCATAACGGTGTATTGAAAGCAGCCCCATTTTGTTGCGAAGGTCATTTTGCTCCTATCTTCCGATGTGATCTTGATCTGATGGTACCCTGAGAACCCATCCGTGAATGAGTATGCTTCCTGACCGCCAACATTCTCCAGTACTTCATCTGTGAATGGTGTTGGGAATGGATCGTGTACACAGGCGTCGTTCAACTTCCTGAGGTCTATGCATATTCTTATTTCACCCTTCTGTTTTTTCTCCTGTACTACCATAGGACTCACCCAGTCGGATTCTTCCACTGGTTCAATAATTCCAGCTGCGAGAATTTTGTCTAATTCGTCACGGACCTTTTCTTTATACTTTGGATTCAAGCGGTAAGGCCACTGCTTAATTGGCTTTACGTCAGGTTTCAAGTTGATATTCATCATCCCTAAATCGCCAATGATCCCTTTTGAGTCCGTAATTATGGTCGGGAACAAGTCTTGGTATTCACGGAGTAACTCAGCAACCTTATCGACCATGGCATCATCCCAATAGTCCCCAAGTGTTGCATACTTCGGTTCTACCTCCGTTCCAATGTTGACCTGCTTCGTCTTTAGCGGCGTGGTGATGTCGGGGTCTTCAAGTGATGGTCCGCGAATCTCGCAACAACCTTCCATTTCTGAAATGTTAATGTTTTGTGGGTCCTCATCATCCTCCTCAACATTTACATTATAACACTCTAGTGCGGTGCTTAACTGTGTCGTCCATTCTGGCTGAAGTACTTCCATTGGCTCCTGTGGTATTTTGAAGATAGCGACTTTTACTACTTGTAGCGCATCGTCAACAGTATCTGACCAACAATCTTCAAATGTGAATGTTAACAAAAATCCCTCGCGTAAGACATCCCATTCGCCCGTACCATGGCGGAGCTCTGTCTCCATATACCAATTCATGGGTATGACGTCCAAGGTATGGTAGAATAAATGTACCCATTCAGGCTGTGGCTCTTCCCTGTAGACCTTGGTCCATTTTGCGAGGTGTGTGCGTGGATCATCTCGTCCGTCATATTTGTCTACTAGTTGTATTTGTGGTTTCCCAAATCATAGGTGCATCATCCTTCTACATCCGCGCTAGTCCTCAAAATTTCCTTGATGCATACCCCACCATCGTGCAGGTGTTGCATGCAGTGCCCACTTCAGTGCATCGAACCACTGTTGTTCTGGTACTGCACTTTCAAATTTTCTTATAAATTCATCCACTGCTGTTAATCCATCATATGTCGGCAGCTCCCTTGCCTATGTTGTCACACAACGTAATGATCTAATCTGAAATGCAGGAGCTTTCGCACCCCCACGAAATTCTTCCATCTGCAGTCAGATTCACCCAATCCTGTTCTCGCGCAGTTATCTTGTAAATACAATCGAGATCGTCATCATGCACTGGTTCAGTGTATCACGCTCCTTCGGCTGGATCTAGTGATACTACTACGTGTAGTGACTTTTTCTCAAAGATCATTTTTCCCTTCTTCAAATTTATGACTCCGTTCATATCGGTAGCCTAGTCTCTTCCCAGAAGCGCGGGATAGGGATTACTGTCATCGACAATCTTTATCACTTCAAAATCCACCTACGCGCTTGCCCCTTCAATATCAGTTGTTACCCCTTGTAATCTTCCCATGGGAAAAATCTTCTGTTGGTTCGCCATTCGTAACTGAATAGGGGACCATTGTAGTGCGGGTCTGCCCATGCGTTCCCATGTTTGCTTTGGTAGTACATTTGCATCTGAACCCAGATCCAGGATTACCTGATCCATTTCATACTCACCTATTTGCGCAGTCAACCTCATTTCCCTTCCTGTGCGTAATGCATGCTTTCCAATCTGGACCACGCGCGGTTCTCCTGACCCGACGCACCCAGTGATAATTTCTTGTAGTCCTTTGACTGCCTTGTTGTCACGCAACAGTTTCATGCATGTCTCCAGAAAGGTAGTGAGCATTGAAGGATCCATCCCTGGTTCTAGTTGATCCTTACTACCTGAAGTGGAGGCCTCCGTGAAGCTCTTCTTAGCTTCCATGAATGTCTCCTTTGCGCATTCTAAATCAAATTTGGGTTCCTTTGTAGGAGCCTTGCGAACCCATGCACTCTCTTCTGGCTACTTCCCTTTGTCATCTCCCGTGGCCATACCGCTCCTGAGCATCATGTTTACATTCGGGTCTTCTTCACGCGGCTCAAACCTCATCATCTGTAAGCTCTGAGTCGGAGGGGGCTGGAGTACCCCCTTTTCGCGCATCCTTGCTATCAGCGAAGGGAAGTTTTCTGCCTCATGATCAAACTGAGCATAGTACCTATATGTTATTCTTGTTGGGTTTGTACAGTCGCGGGGGCATAGTGCCTTGGCCCTCCGTAATTATAATAAATTAGTTGTCCGTGACCCCTTCCTGGTCCCATTCCACCTCGACCTCGACCGTGCCCCTGAAATCTAGCGTGCACCATCCCTGCATTTTGGTCGAGGGCTCGTGTTTCAGTCTGCACCTGGTAGGCAGGAGTCTGATCCATCATTAGTTCGTAGCTTCGTCAAGTGCATTCATCATGACCTACCGACCTGTAGAAATTACAAAACAATTGTTGGGATGTCTGCGTATACTTCTGCAATAGATGACAATTATCCATGGTGTGTTTTGCTCTTATCTGACAGATCGTGCACCATAATGCATACGCCTCACTTGGCCCTGCCTATGCCTCAGGCCTTAACGACATTGGCCCTCCTCCCACCAAGTAGTTCGCGAACACTAGACAATGGTCCTTGTCGTGCCCTTGGCCTTTGCATTTTATGCACCATACTTCCTCATGTGCCTCTAGCCGAGGTGTCCTATCATGTTTCAAACTTTTCATTTTGAGACACAGATTCTGCAGTGGCATGTGGATTTGTTGGAATCCCAACCCAGGGTCTTGTATAGGGGTCTCATGTAATCTCATTTCCATCTCCAACGCTTCGGCCTAGGTGGAAAGTTTTTGTTGTGACAGCACCGTCCTTAAGTGTGGCGTAAGTGAGGCCACAAACCATGCGCAATGTTGTGCATCTGTTAACATCATATTGGCTTCACGGATCATACTCTTCAGCCTTTGGTCCAGATCCCAGGGGGTCTCACCTGGGAGCATCACGATCTCCTTAAACCCGATGATTGATTGTGTTTCTGATTTTGGCCTGCTAAATTCCCTATTCAACGCGGTCTAGATCTCTGCAATTCTTGCGTTTGGGTAGTCATTAGAATGCTTGATATACCATGTTAATGCACGATCTTGAAACACGCTCACCAACGTAGCCTTTTTAATATTGTCATCCACGATGCCCTGTGCTTCCCATACTGCTCTTACCACGAACCAAAATTGGTCTGGATCTTCATTCCCCACTCCTCTGAATATCGGTAGTTTGATCGCACTTGCCATACTGAACTGCGGTGGTGGCGGAGGTGGGGTGGGTGGAGATGGAGGTGAGGAGGGTGAGACGGGTGGTGGTGTGGGTGGAGGTGGTAAATGTGGAATATGTTGCCTTATCAGACTGACTGCGCTTCTCAGAGAAACTTTCGCGAGCTCTTCCTCGCTTTCCCGTGAGGGTGAAATTAAGGGACTGTTTTCCAACTCTTCACTACTTCCACTTCTGTAGATCTTCCCGCTTCACATAGTCCCAAACATTAATTTATTCACATAACCCACTTTTCACACAATAGCATCTTAATCCAAGTGTTCAAAGATTTAATATACTTACATCGTAGTCCCTTGAGAAAACGTTGCTCCGCCTTACTATAGCTAACGGTCGTGTCGACTGCGAACTTAGTGATAAATCCTCCTCTTATTCGTCGAGCCAATGGTCGACAGCTCACACTATTTTATCTCCTGATGCTTCTAGTCTACGCACTAATTTCGGAGTCCACATTATTGGTTTGTCGAGCCTACAGCTTCCCTGGCTGTCTGCTAAGTTCGTGATCCACTCATACAGCTCAGAAGGAAAGGATGCAAAGAAAACTTCATGGATTTCCATATACAAGCAATGCTCTAACCACTGTTCCTTATATACTCACGGATTTCTATTTTCCTGCGTCATGAACTCGTGAATCTTCTTGTCCAACCACTTTTAAATTTCTTTCTTTTTTGGATTCCAGGGCACGACATTAGATATCCTTTATGTAGATATCAATCCTGGCAACAGAACCATTTGTTGTCTTGTATGGGCCTGACCCAAGTTCAGAGGTGATTTAGCCAAGAAAATCCCCGTACTACTGGCCTTTTCTACAACAATCCGCGGATCGCGGACTGAGGTCTCACCTGAAGTAGTATGGGAGGGTGCTAGAACCAGGTTTTTGCACCCTAGGGATGTCTGATGAGCTTCTGGAGGTCCGCGGTTTGACCTGTTGCTACGCGCACTTACTATCCCTTCGCGACCTGCAGTGCTGCTTCCGTGCAACCCTACTCGGGGCGAAACCCATATAATACCCAAGTTCCTTGCTATTTAATCTGTTATTATCCAATTACTTAACTTGTTTATGGAAGAATAATGATTATTACAACATATTTAGCAATCATATCAGTGCGCGCGATAAATAAAACAATATAAACGTAAAGAAGGCAATGCACAATAGATACACAGAAATAGGAATCAACTTCTCTTTATTAATCTTCAATCCAGATTACAGACTCGACACCACCCTGCGCACTCAGCTTGTAAAGACTGATATTTCAATTCAATCAAATGTAAAGACTCATATTCCATTACAATCAAATGTAAAGATTGATATTAAATTTTATTAGATTGACAGATTTCTTCTGCAAAATTCTATCAAATAAATGCATCTGCGTACCTGATTCTCCCGTCTGGTGTTGATCACAGTGCTCCAAGTTTTCTGATTCCATTACCAAACCAACTTATTCCTCCCTGCCTATCTGGGATCAACCTCTGCGGTTCCCAGATCCAGAGAACTTCGAAATAGAAGTCCACTGGCCCCCGTGCCCAAAACTCCAAGAACAGTTGAAGACTTTCCAATTTTCAGTGCCAAAATCTTTCCAATTTTCAGTGCCAAAGACCAGCCTCTGGCTCACCTCCAACAGATTTATCATTCTGCTCCCTCTGTATACTCCCCTCCCTTTTTACGCTCTTCTTCCATCTATGTATATTGTTCCTTGGCGGTCACCGCTTCCTCCTTGGTGACACCTTTCCCGCTGTAACGTGTAACTCCATTCGCTCAAAGTTACAGGTATATTGACACGTATTAGTTTACTTTTAGGATTTTTTTCTTATTAGTTTTCTTCAAATGCCCATAGTTTATAATATTTATTTTATTTTGATTTAAATTTCATATTTTAATAATTATTTTAATATAATTTATTAATATTATGGGATATATAAATATATACCTTTATTTATAATTAACGTTAAATTTTACATTTATTTCTTTATAACCAAATTTACTTTATACTTTTAAATTTATATTATTGAAATTATTTAGGGTATTTTCTCCTTAATTAAGACACATTTTGGCAATATACTTGGTGATGGGTGAGGTGTAACTTCTATCTGAAGCAGTGTCGATTTTCAACATTTATTGTTAATTTAGAATACATATATATATATATAGATATATATATATATATATATATATATATATATATATATATATATATATATATATATATATATATATATATATATATATATATATATATATATATATAATAGTGCAATACATGCAATACATGCATATGTAGCTATCATATGCATGCATTGTATACATGCTAATACTCTTGTGCCCTCTATATTAAACATGGGTCATTACACAGCTGCAGGGGTCCGCACTCAGGTGCGGACTCTACTAGCCCTCTATGCACTTAGGTGTAGAGCCTCTTCCTACTACTACGACCCAATACAATTAGAATCCTACTCTAAGCTTGAACCATTCATGTTCTTTCTCTCTTATTCCTTAGCTTAACTAACTTTACAACTTAGAGCCTCACTCTATTTATACAATCCCATGGTTCGCGAACCATGGGTAGGTCGACATGACTTTATATTACATTACATTACTTTAGGGCGGACAACCCTATGACTTAACCTATACTTTGTGCTCTGCGCCCGCAATTCGCTAAGTTTTACAAAACCTTTGACCAAAGCTTGGGCTTTAAGCACCAAAACATGTTGTGGGGGGATTCCCTGCCCAACATGGACCCATGTATGTACACAGTTATTCCAAAAGATACTTGTGTATAGATCTGATAAAAATCATTGCAAACATAATCTCTATTTTCACAACTTTGACTGTCAATAGTACAAACTTTTGAATAAATTGTTTAGATCATAGCATCATAGTTTCATCAATACTAGACATTTGCAGCAAGTAAATCAATTAAGCATACATGCCAACATATTTTAGATCTTTCATATCTGAGTCTTCTCCCTACTCCTTGGTGCACACCTGTTTCATATGAAATCATTCATAGACAACATTATGCTTGCATGCATAGCACTTTGATCTCCATGTCTTGATATAGCTTTAGCCTTAGCCAATACCATATGCCAATCCCTTAGTAATGTCGTTGGTATTCTTTGACAAAATCAATTATCGTTGTCGCAATCATGACTATGGGCCAATACTATGGTAAAGACACTAGTATTAAAGTTAGCATGGTGTGGATTCTGTACGCAATGTTTCTTCAAAATATCCGCGTATGTACGTGACCCTTCTGCATAGGATCGACATATACTTTCCAAAACTTCATATTCAACATCCATCTGTCTCTAATTTTTCATGTCTCTGTTCATCACTTTTGTATCATATGTTCAAGCCTGCATAATCATCTTGTTATAGTAATGTTGACATCTGTAATAACCCTGGTGAAAATTCCATCTAAAACTATATAAGGGCACGGTGATGGAACATATATTCCAAGCTGAATGGTGTGGGAAACATCCTAATGGGTGTTGATTCAGTTTATTATGGCTAAGGAAATTGGAAAAGGAAATGGAAAAGGATTTGGAAAGGCAAGGAGGCACTAATTGGAATTTTATTTATGAAATAATGGATATTAGGATAAAAGTAGGTGAAAGGTCACTGGTTGCATGTGAGGAGGAATTTGAATGAAAATAATGGAAAATGAATAAAATAGAGGCCCCATTAATAAAAAGGCTTATGATGATCAGTGAGAAGGCTCTTGGATAAGACTTGATTAGTCATTTTTGAAGCTCACTCTCATACTCTTGGATACTTAGAGTTTTCTTGGAGCCCTCTTGGAGGGCGTGGCATACTTGGAGTTTTGGAGCAAGAAGGAAAAGAAAGAGAAGGAATGCGCAAGAGGGCATCAATATCAGCAACTACAATGGGGTTTTCCTGCAGGTATTGAGTTGCATGTATGTTTTCCTCACTAGCTTTGGCATGCATGACACATGCATGTGGCTCCTTGGTCATGATGCGTCATTGGCATCGAGGATTGCTTAGATTGACAGTGGATTTTCCCATCCTTGCCATTTTCTGGATAGCCATGGTGTTGCGGGCTTATTTTCTTTGTTTTCTAGTTGGTTCTCATGTTTCCTTAGCTTGGGTTGAGTTATTAGTTCCTGGAGGCCTAGGTTGGAAAAAAGATTTAAAGCCCTGTAACAATTTGGGTTTAGTTACTAGACTCGTAGCCTTGGTCGGAAAAACAATTTGGAGCCCTAGAACAACTTGCATTGAGTTACTAGTCTTGGATCCTTGGTTGGAAAAACTCTCTTGATCCCTTGGTGGGTTGAATTACTAGTCTTGGAGCCTTGGTTAGACAAATGCTCTGGAGCCCGGTAAAAGTTATGGGTTGCGTTACTAGTCCTGGAGCCTTGGTGGGACAAACATTCTCGAGCCTGGTGTAAGATGTGGGTTGAGTTACTAGTCCTAGGAGCTGGGTTGGAAAAAACACTCTGGAGCCCTAGAACGTTGGGATAGAGAACGATCTAATGTTTGCTTTGTGATGTTTGACCATCAGGTGGAATCATTATTTGATGGGTTGAGGTGGATGGCCTCTAGAAGCCCTGGATGAGTTTTGATTGATGTGTTCTATGAGATCACACATTCATCCTTGGAATATGGCACGAGGGTGAATGGGTGAAGAGAGATTTAGCTCAACCATTCTACGGTCAGGTGGAACGTGGAAGTCCCATGTCGGGTTTGGATTTTGCATCATTAATGAAAGGTTATTTCTCCTTGTATTTATATGAGTATTATGATGGATTATATGTGGTGCATATGGCTGTGATTTCATGGAAAATTTTGTCCCTATTATGCTGGTTATTTATATTTTTATGGCTACAAGCATGTATGGCTTTCATCATGTGTTTACTTGCAATTGGATGATCAATGTATCTATGACCTAATGAGTGGAATGGCAGTTAAATTGATAAACAAATAATGCTTCATGGAAAATCTCAGATAAGTATGAGACCCCTATGCTCAGATCTGTTATTTACAGTTGTAGGTTGCATATTTTCTAAGTGTTTGACAAAATGTCTGTTATGGCTATTAGGGGTCCATCCAAAGGTCTCGAACAATTTTTTTCTCTAGTATTGTCATTTCCATGTTATTTAACTAATTTGAAGAGATGGTTCAATTCTGGGCAGTGACCTGGGATTTGGGCCCGAAAAAGTAGCTCAAATCCCAGAGTCGCTCGCATAGCACTAAAAGTTTGAGTCTCTGGTCACTGGCATGAAAGCCTGTGAGAGTGAATATAGGGCTACATTCGCATGCATGCCTTGTCATTAGAGCGAATTTGGGTTTAATTCATCTAAATTCTAGGTTAACTCAGGGGTTGTGCACCTAGAGTGGTGGATTGTCTCTTGGGGGTCCTGAAGCACCTGAGGGATGTTTGTATGGTGTGTTTCCATCGGTTCCACTTGTTTAATGTGACTTAAGAGGTCGAATCATATCATAGTGGCCTTTCGTCACATGTTTACCCTGACTAGCCAGTTGCTCGGGTAGATGTGGGATGATGGTGTTACAGAGTGGTATCAGAGCGTGGTTGCGTTCTCCTTGGGGTATGTGGTGGTCATGCATTCATGTTGGTTGCATATGTGTTCCTTATCCATGTAGTCCATGTGATTGTTGAATTTGGGTGTTATTAATCATGGTTTTAGTGATGTCTCCATGTGAAGGTTGAAGGTGTTGTCGTGGAGTATGTCTTCCTACGTGTATGGTTGATTATGCAGTTGTCATGCATGTATGGTCTTGGTTATATTTAGGCATGAATATTAGGTCAAACATGCCTTGTGAAGTCATGGTATGAAATTTAGGTCATCATTATGCTATTGGTTGTTATGATGCCAATGTGTTGCCTGAGATAGAACACGAGATGCATATCAATGTAATGAGGTTGCAGCATTGGACCTTAGGGTAAGAGAAAATCATCATACATGTATTGTATATTTGGCATGCATGTATGTAAGTTAAGGATATTTATATGCATTAGGTTGATATACATTAGGTTTATGTACATGTCTTTTGATGTTATGGTTACATTCATAATAGAGGTTAGTTGATTAGTGTAGTTATATGCATGTGTTGGATAGTCAAGGATGTTAGTAGCCTATGGTTGTATGCATTTCTATTGTTGTTTTATATTAGATAACATGATGATTATGTTATACTTTGTTGATGAGTATGTCATACATTAATTTTTTGTTGTTATATGACAGTTAGCATGATGATTAGGTTATATGTTGTCAATGAGCATGATATATATCTTATGGTTGTTATGTGATAGTAACTTGACGATTAAGGTTATTTCGTTAAGATATTGATGTCATATGTATCATGCTAAATTGGATTGGGCTATGCATATGGTTATGGTTGCGATATTCAGGTATGAGCCGACATATTGGTGATGGCTTTTCAAACGTGGTTGTTATGCATGAGCGAAAAATACTTTTGAGCTTATGATGTGAACATGTTAGTTAGTTACTTCTATGGATATCATGATTTAGGCTTGAGTTGATATGTTGCGAAGTTGTATCATGCTAACCTGGATGGATTATGTAGACAAGATAGCCTACCCTGAAATACACTAAGGTATGAGTTCACTTATGTCATCTATTTAGCGTTTGAATGTTTGATTATGTCATCCATTTGGTATTTGAGAGTTTGGTGTCTATTATATTTATTTAACATGGTATGTTTGCAAGTTGGTTTAAAGTTTTATGAGTTGCATAATATGAGTATGTGTTCCAATTATCTTGTTTTAATATGATTGTACTAACACATATGTGTTGAGACAGTTGGTATGTACTTGAGTATAGTAGGTGATAGTTGTAGCATGATGTCTAATAACTCTGAGTTGACTATGGATTATGACATGAATCTTAATCTCGGTAAAGGTTGATTTCAAATTGATAGATATGATTACCTTGATATTTGGAACATGTAGTTGACATGTGTAAATAGTTGTAGGAAACATGCTTGGTATTAGTGTGATGAGGTAATAATTGATGTGTTTATATAACTAATAGTTGGGTGATGTGACAGTATATAGTAAGACTCAGTTGCATCAGGGTAAAGGTAAAAGGAAGGAATTGGAAAAGAATTCCTT
Organism: Pinus tabuliformis; assembly: GCA_031772625.1. Taxonomy (NCBI): domain Eukaryota; kingdom Viridiplantae; phylum Streptophyta; class Pinopsida; order Pinales; family Pinaceae; genus Pinus; species Pinus tabuliformis. Next base: position 113,641,782 of record CM062807.1, on the reverse strand, counting down.
TGGCTATGTTTGGAAACTATAATTCCAAAAAAACGAGTGTGTTTCATACAAGTGTTGGAAATAATACTGAGAGGGGGGGTGAATCAGTATTATCAAGTCAATTATTTTCTTTTTAAAACCCAAATCATATACGCTACTTCAGTTAGATAGAACCATGTATATACGCAACTACAGAGAAGGAAACCCGCGTATACAATGCAAACTTATAGTTTAATTTATCTTACAGATGTTGATCATTAATCTGTGTATCATAATCAAATAAACAATAACCAGAAACGGTAAAACAGAGCTGAAGACAATCACACACAAGAACACAAGATATAAGGTGGAAACCCAATGTGGGTGAAAACCACCTGCTGCAATTCATCTCTATCTTCTTTTAATTAGAAACTTCTTCTTACAATGTACTGGTGCAGTCCTTTACCAGTACGCAACCTGCAACCTGCAAAGAGCTACAACCCTCTCTCGTTCTCCAGCTTCTCCTGGAAGGGAGCTACAACCCCCTTTGCTCTTGCACTAGCCAAGATACTAGTACGTAGGTGCTGACCTACTGAAGGATACAACCTTCTCTTTCTTCCAGGGACCACGTTTCATAAATTTTCAGACTGGATCCATGAACATCAATCAATCATTAAGAATTTATGCATCAAACAATCTCCTTTTCACCAATTAGAACTGAATCAAGTAGATACTTCTCTGACAGTTGTACCTAGAACACAGTAACAGTAATCACACACCAAATTCTGAACCCAGAACACTACACCAATCAAACAGAAGCAGCTAAAACACAACTCAAGAGATGTGCGCTACTTCAATAACCAGAAACCTGTGTGCATACGCTTCTGTGTTTGGACCAACCTGCGTATACGCTTTTTCTACTCACAGAACTAGCGTGTATACGCGCCTTCACTTCACTGAACCTGCGTATAGATCTATAAAGGATAATTTCAAATATTCAGACCTTAATTAACCCAGATTACTAGATTTATAGATCAAGCATGCGCCACATATAACGGATCAAAATCATGCAAAGATACTATTATTCAAGACTTAATATTATGACCCATCAATAGAACTTATCCTTCTCTTTGCGCTCAGGTTCCTCCTTTATTCAGATCCAGATCTGCAGCATAACCCAATAACCAATATTCCAGATCTAGCCCTTTATCAGATATTCAATAATTCCAATGATACTTTGCCAAATGATCTCCTTCCTCTTTTATAGACTTAGGCCTTTCACAATACCACGGTCCAAAACCATAACAAAACAATACCATGGACCCAATACTTGGGATCAACACTCTTGACGAGATACCATGGCCCAAAACCATAGGTTCAATTACCAAGGACTAAATACCACGGACCAAAAGTAAGTTCTCCAACATGTACGCGCTTTTCCTTGCGTGAAAGTGCGTGTATACGCATACGCACCTTTGCAACGTCTAACCTGCGTGCATACGTGGCTTCGTCTAGATGAACCTGCGTATATGTCTTTTCCTTCATTCTGAAAGCCTGAACTGAGATCTATCACCAGAGAGAGTTGCCATCAAGGACAACACTTGTGCCATAGCTCCAAACCTGTGCCATAATGCCAACAATCTCCCCCTTTGGACTTGATGGCAACCCCAAGATCCTCAAAGTCATTCTCCCCCTTTGTCATCAAGGGCAAAGGGTTGTGCTCCCCCTGAGTACATGCTGAAATCTCTGCCCTGTTGTGCTGACCATGCTCCCCCTGACTGTAGGCAAGATCTGCAAAAAGATGTTCTTCAAGAAGAACCATGACTTATACATCATAAAAGACCTTCCTATCACCAAAAGACTCAATACATACATCCATCACCCAACCAAGTGGGGATACATCAAAAATTTACATATGTCAACAAAGTACATTACATCTTCATCCCAGGCATAGTGGGGAAACCAAAATAGGTTGTTACATGACCTTGACACAATAAAAGAGATACATGACATAGAGACGAAATATCTAGAGCAAGACTTATGAAAGTCACCAATAATTGATATCAGCAGCATCTTTCAATCACCATCCTGACCAGCAACCATGTTTTCCTTCTGTTCTCCCTCTGCATTTGTTCTACCTGAAACCAACAATAGTTGTGGCTTTGAACCGAAAGCTTCTAAGATAATGCCAACAATGCATCATTAGAAGTTTATCTGCTCCCCTTGAACCTGTGCCAGATGGTCTCTGTCAGACCCATATCAGACTATCTTCAACCAGAAACTGCCCCTACTGATATCCATCAAGTCTCCATATACACGACTGTCTCTGCATAAACCGGCATATGTACGCGGATCCTCCTCAGGAAACTCGCGTACACCCATTTTTCTCTGAAACGGACAAGTTTTAACAGCAAGATGATGCATCAACTACTCCCAGCTTCTGTCTGAGGTATTCAAAAGTTTCCCTGGGCAGTGGTTTGGTGAGTATATCAGCAAATTCTTCCTTAGAGGGAACATACTCCAGCTTGATCTTTTGTTCCAGCACTTGTTCCTGGAGAAAATGATATTTGATAGGTATGTGCTTGGTCTTTGAATGCATGATTGGGTTTTTTGAAATGCTGATTGCACTTGTATTATCACATAAGATGGAGATAGGTGGTGTACAAGTGATTTGAAAATCTTGTAAGGTTTGCATCATCCAAAGGAGTTGAGTGCAGCAAGATGCAGCAGCCACATATTCCACTTCAGTTGTAGATAAAGCAATCGAACTCTGTTTCTTGCTAAACCAAGATACTAATCTGGAACCCATAAAGAATGCACCACCACTTGTGCTTTTTCTGTCATCCACGCTTCCAGCCCAATCTACATCTGTATAAGCATGAAGAGTGAGATCTGTATCTCTAGGATACCATAAGCCATAGTTTTGAGTTCCTTGAAGATACTTGAAAATTCTCTTCACTGCCTGAAGATGAGTTTCCTTTGGATTTGCCTGAAATATTCCAACCATTCCTACTGCATGCATGATGTCTGGTCGGGTACCTGTCAAATAAAGCAGACTTCCAATCATAGATCTATAGGTTGGTTGATGCACTGTTGCTGATTCATCATTTGCACTGAGGCTGCATCCTATAACCATAGGGGTACATACTAGTTTCGAATTTTCCATGCCATATTTCTTCAAGATCTGCTTGAGATACTTGGTTTGAGACAAAAAGATACTGCCTTCATTTTGTTGGATTTGTAGACCAAGAAAATATGTCAGCTCTCCAAGTAATGACATTTCGATTCTTTCTGCATCACCAAGGCAAAGTTTTGACTCATAGCTTCTTCATTACTGCCAAAGATAATATCATCTACATACAAAACAAGTATTAGCAATTTGTTATTTTCAATTTTTATATAAAGATTGTTATCTGCTGATCCTTTTTAAAAACCTTGTTGATGAAGGTATTTGTCCAAATGGTAGTACCAAGCCCTTGGAGCCTGTTTAAGACCATAAAGAGCCTTCTTTAGTCTGCATATAAGATTTGGATCATTCCCAAGAATGAAACCATCTGGTTGCTCAATGTACACTTCTTCTTCTAAGTCTCCATTCAGAAAGGTTGATTTCACGTCCATTTGAAATACTTTGAACTTCTGAAAGCTAGAGAGAGCAAGGAACATTCTTATGGCCTCAAGTCTAGTAACAGGAGCAAAATTTTCTTGAAAGTCTATTCCTTCTTGTTGAGCATACCCTTTACAAACAAGTCTGGCCTTGTTTCTAATCACTTCCCCATTTTCATTCAACTTGTTTTTGAAGATCCATTTTGTCCCTATGACATTCTTATCTTTTGGTCTAGGAACCAACTCCCAAGTGTTATTCTTTTCGATCTGCTCAAGTTCTTCATCCATTGCCTTGACCCAGCATTCATCTTTGCATGCCTCTTTTACATTTTGTGGTTCAGTGGAGGAGAACAAAGCCAAATAGCTTGAGGCTTCTGCAATTGTTCTTCTTGTTTGTATACCTGCCTCTTTCTGCCCCAAAATTTGAGATTCTGGATGATTCTTCTGAACGTACCTGGATGGAGTCTTATCTTCTATTCTTATCTGTTCTTCTGGTGCCTCTTGAGCTTCTTCTTCATCATAAGTCTGATTTGATGTTGAAGGATAGTCCTCATCATCTTCGAAATCTTCGGAATTCACTTGCCTAGGAATGTTTCCTTCTTCATCAACCACTACATCAATGTTGTCAACAATTCTTCCAAGTCTTTTGTTGTAACACTTATATGCTTTGCTGTGGGGAGAATAACCAAGGAGAATGCCTTCATCTGCTCTAGGTTCAAACTTACCAAGATTTTCATCATTATTTTTAATATAGCATTTGCTTCCAAAAATTTTGAAATATTTTACCGAAGGAGTCTCACCATACCAGAGCTCATGAGGAGTTTGAGTGTTGTTCACCCGGACATTTGTCTTGTTGAGAATAACAACTGCAGCAAATGCGGCTTCACCCCAGAAGGTTGCGGGAGTTCCAGACTCATCAAGCATTGCACGAGCCATTTGTTGAACTGTTCTGTTCATCCTTTCCACTACTCCATTTTGTTGAGGAGTCCTAGCTGTAGAGAATTCCCTTCTTATTCCATGTTCTTCACAAAAATCGAAAAATTCATTCGAGGTAAATTCTCCTCCTCGATCAGACCTGAGGCATTTGATTCTGTGATCTGATTCGTTCTCCACCAAGGCTTTGAATGATTTGAAATTTTCAAAGGCTTTGTCTTTGTGCTTCATAAGTCCTATCCAACACATCCTGGAATAGTCATCAATGAATAATATAAAGTATTCTTCTCCTCGAGGTGACCTTTTCCTAGTTGGACCACATACATCAGTATGGACAAGTTCAAGCGGCCTGCTGGCTGATCCTTCCTTCTCAGGGAAGTTAGTTCTGGTTTGCTTACCAAACTGACATGATTTGCATATTGTATTGTCTGGGATTCTGATGTCTGGAAGACCACGAACTGCCTGGTATTTGCATGCTTTCCTTATCTGTGAGAAACTAAGATGCCCCAATCTTCTGTGCCATAGCCAATGTTCATCATTCTTGCTCAGATAGCATTGATGTTGTCCTTCTTTGAATATGTATAAATTATTTGGAGTCCTTACGCCTTTGATCACTGTTTTTCCTGTATCAAGATCACGAACACTACATCCATTTGATCGAAATATTACCTCAGTTCCTTGATCACACATCTGGCTGACACTTAATAGATTATGCTTTAAGCCATCAACATACATGACATTTCCAGCTTTGACCCTTTCTTTCAACTGAACAGAACCTTTACCTTTTATGAGAGCAAGGCTGTCATTTCCAAAAGAAACCTTCTTCTCCTTCTCTAAGGCACTATATGACTAAAGTTTTTCTTTATCACCTGTCATATGTTTCGAACATCCACTGTCGATGTACCATTGATTTTCTTGCCCTTCCACATATAAGGCTATACCACATCTTTCTGGTTGGGGTTCTTTTATTCTCCATGATTTGGCACTTAAGGCTTGCTCCTTCTTAGTTGTCTGCCGAAACCTGCTCCTGCATTCAGAATCTTCATGACCGAAATTGTTACAAATAGAAAATTCTATTTCATTTTCAAGAGCAGAGAAGTTGTTGTAAGTCCTTTTCATGATCCCAGTCATACTCCTCTGTTTATGAGCTTCTCCAGTCATGATTATCTTATAGGCAACACATTGAGCTGCTTTGTGACCAAAGTTATGACAAGAAAAACATTGGCCCTTGAAAAAACTCCTGTGATTATCAAATCTACCAGCCAAATGATTGTAGTTCCTATTGACATCCATTCTTGAGGTAAATTGAGAAGGTTTTACCTGTGGCTGGTTATAGCTTCTGGTTGTCCTTAAAGTAGATTGCCCTCAATTTACCTGGTGATTTCCATTGGGTCTTTGTTCATTTCTCCTTGCAGCATCAAGATAACTCTTGGAGGTAGATGGTTTCTGCGCTTGAGTTGTTTCTTCATTATATCCCAGACCTGTCTTGATTAGTGGAGAGCGCTGCACTTTGATAATCTCATCTAACGTGTCAGATCCTTTAACAAATCTAAGATTAAGAGATTTTGTTTTCTCAATCTCTTTTCTCAGTCCCACAATTTCATCATTGTGCATTCTGAGATTTTCATACTGAATTCTGAGGGTTTGAAGTTTTGCTCATTTTACCTGTTCATCTCCTTCATAGCTTAGAACAATCTTGTCCCATATTTCTTTTGCGGATTTATACTGCATAACCTTGACGAATTCTGATTGAGATAGACATCCTAATAGAGTATTGACAGCCTTTGCATTTGTTTCATATTGCTTCTTACCAGCCGGATCTGTAGGAGTTGCTGAAGGAAAAGTGTACCCTGTATCTATGATATCCCAGACTTCTGTACCAAGAGATTGAAGATAGGTTGTAACTCTTACCTTCCAATAGATGAAGTTGGTCCCATCAAAAATTGGTGGCCTGATTGATGCTTCTCTCTCGTAGTTGCTCATGATGATGGATCTTCCTTCAAGCGATCAAGCTTCTTCAGAAGGACTTGCTCTGATACCAATTGTTGGAAATAATACTGAGAGGGGGGGTGAATCAGTATTATCAAGTCAATTATTTTCTTTTTAAAACCCAGATCATATACGCTACTTCAGTTAGATAGAACCGCGTATATACGCAACTACAGAGAAGGAAACCCGCGTATACAATGCAAACTTATAGTTTAATTTATCTTACAGATGTTGATCATTAATCTGTGTATCAGAATCAAATAAACAGTAACCAGAAACAGTAAAACAGATTTGAAGACAATCACACACAAGAACACAAGATATAAGGTGGAAACCCAATGTGGGTGAAAACCACCCGTTGCAATTCATCTCTATCTTCTTTTAATTAGAAACTTCTTCTTACAATGTACTGGTGCAGTCCTTTACCAGTACACAGGCTGCAACCTGCAGAGAGCTACAACCCTCTCTCGTTCTCCAGCTTCTCCTGGAAGGGAGCTACAACCCCCTTTGCTCTTGCACTAGCCAAGATACTAGTACGTAGGTTCTGACCTACTGAAGGCTACAACCTTCTCTTTCTTCCAGCGACCACGTTTCATAAATTTTCAGACTGGATCCATGAACATCAATCAATCATTAATAATTTCTGCATAAAACAATCTCATTTTCACCAATTAGAACTAAATCAAGTAGATACTTCTCTGACAGTCATACCCAGAACATAGTAACAGTAATCACACACCAAATTCTGAACCCAGAACACTGCACCAATCAAACAGAAGCAGCTAAAACACAACTCAAGAGATGTACGCTACTTCAATAACCAGAAACCTGTGTGCATATGCTTCTGTGTTTGGACCAACCTGCATATACGCTTTTTCTACTCACAGAACTAGCGTGTATACGCGCCTTCACTTCACTGAACCTGCGTACAGATATATAAAGGATAATTTCAAATATTCAGACCTTAATTAACCCAGATTACCAGATCAAAATCATGCATGCGCCACATATAACGGATCAAAATCATGCAAAGATACTATTATTCAAGCCTTAAGATTATGACCCATCAATAGAACTTATCCTTCTCTTTGCGCTCAGGTTCCTCCTTTATTCAGATCCAGATCTGTAGCATAACCCAATAACCAATATTCCAGATCTAGCCCTTTATCAGATATTCAATAATTCTGAAATAATACTTTGCCAAATGATCTCCTTCCTCTTTTATAGACTTAGGCCTTTCACAATACCATGGTCCAAAACCATAACAAAACAATACCATGGACCCAATACTTGGGATCAACACTCTTGACGAGATACCATGGCCCAAAACCATAGGTTCAATTACCAAGGACTAAATACCATGGACCAAAAGTAAGTTCTCCAACATGTATGCGCTTTTCCTTGCGTGAAAGTGTGTGTATACGCATACGCGCCTTTGCAACGTCTAACCTGCGTGCATACGCGGCTTCGTCTAGATGAACCTGCGTATATGTCTTTTCCTTCATTCTGAAAGCCTGAACTGAGATCTGTCACCAGAGAGAGTTGCCATCAAGGACAACACTTGTGCCATAGCTCCAAACCTGTGCCATAATGCCAACAACAAGGAGTCTTCTTAACCTTGATTTTGTTTAACATTATGTGGATATGTGCTAGATTCGTGAACATGTACTTGACATGTATATTAGCTAGTCTTTAGTTACAGGTGGATCTGTCAAAGGATTAGATTCCCTTGAGAGATTGCATGTATGTGTTCATTTACAAGAAACATGATTGGTCCAACAAGATGAGGTAGCTAATGTATTGTTATGTTTATTATACACTGACAGTTATGTGTTTATGGAAATATGATGCAATGGTTTGCATGACAAAGAGAGGTTGCCATGAAATCTTGAAGAAGGCTCGGGTTGAGTTTCTCTAGGAACCATGGGGATTGAGTCATGGTGTTTGTTGTTAGTCTTGTGCTTTTGGTCTCTTTTTTATTTTATTGCGCTTGATTTTCAGCTTTATTTATGTCTAGAGTATGGCCATACCACTTTGTTTACAGAGTCATGTTGTTATTGGTTTTCATGGTCTTCTTCTTATTTGTTTCTTGTCTTGCCTTTTATGTTTTGAGCCTTGGGAATTGGTTGAGAAAGAGGAAAAGTTTATGGATCTCGGGGAGATATTTGTGGTACCCAACAGGGAATGTAAGACATGGATGAAGCTCGATGTATGAGTAAGCGCAGTGAAAGGTAAGAATATGACAATCAGTTGGACTAGCTGGGTCCATTTTGGTAAATGGACGATGAGAGAATAGTCATGGGAAAGGTAATCAGGAAAAGGTAAAGTAAATGGATCTGAGGTATCAAATGCATTGGCTAAGTTGGGAACTACGTTTCTCAATGTTGCGCATGTTGTGTACAATAAGGAAGTTCTATTAACCTAGACCTTATGTTATTTGGTAATTATGTAATGATCATGACTATGTTGATGTTTATATGTATGTATGTGTATGTATGTATGTATGTCATGTCTGACAGGGTTATCATGGATCATGATTATTTTATGCTAATGTTTATATGTACATATGTATGTATTTATGTCATTCGCTGACTAGATCATTATTATTCTACGTTGATTTTTATGTATATGTAGGTATGTATCCATGTATCTATGTCACTGTCTGACAGGTCATTAGGAATCATTCTCAGGAAGGAATGACTACTTATGCAGGAGAATGGCATGATGAGGTTCCTGGTCTTATGGGAATCAAATGAGAAGAGTAGTCATGACAAATATATGAGGTCAGTATTATCTAAATATGAATTTGTATTTTATGCTTATATTATTCCTATGTTTCTATTATGACAGGTAACGTGGAAGGATACTTCAGCGAAATGAAAGTAGTGTGGTTTGCAACATGTTAGGATAAGCATGGATAAGAAAATAGAAGCAAGGTTTCTTGGTAAGGTAGTGTGTTTTCAAATCTGTGGTATTATTGTGGTTCATATGTTGTACATCTTGTACATGTTACATCTGTGATGATTGTGTGGATGTAGTATTGTGCATATGTAGTGTGTGTATATGGTCTTTATGCAATAAAATATGCAGGGTGTTAGTAAAAATAGTGTTGTATGAATGTTGCATATTCAATGTTGGATATAGATGGTGTTATGTACATGTTGGATATACAGTGATGTGTACATATTGTACTGTGCACATGATGAATATGTAGTGTTGTGTGCATATGGTGCTCTGTGCATGTTGGATATGCAATGTTGTGTATAGATGATGCTATGTACATGTTGGATATGCAGTGTTATGTACATTTGGTGTCGCGTGCATGTTGTACATGTGGTGCTATGTACATATGGTGTGGTGTGCATGATTGTACAAGTGGTATTGCGTGCATGTGGTGATGTGTACATGTTGTACATGTGGTTTTGTGTGCAAGTGGTGTTGTGTACATGTTGTGCATGTGGAGTTGTGTACATGTGGTGTCGTATACATGTCATGCAGGTGGTACTACGTACATGTGGTATTATGTAGACATTGTACAAGTGGTGTAGTGTACATGTGGCTTTGTGTACACGTTGTCCAGGTGGCGCCATGTAGATGCGATGTTGTGCACATGTTGTGCAGGTGGTTTGGTGTACAAGTGGTACTGTGTACATGTAGTACATATTGTAATGGTGTACATGTGGTATTGTGTGCATGTTGTATATGTTGTGTTATGGGCATGCGGTACTATATGTGTGCATTGTGTAGTCGTGGTATCATGACATGTGTATTCATTGTGTTGTAATATGTGTGGGTACACGCATTGTGTGGCATTGTAAATCAGGTATAGATGTATGAGTTGTGTTGTATACCAAATGTATGTGTATGCATTGTGTGGTGTTGCACGTTGTGTGTGGATGTATGTCTTGTGATGTACATTGTGTAAGCATACGTGTTGTGTTGTGTCATACACTTGGTGTAGGCGCATGTATTGTACCGTGTCATACACTGGGTGTAGATGTATGTGTGGTATGTCAGGTGTGAGTGCATGTATTGCATGGTTTTGTATGTTGTGTGTGGTTGTATGTGTGTGATGCACACTATGTGTATGTGAACATGGTTGAGAATAAGGCACTAGATGTTTGTCAGGTGTGGCAATCGATCTGGTGTGTGTACAGAAAGAATAAAGGTAGAAGTAAGGATCGATGAAGGATAAGTATTGGTATTGTATTTCAATTTTACTATGCATATGATTTATGATTATGGTCTATGATGATTACATGTGATCTATGATTATGGTTTATGATGATTACATGTGATTTATGATTTTGATCTATGATTGTTATGTTTTGATCTAACCTAATGTGATGTTTTTATACATGATGCTAGTTTGACTTGTTGTGACAAGAAGCAAACAGGATTGAAAGTGTACCTTATTGACGAGGTATTATTTGAAGTTATTTCAATTTATTTTTAATCTAATGGAAATTATGTCCTTGGAACAGGAATGCATGAACATTCCTAGTTGAGTGGCTGAAATCGACTGGAAGAATTAGCCGTAGTAGAAAAGGAATTGAAACAGGTAGCAGTATGCTGGTAAAGCTTTCAGAAGTAGGGCCAATGTGGGACACGAGTGCCCAATAGTTTCCATTGATTTCCATGAGAATGTTATGATTGATATGATGGTTTTAAGGTGTGGATATGCCTTGGTTGTTGTATCTTTCGATGTGAAGAAGCCTTGCCAAAGGATGGACTTCCTGGGATGGGGGTGCCATTGGAACTTGGAAGGTTAATGATTGCATAGAAGGAGTTGACTGGATTTCCTGAGGGACTGTATGGCAGAGAAGGGAAGACCAGGGATGGATTTGTTTTGGTCATTATCATTGCCAAATGGAATTATATGCACATTGGCAGTGCGGCCTGGAACAATGAGCTAGTAGCTTTTCACTGAGAGGAAAAGTGGTGCTGGATTGTAGCGCTGGACATTGGATGCAACTTTGACTTTGACAGTGGATTCTAGACTTCCTGGGAAGGAGATGAATCCTGGTATTACTTTGAGGATGGAGGTCTGAGCCTCTGGATTCCCTTGTTGTAGATACATGAATCGTATACTTTATTTGTTGGTTGAGCAAATGTGCATATGTATATATGTGTATATTATTGTAAATACTATATTGAGCTAGTTTATAAAGCTCCACAAATAATATGGTTATCTGCTGGTTAAAGCAAAGGTGTATATGTATATGTGGTTATTGTAAATAGCATAATTATCTATGTTATAAAGCTCTAGTAAACGGTATTATTGTCATGTTTTAGCAGATGGTCATTGTAAATACTACAACGACTTGTGTTATAAAGCACCATGGGAAATATGTTTTGTTTTCAGTAGTCATTTTTTTATAGGTGTCATTGAACACCAAGGGTGGTGTTTCCCAAGGGGGAGGTTCCGTAACATCCCTGGTGAAAATTCCATGTAAAGATATATAAGGCCATGGTGATGGGATAGGTATTCCAAGCTAAATGATGGGGGAAATATCCTAATGGGTGTTGATTCAGTTTATTATAGCTAAGGAAATTAGCAAAGGAAATGGAAAAGGCTTTGGAAAGGTAAAGAGGCATTAATTGTAATTTTATTTATGAAATAATGGAAATTAAGAGAAAAGGAGGTGAAGGTCATAGGTTTCATGTGAGGAGGAAATTAAAGGAAAATAATGGAAAATTAAGAAAATAGAGGCCTCATTAATAAGAAGTCTTCTGAGGATTGGTGGTAAGGCTCTTGGATAAGACTTGATTAGTTCATTTTTGGATCTCTCTCATTATTCTCTCCCTCTCTCATACTCTTGAATACTTGATTTTTATTGGAGCACTTTTAGAGGGTGTGGCTTAGTTGGAGTTTGGGAGAAAGAAGGAAATGGAACAATAGGAAGGTGCAAGAGGGCATCAGTATCAATAGCTACAATGGGTTTTGCTTGCAGGTATGTTTTCCTCACTATTTTTGGCATGCATGGCACATGCATGTGGTTTCTTGGTCATGATATTTCATTGGAATGGATGATTTCCTGTATTGACAGTTGATTTTCCTATCCTTTCCATTTTCTAGATAGCCATGGTGTTGTTGGTTTATTTTCTTTATTTTTGGTTGGCTTTCATGTTACCTTAGCTTGGGTTGAGCTATTATTTCCTAGAAGCCTTGGTTTGACAAACGCTCTAGAGCCCTATAACAACTTGGGTTGAGTTACTAGTCCCATATTCTTGGTTGGATAAATGTTCTTGAGCCCTGAAACAACCTGGGTAGAGTTACTAGTCCTGGAGCCTTGGTTAGACAAATGCTCTGGAGCCCTTGGTGGGTTGAGTTACTAGTCCTGGAGCCTTGGTTAGACAAACACTCTCGATTTTGGTAAAAGCTTTGGGTTGATTTACTAGTCCTAGATCCTTCGTTGGACAAATGCTCTAGAGCCTGGTGTAAGATATGGGTTGAGTTACTATTCCTAAGAGTTGGGTTGGAACAAACACTCTAGAGCCCTAGAAGGCTAGGATAGAGACTGAACTGATGTTGGTTTTGTGATGTCCGACCGTGAGGTGGAATCACTGTTTGACGGTTTGAGGTGGATGGCCTCTAGAAGCCCTAGATGAGTTTTGATTGATGTGTTCTAGGAGATCCCACATTTATGCTTGGAATATGGCACAAGGGTGAATGACTGAAGAGAGATTTGGCTTAGCCATTCTACGGTCAGGTGGAATGTGGAAGTCCCATCCCGGGTTTGGATTTTGCATCATTAATGAAATATTATTTATCCTTGTATTTATATGAGCGTTATGATGGATTATATGTGGTGTATATGGAAGTGATTTCATGGATAATTGTATCCCTATTATGTTGGTTATTTATGTGTTTTATGGCAGCAACCATGTATGGATTTCATCATGTTTTTACTTGTAGTTGAATGATCAATGAATATATGAGCTAATGAGTGGAATGGTAGTTAAAGTGATAAAAGAAACAATGCTTCATGATGAATCTTAGATAAGTATGAGACCCCTATGCTCAAATATGTTATTTACACCTGTAGGTTGCATATTTACTAAGTGTTTGAAAAAATGTTTTTTATGGCTAGTAGGGGTCTAGTCAAGGTCTTGAACAGTTTTTTGCTCGAGTACTGTCATTTCCATGTTATTTTACTGATTTGAAGAGATGGTTCAATTTTGGGCAGTGACTTGGGCTCTGGGTCTGAAAAATGGCTCAAATCCTAGAGTCACTGGCATGGCACTGACAATTTGGGTCTCTGGTCACTGGAAGGAAAGCCTGTGAGAGTGGCTATAGGGTTACATTCGCATGCATGCCTTGTTATGGGAGCGAATTTTGGGTTTAATTCTTCTAAATTCTAGGTTAACTCAGGGGTTGGGCACCTGGAGTGGTGGATTAGCTCCTGGGGGTCCTGAAGCACCTGAGGGATGTCTATGTGGTGTGTTTTCATTGGTTCCACTTCCTTAATGTTACTTATGAGGTTTAATCATGCCATAGTGGCCTCTCGTCGCATGTTTACCTCAACTAAACGATTTCTTGGGTAGATGTGGGAGGAGGTTGTTACAACATCTTTATCAAGTAGGTTGGAATCAAGGACAACACATTATCCTAAAGCCATCAAACTATGAAGACGACATGAATACCGATGACTATATTCAGCGAGGGTGAAATATAATAATTTAACACAATTATGTCAGTGCAACCACCCTAAGGCAAAAATTACTGACTCAGAGCAAACAACACACACTAGAAAAGTTCTAAGAGGTAGTCACACAAGAAAACCAAATACAGAGAAGATGTTGGTGGGACAATTATACTAGCGACCTGCTTCCTAGCCCTTTTAGTCATGAATCCAGGCCATGGGGAACCCTCCAAGGGGGACTAAAATAGTATGAATAATATCTATCCCAAGTACAGAGAAGATGAACCTAACCTTGCGCCTATGTATGAGCCCTAAAAATATTGGCCTTTATGGTTACCACATACAATAATACATTTTGGGGGGACATACATAGGAAAAATTCACATGCAAGGGTAGGACACTTAGCCCAGAAAGCTGAGACCAAAAGCCCCTTGAGAGTTTCCTCCCAAGTTCCCCCCAAGTGCTACAACAAAATTCTAATAACACAATTTGTAATACGTGCAAATTTCGCTATATTCCACCACTTGAAGCTAAACAAAATGGGTCATGTCACCTCACCCAGCCCAAGTGTGACCTTGTACCTGAACCTCTTGTTAGAAGGGATTCCCATACCACACTACTACAAGTGCAAATTTTGCTATATTGCACCACCTGAAACTAAGTGAAATGGGTCATGTCTTCTCGCCCAGCCCAAGTGTGACCTTGTTCTTGACCCTCTTGTTAGAAGGGCTTCCCAAACCCTCTTGTCTAAGTTTTTTCTGTAGTCTTGGAGCAATTGACTCACACACCTGTCTCCAAAACCCTAGCCTAAGCTAATGCTAATGTACTACCAGTAAAAATAAAAGGACGAGTCTAGTTTCTTTTATTATGGAATTGATTTTAAGTGCATGTTGTTTACATAGTTGGGGTGTGGCGTGAAAAATATATGGTCTGAGTGACTCTTGTTAGAAACCATGATGTAACTATATGCAAGTTTTTCTTTTTCACTTCAATGAATTCTAACTATAGGAGGGTAAGATTTCTTTCACAACACACCAATTCATATTATAATGGACCTCTCACTAAATTCTCAAATGCAAAAATCCCAAATTTATAGAGATGTTGACTCCAAAAGCAAACCAAAAAGAGAAAGTAATGGAAAATAGGCCAAAGAAAAGTCCCAAGCTAGAATGCAAAGTACGTCAAAAGCGTCAAAGATGGGAAATAAAAGCCAAAGAAGCAAACACACTCAAGCGATCAAAATGAAGCCAATAGTGTAAATAGGAAGGCAATGTCAACACGTTAGGGTTGCAGCAAAATTGCTCAACGAAGGTCAATGTTATACAAAGGTCAAAACCAGGCCCTAGAGGCAAGAAGGCCTAAAAAGGATCAAATGAGAGTGATAAAATTAAATGGAAACACACTCACATGAACTTTTTCGGATGAAAACTACACAACTAATCACAACACCACCAATTGTGACAAAAATAAGTAAGAAAAGAAAGAGATCACTTCTAATTGATAAAACCACACAAAGACCAAAAGGATCTGAAAGTTGAATATGAAATAGATCTAAAAGTCACTTAAATCATCCAAACAGATCTAAAAATGAGATATAGAGACAAAAGACAAGTCTCAACCAAAGCACCCAAAAAAACTTCAAGAAAACATTGAAAGACACTAGCTATGGAAGACATCAAATAAACCAATCAGAAATGGCTTTAGATAAAATAAATATTAGCATCTGAGAACAACAAAAATAACAAATCTAATAAATAACAACAACTTTTGAAGAAAAACACTTGAAAAATCAGCAAAAAAAATGAAAAAAAAAACCCAAATTTGAGAAAACAAATGACAGAAAATAGGCTTATTTTTCAATTAGCCATATCTCCATCATACATACTCTGTTTTAGGTGTTTTATGTTTATATTCAAGAAAAAATTTCAAGAGGATTACATATTTGCACTTAGTTTTACTTAATTATTTACATAAAAGAATAGAAAAGAATAGAAAAACAGTCGCGCGGTAGGGCGGAGGAAAAACAAACTAGCCAATATTCAATTTGTCATAACTACCTCATCCAGAGTTCGTTTTCAGTGATTCTTTTTTGTTTTTGTTTTGGGGTAGAATTAGGAGTTGAATCCAGAGATGTGGTTAGCTTTATCAAATTTTGTACATAATAGAGAAAAAATTGATAAAAGAGTTGTGACCTATTATTCTTTAATAAAAAAATAAACAAAATCTCCAAATCTAAGATCAACTCAGATCTGAAGTAAGTAAAACCAATGGAGATCAAAATGAATGTAAAAAACCACAAACAACTCAATGGGAACAAGAGAAAACAAAAAAACAAAAAGGAAAATAAGAAATCTAAAAGCAAAGAGGGAAAAAAAGAAAATATCTCATAGAAAGCACCAATTCTGTTGCAATGAAATTTACATGCAAGGAGCTATTGCTCCATGATCTTGTGCCCCAATAAGATAACCATACAAAAAAAATAAAAATTACTAATGGATAGATATATAAATCCAACCCGATGCTCACACATGCAACATACAAACAATTCTGGATTCTATAAAGAATAAGTGTGCACCTAGCCTCCTCGCAAGTTGGTGAAGGGTTTTGAGTTCCTTGTAGAATCCCAGAGCTCCACTCGAATGACCTAATTTATCCACACTGAGTCTAAAAAATTTCACACAACCACAACCACTGAAGTATGACAATGATTATTCCTCAGAAGATCGTTAGCTCAAAAAATCATAGAATCAATATATGTAATTGCTGCAAACATGTAAATATAGGGAGGGAATATGTATCTATTAATCCAAAATGAAAGTATATCAAATTTATACCTTCCAACAAAGGATATCCTCTCCTCAAGCTTTTAGTATGGTCTCCTCTCCCAATACAGAAGAGCTCTCACACTATAGTGTGGATACTCCATCTCTCCCCCTTTCCTCTTGGTGGGGTTATATAGGCTCATTCTATCCTCTAGGAGAATGTATCTAGACACCTAGGGGATTGAAAAGTCAGGAAACTTCTAAAATAATTGACCCCTATCAAATCATACACAAATGGGTCAAGTTGATCTCCTTGGGATTGGAAAACTATAGAAACTTTTATGATAATTATGAATTTTTTCTCAATTATCTCAATTATGAAATAATTATTATTTCATAATTATAATATTTTGGAAAAGTAATTATGATAAATTCCTCAATTATATAATTCCACCCTTTTATCATGGGATACATATTACATAAGTAAAAGAAAAGGCGAAAAGGAGTGCATTTTAGCCAAACAAATTAAGTAAGTTGACATTGGGTTTATCTCACTATAATGGAGTGGAAAATAGGGTTATAATTGTGGTCATGGTGAGTATAAAGGATCTGGACCTTATCAGGAGAATACTGATGTTTTCACCTTTTGTTAGTTGGAGAATACTTCCTATGTACTACACCATAAGAGTGGTTTCCTAGAAGCATCATCTATCACTTTGTCTATAAAAAAGAAGAAGAAGGAGATGGATAAACTTTAGGAAGACAACCCAAAGTCCCACATAGAAAAGGAGGTAAAAACTACTTCATGTTCAAGTCCAATTCATTCTCGTGATAATGATAATGCTTCTTTTGCATCATTTGAGAAGCATACCAAAGGAATTGGTATGAAATTGTTGACCTATATGGGATACAATGGTAAGGGTATTAGAATTCATGGTCAAGGTATCATTAACCCTATTGAAGTAAAGACATGACCTCGACATGAAGGATTGGGATATGTCCTAGAGGAAGTTGGACAATGCTCAGTAATTGTAGATACAAGGAATTCTGCAAGTGTGGAATTCATGCAGAAAAAAATCTTACAAATTGATGGAGCATCACGTCATGGTGTTTATGAGGATGGAAAAAAATCTCCAAGGAGAGATGGACATTTTAAAGGAAGAACTAGGTCAAGTTCTCTTCGTCAATCAAGTTCTTCTCTCTAAAGCCATAGTACAAAAGACAACCATCAAAGGTATAAGCATTATTCAAATTACTTCTTTGATTAAAAGAAATATGGTCATATGAATTAAACTTTGTGGAAAATCTTTCCTTGTACCTTTTGTCATGCACCTAACCATTGTGTAGCTAAGTGTCAAAAAATAAAAACATTGATCCTGAAAATTAACATGTCATTTGGATGTGAAACAAGGAAGGAAGACCCTCTTATAGATTTGAAGACTTTCTTACCACAAAATAAGCACAAGAATTTTTGCACCCATTGCAATATAAGTTGGCACTCGAAAGTGCTAGAAAATTTATCTGCAACTTCATCATATGAAGAAAGAGAAGGTTGTACAATCACTTGTGAAGGAAGTTGCAAATGAAGGAGAGTAGTACATTGTAACCACCCTGAAGCAACCCATGAAGAAAGTCGTCTGAAAAAAGTGAACTCACTAGTTTGGTTAGGTAAGAAATGGGTAGAATATTTGTCTAGTTGAATGTTGCATTTTATTTGTAAATCACATGTTGCATTTCCCCATAGTTGGGAAATTTGTAAAAGTGATGTCATGTATAAATCACTTATATGCAACATAAAATTTATTTTGGCTTATTGTTGAGTTAGTGGGTATGGGAATTTGAGAGATGAGTTTATTCTATGTTTGTACAACTTTTGGAGTCCAAAAGTTCCTTTTGTGGGAAGGTGTGATCTAGGTGGATCTTAAAACACTCAAAATTTGATTGTCTCAAAATTCCTTGTAAATGGCTCCATTGCATAGAGCTCGAAATTCAGAATCCAAAGAAAATTGAACTAGCACAAGAGGACACCATACACATAACTTATTATGTTCTACGTTTTTTTCGGTGTGTGTTATATTTTTTCCACGACTAGTCCCACGCACGGGGGGGGGGGGTGTCATAGGGGGGCGACAACCCACCCTGTTTGTTGCGCTGGGTGCAACACGAGGATCACAGGGCCGGCGCAACGCCCCTTGTTGGGGTGTTTCAGGGGGGTGGTAGACCCCGAGTTTTTTTCTTTTGGACCCTGTATTAGGTGGGTGAACCTACCTATGGTTTTGTGCATGGATTTTGCACATGGTTTTGGGGATGTTGGTTTTTTCCCATGGTATTTTGTAGATCTAGTCAAGGGAATGATGGTTCTGTTCTAATCCAAGGTTAATGGATTGGGGTTTATAAATTCTTCGACATGTATATATATATATATATATATATATGTATTGTAACATTAAAAGGAACATAATGAAAAACAAATCTGGTAGTCCCACTTTTAGGATCTAGGGGAAAATCTTTGTGTATTTGTTTTATGTTTTTCACCATTGTATATTTCCTGTTTTTAAGAATTCGTTTGCATGTAATTTATATACAGGGTTAAAACCTACATTTTGTATCAAAGCTATTTCAACTTCAAGGGGATGCCTTTTTTGGGTTTTTCTCGGGCCTGTGGTCAACCCTGTTCAGTGGGAGATTTGCGGAATCAATTCTTGCGGTGAAAGAAGATGGCGAGCAGTGGAAAGATATAGATCGAGAAATTTAATGGTAAGAGTATTGAGTTGTGGAAGGTCAGGATGGAGGATCTGCTATTCGATAAAGATCAGTGGACCACAGTAGATCCAAGTACTAAACCAATGACAATGTCAGCAGAAGACTCAACAAAGTTGGATCGGAAGGAAAAGAGCACACTACGGTTGTGTATCTCAGATTCATTATTGTTGAATGTATTAGGGGAAGCTACAATGGAGTATTTGTGGGTCAAGTTAGGTACCTTGTACCAATCTATGTCTCTGGTGAACAAATTGTTCATGTGAAAAACACTATATAACCTAAGGATGAAGGATGGAGACTTAGTGACAGAGCATTTGAATTCCTTTAATACTGTTATGTTCCTATACCAATAGGTGTCATAATTTATGATTGACTTAGTTTATCTCTGAAATATGTACATACCTTTTCTTTCTGCAAATGTTTTCCATATTTGTAAAAAATCTAAAAATTAAAAAATGTAAAGAGGGTATGTCCTAAAAGAAAGATCAAAGGACGAAAAAAGAAATAAAGAAAAGGTCAAAAAATATGAAAAATATGAACCCCAAAGAAAGAAAGACCATGAAAGTGTGCAAGCCCAAATGCCACTACTATTTTACTTTCTGTACAATAATGATTGTGTGCAAAGTGTTGTTATGCCACAATCCATGGTAACCAAACAATTTAATCTTGGTTATTCCATGTTTTCAATTTCATGCTTAGAGATAGAGAATAAAATCTGACCAAACTGTCTAATCTTGGTAGATAAGTAGATAGGTAGAGTAAATAAAGGAGCTCAACAGTTTAATCTAAGCCCTTGGATGTAATAAGGATAGACTTAGATAGATTTCCATTGTAAAAGAAAAGAAAAGTTTCATAAGGGTTTGCCAGTTTAAGTGCACCCTAATAAAGAGTAGAAAAAATGGTAGGATGTGTAGGTGGGTAAGTAGATGGATGGTTGCAGAATGGTGTATGATGGATGATTATTTGAAGCTCATATCATTTACTTTCATCATCATATTACTTTGAAAGTATGGATAACAGAGACATTTACAAAGACAAGTTATTAATTTCCTCATTTTCTTTTACCCTTAATATCACTAATTTCCCACAAATAACAATCAAGGCACCAAAAACCTTAAACCAAAGGGGCTCATAGCATTTCTATGACTTTTGGAGGGACCAGACCCTCAGCCTAATGACTTACAGGTTCCAACTGTTAAATCATCAACATTCATTCCTCCATAACTCATCCATTTCCATCTAAAAAATCCCTTTTCCTAAGGTAAAATCATTATTTGCCTAGGGCAAGTAATTAACCTCATTTAAAACCCTTTTTCCCACAAAAAACCCACAACATGCATCTAAGCCTAAGTTATGAATGTTTATATGCAGAAATATAATATTTTTCGAAACATTTTACTTAGCGTATTCTCATTTCCACATCTATTTCATATTAACATAATTTACTATAGTTAGCTCCCGCAAAATACACCCCATCCCCTATATATTATTAAAATCCCTTATTCTAATATCCCACCCTGGTTTGAAATATAAACCATAAATAAAAGAATAATTCGATAGATTAATTAATCTATCCACGATCAAACTAAGCCATATAACCTCTCTGCTACATTAAAAAGGAATTAATTAATCAACTTGTGATTAATTAAGAACCTTCTGCCAATCGCATCACCCTCGACGTAATTAACCTCCCTAATCCGCAGTTACTACCCCGTCAGGCCCCTCCATTAAATCCCGATCAAGTCCCTTCCCCGACCACCGTATGATCTGACACCTTCAGATCTAATAGCCCACGCTCATATCGGGCGGCCCCCGATGCCGAACTTTACCCGCCCAATACGAGCAGTTTCACTATTCCCCCGCCGCTACGTGTCACCCGATGAATGGCATCGGGCAGACCTCTCCCAATACCACTACACCCTCATAAGCAGTGCGATAGAATCCACTTACCACCCCCGCTTACCACCTTCGCTAAATGACAAAATGTCCCATCCGTTAACTGGCGCCAACTGTCATTTTCATCATACCCGCCAAAACATTGACTTTGCCAAATAAAAACAAAAATACTCATTATTTTGTCCTACCGAGAAAAGAAACTTCTATTCTCCATGCACACTCAGAGTACGTTCGAGCCATCACCCTGCTTCCAACTGTCAACTTTCAGAAGCTGTTGAATTCCAGATTGCCATTGCAGACCCGTGCACTCCATGCAAATAGTGCACCAGAGCCATTTGTTCTTTCATGCAACCTTAACCAGGTATTTACCCGCTTTACTGAGAAAACCCTACTTTCATATTCAACCTGGACTGAATTGCTGTGAAAATCAAGTAAATTTAATGATAGCAAGCCATTCTATAGTCTAGAATCTCTCTGAAATGACCCCATTCTTCACAAATTCCCTGAAATTCCCTACCCTCGTCCTTGAATCCACAAGAACCAAGGATGGATGTTCTAGTTGCTTTGGATGCCAGGCCCATTACCACTCCCCACAGAGATTTAGACCATCTTCCCCTGGCTGACAAGGATTTCTAGATAAAGGACCTCACCTTTAATGAAACCCCTTTGAAATTGCATTGCAGATACAAAGATAATTACTTAAACCATGCAGATAAGATAGGTCTCTGGGAGTAAAACCTGCCCAAATATCAATTCCCAAGTGTTCACATCTTTCCTGAAATTATTCATTACTGCCATGCGAATTATGACCCCGTTTTGAAAGTTGTAATGTCCTCAGATCAGAAAATCCTTTTCACCATTACATCTGAGTCCATAAACGAGATGTTACGGTAACAACCTGGTCAAGACCTCACCCCCTTGTCCATCCCCGATTTGCTTGAAAGGTTCACCAAACTGTCTAGTTCCAGATGTACTCAAATCCTCCAGACCTTCATTTCTGAAGAAAAATACATGCCAAAGGATCCCCCTCCTTACATGTCAGCCTTCTTTTCTAATCTAGGTAGAGACATCACAACAATGCTATCATGCATTTTGGGTTCCACCACTAATGAGTATATAGATGAAACTATTTTTGCTGGTATGTCTATATTT
This sequence comes from Pinus tabuliformis, assembly GCA_031772625.1. Classification (NCBI taxonomy): domain Eukaryota; kingdom Viridiplantae; phylum Streptophyta; class Pinopsida; order Pinales; family Pinaceae; genus Pinus; species Pinus tabuliformis. Next base: position 113,619,080 of record CM062807.1, on the reverse strand, counting down.
ACCCCCGGTCAACCTCCTGCAGTCAAGTTTGATTATGCCAAATTCATAGTAGATAAAATGCATGATCAGTTTATGAGACTAGAAAATGAGAGGGTTTTCAAGTATTCATCGGTCTTGTATCATTTGTTTCTTTATTACCAAACTGATAGGTTTCCCTTCTCTGTACAAAAACTTGATACCAGAGGGAATCCTAGATCTGTCATTTTCTGGACTTCTCTTTTCCACATGTCTTTTGATTCTCCCTATTCATATATAGATTTTATTGACCAATTTGTGCATCCAGTGACTACAATGTTGATAGGAAATCCCCCTCCCAGAATTAGTGCGGATATTAAGAGGGTTCTTCAGCTGTCCAAACAATACAAAGTTGGGGATTGGTATTTATACCAAAACCATACCGAAATCAGGATTTATGGGTGTGAGCTGCCTCCATATAAATTACCTAGATATCTCCCCATTCAATTATTTGCCCTGGAGTACTATAGGAAAATGATTAATTCTGATGAAATTCACTTTTTCAAGACCAAGAAGAAGGCCCAGCTGAGGATAAAGGATCATCTAGGCCCATTTATTTGCAATAACAGAGAAGTTGGAAAGGTGGCAGATGAAATCCTTGAGAGATTGAAATTAAAAAAGAGTTTCATCTGGCCCTATGACCCTCACGGATTCATTTGTGACAGAAGACAGAAACATAAGATATCAGCATATATCCACCCTAGGATCCCAGAGATTGAACAATATGCCAACCAATCAGAATGGGTGGAAGGCACACTGATAGATCAAGATAGCACTCAAGTTGAAGTTGACAATGTAATGGAGGACTTAGAAAGAAGATTTAATGAGGATTCATTTGTACAGGTGTTTGGAGAAACTTCATCCAGGAAGCAGTCACAGGAAACCAATACACAGCCATCAGAGCAACAAGGGACCTCAGAAAGAGTAGAAGATTCAGAACAACAAGAAGAATCTGAGCAGCCCAAAATCTCAGAGGAACTAGCTCAACCTCAGCAAATCATGGGCAATCCTCCTGTGTTGCAGACTCCTCTCAATGAGGAAAGAAATCTCAAAAGAGATAGAGAAGAGGCCACTCCTTCCAGCAGGCCTATTGATCAAAATTTTGCTAAAAGGCAAAGGTTGAATCCCTATTCCGAAGAAGAATATACTGAGGAGACCACAGGTAACACAGTGGCTCAAAAGATAGATAGTTTGCAGACTATCCTAGCAGGTGGTACACCGTCCACCTCCCACATACAAGCATTGGAGAGACAACAAAGCACAGAAGTATCTTCTTTCAGAGCTTTCTCTGAACCGAGCCTAGACATTAAAGGGAAATACAAAGAAATCAAAGCAAGGAATGAGAAATTAAAAGCTCAAACCTATGCTCATTACCTCAAAATGGCTCCAACTAATCAGACCAGGCTTATGTCAGCTTTTGACATAAAAGAAGGAAAAATGAAAATGAGTTTCTTGAAACCAACTGTACAGTAGCCGAAGTCAATGGCTGACTATTTGAAAACTGATTTTGAAGTTTTGGCCAAGGATATCCATCCAATTGACCAAATAGAACTACACAAGTAGACTGGTGAGATGGTCTACTCTACCTTGACTAGTAAAGCCATCACAGCACACCAATTGCAAAATTCTCTGCACAACACAATAGCACAACTGCAACTGGAAAAAGCCTCCTCTCAAGCTAAAGACATCAGAATAAAAACCTTAGAAGACTTGGTGATAGAGCTGGGACATGATCCCAAGCATGTTAAAGTAGTTGAAAATTTGATAAAAAAGAAAAATGATGATATAGCTACATTGAAGAAGCAGCTTAAGATCCCTCCTCTCCACCATCCCCAAACTGTAGAGGTTATAGAGAAATAGAAGGAAGAAGAACTTATGGACTTAGTCCTTAATTAAAATGAACAGCTAAAGGAAACTGAGAGGGAATTGGAAAATGCAATACAGTCCAGGCGGAGTGAGTTGGCCACCGCTCCTCCAATTGTTATACCCACAGTTTCTACAGCAGTACCCTCCACTCTGGCAGCATCTTTGGCACCAACACTTCCACCGGTAATAGCACTGCCAGTAGCAGAAGCTATTCCAACTACAGGTACATCAACCAATGCAGGGACAACAGCAGAAAAAACAGATGAAGTGATCAAAGCCATGGAACAGATGAGTATCCAGGCTACTGAATTAAAGAAGCTCAAAGAAAAAATATCAAGTATGGAAACAAATTATGAACTGGCACAAATTCAAAACAAAGAAGAAGAAAGGAAGAACAAAAAAATGGAGAGAATCGAAGTCCTGGAAAAGGACTTAACACTAGAAAAGCCACTGGGAGATATGAGAAATATATTGTGGGCCAATATCATTGATTCCATCAATGATATTTGGCCTTCTATCCAGATAATTTTTTAACAGACTGAGCTAGTCAAGATAGCTATGGAAGCTATACAAAAGACCAAAGAAGAATTAGGAGATAAGCCTGAAGAAGCAAATCAGTTGATTGACTTCTTGAACAGCAGGAACAAGTACCAATTGGATGCATTAGAAATTGAAGATAGAACAACCACCATTCTTGAAATTAAAAAAGTTCTTACTAAGAGGAACTTGATGCTCAACTTGGAGAAAAGGTGTCAAAGTATTCAAGCAGATATAGATGACTTCATGTTGAAGTATGGCATCTTGAGAGAGAAAGGTCTTCCAAGCCCATTGGTCATAAATGACAAGTTGATGACACAGGATGACTACATCGAGAGACTAAACAAACAAGCCAGGAGCCAAGCTAGCTCTTCAGTAGTAAAAGCACTACCTACAGGAAAGGTGCTTTATGATGGCTTGGAAAACCTCTTTTACATAGAACATGAAGTGAAACACCTTTTCACCAACAGGCCCAATTTTGTTAAATATACAGAAGTTGATGAAGTGTACAGGAAAATGATCAGAATGAAGATACCAAATGATGAATGGTGGACCAGTATGACCGATATACTATAAAGTTACTATAGTAAATCCATGGAGTAAAAATATTTACTATGGTAAAGTCTAGTAAATACAGGTAAAGAGTATCAGCACAGGTAAAGAGTATCAGTAGGTAAAGATAAGAGTGAAATCCAACACAGAATTACCAAGACAACTGCATGAGACAAATTCGAGTTCCAGCATCCAACACATTCACAAAAAGAGGGACAGCAAACAATCTGTTTTCCATCTATCTCTACCTTCTTGGGAAAATAACTTTTATTTCCTATAATGAATCTCGTATAGTTATGAGATATTTTGTAATATTTTTTGTATAAATACTTCAGAAATTGAAGTAATTAGGGTGGATTGAAAAAGCATTTTTGTAGACTTTTGTTTTGAGCTAAAGGAGCTACTGTAATCAAGGCTGGACTGGTTTACTAGATTGAATAAAGCTGAGGACATTTCACTCAATTCATGTGCACCGTGGGAAACAAATAAGTATCATTTCTATAAGTTTTAATATTGTTTTCCTTCATGTTATGAAATATCATATGTGTTTTCTTATAAATTCTTAAAAGCAAACAAGGAAAAATACTATCAGAATTAGCTTAAATGCTCTTTGTTTTAATTGTTTGCTCATTTAATGTTTTCTACGAAATTGCTTAAGTTTGGGAATTCTTAGTTGCTCCCTTATTTCTATGATTCATTCCCTTTATTGGCCCTTGGTATAGGATTCTTAATTGCCCTTGCTATTTGCCAAACCTCCCTTCTTTAGCTTGATCCCTGCTAAGGATTCTTCATTGCCCTTGGCCCTGGTTGAGTTCTCCATCCATTGAAACCTTCAAATTTGTCCCTACTGTTCTATCTTGCCTTGTGAACTCTTACCTCAGTGATTAATCTGATCCTGATAAACCTTTCCTACTCGACTCCATAGCCCAATGGCCTGAATATCTGCTCTGCCCATCTGTTTCCTTTAATTCCACCAAACAAATCAAAACAAATCCCTTGAACGTTAATAACTAGCCTAACATCACCTCAAAACAACGATAAATCATAAAGAGAGAGCCCTCTCTAAGTATAGATTGGCTAGGATCTGTACTTAAAAGATTGGTTTGTAGTTACCTTGGATCCTTTCCTTCTTTTGGATAACTTCTAAGGAAAATCTGAGTGATAACAAATACTATGGTAAGCTAGTTGTTATTTGTTGATATTGTTAAGACACATACATGGCAAACACAAAATATGAATGATAAACATGAGTGTGTCTATTATTGACAATGATATACATTTATAGTACATTCACATGACCTTTGGTTTCGGATTCCAAGGTCTCTTGGACTTCCTTAGACTATTTAGCTTCCACACCAACCCTTAGAGGATTAGGTGTCCAACATTCCCCCCCTTAATCTAAAGGGGTATGTATGAGTCCAAGAAGAGAGTTGTAATAAAAAAATGTGCAAAAATGCATGGCAACACTAGGCTGAATGTGCTCTTTGAAATGTTGGTATAAAGGGTGGTGGTTTAAGGATGACCACCAACACTGGAACGCTTAGTGCAGTTCTCGGAACTCTTCCAAGTCTGGCATGAAGCTTAGGTCTTCTACTTGAGGAAGTGCTCCTAATGTTTTGAAGAGGGAAACCTTCAACCATGAAAGGAAGGTCTCACCCCACATAAAAGGGAGAACCTCAACCTGAGAAGGGAGGTCTCAACCTGTGATGGTTTAAGGATTACCACCAACTATGGAATGCTTAATGCAATTCTTGGAACTCTTCCAAAATTGGAAAGAAGCTTAAGTCTTTTGCTAGAGGAAGTGTCCCCAATTCTTTAAAGAGGCATCACTAACTGAAGGCATGCTCAGGGGCATCTTTATCTCTGGCTACAACTCTGAATTTGGTATGGCGGGTTGTAGCTCAGGCTCACTTGATGTGGCTTTGAAGCTTGTAGATGACCATCATTTCCCCCCTTATCAGATACAAGGTGAGATGATGGAGAAAAATAAACTGCAAGACTATTCAATACTCTAGAACAATTTTGGACATATGACTGAAATATCTTCTTGGTTGTTGATGCCCATTACCAAGAAGCGATCCATCCAAGATGAATCTTTGTTCTTGTAGGAGGTTTGTTTCTGAAGCATCTGTTTGAAGAATGACTAGTTTCATGACAGTGCTTACATGGATAAGATCAAAATAGTGATCTTTCAGATGGCCAACTCAGTCACTGTGTTGGCATTTCATAATCTGTTGTTGTTGTTGTTGTTGTTGTTGTGGAGGAAGGGCAAAATCTGGAACAGTTGAATGTGAAATGTCATGAAGGAATCCAACACTCTGAAACTGGATGGGCTTTGAATAGTCTGGAATATGAAAGGACACGTACTTCTCATATCCAAGACCTATTATGAGATTGTTATGGACAAGCTCTTCCCAAGGTCTGATGATGGGCTTGGGAAGTGCAGACTGAATTTCTACTTCTGAATGAAAATCTGCTTCTGAAATGAGCACTTGATCTGAATCAACATTATTGACTTGATGACTTGTTGGCTGCTGATAGGATCCTATTTCAAAGTGAGATAGGGGATTGTTCTGAATAAGAACAAGTTTAGAAAGATGCCTTTTCTGTTGTAACTCATCTTGCTGAAGTTGAGACTCCAGTTGCAAAAAATCAATGTTTTCTTGTGCATTTTCAAACTGTTTTTAATGTCAGAAAGAACGTTTTTGCTAATTTTTATTGTATCATCAACAGAACTAAGTATCAAAGTATTCAGTAACTCTAATACTGTATTAATTCTGGTCATTTTCATTGAAAAAAAGATCAAGTGAATCTCAACGTGTTGCTCTCAAGTATAAAGAAATCGTTTCAACTGTAAATCAATTCCTTGTCTCTGCCAATCACAATCTATGCAATCGACTTCTTATGTTCTATTAACAACTTGTTTCACCAGCATATCTTTGAGTTCTTTCCATCCTCAAAATGTCAACGCACCAAGGGATGCACCAAAATTAGCTCCAATACATTCTAACACACAAATCCAGTCAATGAACTCACTTCAATAGTCGTAATAATATTCACAACTTAATCAACCTTCAATATATATTTTTTCTCGAATAATCCCTACGAGATCACAAAATGATAATTGCAAAGGAGTGTACCATCTCATCATGCATAGCTCTACACCAACACCCATGGCCAATGTCATTGCAATCCAAAGAAATTCTGAGTGGTGAGGTAGTCTGTTAGTGCCTAGATTTACCTCAGGCTGAGAAGGTAGGATCCAGGGCCAACATCAAACCACGCTCAGCCTGGTAGCTAGCCCTACCAGGTCAGGAGAGGGCTCTCTCCGGGTCAATCTCAGCAAATAATGATCAATGAGGGCTTGAGATGACTGAAATATCTACTGATCTTAGGCTAGGTATAGGTGCAAGAGAGTTTGATTTAATAAAATGATGATTTTGTTGGCACAGATGGAAAGATGGCTTTTGGGTGCGGGGATTGAGGCTCAGTCCTGTAGAGATCTCAATGGGGCAAGGTAGGAAATCATTTTTGGCACTTAAATTTGAGTGAGATGGAAGGAATAGATAGGTGAGTTGTTGAAGAGGGCAAGTGCAATCATGGATCCTCCCCAAACAGCTGAAAACATCAAATAACTAAAGCAAACTTCAAGTAGAGCACTGCACTTTCAATGGATTCTACTTACACTCTTGTTTGTTTAGTTCAGAAGAAATAAGATAGATAATGGCATGCAATCACATAAACAAATTCACAATTACAAAGAGAAACACTGTACCAAGACAAATCGCCACATGAATCCCAAAGAAGGATGCAAATCCTGGTCTCAATTCCTTAGCCAAAATGAAAATATGAGTGTACAATGAAGTTCCTTTCTTTCTCAAGAGTCCAACCTTCTACCAAAATCCAACCCCTACACTATGAAATTCATAAAATATATACATTTTCTCATCCTTGTACTAAGGGATTGAGCTCAACCATTTTCTTCAAAATAGAATCAGTTACATTAAACTTGGGCCAAATTTCTGAAAATAGGTGTTGAAGATGAACTCGTATCTCCTAAACCATAGCACCTGTTACAAAAATGAAAGAGGCTTTTGTAGATAAGGCCATGTTGGAGACAATACTCTCTCAAATTTGGGAAATTCGTTTCCAGTTACTCGCAATCTGTTCCACAAAAGCATATCTAAAACAGAAAATCATTAAAAATTTAAATTTGTGAAAATGAGCTGTAAAGATCTAGTCACATATCCCAATTCGTGACACCTGTGAATAAAATGAAAGAGGTTTTTGTTATATGGCTCGTTCTTAACAAAAACCTCTTTGGGTTTCTCAAAATTACTTTCCATCTGTTGTAAAATGGCCCTGCACTAAAATGACTAAAACAGTAAAAAATATGAAAAAATTGATTTGTTTTAATGTAAGCTCCAAATATCACTGTATATCTCCCACATAGTAGCACCTGTGCATAAACTGAAGGAGTTTTTTGTTATTTAGTATGTGATGAACAAAAACCTCTTGTAACACAACATAGAAACCGATGGAGAAACCAGTATAGAGAAGCTGGTATGGCAGAGTTTGTATAACTATGATTTAGTATGGGTGAATGCATGTTCAATGTGGGCACCAATCACCAGAATACCTATGGCTTCCAGACAATTAGAATCTAGGTTGGTGGGAGCATTAGAATTTTCTTCATACCCTGCAACTCAAGATTTATTACACAGATTGTTCACAGGTAGCAGGCATGGTGTGATTACCCTCTTCTCCAACCATCTCATATGTTGCAATGCATAAAACCAAAGGCATGAACTTTCTATCGTATTTTAATAGATACTCCCTCATTTCTTCCTATAGTTTTCTTTGAGCTTCCTCTCAAGGAATCTCTGCCACTGCTTCACTTAACACCTTCCTTAAGGACACAATCTTGTTGTTCTTGATAAACTCTTCCATAGACATAGCAGTTTCTTTTGACTGTTGCTTCAAGGAGAGGAGACTACTTAACCTCTATCAAGTTTCAACCCAACTCACCAAGATAATTACTTGCAAGAGAAAGGGCTTCTCGAGCGGACAAACAAGCTCATAAACTAGCACAAAAATTAATTATGATATCAGAGAATAACAGGGAGAGTAACGTACATAATGTTAGGTGTGAAGAATCTATAGGGAACTGTGAGGTTATGTAAGGGAAATAATCAAGTCGTTGATGAATTTGTATAAAAACAATATGAATCTCTGAAATAAGAGTAGGAGAGCTGAAAGATGTAGCGCTGATAGGCTTTAGCAATGAGGTAGAGACGACACACTAAAAATGCCCAGGTCTCTATTTTCAGATTGTTGGAATGTACGGTACATCCAGAATTGCATAACTGACAGTTATATGAATGTAGAGAAGTTACAAAGCAGATATATAAGACATGTGACCTTGCGTATAAGGTAAAAAACGCTAGTTTTTCTATATCAGGACAATGGGCACAGGTACACGAATAGCATGTAAGAAGGGCCACAAAAAACCAAGTTCATATAAACAAGTGGCTCATACTTGTAGAGGGCAGGAGATCGTCCGCTCTGATACCATGTTAAGACACATACATGGCAAACACAAAATATGAATGATAAACATGAGTGTGTCTATTATTGACAATGATATACATTTATAGTACATTCACATGACCTTTGGTTTCGGATTCCAAGGTCTCTTGGACTTCCTTAAACTATTTAGCTTCCACACCAACCCTTAGAGGATTAGGTGTCTAACATATATAAAAATTTCAGATGAAGATAGGTGCATCTATTTGGTGTGTTCTCTACCAAATTCTTGGGATAGTTTGTTTGTTGCAATAGGTAGCAATACAACTACCTTGAATTTTGATAAAATAGTCTCATCCTTGTTGTCGGAGGAAATGAGATGAAAAAATATATAGAGCCATAATGGATATGCCTTGTCTGTACGAGGTCAATCACATAAAATAAACAAAAATAAGTCCTCGAGTGGGAGATCCAAATCTAGAGGTAGATCTAAATCTCTAGAAGAACCTATAAAGGTATGTTGGAAATGTGGAAAGTAAGGGCACTACAAAAAGGATTGTAGATCTAAAGCTCCCAAGAAAGTAAAGGGATTTGATGATGCTCATTCTATAGAGGTGAAAACCACCTCAAATGAATGTGGGGATGTGTACTTGGCTTCTTCTGCAAGTACACATGTAGATCATGAGGCATGGTTGATTAACTGAGGTGCATCCTTTCACTTCACTCCCCATAGGGAGTGGTTCTACGAGTATGAGAAATATGATGGTCGTGATGTCTTCTTATGGGATCAAAATAAGGTTAGAATCATTGGACACGGAAAAGTAAAGTTGAATTTTCAAGGTGGAAGGATTATAACACTTCTAGGTGTTCTGCCTATTTCTGCATTGGTTAAAAATCTAATTTCTGTAAACAAGATGGATGATGCACGTGTAAAAACATTGTTCGAGAAAGGTACCGGCAAGATGGTTTAGGGAGCACTAGTATAGATGTGAGGAGTTTGGATTGGAACTCTGTACAAGCTCATTGGTAGTTTTTTTATTAATGGGTGCAAAAAAATTGTGGTTCTTGAAAGTGGAGTAGAAATCTAGTGGTCTCTTGAGAGAAGACCATGCTATGGCATCAAAGGCTTATACATATTGGAGAGAATGGCCTTCGAATACTTCATGGTAATGGTATGGTGGAAGGTATGTCTAATTTCTCTCTATATTTCAATTTATGTGAAAATTTTGTATATGGGAAGAAAAATCAGGTGAGTTTCTCCTTTGGTGCTAAGAGGGCGAAAGGGATATTAGAACTTGTGCACATTGATGTGTTTGGACCTCTATTGGTTCCATCACTAGGTAAGTATGTGTACTATATATCATTTATTGACGACTTCTCAAGGAATACATGGACATATTTCCTCAGGAAGAAATCTGAATTATTTGATAGTTTTAAAGAATTTAAGGCTCTAGTGGAGAATGAGACAGAGAAGAAGATAAAGGTGCTAAGAACATATAATGGTGGAGAGTTTGACAAGAAGGAATTTGAGGAGTTCTGTAAGAATTGTGGTATAGCATGGAAGAAGACTACTCTGTACACACCTTAGAAAAATGGAGTTGCAAAAAAAATCAACAGGAAGTTGATGGAAAAGGAAAGAAGCATGCTCACTAGTGTCGGGTTAGGACAAGAATTCTCGGTAGAGGCAGTGGAGACTACATGTTACCTAGTTAATATATCACTTTCATCAGTGTTGGAGGATAAGCGTCCACATGAGTTATGGACTGGTAAGAAACCCTCTCTTTCACATATGAGAGTGTTTGGTTGTGATGCATATGTACATGCTCCAAAGGAGAAAAGAATCAAGTTGGATAGTAAACCTGAAAGGTGCGTATTAATTCATTATAAGGATGTTTTAAAAGGTTATAAGATTTGGAACCCAGAAACAAGGAAGTTTGTTTAAAACCAAGATGTAGTGTTTAGAGAGGTGAAATATGTTATTATACATGAATTCTGACTAAATAAACTTGAGAATATAGAGTTTGAGCTAAAGGAGGAAGAATCAAACTCTACAACAGAGAATCAAAAGATGAAAAGCCACAAACACCAGCTATGAGAAGATGAGTTCAAGAAAGAAGGAAACTAAAAATGTATCTTCCATCCGCTTTCTGTTCAAATTTTGCTTTATATATTACTGATGATGATCCTAGAACTGTCAGGGAGATAGTAGATTCAGAGGATGCAAAACTATGGAAAGAGGCCATGGTTGATGAAATGGCATATTTGGACAAAAATGAGGTTTGGGATCTGGTGGAGTTGCATGTTAGGAGGAAACCCATTGTAATTAAATGGGTGTTTAAGAAGAATATGAGCGCGGAAGGCAAGGTGGAGAAATACAAAGCTCGGTTGGTAGACAAAGGTTATTCCCAGGTGCTGGGAATTGGTTTTGGTGAATTTTTTTCTCATGTTGCCAAGGTAGCTTATATTAGATTACTTTTATTTGTTGATGTTTCTTTTGATTTTGAGGTAGAACATATGGATGTGAAGACAACATCTCTTCATGGGGATCTAGAAGAAGATATCTACATGAAGCAATATGAAGGCTTTGTGGTGAATGTAAAAAAATAATTGGTATGGAGGTTAAAAAAGTCTCTATATTGGTTAAAAAATCACCAAGTATGTGGTATCAAAAATTTGATACATATATATGGGGACTTAGCTTCACCAAAAGCAAAGAAGATCACTATGTGTATTTTAAATTAATTGGTGACCATGTTATTTATTTGGTCTTGTACGTGGATGATATGTTGTTCATTGAAAATGACAAAGAAATTATCTAGGATTTGAAGACCCAATTGTCCTCCAAATTTGACATGAAGGATATTGGTGTTGCAAACTATATTTTGGGCATGGAAATTAAACGAGATCGGAAAAAGAGGAATCTTTGGTTAAACTAGAGGAAGTAGTCGAGACAATACTACAGAGGTTTAATATGTAGGATAGTAAACTAATGAAGGTTCCTATTCTTGTAGGTGTAAAATTATCTATTGAACAATGTCCCAAGACAAAAGAAGAGGAAGAGGACATGCCCCGTGTTTCATACGCAAGTGCAGTCAGTAGCCTGATGTATGCAATGATATGTACTAGACCAGACATTGCACATGGAATGGGAGTATTGAGTAGGTTTATGTCAAAACCAGGGAAGGAGAATTGGACAACAGTGAAGCGGGTTTTCAAGTATTTGCGTGGCACTAATGATTATGGTTTGTAATACCAAGGAAGACCGGGATTGGATAGAGTTTTGGACATTCGTGGCTTTGTTGATGTGGACTAGCTAGAGATTTGGATCAAAGAAGATATACAAGTGGGTATGTGTTTAACATATTTGGAGATGAAATTAGTTGGATGAGCAAGAGACAGTCTGTAGTGGCACTTTCAACTACAAAGGCCGAATACATGGCAACCACTCATGCAAGAAAGGAAGCAGTTTGGTTGCAGAGATTGTGTTCAAGTATGGGGTTAGTACAACAAGTTATAAGGATAGACTGTGATAGCCAAAGTTGTTAATAATTTACCGTAGAGAGATAAATTATTACTAAGATTTACAGAAAGGAACAAAAACCAGCAACAAACATAAACACATATTAAACACATGTGTTTATCCGGGAAAACCCAAAATCTGGGGAAAAAACCAACCCAATGAGATCTCATTATCCTTGGCCAAAATCCTGGCTAACCTGCCCAAGTGAGCCTTAACTGCTCACCTCCTTGGCCTCTCTTATAATGAAGTCTTTTCTGCCTTTTATAGGCTCCATTACATGCAATACCATGGGTACACTATACCATGTGCCCAAACCACTGTTGTTTAACCAGGTCAACCTTGACTCAAACCCTGAGTCAATTTTACCTAACAATTCCCCCATTAAAATTGACTTGGGGTTCCTTGACTAACTCCATCCAAACTTGCTAAGTGAGACAACCCCACTCACTCTAGCCCTTACCCTCCTCAAAGTTTTTACCCATGGTATTGCTAACCCGACATCCCCCTTATCACCTAGGTCTAACCTAGACTTTACCAGTAATTACCTAGGGGTACGCATGCCTTACCAAGTCTTACAACAATATTTCCCATTTACATGCAATAAAATTTGACTCTAGTATAATAATTTGTTTTGTTTACCCTTGTTGTTGTCTTTGTACATATGACATCAATGTCCATATCAAAAGAACCCATCTACCAGACTACATGGCTCACCATCCACTGTAACTGCCACTTATCTAGGTGTGTTTTTAGGAATTAATTAATCCACATGCACATATCCTCTCTCACTTTAAATTTGAATTTCGTTGTTGCATCTAATGAATATCAACCTTATGTGTTAAGTCCATAAAAAACATCAAAGAAGGCTCGACTCTTAGTGCATTTTGTTGCCATCACACTTCCTAGTCTATGGTCAACCTTACATGACTACGCATCGTGCAAATTGCTGGCATCAGTTCCATGTTTTCCATGACCACAGATTTACCACAGTGGCTTCCCCCTTACAACGCGTATCACCTAGGTGAATGTCAATCTACCCCATGCTTCCAATCAACATATTCAAATGCTCAACTCCTTTCACTCTAGTTGTGACCACGCTTCTATTTACTTCCAACAAAACTTTCTAGGATGGCAAACCATTCATACACATCACAACATTATACATTGGAGATCTATGTCAATATCCTATCTTCAATTCTCTATCTTCAATTCCCTAAACTATATCTCCTTCTATGCAGGTCGCTCCTCTTCACGCCCAATAGTTGTTCTTTAGCAAGCCGACCACTTCACAGATTCTGAAGACTTTTGAAACACCATCCAAAACATAACAAGCTTTCTTTCTATACCTCGTTGCCTTGAAAATCTCTCTTGTTGCTTCATTGGTCGAGGTACCCTTGATCATTTTATCAGTGGAGCTACTGTAGAGTAATTCGCCCATGGTGCATAGGCACAACACAATGCTAAGATGCTCGCCCCTTAGCCACCTAGAACCTGGAAGCACCAAGTGCATTTTGCCAAGCAACAATGGCCCCATTAGAGCCTCCTGAGTACACAAGCCCCAAGTCTGTGGATGCTGCAAGTGCATTGATGGATGCCGAGTGGCCCACCATCATGGCCACCAATCTGTGTGACACTCATCCCGAGGGCTTCAACCACACCTTCATAGTAGCGTCTGTGGAGGTCATGTAGAGGTACACGTAGGGGCCAATGACCATAATATTGATGGCGTCGTCATGGGATCTTGTGGACTCCATGGACTTGAATTCTAAGAGGCACCACACCTTGAAATTCTAGTTGCACAAGCCCGAGTTCATGAAATAGCATTGTTTCTTGCATTTCTCCACCACTACGCCTTTGAGTCAACACATAGTACTTCCATGCTCCACTCTTCATACCAGTGATTCTTCCATCTTTTTGCATGAGATCCATATTTTTGCACCAGATCCAATAAGGTTTGCCTTCTTCACACACATATCTAACTAGATCTATATTGATCCAGTACCTTCATATGCAGATCTATCCACAATTAAACTTTACATCGCAAAAGAGAAACCATAGATACAACAAAATAATTTCGTTGTCGATCTAGATCTAATGCATCATTGCAGAAAATGATATCACCTTCATTTTCCAGGCCAATACAAACCCTTGGCAACAAAAAATGTCCTTTTGAAGCCAAAATGGCTCTGATACCAATTGTTAAGAATTTACCGCAGAGAGATAAATTATTACTGAGATTTACAGAAAGGAACAATAACCAGCAACAAACATAAACACATAAACACACATGTTTATCCAATAACACCCCAAATATGGGGAAAAACCAAACCCAATGAGATCTCATTATCCTTGGCCAAAATCCTGGCCAAGCAAGCCTTCACTGCTCAACTCCTTAGCCTCTCTTACAACGAAGTCTTTTTAGGATTATATAGGCTCCATTACATGTAATACCATGGGTACACTATACCATGTGCTTAAACCATCAACGTTTAAGCAGGTCAACCTTGACTCAAACCCTTAGTCAATTTTACCTAACAAAAGAAATTTTCTTGGAAAAGAACCCTAATTGTTCAAAGAAAAAACACATTGATGTTCAGTATCACTTTGTAAGTGATATGATTGAGGAAAAAAAGGTGTTGTTGGTAAGGTGAACAATTTGAAGAATGTTGCAAATGAATTGACGGAGTTTGTGAGAACTGTGAATTTTTCTTGTTGTAGAGAAACAATGTGCATTGTAGGGTTGAACCAATGACTAAGCTCTCCTGTGACCCCCTGTGTGGAAAAGCAAACAACATGTGGGAGAATGTTGGGTGTGTATTATATTATTTCCACGAATAGTCGCATGCGTGTGGGGGGGGGGGTATTCATTGCACCGTGCATAGCAGGAGGGTCACAGGGGGGGCACAGGGCCTTGGGATTTTTTTTTTGGACCTTATATTAGGTGGTCGAACCTACCTATGGTTTTCTGCATGGATTTTGCACATGATGTTTTGGAGAATTTGGTATCTACGAATAAATACTAATTCCCTAGATAAGTATCCATATCTAGAACAACAATTTAAAGCACTTTAGCCTTTTCCTATAAGAAATAAATAAGACAAAGAGAATGAGAAGACCTACTTGTAGTTTCGCTTTCCTCTTGTCTCCTTTGTATCGGTCCCGTCGCTCCTTCCCATACTTAACACACTTGAGAAGTACCTGTAAACATCAACAGAAGACAAAGAACCAATCAAAGAAAAAGATCTATTGATTACAAGTAAATGGAATCAGATACATTCACACATATAAGCATCATATAACAAGATAAGCATATGGAAAAAAGGTTCAAATACTTTATTGAATAGAAGGAAGAATTACAACCATGAAGTTTGATTCGAAGTCACTCCTCCAGCTTTGATCCCATCCACATCACATCAAAAGCATGACAAACTTGTAGCATAACAATACTTGTCTCAAAGTCAATTCTCATAGCAACATTATCTCCTTACAATTCAACATATTCCAGCCCTTGATCACATAGATGAGTGCTTAATTTATAGGAAGATGGAGGAAGTTATGTCATAAATGGGGGTATTGAATGGCCTTCCATACTTAGAATTAGTTCCATGGAGGAAGGGATGAGAGGATAGGATGCATTTGAACTCATTCCTCATCCATTTTTGAGCTCATAGGAGTTGATAAATGAGGGAAACTTCTAGAAGACTCCAAGATATAAGAAAATTCCCCAAACCCTATGTGAATTTCGCTCAATCTCACCCAACGCGGATCAAAGAGGGCCTAAGTGCTCTGAAGAGCACCTTGGCATGGACTCAACTGCTCTGCAACACACCCTTACATGGTCCTAACTGCGTTGGTCCCTTTAGAGATCATTTCAGGATGTCTTCAAGTCATGAAACTGTCTGGGAAGGAGGCATTCAAAAGGTTGACTTGTTTAGGGCATGTAGCAACTGAGACTAGGGTTTGATGAGCCCTAAAACACTGATCTAGATGATGAGAGTGATGTGCCCAAGTGGATTTGTAACAGCTGCCCCCTAAAGCATGAAGTCGAAAAATGTAAATTTCAGAGGAAATGCTTTACAATGTAATGAGGAGGTTTCAAAGTGGAAGGTTACCTGCATCAATTACAATACATAGATCATCATATTTTGATTTTTTCATGAATCGCTGAGGGAAGCATACCCATGCTAAGAATATAAAACTTTTCATTACATGTTCATAGATAGTCGTCTACAGATATAGACCCACGAAAGGATGACCATTAGTGTAAAACCATCGTACATATGATTTAGTACTCCTAAAATCGCAGCACAGATGGATGAAACTAGATCTGGGGTCTTTTATCTCATTCAACCATTCGCTCAAGTATGAGTTTAACCATGTGAATATGTGATCTGAAGTCGAACATGGGAAGACATTGTCTAATTACCAGTCAATGATGTGAGCTGTTAACAGACGCGAGAGAAATCACCGATAATGATAATGATCCTCAAGGTACTGCAGTACATTTTGCATGGTGTGAATGGATGTTTCGATGTTGAAAACCATACAAAGTATTTCGGTCGAAGGCCAATGATGTTAACCTATCGCCGGAAGTGAGAAACTTGCCATTGATGTATGCAAGCCTCAAGGTACGCGAAGGGTGTTTCTAAGTCAACTTCTTGTATAATGAGTTGATGTCGACAAGAAGCAACTCGTCACAGGAGGGCCTTGATGTATCCCACATCAACAACACGAAATGAGTGTAATGATTTTGGAGATGGAATTTGATCGACAACACAAGGTTCAAGAATGGTGGTCATGCAAATGAATGTTTATGGTATTGCAAAGGATGAATTTTAACTAGATGACTTCTCTTGAATATGTCAGCGACATTGAAATGAATTGGTAGCATTGACCCAAAAAAAAGTGATGGATGGTATGATAGACCAACGATATGATAACTATCAAGCTAATAACCCAACCCAAGTAGTCATGGTGATGAAGTGAAAGTGTCATGTTCAAGAGTGACCTACTACCATAAATTGATTTCCCCCTTTTTCCATTTTCCCTAGTCATTGCTAACCAGTACCTCTTTATTTTTATCAATCTTGAGGAGGATAACATATGCTTGTTTTATAATTCCACCCTTTGGGTGAATCCATCGCTATGTGATGTTTTAACGAGTCTAGCGAAGGTGAAACTCGATCTTGTCTAGATAGACAATTTTGTCACTATTTGATGTTTTAACAAGTTTAACGACAAAGATCACTCGGTCCTTTTCATGATTAGAGAGTTTGAAAAGGGACAAAAAGAAAATTCCACAAGTTGCTTTTCATAGATTTGTCTCTCAAGTCTGAAAAAGCGTACTATAATATGAGAGAGAACCTATTGATCATGTTCGAGCAACGTTTCCAGTTAATCTATCTCAGCCCGAAAAAAGGTTAAACTCATACTAAGTAGATGTCATTTCCAATCCGTTAAGGAGCTAAAAAGGACAAGCGCTCGACAACCTTTTCATATTTAGAGAGTCTGAAAAGAGCTTAAACAGGACTCCAAGGGGGTTCCTTTTTCGTTATTTAACAGAGCTCGAAAAAGAGATAAGAGTATGCTCTATGGTCAAAGGTACAATTTACAATCGAGCACGTCAAATTCTGTATGTCAGTTATAAAACCTTCTCAAAACACCAAAAAATGGATTAAAAATACCTGTTTCACAGGTAAAAATGGGTAAATACTAATGTTTACTCAATTAATGAACATGAAATAAACATAAAACAAGTTTTTACCATGTAATTTTTACCATTTGATACTTAACATTCAGTTTTGTGATCTAGGCTAGTTTTTTACCTCAAACTTCAGCAGCTGATTGTGAGAGATTCCGTGGACCATTTCTCATGCCGTCCAGACCAGGTAGGATATCTACCCCTCCTGTTTCTCTTTAGGTCATTATTTTACTGTTTCATGCAAGTTTTAAGGTTTTTTGGGGCATCTAGGGTTTGATTTTCTTGCCCTGGGATAAACGCAGGCTTTCACATCGAAAACTGCGCTGAAGAGCACCCTGATAGGAGGCTGCCTGTTATTCAACACATTGTCTCTGTGCCTGGGCTGCGCTGGGCAAGTTTCCAAAATTTGATTTAGTTGTTTGCTCCAAAAATTGTCCTGTTTTTTTGCATGGAAAGGATCCTAACTAAGCTTATGATTGGATTTCAGGCTTTCATAGGATCAGAATTTCGATTACATGGCGAAAAAGAGAGCATGAAGAACAAGACATGGTTGCCCTAAACAGTCTAGGTACAGTTGAGGCCCTAAAAAACTGTGGGTTACTCAAATACTTTAGGTTGTCCGGAATGAGGCAACAAATAGAACTATTGCAGTTCCTTGTTCATGCATGGGATCCGACAGATCAGACTTTTCACATAGGGGAAAAAATGGTCCCTATTACCATTGATGATATTTACTTTCTTATTGGACTGTCGAGGCGAGGTGCCCCCATCTCACTTTCTAGATTTGCCCATGGAGGTGAATCGGTGAGGGATTACATTCGACAGTTTTGTCGGCTAGGTACACAACCTAGCAAGGATGGGAAAATAAACATTAGGGATGTAAGTGATTTGCCTTTGAGAATGATCCTCTTCACAATCGCAAAGTTGGCTGGTAGTGTGACACTACATCTAGCGAACATATCATATATGCAGTATGCACTTGAGTGTCTAGAGCCAAAAGTATTCAACTGGTGTGAGGCCATGCTTTCTTCACTGAAAGAACAATTGACCAAGGTAAAAAGTGGTAAGACGAATAATTTATGCTATGGTTCGATCTTAATCGCTTTTATATTAGAGAGAATTCCATTGATGCAACCGCAACATGTATCACTGGGTGTAGCTAGTCCTAGAGATCCACGAATGCAGAGGTGGGCAAAATTGATGGCTCGACATGTGGGTCAGTCAACAATCATTTTTTCCACTGAATTCTTCAGTTGGCTCGATCAACAACACATTGTCATTGAGGAGAATCCATACTTAGGGATGGATTTTCATGGAGATCCAGACTTGATTCTACCAATTGGAGCACAATGGGGTGCTATAGGTAAATTGTTTGACCAAAGTGTTTTTTGATTTTCAAGTTTCTACATGTTTTTGTGTTTTTAATGTTTCCAAGACTAAACTAAAATCATTCTTATGCATGCATATGTGTGTACTATTCGACCTGGGAGACACCAACAAGAGGCAACTGGGCCAGCGCGGAGAAACATTGGGGGAGCAATTCTCTAGGACTTGGATTTGGCCAAGACACTGGCAGAGTTGCAGGATCACATAGAGGGATTAACTCGTGGTATTCCGGATGTCTGGATCGAGGAGTTACCTATGAGACTGCAGCGCCACACTATTTGTGTTCCTAGCCGCTGGATGAGGCTTTTTCGCATGATAGCACAGGCTGTGACCTATTGTCATGAGCATCACTAAGTCTACATAGGATGTTTTTCACATGCATTTTGAGTTTTTGGGTCAGATGACCAAACACCTCTTGGACACAAGTTTTGTAAAAACTTTTAAAACATCTAACTATTTTTACTTTCAGAGTTTTCTATATTTATGTGCAATCCTATTCAACTAATGATGTGAATTGAAAATGTTAATTTTACATGTGTCGCAAATGTCTGTTTAACACATAAGTCGCTAGAGAATTAGTTAATGTGTTAAAGTTTCTCCAAATATGTTGATATTGAATGTATTCAAAATGCCTTTCCAAAATACGAACTCTAAGGAACATACGAAGAATTGTTTGGTTTCGGATGGTATACTAACTTGTAAGTTGTAGTACGACGAGTTATGAGTCCAACCTAACGATGATTCAGCGAATGCCAAGTGAAATGGCATCAAAGAGAAGTTTGATCAACATGCTATACTCAGCGATGTTGTTTGTTGAATGACAAATCCCTTGAAAACTCGCTAACTCGCCACTTGGAGCGAAAATAGCCCATGTTGCAGAAGATAGGTTCTGCATACTACGACTAGCACCATCGGTGTAACCAACAAATGGTTCTGAAGATTCTGACATCTGCAACAAATGCAAAGCAGATTACTAACCAGCTAAAAAACTCTAAAAGACACACTCACACACACACATGCAATGAAAGCATATATACAATGAGTTTTACTACACATAATTAAGCATAGTAACATTTGAGGTACAACCTATTTTGAGGTTGCGACAATGGAATCCCATTGATGAGCCCCAAAAATGTACAATTATTTGGGCTCATTCAACCTCCTAATTTGGCTTAGTCCACCATTCTCATTTGTTTATTGCATGTTTATGATTATTTTTATGTTAATAGAGTGAATTTGGTTAGTCATTATGCCAACAAGTCTAATGGGTGCTTTGTGTAGCCTTTTTGGTCAACTTGGAGACAAAATTGAAGGTCTTAATGAGCACTTGGCAGCCAAATTCGTGGGAGAACAAGCTAGAGGATTTGTAGGAAGGTGTCCCCCTCATTTATGGGCCCTTACCTCGAATTCTCCACCATCAGCTCGGAGTTCAAGGGCCACCGAATCAATCAGCTCAAGGGCAGCCAAGCAAGTCAAGTTGGACTGCTGTTAACTACAAGTCTTGGGCAGCCAAGTCCCTAACTTTTAGGAGGACTGTTGGGTCCTCAAATTGTATAAATAAGAAGGCTTGGGGCCTCATTTTGGTTAGCTAGTGGGTAGTCATTTTGTAGCTAGTGGTTAGTCACTTGTCTCAATCAGTAGTTAGTCATTTTGTAATTCGATTTTTAGGCCATGGATTAGCTTTGCTTTCAGCTCATTCTCAAGCTCTCCTTGTGGACAGTTTTGATGTAACTCTTTGTTCTTGTTTAATAAAGATGAATCCATCTTGGCACCAGCTCTAAATCTTTCTTAGGAGGCTGTAGCTATTGGGTTTGGGCCCATCTCAAGCGCCCAGCACCTCCTTTGTTTATCTTTATGTGTCTTTGCTGCATTCTCATCATAAAATCTGCTATTTAGATTTAAATGTTGTGTTGTTGTTTAGGTTGCTTTTGATGATTAGAAAAGGTTTTTAATGTTCAGATTTGCTTGATAGGTTAATCACAGGGAAGATCTTCAGAAAAAGGCTGCCAAACACCTTGGATCTCACCTCCCCCTTTGTGGAATCATGAGCTGGGACCAATGTGACTTTGATGCCAACAAAAACACTTTCTTTGCTTCACCATGCAATCATTAGTGTTTGAATCTCATTTGCAGAACTCGATATCAGTTTGGATGCATGTTTAGGTTTATAATCACTTAGTTTCATAATTGTTTCACATGGTTTCACTGCAAATAAACTTCTGTTCATTTCCTTTGCTGTTAGGTCAGATTAGAGTGAAGTAACTAGGTCATAGGTTTCATAACTAGATCTTTGTTTTCTTGCATGTCCTTGTTGGTTCAGTTGTAAACACTATGCAGGGCACCTTCATCACCTCCTCGTTCATCTAAGCCTCATCCAGATCAGCTCCTCCATCACCAAGTCTGTTTCCTCATCTCCCATCTACTCTTTTGCCACGTAACCCTACCTTCTTGCTTTTCCATTGCCTACACCTTCGTTGATGCAAGTCAGCCTTCCACATCATCTCACCACTCCATCCATCAATTCCTAGGTCACTTCAGACCCCCATCCTACCTCCATAACCATCCATGCATCTTCCATCAACCATCCATCCTCAAAAATCCAATTCGTAAACATCCTGTAGAAGAATTACAGAACATCCTGTAGAAACCTCTGAGTTTCCTGTAGGATCCCCTGCAGACTTCCTGTAGAAGTCTGCAAACTCGGTTGCTGAGCATCCGAACGTGGTAGACTTCTGGGGATCGATGCTAGAGACCCTCTGGGACCTCCCCTAGCCATCCTGACCTTGCCCATGCTCTCCTTCCATTTGAACCGCTCCTGCACAGTCAAACCCTAATCAAAAAGCACCATCACAATAAATCCAACCACTTAATGACAAAATACAAAAACATGTCTTTTCAAGTGCAAGTAGCTTAGATTCATGTATTTCAACTCACTGCATGTAATAGCATCATTGGTAGAAGTTTCATTCACGTTTTTGCATTGTAAGGGTCAAGCTAGTTAAATTAGGGTTTATTAGGGTTTCTATGCTTTGTTGGCTTTCAGTTTCTTTTTGCAAATAGACTAGTCTCCTTTGAGTTAGCTTTCATCCATCATTCATAAAGCTTCTTCTGTGAGCCTATAGAAGTTGGCTTGAGCCCTAGCGGACTTGTGCCAGCTGACCAAGTGACAGCTGCGACAAGAGCTAGTACTTGTGCATACAGCACCGTCGCTTCCAAGTTTGTACGAACTACCGGGTTGATAAAATTAGAGATAGGGAGCTCCAGGAGTTGTAGCATTGTTGCTGCAATACTGGAGCCCACCATCTTTTTGGCGCCGTTGCCGGGGAAGCGGCAGAGTATTGGTGATTGTTGCTATTCTTCTATTTTCTACTACAATCTTCTTCTCAGTAGTTTATTTCATTTCCATTATGCAATTTCGTTTATGCAAAAGTAGATTAGCATTTCCCGCTTTCATAGATTAACATTTCCTACTTTCCTAGAATAGCCTTTCAATTCCGCATTTCAATTCTGCAAGCGTAGATTAGTGTTTCAATTCTGCAAGCGTAGACTAGCATTTCCATTCCTGCAATTTCATTTGAGCAAGATAGATTAGTCCTTTCCTGTTTTCATTTCAATTCCGCATTTTCATTTTCGCAAGATAGTTAGTTGCAGTTCAATCTATCTCATTTTTGCATGTAGAAGTAGAAAAAAAGCAAAAATCAACCAAAAAGATTTCATTTCATGCCTTTTAGGAGTAGAGATAAGTTAGAAAAATGATTGCACAACACCCCCACTGCTTCACACAGCCAACATTCTCTCTTCTTCGATGGCTGTGATTAAAGAACCCCTGGGTGGACATCAAGGCATATTTAAAGAACCTCTAGGGGAGAAGAAGAAGAAAACATTCCTCTGGAGCAAATGGCTACAAGTAGAGATGTTGGGAGCAACATCTTGTCCAAAGATGAATTTGAAAATCAGATCAAAGATTTCAAGAGTGATATGAGGCAGTTTCTTGCCATGCAACTGGATACCTTGCGGATCCAAAAGAAGCAAGAGGAAGCCAAGAGGGCTTTGGTCATCTTTTGTCCTAGGTGCCTTAAAAAGCATCCTAGGAACGAATGTCCAATGCACTCCCTAGAAGTGTGTTTTGTATGTGAAGAATACCATCCTACAGATCAGTGCCCTTCCTTGCCCAGAATCAAAGCTGCATATCAAAGAGCCAAGGGAGCCACTGAATCACTCTATTATATGAACCAAAGGAGGCCACATGGACCTAGATCTTACCAGCAGGAACTGCAAGGGATACCCGAGACCTATTATGACCCTTATCAAGCCACTTTCATGCCTTCTTGGGATCCCCCTGCTCATCCTTCCTAGTCTACACCTCCTCCTTGGTCATATCCTCCTTGTTCCTTCACAGATCCATATTATGCCCAACCAGTTGCTCATTCATTTCACTCTTACGCTCAGCCACAACCTCAGTGGAATGCACCTTATCAGGAGTGGAGCCCCCAGTACAACTCTCATCCCGCTCATTTTCCTCCACCACCTGCTCATCCACAACCATCGCCTCCTCCTCCACCAAGGCAACCCCAAATGCCTACCCAACCATGATGCCATCCATATCCATCTCAATTTCACACCCCCACTCAGCTACCCGTACCTCCATTTCCAAAACCCTGCAATGGAGCAGCTCAACCCAATTGCAAAGCTGAGGCACAACATGTGCAAATGACTCCTTTTGAGCTCAATGATGTTCACCAAAGCTCAGGAAGAGTGTTGCAAAAGAGAGAATCTATTGACAACATTGAAGGACCAAAAGCAAAAGAAGATTCCAAAGAGGAGATCAAAGAACCATGGGCTGCACTTAATGAAGAGAAGAGATCAGAATCAGAGATCGAGAGAGTTCCTTCATGTTTACCATCAAATCTTCCATGTATTCAAGAGAAAAATCAACAAAAAGAGGAAGATCAGAAGGTCATGATAGAAGGTGACATGAAGAATGATCCAGATCAGCAAAAGAACCAAGGATATCAAAGCTATATTGAGATATGGTTTCAGAAGGTCACTAAGTTGCAGTAGTACTTTCTTCCTCAACTTCGTTTGATCCCTTCAAAGCCAAATCATTTGGTCGCTGAGATCTGGATACTTGTCCAAGCATGCATTTCGAGCCTTCACATCATTTTTTCTCTAATCTCGATGTGCACATGGCTCCACTGGAGTATTCTTATACTTGAAAATGATTTTTTTTTTCAAGTAGGGTAGGGTAGAAGAAAAAAAAAAAAAAAAGAGAAAAAAGATGAAAATAAGAGAAAAATAAAAATCTAAGGTGAAAACCTCCTCGGAGGCGCCTTAGATTGGCTCATTGATTGAAAACCTCCATGAGGCGGTCAATGGGTTGAAAAAAAAAGAGGAAAGAGAATAAGATCTTTGGGTGAAAACCTCCCTTGGAGGCGCCCAAGGCAGGCAATTAGGGTGAAAACCTCCATGAGGCGCCCTAGTTGTTTTTCAAAAAAAAAAAAAAGAGAAAAAGAAAAAGAAAAATAAAGCTAATCTCCATTGAATAATTTCATGTTGCAGCAATGACATTGCAGGTTGCAAGAGGGACGTTTCATGACAGGAGGAGCACTCAAATCAAAGACAAAGGAGTTTTTGTGCCTTCTACAGGAAGTTTCGTATCTTCTACAGGAAGCTTACAAAAAAGCCAAATTGATCTCCGAGGAGGACCTGAAGGCTTGGAATATGTCCATGAGGCCTACCCACATCCATGTTTCCATTCCTCACCCCTTTTCCATCATTTTTTTCATGTCATTATGTTTCTTTCCTCAAAGCTGTGTCTTCTACAGGAAGCTCTGTATTTCTACAGGAAACATCCTGTAGAACCTTTGGACGAGCCAAATCCAATTTCAAAAGTGAATCTGATGGTGGGAGTCTATTGGTTAGGCCTGCAAGCACTTGTGTGTCCATCCCTTGCCTTTCTCCATCATTTGTCCACCTCATTTGCTTCTCGTTGTGCTTCTACAGGAACTTCCTGTAGAAATTGTGGGAAACTAGGCATGCATTTCAAAAAGTGGTTTGACAAGCATAGTAGCTTCCTCAAAGGTTCAAAAGTCCTCCTGCAATCTTCCAACTCCTCCTCCATCATCTCCATACCTGCATCATAGCCAAAATTCATTTTGTCATACCATGCAACCAAAATGCAAAGGCCTTGAAGCAAAAATCCATAGAGCAGAATTTGTTTATGCCATAACTTGAAAACCATGCATCCATTTGACAAACCGTTTTATGGGGAATTGTACAAGGTTGATGACAACATGCCTGAGCAGTTTCATGCAATTCCGGTGCACGGTTCCCAAGAAATCAACCTCCATCACCATCAGCCATTTTTGCATTTTCTCCATAACCGTGCATCCGTTTCAAAACCTGTTTCATGGGGATATGCATGTGAGTGATGGTAACCTACCCAAGCAGTTTCAGCCGATTCTGATGCACGGTTTTCGAGAAATCGACCTCTGAAATCTTCAGCCATTTTCCATTTTTCTCGAAATCCGTGCATCCATTGATCACGAATTTGCTATGGGAGATGCATAATGATGGTAGGAACATGCTCACCGAGTTTCAGATCAATCCGCTTCACCGTTTGGGAGAAATGGCGAAAACAAGTTCTGGTCCTGTGAAAATTCAATGGCAGCAGTTTGAGGGAGCAGATCTGAACGTGGAAATGAACTCTTGTCGCATGCATCTGGCCAAAGGACACCTGCACAAGGAAACCAGCCATGAATCAGCAACCAAGCCATCATGCAACCATAAAATCAAATGCATGCAGCAATGACAGCCCACAACAGCTCACGGCAGCCATTCAACTTCGAGGTATGTGACTGACCTCATTCTTCTATTGCATAGATTTAATTTGAAAACTGCATGAATTGATGGGATGGTGGAATTAAGCCACGGATTAGCGAGGCTCAACCGATTGTCTTCTCTAGCGCTCGAGGCAAAAATCACGCAGCATGATCGGCCATTCACGTGGAAGTTGAAAAACACAGTTAGTGTTAGATCAGTTGAACTCCAGTGCACAGGACGTCAAATAATTACAGATAGATGAAGACATGCAGTTCATAACATCACTGCAGTTCTAAAACGCCAGCGCACACGTTTTGCCACCTCACTCCACCAAAAATCACGCAGAATTAATGAGCGCTCAGCTGAAGTTCACGAACTGCTGTTCATCTGCACTTGCCACATCGTCAACTGAAGTCTGCACAATCTATTAACTTGTCATCCTCCACCAAGCTTTCTCGGCCATATTTTTTTTAAACCCACCTATGCAAGGGCATTCTACAGGAAACGGGTGGGTCTTCTACAGGAAAGTGCAGCAGAGACTTCCAGAGCAGAGAAGCCTAAGGTTCTTCATCCAATTTGAAGCTTGAAGAAATGCAGTCAAGGTTGTTGCAAAACAACTACAGCCCAAGAACAAATGGATTGCTTCTCCGCGGCAGAGTTTGGACAGACTAAACAGGGATAGAGCGCTCCTGAATCAAAGTTGTATCTTCCAGATGTGTTCTGGTTTTTGAAGGGTTGTACATCAACGAATTAACAGATTATTCCTCCTTGAAATGAATTTAACAGAGAATAATCCAACAAAAGCAGGTGTAATGGCAGTATCTATCTCTATATTGACTCGGATCAAATATACTTAAGTGAAAAATACTACCTTCCGGCATTCTAGTCCAAAATATGGGTCCTAAGAGTTAATGTTGAAGTCTGCCAGCACTGTATTTCAGCTTTCTGCATTATCATGCCACTGCCCTATGCTTGCAATTACTTCTGTCACTTGTCAATACAGCGTATTGTCTTCAATGCCTGTGACATTTCCTATCAATGATCTTAAGGAAAGCTCTGTTTTCAGCACCTGAATTGGGGCATTTGAATTCAGCAATACATTATATTGTTTCTGCTGCCCTGTGTGATATTTTCCAACTATGATAGGAAAATACAGCGTATAGAAAAGAGAGCACTGACATTGGGCACCTGATTTCTCAGCAATACACAGCATGCTATTTGAGACATATTTCAGAAACACGGCATACTGTATTTGCTGCCTGTGATGTTTTCCGATTATGATAGTAAAAAGAGCACTGCTTCAGGCTCTAGATTTCTTAACATTATGCATACTGTTCGGGGCATCTGATTTTTCAGCATCAATTCAGGGTAGATGATTTTTCCGCAATAAGTCATAATACATATTTCATTGCCTGTGATCTTTCCAACTATGAAAGTAAATAGAGGACAGGTCAATTTGAGGCACATGATGTCTGTTTCTACAGGAAGACAGAAAACAGTCAGCACAGGACTTTCTACAGGAAGTCTAGAAACGGAGGAACAAAAAGGGAAAATCGCCTGAGATTTTGGCCAAGGAGGCAGCAGCCATGCTTGCCACCATTAGCACACCTCCAAGACCAAAAAGGAAGGGAAAGAGGCAAACCTTCATGCACCTTAAAGTGAAAAAGGAGCACATAGATAAAAGTGGGCAAACCCAAACCACTGTCAAAGGAGCAAATTGTCATTAAGGACACAAAAGCTAAACAAAAGGAGGAGCCTCCTTCAAAGATATCCATCAGCTATGAACAGGGAAGCCCAAAGACATCCACTTAGAGAGAAAGAATGAAAATGTTGGACACAAAGACTGTTCTACAGGAAGACAGAGGATTGTTTCTACAGGAATCCAGCGAACAGTTTCTACAGGAAAGTTTGAAAAGAAGGAAGCCAACCGAGAAGTCAGCCAAGATGTTAGCCAAAGAAGCCACCAGGGCCATCAAAGACGAGGAGAGAGATTGGTTGCTCAGAGGATGAGCAACACTTTCAGTAGGGGGGTGATGATGAGCCCCAAAAATGTACAATTATTTGGGCTCATTCAACCTCCTAATTTGGCTTAGTCCACCATTCTCATTTGTTTATTGCATGTTTTTGATTATTTTTATGTTAATAGAGTGAATTTGGTTAGTCATTATGCCAACAAGTCTAATGGGTGCTTTGTGTAGCCTTTTTGGTCAACTTGGAGACAAAATTGAAGGTCTTAATGAGCACTTGGCAGCCAAATTCGTGGGAGAACAAGCTAGAGGATTTGTAGGAAGGTGTCCCCCTCATTTATGGGCCCTTACCTCGAATTCTCCACCATCAGCTCAGAGTTCAAGGGCCACCGAATCAATCAGCTCAAGGGCAGCCAAGCAAGTCAAGCTGGACTGCTGTTAACTACAAGTCTTGGGCAGCCAAGTCCCTAACTTTTAGGAGGACTGTTGGGTCCTCAAATTGTATAAATAAGAAGGCTTGGGGCCTCATTTTGGTTAGCTAGTGGGTAGTCATTTTGTAGCTAGTGGTTAGTCACTTGTCTCAATCAGTGGTTAGTCATTTTGTAATTCGATTTTTAGGCCATGGATTAGCTTTGCTTTCAGCTCATTCTCAAGCTCTCCTTGTGGACAGTTTTGATGTAACTCTTTGTTCTTGTTTAATAAAGATGAATCCAGCTTGGCACCAGCTCTAAATCTTTCTTAGGAGGTTGTAGCTCTTGGGTTTGGGCCCATCTCAAGCGCCCAGCACCTCCTTTGTTTATCTTTATGTGTCTTTGCTGCATTCTCATCATAAAATCTGCTATTTAGATTTAAATGTTGTGTTGTTGTTTAGGTTGCTTTTGATGATTAGAAAAGGTTTTTAATGTTCAGATTTGCTTGATAGGTTAATCACAGGGAAGATCTTCAGAAAAAGGCTGCCAAACACCTTGGATCTCACCTCCCCCTTTGTGGAATCATGAGCTGGGACCAATGTGACTTTGATGCCAACAAAAACACTTTCTTTGCTTCACCATGCAATCATTAGTGTTTGAATCTCATTTGCAGAACTCGATATCAGTTTGGATGCATGTTTAGGTTTATAATCACTTAGTTTCATAATTGTTTCACATGGTTTCACTGCAAATAAACTTTTGTTCATTTCCTTTGCTGTTAGGTCAGATTAGAGTGAAGTAACTAGGTCATAGGTTTCATAACTAGATCTTTGTTTTCTTGCATGTCCTTGTTGGTTCAGTTGTAAACACTATGCAGGGCACCTTCATCACCTCCTCGTTCATCTAAGCCTCGTCCAAATCAGCTCCTCCATCA
Organism: Pinus tabuliformis; assembly: GCA_031772625.1. Lineage (NCBI taxonomy): Eukaryota > Viridiplantae > Streptophyta > Pinopsida > Pinales > Pinaceae > Pinus > Pinus tabuliformis. The sequence continues at coordinate 113,589,844 of CM062807.1, read as the reverse complement.
CCAAGTCTGTTTCCTCATCTCCCATCTACTCTTTTGCCACGTAACCCTACCTTCTTGCCTTTCCATTGCCTACACCTTCGTTGATGCAAGTCAACCTTCCACATCATCTCACCACTCCATCCATCAGTTCCTAGGTCACTTCATACCCCCATCCTACCTCCATAACCATCCATGCATCTTCCATCAACCATCCATCCTCAAAAATCCAATTCGTAAACATCCTGTAGAAGAATTACAGAACATCCTGTAGAAACCTCTGAGTTTCCTGTAGGATCCCCTGCAGACTTCCTGTAGAAGTCTGCAAACTCGGTTGCTGAGCATCCGAACGTGGTAGACTTCTGGGGATCGATGCTAGAGACCCTCTGGGACCTCCCCTAGCCATCCTGACCTTGCCCATGCTCTCCTTCCATTTGAACCGCTCCTGCACAGTCAAACCCTAATCAAAAAGCACCATCACAATAAATCCAACCACTTAATGACAAAATACAAAAACATGTCTTTTCAAGTGCAAGTAGCTTAGATTCATGTATTTCAACTCACTGCATGTAATAGCATCATTGGTAGAAGTTTCATTCACGTTTTTGCATTGTAAGGGTCAAGCTAGTTAAATTAGGGTTTATTAGGGTTTCTATGCTTTGTTGGCTTTCAGTTTCTTTTTGCAAATAGACTAGTCTCCTTTGAGTTAGCTTTCGTCCATCATTCATAAAGCTTCTTCTGTGAGCCTATAGAAGTTGGCTTGAGCCCTAGCAGACTTGTGCCAGCTGACCAAGTGGCAGCTGCGACAAGAGCTAGTACTTGTGCATACAGCACCGTCGCTTCCAAGTTTGTACGAACTACCGGGTTGATAAAATTAGAGATAAGGAGCTCCAGGAGTTGTAGCATTGTTGCTACAATACTGGAGCCCACCACCCATCATAATCCACTAACTTGTAGGCACCTTTTGCCAAAATGCACTTGACAATATAAGGACCCCTCCATAGCGGTTCAAATTTCCCTGCTCCAAGTTTATCGGCTTCCTGATCGTAAAGTAAGACCAGGTCTCCTTCTGAGAAGATACAAGGCTTGACATTTCTATCGTATTGCGCCTTGATTCGTTTCTTATGCGCTTCGTTAGCCAATGTGGCATCACGACGGGTTTTATCCAGATGGATAAGTTCCAAGAAACATGATTCTTCATAATTGTCGGGTAACAGGTCAATTGCAAGTTTGAGAGATGAAATTTCACATTATATCGGTAAGATTGCTTCTAAACCGTACACCAACTGAAAGGGTGTGAATCCAGTTTCATTTCTCACCGAGGTTCTAAATTCCCACAAGGTAGAGTACAGGATTAAATGCCAGTTTTGTTTGTGAACCCCTATCATTCATTACAACATTCGCTTAAGGACCTTGTTGATAGCCTCAACTTGTCCGTTAGCTTGTGGGTAATGAGGAGTAGAACTATCATGTGATAGTCCTAACTTGGCAGTTAATTCACTCATCATGTGATTGCGAAAATGTGACCCATGATCTGTAACTATGGCCTGTGGTACACCAAACCGGGCAACCACGTGGTTGAAAAAGAAAAGAGCAGTCGTTTCGCCATTATTGTTTAATGTTGGCATTGCCTTGGTCCATTTTGTAAAATAGTCAACAACGACTATAATGTACCCATGCCCCCTGGCTGAGGTGGGGTTACATGTCATGAAGTCAATGCCCCATTTGGCGAATGGTCCAACAATGATGACGGTATGAAATGGTGCAGGTGGTAATCTGGCTTTGCAGTCAAAGATCTGGAATGCATGACAGTTTCTGATGACAATAATACAATCTTTGAATATAGTTGGCCAAAAGTAACTGGCACAGAGAATTCTCTGTGTGGTAGCATATCCAGATAAGTGTCCACCACAAGCACCTGAATGGAAATCATTCAATGCTTTCTTGGTTTCCTCATGTGTGAGGCACCTCCATAAGATCGTATCGATACAGCGATGGTAAAGAGTGTCACCAATGATCAGATAATCTTTGTCTTGGTATCGGATACGTTGTTGTTGCGAGCGAGAGGTATCAGGTCGGAAAGTTTGGGTCTAGAGATAAATCAGTATATCTCCATACCACAGGTCAGATGATGATATCAGTAATAGAGACTCATCCAAAATTGATGGTTCAGATGTTGAATCAATGGAGGTTGATGGAAGGTCGCAAAGTAGCTCGGTGAAAACGAGAGATTTCTTTGATTTGGATTTGATGAATTCCATATCAAACTCCTACAAAATGACTATCGATTTTGAGTATTTTCCCCCAGCAACTGACGTGACAAAATATATGTCATATGTAGGTTTTAACCCTGTACAGAAATTACCTGCATACAAATTCTAAAACACATAAAATAAACAATGCGAGAGCATAACACATAAAACACATATACATAGAGATTTCCCCCTGGATCCCAAAACCGGGACTACCAGCTTGAGTTTTCATTATGTTCCTTTCAATGTTACAATACATATTTATACATGCCGAAGCATCCAATACCATGGACCGAAAACCATCGCGTCCAAAACCATGGACCGAAAACCATTGCATCCAAAACCATGTGCGAAAATCATGCACAAAACCATAGGTAGGTCCGCCCAACCTAACATAGGGTCCAAAACCAAAATTTTCCGAGGCGCTGCCCCGGACCCCATAGAATGGGGTTACCTGCACCCCTCAAACCCCCTGTGACTCCCCCCGCTATGCAATCGGCGCAACGAAGGGGGGGCTCTACCGCCCTCCTAACCCCCCGATTAACTACGTGGGCTAGTTGTCAAAAGAATATAACACAACCCAACATTCTCCCACTTGTTGTTTTCTTTCCACAGGGGGCCATAAGAGAGCTTAGTCATTTATCCAACCCTGCAACACCCATTGTTTCTCTACACCAATAGAACTTCTTAGAGCTCACAGATTTTGTCAATGCATCTGCAGTATTCTTTGAAGTGTCCACCTTTACCAGCAAGACCTTTTTGTCTTCTAACATATCCCTCACAAAGTGATACTGAACATCAATGTGCTTTGTCTTTGAATGTTAAGAAGGGTTCTTTGCCAAGAAAATTGCACTTTGGCTGTCACAGTCTATCCTTATAGCTCCCTGTACTAACCACATACTTGAACACAATCTCTACAACCAAGTTGCTTCCTTGCTTGCATGAGTGGTTGCCATGTATTCTGTCTCTGTAGTTGATAGTGCCACTACAGATTGTTTCTTACTCATCCAACTGACTGCACCTCCAAATAGGTTAAACACATACCCACTTGTAGATCTTCTCTGATCCAGATCTCCAGCCCAGTCTGCATAACAAATCCACGGATATCCAAAACTCTGTCCAATCCTGGTCTTCCTTGGTAGCACAAACCATAATCACTAGTGCCACGCAAATACCTGAAAACCCGCTTCATTGCTGTCCAATGCTCCTTCCCTGGTTTTGACATAAACCTGCTCAATATTCCCACTGCAGGTGAAATTTTTGGTCTAGTACAAACCATCGCATACATCAGGCTACCGACTGCACTTGCATATGGAACACGGGACATATCCTCTTCCTCTTCTTGTGTCTTGGGACACTGTTCAACAGATAACATTACACCTACAGGAATAGGAGCCTTCACCGGTTTACTATCTTGCATATTAAACCTCTGCAATATTGTCTCGACATACTTCCTCTGGTTTAACTAGAGCTTCCTCTTTGCCCGATCTCTTTTAATTTCCATGCCCAAAATATAGTTTGCAGCACCAAGATCTTTCATGTCGAATTTGGAGGACAATTGGGTCTTCAAATCCTGGATGATTTCTTTGTCATTTCCAACCAACAACATATCATCCACATACAAGACCAGATAAATAACACGGTCACCAATTAATTTAAAATACACCAAGTGATCTGCTTTGCTTCTGGTGTAGCCAAGTCCCCGTATAAATGTATCAAATTTTTAATAGCACATACTTGGTGATTATTTTAACCCATACAGAGACTTCTTTAACTTGCATACCAATTCTTTCTTACCCTTCACTGCAAAGCCTTCAGGTTGCTTCATGTAGATCTCCTCTTCCAGATACCCATGAAGAAATGTTGTCTTCACATCCATCTATTCTACCTCAAAATCAAAAGCAACAGCAACAGATAAAAGTAATCTAATAGAAGCTACCTTGGAAACAGGAGAAAAAATATCACCAAAATCAATTCCCGACACCTGGGAATAACCTTTTGCTACCAACCGAGCTTTGTATTTCTCCACCTTTCCTTCTGCATTTGTCTTCTTCTTGAATACCCATTTGCTACCAATGTGTTTCCTTCCAGCCGGCAACTCCACCAGATCCCAAGCCTCATTTTTGTGCAAAGATGCCATTTCATCAACCATGGCCTCTTTCCAGAGTTTTCCATCCTTTGAATCTACTGCTTCCTTCACAGTTTTGGGATCATCATCAGTAATAGATAAAGAAAAATTTGAACAAAAAGCAGATGGACTATACCTTTCTGGTTGCCTTCTTTCTCGAACTAATCTTCTCACACCTGGAGTTTGTGGCTCTTCATCTTCTGATTCCTCCTCTGTTGTAGAGTTTGATTCTTCCTCCTTTAGCTCAAACTCTATCTTATCAGGTTCCTTTGGTTGGACTTCATGTTTAATAACATCTTTCACCTCTCTGAACACCACATCTCGGCTATACACAACCTTCCTTGTTACTAGGTTCCAAAGCTTATAACCCTTTAAACCATCCTTATACCCAATAAAGATGCACTTTTCAGACTTGCTATCCAACTTGGTTCGTTTCTCGTTTGGAACATGTACATATGCATCACATCCAAATACCCTCAAATGTGAAAGAGAGGGTTTCTTACCAGTCCATACCTCTTGTGGAGTCTTATCCTCCAATGCTGATGAAGGTGATCTATTGACTAGGTAACATGCTGTCTCCACTGCCTCTGCCCAGAATTCTTGTCCTAACCCGGCACCACTAAGCATGCTTCTTGCCCTTTCCATCAACGTCTTGTTCATTCTTTCTGCAACTCCATTTTGCTGAGATGTATATGGAGTAGTCTTCTGCCACGATATACCACACTTCTTACAGAATTCTTCAAATTCCTTACTGCAAAACTCTCCACCGTTATCTGTCCTCAGCACCTTTATCTTCTTCTCTGTCTAGTTTTCCACCAGAGCCTTAAATTCTTTAAACCTGTCAAAGACTTCAGATTTATTCTTAAGGAAATATATCCATGTATTCCTTGAGAAGTCATCTATAAATTATACATAGTACACAGACTTACCCAGTGATGGAACCTTCACAGGTCCAAACACATCACTGTGCACAAGCTCTAATATTTGTTTTGCCCTCTTACCACCAGAGGGGAAACTCACCCGATTCTACTTCCCATATACACACTTTTCACAGAAATCAAAATCCAGAGAGTTATTACTCATACCTTCTACCATACCTTTATCATGAAGTATTTGAAGGCCCTTCTCTCCAATATGTCCAAGCCTTTGATGCCACAGCATGGTCTTCTCTCCAGAGACCACTAGATTTTCTACTCCACTTTCAGGAACCACAGAACTGTTGCACCCATCAACAACAGTTCTACCTTGCAGCTTGTACAGAGTTCCAATCTGAAATCCCTGCATCAATACCAGTGCTCCCCGAACCATCTTGCAGGTATCCTTCTCAAACAATGTTTTTACACCTGCATCATCCAGCTTGCTTACAGAAATCAGATTTCTGGCCAATGTAGGAATATGCAGAACACTCGGAAGTGTTCTAGCCCTTCCACCTTGTAACTTCAACTTTACTTTTCCGTGACCAACTATTCTAGCCTTCCTATCATCCCATAAGAAGACATCACCACCATCGTATTTCTCATACTCGTAGAACCACTCTCTATGGGGAGTGAAGTTAAAGGATGCACCTGAGTCAATCAACCATGCCTCATGATCTACATGTGTACTTGAAGAAGACAAATACACATCCCCACCTTCATCTGAGGTGGTTTTCGCCTCTGCAGAAGGAGCATCATCAGATCCCTTTCCTTTGTCAGGAGCTTTAGATTTACAGTCCCTTTTGTAGTGCCCTTCCTTTCCGCATTTCCAGCACACCACCTTTAAAAGTTTTCTTGGGTATTTAGATCTCCCTCTAGATTTAGATCTCCCACTCGATGACTTATTTTTGTTTCTATTATGGGACCATACTCATACAAACAAGGCATCACCATTCTGGCTCTCCATATTTTTCCGTCTCATCTCCTCAGTCAGCAAGGATGAAACTATTTCATCAAACTACAAGGCAGTTGCATTGCTACCTATTGCAATAACCAAACTATCCCACGAATCTGGTAGAGAACACAACAAACTAATGCACTTATCTTCATCTGAAATTTTGATATCAACAGACAATAACTGACTTACCACAATATTAAACGCATTCAGATGCTCTACCACCGAGTTTCCATCTTTCATCCTTAGGTTATACATCTTTTTCTGTAGGAACAGTTTATTCACAAGAGACTTGGATTGGTACAAAGTCCCTAACTTGTCCTACAAAGCCTTAGCCGTAGCTTCCCCTGATACATTCAACAATATTGAATCTGAGACACACAATCGTATTGTGCTCTTTGCCTTCTGATCTAACTTCTTCCATTCTTCATCGGACACTCCCGTTGGTTTAGTATCTAGATCTACCGCGATCCACTGATCTTTATCCACCAACAGATCCTCCATGTTGAGTTTCCACAACTCAATACTCTGACCATTAAATTTCTTGATCTCTATCTTTCCACTGCTCGCCATCTTCTTTCACCACCAAAACCGATCTCATAGATCTCCCACTTAACAAGGTCTACCACAGGCCTGAGCGAAACCCGTCAGCAACAAAGGCGTCCCCTTGAAGCCAAAACAACTCCGATACCAATTGTAGGTTTTAACTCTGTACATAAATTACCTGCATACGAATTCTAAAACACATAAAATAAACAATGCGAGAGCACAACACATAAAACACATATACACAGAGCTTTTCCCCTAGATCCCAAAACCGAGACTACCAGCTTGATTTTTCATTATGTTCCTTTCAATGTTATAATACATATTTATACATGTCGAAGCATCCAATACCATGGACCGAAAACCATCGCGTCCAAAACCATGTGCGAAAATCATGCAGAAAACTATAGGTAGGTCTGCCCAACGTAACATAGGGTCCAAAACCAAAATTTTCCAGGGTGCTACCCCAGACCCCACAGAGTGGGGTTACCTGCACCCCTCAAACCCCCTGTGACTCCCCCTGCTACACAATCGGCGCAACGAAGGGGGGGCTCTGCCCCCCTCCTAACCCCCCTGTTAACTACATGGGCTAGTCGTGGAAAGAATATAACACAACCCAACATTAGGGTTGCAATCCAAAATGACAGTGGTCTTCTGGAGCAGGATGTAGTGGCGAAATCTCTGAATAGCTTGCACAGTTGCCAAAGATAACTTTTCGACATAAGAGTACTTACTTTCTGTATTATTGAGATTGCAGCTCAAATAATATATTGGATGTTCTATCCCATCTTCCTCTTGGACTAAAACCATGCCAATGGTTGTATTTGTAGCGGTGAGATACATGTAATAGTCGTTTTGATAATTCAAAGAATACATTAATGACGCTCTAATCAAGGTATCTTTAAGAGCATCAAAGGAAGCTTGCACAACCTGATCCCAATGGAAGGGTATCCCATTTTTCAAAAGATGTGTAAAACCTTTAGCCATTTCAGCGTAATTGGGAATGAACCTCCTTAGAAAGTTAGCCTTCCCTTGGAGTCTTTGTAACTGTAAAAGATTTGAAGGTGGAGGCAAGTCAAGAATTGCCTAAACCTTTAATGGATCGAGTCAAATTCCATCTCTAGACACTACGAATCTAAGCAATCGACCAAAACCAACACAAAACACACATTTGTGTGGATTGAGTCGTATCTTGTAGTGTTGGCACTGTAAAAATATTTCTCTCAAATGATATGAGTGATCAGTCTACTCTCGTGAATGAGCAGGTAAATCATCAAGGTAAGGTTGAAAAATATGCTTGATGTCATGGAAGGCATATTTCACTGCCCTTTGAAATGTGGCCCCTACATTCTTCAAACCAAAAGGGAGTTTCCTATAAGCGAATGTGCCCCATGGACAAATAAAAGTTGTTTTAGATTGGTCGTGAGGGCAGATATTGATTTGCTTGTAACCAGAAAAACCATCCATAAATGAGAAAATTTCGCATCCGGCACATTCGTCAATAATCCGGTCGATAAAAGGAGTAGGATAATTGTCTTTTGGATAAGCTTGATTTACATCCCTACAATCAACGCACACTCGAATTGTCCCCTGCTTTTTCATGACAGGAAAAATGTTGGAAACCCAATCAGTAAGAGGTACAGGGTAAATGAAACCAACATGCTAAAGCTTTTCAACTTCTGCTTTAATGGTAGTGACTTTCTTTGGATGAATAGGTCGAAGTCGTTGTTGTACTGGTTTGACATCAGGATACATTTTGATGTCATGTTCAACTATACTAGAGTCAATTCCCGACATCTCTTCATATGACCATGCAAATATATCTCGAAATTCACGAAAGAGAGTATGGTAAGTATCAAGTTCTGATGGAGAACAAGATTTTCCGACATGAATGTTTTCTACAACATTAGGTTTGGTTGAAATATTAATAGAAATCGTTTCTTCAATATTTGATAGGTTTTTCTCGGGATCTATTGTATCTATGAAAACAGAATTCGAATGGAAATCAACAACTAAAGGGTGGTTAAGTTCATTTGAATAATCTTCGATGTCATCTGGAAGATGGGAATGATGATGATAATCTTCCTAAGGTTCTTCTCCTATCATCATGGATTGGATGATTCCTTCATCCGTAGAAAATATACGTGAAAAGGTATCTGAAGAAGTACCATATTCTAATGAACGGTCTACCCATACAATTGGTGAAAGTGGATTTTGTTTCGTCGCGCAAGCCATAAAAATTGATTGCTATGCAAGCTCAATGGGGCTTAGCGGCATAACTTCAGTATTACTATCAACTTCAGAACTATTGGTTATCCTCCTTAAATCAGATGAGGTGGAGGAAATCATGTTGCAAGTCTCTACTCTTGCCACTTCCACCAAATCAGATGGTGACAGTAGCATAAAAGTACCCATTAGGGAAGGATCTTTAAAGAGACCTACACCAACATTTTGAAGTGATAGCGAAGGTCCATGTACCAACGAAATGCTTCCAGTAGCCTGAGAACTAGATGCAAAGAAGGCAATCTGATCGATAACTGTGATTCCACCTTTATGAGGGAATGTAATCGTACAAAAGTACGTGGAAACCACAGCAGCCATAGCATATACCCATGGCCTTCCTAGTAAAATTTTGTAGTTGAGGGGTCCGTCAACTACCTCAACTTCAACAATAATTGTTTTTCCCCCTAGTTCAACTTGCAGGTTACTCAAAATCCCACAAGGTGTACATGTGCATCCATTGAAAGATTTTAATGTTGTTGGTGATCGTGACAACGTCGGTGAACCAAGTGTTTTCCAACAGCTCATTGACATAATGCAAGTAGATTCCCCCTCGTCAATAATAGTTCGGTGAACATTTTTATTGAGAGATTTTACTTGAATTAAGAAAGCTAATTGTGTCGGTAACTGTGGTGTATATCCCGCATGGTTGAAAACCACAAGATTGGAATCCATAGGGTCTATTCCACCAATTGCTGACAGTAAAGCCTACTTCTGGGAGGGACAGTTTTGTAACACCTCAAGCATCGACATAGCATAAGGTGATTGAGCAAGGTCTTCTACTATGTTATAGTTCTGAGCTGCTCGAGCTCGAGGGTTAAATGTCGATTTATGCACAACTCCCTTTGGTGGTTTTATTGTCAATTCTGGTGCAATAGGCGGTGGAATATTTTTAGATGAAGTCGAAGCCGATCAATGGCCTGATTATTCAACGATGATGGTAAATTTCCATAATATTTATTTCGTGTTGACACCAAAACTTCGTTTTTAGGCTTTGCAACGGATAGCATAAGTACTTGGGATGTGGAAGCATGGTCTGTCACAACCAAATGTGTCTCCGGGTTTGGAAACGGATCAGTCAACACTGCAGATGTGTTAGAAGTCTTTAGAAGCTTAGAGACTTCTGAGCAGTGTGGACAATATCTTGTAAAATGCTCGTCATTACAAATTAGACATGGATAACGAGGTTTCCTTGTTGAAGTAGAGGAATCAGATGATTTCTCTTGAGGGGGATTATCTTGTTTCTTCTTGTTTTTCCCCTTCTTCTTGCCTCCTGGTTGCTTTTGATTCTTGCCTTTGTCAGATGACACGGCATTGACTTCGGAAGCAAGAGTGTTTTCTGATGCATTTGAAGTTTGATTGAAAATGGCAAGTGTTTGACCAGATGGTCTACCTGCCATTTGTGTGCTCGAAGAACCAATCACACCGTTGTCGGCATGAGAGTCCTTACTTGATGGTGGAGGAGGAAAATTGAAAGCTTGTCGGGGTGCATTCGAAATCTTGTCGTAGAGTGTGCCAGACTGTGTATAAATCAAGTCCAAATATTGGGCACAAGCAATTACTTTCTCTTCTGTGACAAATCCACCTTTTGCCACATCCTCGGTGATTGATGGCAACAAGGATTTTATAAACCACTTAGACAAAAGCTGATCAGGAACATAAGTCTTAACCATTTGACGACGACGTCGCCACTCATGAATATGATCCGATATATGAATAGCAGTAGTCTATTTAAAGTTTGTCAGGAGTTCCATTCCAATCTTGTATTTGATAGATAACTGGAAGTGGGTCAAAAATGTGGTGGCTAAAGTCGTAAATTTGTCAAAAGAAGCTAGTGGTAACTCAATGTACCACTTTGCAGTCGAACTAGTAAGCGTTCTTTGGAAAAGAAGGAATCTAATTGAGTCATCATTCAAGGATTTTGATAACACCACAAATGAAAAGTCATGACATGATTTGAAGGGTCTTCTCCGAGATTTCCATTGAATTTCGGAATGTCAGAATGTAACTTATGCGGAATTACCAGCCACGAAGGTGCATATAAAATTGGATCATTAGTGAGCTGATTTAAATCTAGTAATTCAAGAGTTGCTACAAACGAAAATTGTCGATTCAAGTCAGGTTGAGCATACCCAAGATATGATGGAATTACCTGAGCAATAGGTCTTTTCATACCAGCATAGGGAATTTGTATCTAGTAACCTTGATAAGGTGGTTGTTGAACAAATCTGGTATAAGGTGGTTGTTGATAACTAGGTTGAATTTGCGGTTGTCCATAACCAGCAAAGCCTTGTTGACCAAGACCTTGGTAAGCTTGATATTGTCCAAAACTAGGATGAGCTTGTTGGGCAAGTCCAAATTGGGGTTGGAATTGCTAGAATTGAGGTTGTTGATATTGAGATTGCCAAGGTTGTTGGGGTATACGTTGTTGAATCTGATATTTCCCCCTAATGGTAGCTTGACCAGGTTGTGAATAAACTATACCAGTGTAAGCCTGAGTCACTCTAGATAAAGGTACACTAACCTGAGGTTGTTGAACCCCGGACACGAGCAGTTGTTGTACAACAACCCGAGAAACTTGGGCTTGCTAATCTAAAACTTGTTGTTGCGAGGTAGAAGGACCAATTTGTACAGGTTGAGATACAACCGTTTGAACTTGTGACTGTAGTACAATGGTAACAAAAGGTGTAGTAGGAATAGCTGACATAGTTTGCATTGGTTGCTTGGATACACAAGCCACGGTTGAACTGGCATTGTTGGCTGCCATTGACAGACTTGCATTCTAGACTGACCTGAATACGGTGGGATACTGCCATATGGTTGTCTTCCAGGATATGGAGGATAACGTGAATAGGCATATTTCTCTCCATATGGTGGAAATCTAATATGTAGTGGATACATAGGTCGTTGTTGACTAGATTGCCCAATTTGATATTGATATGCAAGATCAAACTGTTGAGTTCCCGTAAATGAAGAACCAGGTAAAATTCCAGTAGAGGACATGGGTGATGACCATGGTGTAGAAGCAACCCATGATTGGGTTCTAGATAAAGATTAGTAACCAACCGGGATGAACGGTTCTACATATAGATGTGAGTTAGGAGTAGTAGAAAACATCGAAGAGGTTGTGACAGAAGATTCTGCTGCAGCTGCATCAGATGATACAGTATGGGATGTTGACGGTTGTTCAGCCATAGTTAACTAACCCAATAGATGTCCTAAAGAATCAACGGGTACTTGAAAAGAAGTAGGATCAAAAGGAGCAGTAAAATGAGGAGTATAAGGGTAAAGATAAAGCCTTGTTCCAAAATGGAATGGGGTTCCAGGTGTAGTATCTTCTTCAAATTCTTCCTCAACAGCAATTAAACCAGGTGGAAGAAATTCACCATCAGGTCCGTAATAGACTTCTGGTGTTGGTAAAGTCTTTTCATTCATGGATGGATTTTCTGGCTATAATGAAATCAATATCCGCCTAGAGGATCAGTCAAAAACTGCATTTATTTGTTCGTGGGGCACATTCACGTATAGGAAGCTATCTTTTGGTTTGAAGAATGTAAGGGCTACATTTCAGAGGGCAATCAACTATGCCTTCCATGACATTAAGAACATTGTACAACCATATCTTGATGATTTTCCTACTCATTCATGAAAGCGGACTAATCACCCACAGCATCTTAGAGCAATATTATTACGGTGTCGACACTACAAAATAAGGCTCAATCCACACAAGTGTGTGTTTTGTGTTGGCTCTGGTCGATTGCTTGGATTTGTGGTCTCAAAAGATGGAATTCGACTCGATCCATCTAAGGTTCAGGCAATACTTGACTTGCCTCCACCTTCGAATTTATTAGAGTTACAGAAACTTCAAGGGAAAGCAAACTTTCTAAGGAGGTTCATTCCAAACTATGCTGAAATTGCTAAAGGTTTTACTCATCTATTGAAGAAAGACGTACCCTTCCATTGGGATTAGGTTGTGCAAGCTTCCTTTCGTGCTCTTAAAGATTCCTTGATTAGAGCATCATTAATGTATGCCCCAAACTATCAACAAGACTATTACCTGTATCTCGTTGCTACAGGTACAACCATCAATAGTTTTAGTCCAAGAAGAAGATGGAATAGAACATGTAGTATATTATTTGAGTTGTAATCTCAATGATACAGAAAGGAAATGTTCTTATGTTCAAAAATTATCTTTGGCAGTCGTTCAAGCTGTGCAGAGGTTTTGTCATTATATTCTCCTGCATAAAACTACAATTATCTCCGATTGCAACCCTATGACATACATTTTGTCACGTCAATTGCTGGGGGGAAAATATTTGAAGTGGATAGTTATATTACAGGAATTTGATTTGGAATTCATTAAGTCTAAGTCAAAGAAATCTCTCGTATTTGCCGAACTACTTTCTGATCTTCCCTCATCCTCCAACGATTTAACATCAGAAACATCAATCTTGGATGAGTCTCTGTTTCTCATTTCGTCAAGTGATCCATGGTATGGGATATCCTAATCTATCTCCAGACCCAAGATTTCTGGCTCGATACCTCTCGCTCTCAACAGCAATGTATCTAATACCAAGCCAAAAATTATCTGATCGTTGGTGACACGCTTTATCGCCATGGTATCGATACGATTTTAATAGGTGCCTCACGCATGAGGAGGCCGAGAAAGCTTTGAAAGAATGTCATTCAGGTGCTTGTGGTGGAGATTTATCTGGATATGCAACAACACAGAGAATTCTTCGTGCTGGTTTCTTTTGGCCAACAATATTCAAAGATTGCATAATTGTCGTCAGAAGTTGTCATGCATGTCAAATTTTTGATCGGAAAACTAGATTACCACATGCACCTTTGCATCCAGTAGTCAATATTGGACCATTCGCTAAATGGGGCATTAATTTTATGACATATAACCCCACCTCGACTGGGGGGCATGGGTATATTATAGTCGCTATTGACTATTTTACCAAATGGGCCGAGGCGATGCCTACATTAAACAATAGCGGCAAAACGGCTGCATTGTTTTTTTTCAACCACGTGGTTTCCAGATTTGGTGTACCACAGGCCATAGTCACAGATCATGGGTCGCATTTTTGTAATCACATGATGGTTGAGTTGACTGCCAAATTAGGACTGTCGCATGATAGTTCTACTCCATATTATCCGCAATCTAATGGACAAGTTGAGGCTATCAACAAGGTCCTTAAGCGCATGTTCAAACGAATGATTGGAGTTCACAGAAGGAATTGGCATTTAATCCTGTACTCGGCCTTGTGGGCATATCGAACCTTGGTGAGAAATGCTACTGGATTCACACCCTTTCAGTTGGTGTATGGTTTGGAAGTAGTCTTTCCGATTCAATGTGAAATTTCGTCACTCAAACTCGCAATTGACCTGCTACTTGATACTTTTGAGGAAGAAGCACATTTCTTGGAATTAATCCATCTGGATGAAACCCATCATGATGCCACATTGGCTAACGAAGCACACAAGAAATAGGTAAAGGCGCAATATGATCAAAATGTCAAGCCTCATGTCTTCTCAGAAGGTGACCTGGTCTTGCTTTACGATCAGGAGTCTGATAAAATGGGAGTAGGAAAATTCTAACCACTTTGGATGGGCCCTGTTAGAGCCTAGATTGACCTCAAGCTGAAGGAAGGCAATTCTAGGGTAACCACAAACCAAGCTTAACCTGGTAGCTAGCCCTACCAGGTAGGGAGAGGGCTCTCTCCTTATACATCTCAGTCAAGATGACTGGATCATGAACAAGATTTTATGCTAGGTATAGTAGCTCCAGGGTTTTGATTGATTTTGTTGGTTTTTTTTCCAGATCAGGAGGAGCTAGGCAATTTTGGGTTTGGGAAACTAAGGTAAAATCGCAGGGGATTCTACGAGGCAATGTAGGTATGATCTTCAGCACCTTAAAGCTTGATGGGGTGAAAGGCTAGACTGGTGAGGAGCTAAGAAGGCCTTGATCAAGTCAAGAATCCTTCCTAAACAGACGAAAACATAAACTACTAGTGTCTTCCCAAGGCAGAGCATTAAAACCTAATGTATTCCACCTATTTGACTTGAAAACAACCAATCAGAAGAGATTACATGAAAGAGGCATACATAAATAACATGTGAACAAATTAACAGAAGAAGAAACACATGCTAAAGGCCATACCATAGGAATCCCATAAAAATAGCTGCAACTTTATTAGCTTCCTGCCAAAACTGCTACAAAATGATAAGTGTTCAGTACATGAGCATCCAGCTGAATCCAACCCTTGCAAATGAGAAAGAAAATACATAATATAGACATCAAACCACTCATCCTGACCATCAGGGGTCGAATCCATGAGAAGAGGGGTTGTTTCAACCATTTCCCAACTAAGAACTGGAATATAGGCAGTCAAACAACTTGCCTCTAAAAGAGGGGAAGTTGATTCATTTGACTCAAAACCACCTCTAAATAATGAATCTACCCTCTAACACTATTTTACCATTACATTTACATGCCATGTCATCAATTACATCAGTGAAATCATCCATGAGGAGAGAGAAATCAAATTCACAGTCAAAACAGGCGAATTTTTATTTTCTGAGCAAAATGGTCAAAAGCGCAGCGCCACTGGCTCAAAGCATAGCGCCACTTTCAGCACACTTTTGGAGGCCTTCCCCTTAGCCAAATTGAGCCCATGATAGCTCATTGGAAAGGTATTCAAGTCTCGTTTCTGGAACACCTAAATTTTGTGAATTTGGAGGTCATTTGCCCCCTCAAAACTTGAATCTCCCAAGACTGCTTCTGTGTGTCCAAAAAGAGGCAGAGAGGTCATTTTTTGGTAGTTTTTGGACCTTTTGGTGGACCAGATTTGCTCCAAAACTTCTGAAAATTTCCAGGGTGAATGTCCTCATCATTCAGAATCCAAAAATGTCAACCTTTTCTCCATTGGATGCCTCAGGAAAAAGCGCAATGCCGATGGCGCTGCGCTTCTAGGCAAATTTTCTACGTTGTGAATTTCAAATTTTCAAATTTGCCCAAATTTGGCATGGAGCACCACCATCAAGTTCTTTGGTTGGCCAAAGAAGCTTCATCTAATATTTTGAGTCTATCTTCCTCCCTTGTGTGGTTTTCCTTATTGCCTAGCTCTGCCTGCTGAGGTGTCACTGCCTGTGTTTTCCTCCTCCTTATAGTCTCAGTCTTATTGGTCCATGTTTGCAAGATTGAGGTGTATTAAGGGAATTAGTGAAAGTGTTTTTAGGAATGAGGGGATGGGAGATGAGCTTATGGGCTAGAAAATGAATGAGGGAGTAGGAATCATAAAATGAGAAGGAGGGCTTGGCTTGTTTGAGAAATTGCCCTTTGGGAAGAGGGATAAAGGGATAGGGAAGATATGGATTAGGGATAAAGGGATAGGTGATAGGAGGAACAATGGGGGTTTTAGGGTTTAGGCAAAACCAAGGGAGATTTTTAGGGTTTCACACTTGCCATGGGGAATGATGCTAAAAATTTTGAAATGCAAACCCAAAATATAGTAAGGGATGTTAAATTACTTGCATTGAAGGGAAGAGAGGACAATCTTGAGGTTTCTTGAAGTTTTGAGGCCTTTTTGGCTTTCCTGCCAAAAGCGCAGTGCCACCCTCTCAAAGCGCAGCGCCTTTTGGAAGACCACTTTTGGAGGCCTTCTTGGTGTCCAAATTGAGCATGGAAAAGCTTGTTGGAAAGCCTGTCAAGTCTACTTTCCATGAAATCTTGAATTTGTCATTTTGGAGTTCATTTTCCCTGTCAAACATCCAATCTCTCAAGACTAGTCAAAATGTGTAGAATGAGGCTACCAAACTGCAGAGTGTTGTTTCAGTCAATGTTTGGAGGTCTTCCTGAACTCCAAATTGAGCTCATGATAGCTCATTGGAAATCTATTTGTGTCTAATTATCCTTTGACTCATCATGCAAGTCATTTGGTCACCCTATCTAGGAGAAATCTTGATTTCCCCAAGGTCACTCCAGAAGTGCATCAACTCTCTTGAGGCAATTGTATTTTTGACATTTCTCTAAAACCATGACACTTGTGTAGAAACTTAAGGAGGTTTTTCTTCTTGGGTCTATTATGGACAAAAAAATCTCTCACTTTTGTAAAATTCATCTTTTCTTGCTCAGAAACACAGTTTGAAGAAAAACTGTCCCTTATCTGTGGTGAATGGCTTGTTCCTTGGAATGACTTCTCGACAAATGATGGAGACCTGATGTTTGATGATATGAAATGGTCTCATACCTTGTGATATCTCTTATGCATCCTCTGCTCAGATATCTCTGATCCCATAGCCAACCCTAGCTGAGTGGGAGAGGAAATTAGGGTTTTAATGCTTGTTTCTCTTTTGCTTTTGCAGGTGAATTGGTGCCCATGATGACTTGATTTTTGCAGTGGCAGGTGCTTGGAAACATCACAAGATGTTTAGGAGCAACTGGGAACCAATATTAGATATGAAAACATAAAATTACATCATTAATGGAGATAAAAACAAAATACCCTATTTTCACCTCAAAACAAGTTTTGAGGTGAGAATTACATTAGGCTTTCAAAATGCTAAATTATGGCTTTACCAATCATTATTGACCTCCTCATGTCCTTGCTGATCATTATTGGCATATAATCACTGAATTTGACCATGATGGGACCCTAAAACCTAATGAGACCAAACCCTAATACCTAATGAAATAAACTGCAGAGTGAACATGAGCCATGACTGAAATATATGGAAGAGGATCAGCAAGTATAGATCATGAGGGAAAATTGAAGTAAACCCTACCATCAATGAATCCATGACCTAATGGAATGCAAACTCATCAGTATGGGACTCCTACTATGAAATGCAAAAGAGAAGATTTTGATCACTGATGGCAGTGTGAAGACACTGACACTAACATTGGCTCCAATGGGGATGGTAGCTCCTTGGAGGTGCCAAGAACACCGTAGACCTAGTAGCCTTATCCATTGGGCATGGAGTAAAAAAACTCAAACTGAAATTCATGACTGAAAACTGATGACTTGATGACACAAACTGACTCTGAAACTGTCTTGAAAATGACTGAAAAAATGACTCAAGACTTACTTAACTAAAACAAGTACTTACAAATCTTTTTAATGGCAGCAGACCATCGAGATTTGAGGGCTTCAAATCATGATGACAACCACCTACCTATTGATGAAATATGTACAATCATGTGAAGTGGGCCTTCCAATGTAACCAATCCAGCAAATGGCTACTTACTAAAATTTTTCTCTCACTTTCCCCGAGCAGGTAGAACGATGTACATGTAGGCAACTCACAATAACAACTGAAACCAAGGCTTATGCTAACGAACCAGGAAACATTCATCTTTTCTAATGCTTGCAAAAGAATGCCGAAGGGATCTTGAAAATCCTGAAGCACTAGCTTGTCTTGAGATCCAGCAACAAAAATACAAGTACTCCCTTCATTCTGATCTGAAAGAACAATTGGTTGTTGATTGATAGGAAGGCATAGAGAAGTATAAGCTTCTGCTATCTGAGTGTTGGCTGTAAATTCCTCAAGCATGAGAAATTCTGACTCGATTTCTAGCATATTGTCTCTCTCAGGCTCATATTCCTCAATTTCATAGTCTAAGTCATTCTTAAACAGAAAACATTCTTCAAGATTATCAAACATGACAGCCCTATCATCTTCATGAAAGAAAACAATATCTGTTCATTGATCTATAAATCTAATTTCAAGACTGTCATCATTTTCAAAAGTGGAAGAAGCTTCACTAACACCTTCTTGACTATGTGAACACTACAAACCTGCATTAGCTTGGGCTGTAACATGACCTTTCAGGAGTTGATCTATCTCATCTTCAGATAGAGGAGAGAGTACTTTTTGTTTTCTTTTGCTAAAACAATAATTGTCTTCTTTCCCTCCTAAAGATTCACAAGGTTGTTGAATATCTTCATTAATTTCAAGCAAAGGAGTATATAAATTTTCCTCAAACTGCTGATTCATTTCATGTGATTCATGTTGACTATCAAGATGCAAAATTCCTTCATCTTCAAGCAAAGAAGAAGCTACTCTATGTTGATTATGATCTTGTGTAACAAAGTGACTGGCTTTTTGAGACTGTTGTTGAAGGGAAAAAGCAAAGAAGACTTCAATGATTTCTTCATCATCATGATCTGAATCTAGATATAGAATAGCCAACTTGACTTTATCACAATCTAAAATTGGAACTTGATTTTCTTGTGTACCGTCTTCTGCTATGATCATATTTGAAATAAGACCTTGTCTTCCATCATTTTCAATTGTACTAAGATCTTGAACCTGCTGCAAATTTTCCTGAGCATCTTGACAAGTATCCTCTAAGCTCTCTTTATGCTGCTAAAATGAATTTTCATACAGGGTTTCCATGATCTCATCGTCCATGAAATCATCATCTTCATAAATTTTCTCAAGATTTTCAATAAAACTATAAACATGTTTAAATTTAAGAATGGATAAAATTCTTGATACTTTCAAAGAACATGGTATGAAAATCTTTTAAACAATAAATACAAGCAGGTGGCAAACTTTCATACCAAGATCGGGCTTCACCTTCCAGAGTGGCCATGAATATCTTCATCAAGCAGTCTTCAAGAAAATCAACCTTCAACTTGCGAATATGCATGTGAAATCTAACAAGATGTAAAGCAGCATCATTCCTATCATCATCTTTAAACATAGGCAAATTCCTTTGCCAATCTACCTTAGGAATTTTATTTGGGAAACCTGGAATGTGATCTCGGCTCATGGGAGCATACCTTCGAGCAAACAAATCCATTTTTTATAACAATGAATTCACCAAGAAATTCTTCAGGCTACTGGTTCTTGAAGAGTAGAGTTGCCATAAAAATTCTGAACCTTGGGATTTTTCGACACTGGAGTCGCCAGGTGAATGATTTCAGCCTTTCGGTGTCTGATCATTGTCCACCATCAACAATCAGATCTAAACTTGATACATTATGGGTTTGATTCCCCAGTATGGTCGCCACCATGTTAGAGCCTAGTTGACCTCAGGCTGAAGGAAGGCAATTCTAGGGTAACCACAAACCAAGCTTAACCTGGTAGCTAGCCCTACCAGGTTGGGAGAGGGCTCTCTCCTTATAGATCTCAGTCAAGATGACTAGATCATGAACAAGATTTTGTGCTAGGTATAATAGCTCAAGGTTTTTGCTTTATTTTATTGGTGTTTTTGCTAGATTAGGAGGAGCTGGGCAATTTTGGGTCTGGGAAACTAAGGTAAAATCGCAGGGGATTCTATGGGGCAAGGTAGATATGATCTTTAGCACTTTAAAGCTTGATGGGATGAAAGGCTAGACTAGTGAGGAGCTAAGAAGGGCTTGAGCAAGTCAAAAATCCTTCCTAGATAGATGAAAACATAAACTACTGGTGTTTTCCCAAGGCAGAGCATTAAAACCTAATGTATTCCACCTATCTGACTTGAAAACAACCAATCAGAAGAAATTACATGAAAGAGGCATACATAAATAACATGTGAAAAAATTAACAGAAGAAGAAACACATGCTAAAGGCCATACCACAGGAATCCCATAAAAATAGTTGCAACTTTATTAGCTTCCTGCCAAAACTGCTACAAAATGATAAGTGTTAAGTACATGAGCATCCAGCTGAATCCAACCCTTGCAAATGAGAAATAAAATACATAATATAGACATCAAACCACTCATACTGACCATCAGGGGTCGAATCCATGAGAAGAGCGGCTGTTTCAACCATTTTCCAACTAAGAACTGGAATATAGGCAGTCAAACAACTTGCCTCTAAAAGAGGGGAAGCTAATTCATTTGACTCAAAACCACCTCTAACTAATTAATCTACCCTCTAACACTTTTTTACCACTACATTTACATGCCATGTCATCAATTACATCAGTGAAATCATCCATGAGGAGAAAGAAATCAAATTCACAGTCAAAACAAGCGAATTTTGATTTTCTGAGCAAAATGGTCAAAAGCGCAGCGCCACTTTCAACACATTGTTGGAGGCCTTCCCCTTAGCCAAATTGAGCCCATGATAGCTCATTGGAAAGGTATTCAAGTCTAGTTTCTGGAACACTTATAATTTTTGAATTTGGAGGTCATTTGTCCCCTAAAAACTTGAATCTCCCAAGACTGCTTTTGTGTGTCCAAAAAGAGGCAGAAAGGTCATTTTTTGGTAGTTTTTGGACCTTTTGGTGGACCAGATCTGCTCCAAAACTTCTGAAAATTTCCAGGGTGCATGTCCTCATCATTCTGAATCCAAAAATGTCAACCTTTTCTCCATTGGATGCCCCAGGAAAAAGCGCAGCGCCGGTGGCATTGCACTTCTTGGCAAATTTTCTGCGTTGTGAATTTCAAAATTTCAAAAATGCAAAAAGTTCTCAAAATTTGCCCAAATTTGGCATGGAGCACCACCATCAAGTGCTTTGGTTGGCCAAAGAAGCTTCAACCAATATTTTGAGTCTATCTTCCTCCCTTGTGTGGTTTTCTTTGTTGCCTAGCTCTGCCTGCTGAGGTGTCACTGCCTGTGTTTTCCTCCTCCTTATAGTCTCGGTCTTCTTGGTCCATGTTTGCAAGGTTGAGGTGTATTAAGGGAATGCATGAAAGTGTTTTTAGGAATGAGAGGATGGGAGATGAGTTTATGGGCTAGAAAATGAATGAGGGAGTAGGAATCATAAAATGAGAAGGAAGGCTTGGCTTATTTGAGAAATTGCCCTTTGGGAAGAGGGACAAAGGGATAGGGATGATATGGAATAGGGATAAAGGGATAAAGGGATAGGGAAAAAATTTAGAGCTATAGTGATAAGTGATAGGAGGAACAATGGGGGTTTTATGATTTAGGCATAACCAAGGGAGATTTTTAGGGTTTCACACTTGCCATGGGGAATGATGCTAAAAATTTTGAAATGCAAACCCAGAATGTAGTAAGGGATGTTAACTTACTTGCATTGAAGGGAAGAGAGGACAATCTTGAGGTTTCTTGAAGTTTTGAGGCCTTTCTGGCTCTCTTGCCAAAAGCGTAGCGCCACTGCCAAAAGCGCAGTGCCGTTTTTCAGACCACTGTTGGATGCCTTCCCAGTGTCCAAATTGAGCATGGGATAGCTTGTTGGAAATATTGTCGATTCTAATTTCCATAAAATCTTGAATGTTTCAATTTGGATATCGTTTTCCCTGTCAAAAGTCCAATATCCTAAGACTGGTCAAAATGTGCAAAATGAGGCCGCCAAACGGTAGAGTGTTGTTTCAGTCAATGTTTGGAGGTCTTCCTGAACTCCAAAGTGAGCTCATGATAGCTCATTGGCAAGCTATTTTTGTTTAGTTATCATTTGACTTATCAAAAAAGTCATTTGGTCACCCTATCTAGGGGAAATCTTGATTTCCCCAAGGTCACTCCAAAATTGCATCAACTCTCTTGAGGCAATTGTATTTTTGACATGTCTCTAAAACC
Source organism: Pinus tabuliformis (assembly GCA_031772625.1). Classification (NCBI taxonomy): domain Eukaryota; kingdom Viridiplantae; phylum Streptophyta; class Pinopsida; order Pinales; family Pinaceae; genus Pinus; species Pinus tabuliformis. Next base: position 113,567,314 of record CM062807.1, on the reverse strand, counting down.
ATGAAACCTGTATACAAAATGAAGGATTTTTTTCTTCTTGGGTCTATGATGGACAAAAACCTCTCTCACTTTTGTCAAATTCATCTTTTCTTGCTCAAAAACACAGTTTGAAGAAAAATCGTCCCTTATCTGTGGTGAATGGCTTGTTCCTTGGAATGACTTCTCAACAAATGATGGAGACCTAATATTTGATGATATGAAATGGACTTATACCTTCTAATATCCCTTATGCCTCCTCTTCTCAGATATATTTGAGCCCATAGCCAACCCTGGCTGAGTGGGAGAGGAAATTAGTGTTTTAGTGCTTGTTTCTCTTTTGCTTTTGCAGGGGAATTGGTGGTCATGATGACTTGATTTTTGCAGTGGTAGGTGCTTGGCAACATCACAAGATGTTTAGGAGCAGCTGGGAACCAATATTACATATGAAAACATAAAATTACATCATTAATGGAGATAAAAACAAAATACCCTGTTTTCACCTCAAAACAAGTTTTGAGGTGAGAACTACATTAGGCTTTCAAAATGATAAATTATGGCTTTACCAATCATTATTGACCTCCTCATGTCCTTGCTGATCATTATTGGCATATAATCACTAAATTTGACCATGATGGGACCCTAAAACCTAATGAGACCAAACCCTAAGACCTAATGAAATAAACTGCAAAGTGAACATGAACTATGACTGAAATATATGGACGAGGATCAGCAAGTACAGATCATGAGGGAAAATTGAAGTAAACCCTACCATCAGTGAATCCATGACCTAATGGAATTCAAACTCATCAGTATGGGACTCCTACTATGAAATGCAAAAGAGCAGATTTTGATCACTGATGGCAGTGTGAAGACACTGACACTAACAAGACCTTATATTGTTAAGCGCGTTTTGACGAAAGGTGCCTATGAGTTAGTAGATTATGACGGAATTCCATTGTCTAAGCCCAGAAATGGGTTGTATTTAAAACATTACTATGCTTAGTTAAGTATGGTAAAACTCATGTAAATATGCTTGGATTGCATGTGTGAGTGTGTTTCTTTTAGGGTTTTTATTTGGTTAAGTAATCCACTTCGCATTTGTTGCAGATGTCGAACTTTTCAGAACCATTTGTTGGTTACGTCGATGGTGCTAGTCGTAGTACGCAGAACCTATCTTCTGCAGCATGGGCTATTTTTGCTCCAAGCGGCGAGTTAATGAGTTTTAGAGGGATTTGTATTGGTCGATCAACAAACAATATCGTTGAGTATAGCACGTTGATTGAACTTCTCTCTGATGCCATTTCACTTGGCATTCGCCAAATCATCATTAGGCTGGACTCACAGCTCATTGTACTACAAGTTATTGGTGTTTATATTGTCCGAAACCCAGCAATTCATCGTATGTTCCTTAGAGTTCATATTCTGGAAAGGTATTTCGAGTTTATTCAATATCAACATATTTCCAGAAATCTAAACATATTAACTGACTCTCTAGAAAATTATGTGTTAAATAGACATTTGCAACATATGTAAGGTAAATATTTTAAATTAGCATCATCAGTTGAATAGGATTGCATCACTCAGCCATAATAAAACCCTGAAAGTAAAATAGATAATTGTAAAAAGTTTTTACAAACAGTTTGTGTCCAAGACAAAAATTGGTCGTCTGACCCAAAACTAAAATGCATGCAAAAAAAAATATCTTAGTAAACTAGTGGTGCTCATGATAGCAGGTCACTACCTGTGCTATCATACGCAAGAGTCTCATCCAACGACCCGGTACATCGATGGTGTGGCGTTGCAGTCGCATAGGTAGCTCCTCGATCCGGACATTCGGAATACCCAGGGTTAATCCCTCTATGTGATCTTGCAATTCAGCCAGAGTCTCGGCCAAATCCAAGTCTCGGAGAACCACTCTCCCTACAGGTCTCTGTGCTAGTCTAGCTACATCTTGTGGGTCTCCCACAGGTTGAATAGGTCCGATATCTGTATACATAAAAAATTGATTTTTTTAGTCTTGGAGTTAATCAAAAACACAAAAAATGCAAAAAATTTAAAAAATTCAAAAACACTTGGTCAAACAATTTACCAATAGCACCCCACATTGCTCCAACTAGTAATGGTAATTCTGGATCACCACGGAAATCCATTCCTGAATATGGATATTTTGCAAAATTCATATCCTACCGATTGAACCATTCAAAGAATGTAGAGGTAAATACGATCGAAGAATGGGCACCATGCCTAGCCATAAGATCTGTCCACCTCTGCATCTGTGGGTCTCTCGGTCCAGATACACCCAGTGAAATGAGTTGTGGTTGCAAGAGAGGTATTCTCTCCAAGGCAAAAGAAATCATGATTGATCCATAGCCAAAATTCTTGATCTTTCCTCTTTTCACCTTGGTCAGTTGCTCTTTCACAGATGAAAAGATAACCCCGCACCAGTTGAACACTTTTGGCTCTAAACATTCTAAAGCATACTGCATGTATGATTTGTTGGCCAAATGAAGTGTGGCACTGCCAGCCAATCTGGAAATGGTAAAAAGGATCGTCCTTAGTAGTAAATCACTAACATCCTTGATAAGTATCCTTTCGTCTCTACTAGGCTGGGCACCCTGCCTATAGAACTGTCACACATAATCTTTCACTGGTCTACCCCCGTGGGCAAGTCCTATTAGTGAAATGGGGGCACCCCGCCTCAATAGTCCAGTTAGGAAGTATATATCATCGATGGTAAAAGGGACCTCTTTGTCCCGAATGTGAAAATATTGATCAGTCGGATCCCATGATTGAACAAGGAACCGTAGAAGATCCATCTATTGCCGCATGTTGGATAACTGGAAATACTTGAGTAACCCACAATTTCTTAGGGCCTCGATTATTCCCTGATTATTCAAGGCTATGATATCCTGTTCTTCATGCTCTCATTCTCTCCATATGATTACCATTTCAATTCCTGAATTAGAAAAAGAAACCCTATGGACCTCAAAACCCTGAAATGTTCTGGACTAAAACAGGAAATAAATAGAATGAAATGAAAGAGAACAAAATTAGTTCCTACCTGGTCCAAATAGCACAATGAATGATCCCCTGAATCCTCCACAATAAACTGGTGAACTTCGGAAAAAACTGCTCCGAAGGTCAAAAGGTAAAAATGAGATGGTGAAAATGAATGGTAAGAACCAGCTTTTATATTTATTCTTTGCACATTAATCGAGTAAATATTGGTTTTCATTTATTTAATCCATGAACATGTATTTTTTAATCTATTTTGATGACATCTAGAGCAGGGTTAACAACTGATGCAGTTATGATGTGCTTACGTGTAAATTGAACATCTTTGACCACAAAGCAAACTTTTATCACTTTTTCGAGCTTTGTTAAAAACGAAAAAGGAACCCCCTTGGAGTCCTCTTTAAGCTCTTTTCAGACTCTCTAAACATGAAAAGATTTCCGAGCACTTGTCGTTTCTATCTCATTAATGGATTAGAATCGATATCTACTCAATATAGTTTTATCCCTTCTTTGGGCTGAGATATATTAACTACGAAAAAGGTACTCGTTGGTCAAACATGATCAATAGGTTCTCTCTTGTATTGTTTTATGCTTTTTCGGACTTAAGAGACAAATGTACAAAAAAGAACTTGTGGAGTTTCCTTTTAGTCCTTTCTCAGACTCTCTAAACGTGAAAAGGACCGAGTTATCTTTATCGTTAAACTCGTTAAAACCATTAAATAACGACAAACTTGTCCATCTAGACAAGACCGAGTTTCACCTTTGCTAGACTCGTTAAAACATCAAATAGTGATGGATTCACCTGAAGGGTGGAATTATACAACAAGCATATGTTATCCTCCTCAAGCTTGATAAAACTAAAGAGGTATTGGTCAGAAATGACCAGGGAAAATAGGAAAAAGCTTAGAACACTTTATGGTAGCAAGTCGCTCTTGAACATGACACTTTCACCTCATCACCGTGACTATGTGGGTTGGGTCATTCAGCTTGATGGTTATCACATCGTTGGTCTATCATACCATCCATTGCTTTGTTTTGGGTCAATGCTACCAATTCACTTCAGTGTCGCCGATATGTTCAAGAGAATTCATTCAGTTCAAAACTTCATCCTTTACAATACAGTAAACCTTCATTTTCATGTCTGCCATTCCTGAACCTTGTGTCGTCAGTCGATGTTTCATCTCCAAAATCATTTACCTCGTTTCATGTCGTTGATGTGGGATACATCAAGGCCCTCCTACGATGAGTCGCTTCTTGTCGACATCAGCACATCATCTAAGAAGTTGACTTAGAAACACCCCTTCAGTACCTTGAGGCTTGCATACATCAATGGCAGGTTTCTCGCTTCCAGCGATAGGTTGACATCAATGGCCTTTGACTGAAAGACTTCATATGGTGTTCGACATCAAATCATTTATTCACACCTTGTGAAATGTACTGCAGTACCTTGAGGGTCATTATCATTATCGGTGATTCCTCTCACGTCTGTTAACGGCTTACATCATTGGCTGGTAATCAGACGATGTCTCTCCATGTTCGACCTCAGATCATCTATTCACATGGTTAGACTTGTACTTCAGTGAAAGATCGGACGAAATTGAAGACCTCGGATCTAGTTTCATCCATCTGGGTTGTGATATATTTTTCAGGAGTACTATATCAAATGTACAATGGCCTTACATTCATGGTCATCCATTCATGGGTCTATATCTATAGATGACTATATTTGTACATGTAATGAAAGTTTATAAGCTGAGCATGGGTATGCCTTCCCTAAACTAGTTCGTGAGAAAAAATCAAATTATCATGATATTTGTATTGTAACTAATGCAGGTCTCCTTCCACTTTGAAACCTTCTCTCCAAATGGTAAAGCATCTCACTTGACATGTTTATTTTCGACTTCATGCTTTAGGGGGCAACTGTTACAGGTCAATTTGGGCACATCAATCCCAACTTCCAAATCCGTATTATTAGGGTCCATCAATCCCTAATTCAGTTGTTTCATTCCCTAATGAGGTCAACCTACATCATGCTTGCCTCCCAAGAGTTTCCATGACACCATTCATCCAAAAAATGCCCCTAAGGAGATCAGCGCAGGTAGCCTTCTATCAGGCTGCATTACAATGCAGGAACTGCACTGTTTGGGTGCATTGCAGCACACTTAGCCTTTGTTTCACCTGCGCTGAGTGAGATTCATCGAATTTTTTAAATGAATCCATTGGATTCCTCATCCAATGGATACTTCTGGAAGTTTCTAGGTTGGTTGAGCTCACATTTGGATGAGGAAGAGGATGAATGAACCTCAATCCATTATCCCTTCCTCCATGGAACCACCTCCCAATTTTGGTAGAGAATTCATGAGGGCCATTAATGGCTTAACCTCCTCCATTCAGCTATAAATTGACCAAGCATTCAAAGGCTGGTCTAGGTTGGAATTTCTTGAGCTAAGGAAATGTTGTTTGAATGAGATTAGTAAGAGTATTGTAATGATGTCAAATTTTTGTTTCATGAGAAGAGAAGGGATTGAAACTGGAAGGAAGACACTAAATCAAGCATGAACATTCATGGGTTGTAATCTTTCCTTTTATCAATAAAGAATTCTAATATTTTTCCATTCATGTGTTTATATGATCTATATCGTATTCTGGATTCTATGATATGTTTAATTAACAAATCTTTATTGTATGCTTTGATGGGTTTCTGTCTCGGCTTGTGTGTAGGTACTTTCCAAGCGAGTTAAGTACGGAAAGGAGCGGCGAAATTGGTCAAAGGAGAGAGGGAGCAAGTGAAAGTTACAGGTTGGTTTCTTTTCCTTCTTCTCTTATATGTTGATTATAGGAAAAGCAGCGAATTACTTTGTCTGTTGTTTCTAGACTAGCTACTAGGTCTAGAGGGTTGGGCATTTGTAGAAACACTAAATTTGCCCAAAACAAGGGGGATACATTCATATTCATATTCATATTTTGACCTATTCATATCACATTCAAAAGCCCACATACTTTCAAAATATATTAACTATTACATTATTGTTATGAGCATACGAAGGATTTTCAAAAGTATTGAAAAGATAATAGGATACAAACACAATCATGGTTGTCACACAAGAACCAACTATGATGCAATCCAATAAATATATACTTTGCAAAAATAATCAAATTATCATTAGGCAAATTTCAACAATAAAAAATGAATGCAACAACAAAATATGGTTGTAACACAAGAACCAACCATGTTGCAATTCAACTAAAAGACTTTACAGAAGTATGAAGTTATCAAATTATATCATGCAAAGTTAAGCCAAAGCTCAAGGATAAAAAATAATTAATGTAATAGATTGCATGATGACATGCAATAGCTCCAGTTGGGGGGTATGTTGGGCCTTGAAATTGTCATTCACTTCCATTACATTTTCACTTATATTTCCATATTGTCACTTTCACTTCACCTCTATTTCATTACATTTACCTTACCATTATCATTATTGAATCACATTTATGTTTTTCCAAACTTTATTAATTCTTAGCATTTTTAAATGAATTTATGGTTAAAAATTAGAAAATAATGTGCATATGCTTATACCTAACAAATGGGATGAGATTGTTGACATGTGTAGGTCAAAAGGAAGCTTCTAAAAGACCCTTATGTGGCCTCCCAAAACCAAATTCAAATTTGAGTGGAGAAGATCATGGGATCATAAGGATATGTGTCTCATTTCCTATTTGTATTGAAACTCTAAGAAGACATGTGTCTTATCATTTCCTATTTTGATTGTAACTCTGGAGATATAGGGAGAGATTCATGGACCTTCACTAATGAGGTAGCTTCTCATCTTTTTGTATAAATAGGGGAAGTTTTCTCCTATCATTTTTATGTGTAAAGTTGGGGAATTGCTCATGTTTTGAATAAAGAAGAAGGCTTGCATTTGGAGCTTCTCAACTTTCCATCCTCATACTTTTGGATTGGCCATCTACAATGTGTGAGATTTATTTGTTTTCATAGATTAAGATTTATTTGCTTTCATAGATTAAGATTTATTACTTTCTTAATTACTGTGTAATCTTATGCTAATCAAAGCATCTCAAGAAAAGAATTTTCTCTTTTCCAAAATTGGATTGTGTTTGAAGCATTGGAGCATACAGTGATCTTAGTTTTCCTTTACATGTTTTTACAATGCTTTCTTAGGATTAAGTTTTACATTCACTGTTTAATCTTATGTAGAGCATTTCAAGAAGGTAGTTCTTCCAAAATTGATTGCTTGAGGCATTTAGAACAGACAGTGATTTAGTTTCCTTTCTCATGCTTTTATCATGATTTTTAGATTAAATTTCTTATCTATTGTGTCATCTCTAGGGAAAATTTTAAGAACCACCCTAAATTTATATGTATAATAAATGGGCTAATCCCCATGATACATAGGAAAAATGGGAGGCGATTTTATCAATAATATAATATGTATATATAATTTTTTTGGCGAATCTCTCACCAGATTATATTATCTTGTACAGTGATGGAGAATCTTTCACTGAATTATAAAATCATGTAAGATCTTGGCAAATCTTTTACTAAATAATAAAACATTGTGAAGTCTTGGTGAATGTTTTGTTAAAGTATGAAACCATATATGATAATAAGAAAACATATTTATTAAACTGTAATATACTAACATACATGTTTGGAAAAAAGAAACATAATTTTCTCTTCCTACAAACAATGTTCCAAGTTTCAGTGGCCGTGTTTGTCAAGGTTCTTGCAATACACTCTTTCATATCCTTCTATTATTTTTTATAATATTCCACAACAAAGTTCTTGTAGGTGTTGATATTGACCATGAGTTCTGTCAAGGTAGGAGAGATTAATCTTTTCTCTACAACTTTTTTCAAGCTACCACTTTTTTCAAGTTATCAAATTTCTTTCTTATTCCATAGACTCCAACTGCGAGATAAAAAAAACAAAAAAACAAAAACAAAAAAAAAAAACAAAAAAACAAAAAAAACATCAAGTTTGTTTACCCCAACAAGCCAACAAGTAACAAGCCCCAACTATATTATATAAGAAAGTATTAGGTATCCCAAAGGCTTGAAGGGGATCTAATTGAAATAAGTGACCATTGTGAGAAGCCTTCCAATCAATATATGAATATATAAATGTAAATTTATTATTATTTTAATTGGAAATCTTCAATTAAATAATAAAATTTAATTACGTCTCTCCCAATCTAAATTGCTTATTAACATAATTCACTACCCTTATACATCTCACATTTTTTAACAGCGTTGTAACATGTAGATTAATTTCCTTTTTGGTGAACAATCTCCACCTTTGAGGAAAATATGGTGCAATGGCTCCAACCCCTACAGATCATTAGGACAAACTAAGAATAGCACAGAAAATGAAAGGTTGTACAATCCAGCCTATTTTTCAAACAACTAATCTAACATCAGTACCTAAACTTTTTCATGAAGATATCATATTGAGAATGTTTGAAAAATGGTGGGAAATCTTCTGCGAGGGTGATGCGGAAAGAGTGATAAGGATTCACTGTTTTGAATTTTTTTTTGTTAAATCAGAAAAACCAATATTAATGGAGATATTGGTATTTTTTACTAAATTTTGTGAAGTGACTAAATGTAGCTTTAACAATTCACCTTAAGATGTTTTTACAATATAATTTCCTAAGTCTATTTAATATCTTCATTATCATAAAAACCAACCTATATCCATCTTAACTCCACGTCAACCACTCTTAGAGGGATGAAATCTATTTATCCCTCTAAGCGTAGACCCAGAATTAAGATGGATCTAAGATGATAGAATTTCCCCTTTAAATAGTCTATGCTCACATGAATACCATGGTATTACCATGGGTCAATACCATAGGTTATCATATACGTGGAGCTTAAAAATTACTATTAGTAATTTATAGAAATTAATAATTGATTTTTATTTTATTTTTTATTTTAACCAAGTTAAAATGTTTAACATACATTAAATTACAACATCCATTTTTACTCTTGATCCACCAAGCCCCAAGAGGGATCAAATATTTTTTCACTCTATGCTAGTTTGCATATCACGATATTTGATCCCTCTCGGGGCTTAGTAGATCCAGAGTAAAGATGGATCTATGTTGGTTTAATTCCCCCCTTTAAATAGGCTACATTCCACGTGAATACCACGGGTCAATACCATGTGCCATTTTTATTATTAGTATGTAGATCCAGAGTGATCTATGTTGGTTTAATTCCCCCCTTTAAATAGGCTACATTCCACGTGAATACCACGGGTCAATACCATGTGCCATTTTTATTTTCATTAATACTAATATTAGGGTTAATAATGTTTTTTTCATGGTATTAATAATAATCTAGCCCATGGTATTTGGCACATAGTATTTTGCCCATAGGTTTCACCTAAATATAACGCATTTTTTGAGTGTCCTTAAATATAAGGTGACTTATGGAGTAAATATAAAAAAAATGTTTTATTTATTTACCATACCTCTCGTTTATTTATATTTTTATTAATTTACCATACCTCTTTTACAAATATGGTATTTGGCCCATAGGATTCACTTAAATAAAACCTCTTTTTTGAGCCTTCATAAATAGAAAGAGGGTTATGGACTAAATATAAAAAGAGGTTTTATTTATTTACCATACCTCTAGTTTATTTATATTTTTATTTATTTACCATAACTTTTGAGTAAGTATACAAAGAGGTTTTGTTTATTTACCATACCTCCACTTTATTTATATTTTTATTTGTTTACACCTTTGCATTTATATAAGGTGACTTATGGAGTAAATATAAAAAATGTTTTATTTATTTACCATACCTTTCATTTATTTATATTAATTTACCATACCTCTTTTATAAATATGGTATTTGACCCATAGGATTCACTTAAATAAAACCTATTCTTGAAAATTAGGCAAATGGAAGGTTGTAACTCCTAATTTCAAGGGCTAAATTTACCTTTTTTACCCTCTCCCTTAAAATAAGGTGGGCTAACCTCCATACCTAATTTTTTTATAAAAAATTTGAGGTGATTTGTAAAAATGTACTATGATACAAAATATTCACCCACTAAAAATTTAAAACCCCTTAATTTTGCCCCTAAAATTTTCCATAGTCATCTCATGTTGAGCATTTCAAGAAGGTAACCCTTTCGGCATTGATTGCTTAAAAACATTAGATTACACACAATAGGGATTCAGATTTTGAGAGCTCCGATAAGCTCGGATCGGATCCGCGCAGCACTCTGCGAGACCTAGCCCCCGCACCGTCCCTCCTGGTGCTGCGATCGGTTACAGTAGCGGCCCTGGGCAGCCATGCCTGGTGATGGGGAGGCAGATCCTCCCCCCCTCCCTCCAAAAGTCATAGAGTTTCAGAAAATAATAGAAGCATGCAACAGACGCCCCCCTTCTGCTCAACAACAGAAATTCGTCAAGAAAAAAGATTGCATTCCCACGGTGGCTCTCCCCGAGGAAGAAACTTGCCGCTCGGCTCTGAATCTAGCAGATAGAGGGCTCATAGGACAGTTCACCGGCCTTTGGCCATCGCCCAAATCTGTAGAAGACTGGATCAAGAGAAACTGGATCCCTCTGATCAAGGAAGGAATTAAATCTTACTTCGTAGGCAAAGGCTTCTTTGTATTTGTCTTTGAATCAGCAGAAGATCGGAGCCTCATCTTCAGGAACGGGCCATATTTTATGGGGCCACAGGGATTATACTTAAATAAATGGTCTCCAGATTTCGATCCGACCCAGGATGTCCCCTCTGCGGTTCCAGTATGGGTGCGGCTTCCCCATCTCCCCCTGCATTGCTGGAGCCAGAAATCCCTCCAAATCATCGGCAACTCTCTGGGCAAATACATTGATCAGGCTGTAAGGAAAGACCAATACTCCTGCGCCCGAATATGCGTGGAAGTAGATCTGGAAGAAGGACTACCTGAAGCAATAAAACTCACTGTGGCAGGATGGTCCCATATTCAAGAGCTGGATTATGAGCAGATCCCCTTTAAATGCAGACACTGTCACGGCTATGGCCACTTCGCAAAACACTGCAAGAAAAAATCGGAAGAACAGAGCCATCCCCCCAAGGGAGATCAATGGACCACAATCCAGAAAACGGGCAATGCAAAAGCAACAGGGAAAGGAGCCACAAAGGGGAACAATCAAGGAAAACCCAGCAAAGAAAATGAAACCCAGCAGAAATCGGATGAGATCTCAAATCCTGAAGAAGCCTCTCCTTCAGAACCCCCAGAAACGGATCTGATCATACCAGCACAGGCCGAAGAACCACAGGCAAATAAAGAGCGAGGTGGAGAAGTACCGCATGACTCCCCTCAGGGCAGCCCCTCCAGGCTCTCATATGCAGATATAACAAAGAAGAAAAAATTGCCAGAACCTTCAGACTCCTCAGAGGAAGAGACCTACGAGAGACCCTCGAAGAAAGCAGGCAGGAAGACCCACAAAGCAGTCAGGGAGGAGGAAGCAGAGCGTCTCAAAATGCAAGGCAGCCAATCTACAATAGAGATGACCATAGGAAGAAATACTAGAGGAAGATCCACCAAGGGAGGATTCCCAAACCCCTCGCCAGGTAAATAATGAGAATAGTCTCTTGGAACTGTAGAGGCCTGGGGACTCAACCAAAAACTGAAGCCGTCAAAGATCTAATGAAAATAGAACCCTCAGACATCCTCCTACTCCAAGAGACCAAAATCGATGGGCAAGCTCTCAAGGATATCAGCAAATCTAAATGGAAAAAGAATGAAGGTATAGCAGTCAGCTCAAGGGGAACCTCGGGAGGCGTTGCAACTCTCTGGTCGGAAGATCAGTTTCATCTGGCAAACTCCCATGAGACGCAACATTGGATCTTCACGGAGCTCAAGCATCTAGAAAGTAAGTTATCTATAGCCTTATTCAATTTATATGTACCTGTTAACTATGCAGAAAAAAGAGACTGTTGGAATACTCTCTCGGCCTTTTTAGATCAGCACTCCCTAAAAAATATTGTCCTGGGAGGAGATCTCAACTTAGTCATGAAGCCTAAAGAAAAAAGGGGGGGAAACAGCAACAGAGATCAGATGCTCCCTTTGGTAGAGGAAATAATGCAACAGTGGGATCTTCTAGATTTTGCCCCGGTGAGAGGCAAATATACTTGGACAAATAATAGAACTGGGCCTGAACACATCGCTGCCCGGCTGGACAGATTTCTAATTCAAAGCTCCCTGCTGATGGAAAAACTCCTCATATCAACAAAAATTCTCCCCAAGCTCTCCTCGGATCACAAGCCTATCCTTCTCCTTTTGGCCCCTGAAGAAGATCTTGGGCCCATTCCCTTTAAATTTAATCCTCTATGGATCGAAAAAGAAGGGTTCATGGACACTATCCAATCAGCTTGGGATATCCCCATCAATGGACCACCAAGTTTCGTGTGGGAGCAAAAATTAAAAGCCACCAAACAAGCTCTTAAGAAGAGTCTAAGGAACCTTCAGAACCCCACCACCCATCAGAGAAAAATCGATGTCCAGCAGCTGGAAACCTTGCAAATAGGTATGGAAGGGCTTCACATCACCCCGGAAATTTTAAATAAAGAAGCTGCCTTACAAAGAAACATCCATCAATCCATCAGAAGGGAAGAAGAGCACTGGAGACTTAAATCTCGCAGCCTCTGGTTAAAGGCAGGAGACCGAAATACTTCCTTTTTCCACCGACAATACAAAGGCTGCCTATCTCGGAATCATATTACAGAGATCAAAAATGATGAAGGGCAGATCTGTAATAAATTTGACCAAATAAAAATTGCAGCTGAAAACCATTTCAAAGATCTATATGGCACAAGGCATGAAGGAAGCAAAGAAGATACTGAAAATCTACTCTCGCATATTCCTCACCTCATCAACCATGAGGACAATCAGGCATTACTGAAACCAGTATCTGAAGAAGAAATCATCAAGGTTATTTGGGCAATGGACTCAGATAAGGCCCCTGGGTCGGACGGCTTCACAATTCACTTCTTCAAAGTCTGCTGGGACATCATCAAAACAGACCTGCTGAAAATGATACATGGATTCTTTGGGAAAGCCAAGATTGGGGGAGGCATCAACTCCACCTTTCTTGCATTAATACCAAAAGAGGTCAATCCAGAAACATTTGGCAGGTTCAGGCCCATCTCCCTATGCAATGCCTCCTATAAAATTCTGTCAAAAATCATGGCAAATAGAATCAAACCCCTTCTCGACAAACTAATATCCAAAGCCCAAGGGGGGTTCATCAAAGGCAGACACATCTTGGATAATATCATCCAAGTGCAGGAAGCTATCCACTCCAGCAAACAGAGGAAAGAGAAGGGCATGCTGATCAAGCTTGATATGGCGAACGCATTTGACAAAGTCAACCATGCCTATCTCCTCCAAGTCCTACGAGCCTTCGGCTTCCCTCCTCAGTTCATCAATCTCATCAAAGCATGCATCTCATGCCCTTGGATTGCCCCCATGGTCAACAGTCGTCCAGCATCCTTCTTTCAAGCTCACCGCGGATTAAGGCAAGGCTGTCCTCTCTCACCTTTCTTGTACATTCTTATGGCCGATTCTCTCAGCAGGAAGCTGGCTGCGGAAATGAACACAGGTGACCTCCCAGGAATCTGAATCGCAAATGCTCTAAACCCAATGAATCATGCTCTCTTTGCAGATGACTCTATTCTTCTAGGAGGAGCCTCCACTAGAATAGCAGTCAATTTTGATGCTGTTTTAAAAAGCTATTGTAGAGCTTCAGGAGCTGTGATAAATGACAGGAAAAGCTCGATTTTCGGATGGAATGTGAGCCAGCACAACCTCAATAATATAGCCCAGATCCTAGGATTTGAGTGCTTCGCCCAATGGGACAGCATTAAATATCTAGGCTTACCCCTCACATCTAGAGTCAATAACAGATCTCTATGGCAGGGGGTCATTAGCAAAATTAAAGACAAGATTAACTTCTGGGGAGGCTATTGGCTAACCAAGGGAGGGAAAGTCATCCTTCTCAAATCCGTCTTATCTGCTCTTCCCATTTATCAAGCCTCCTTTCTTGTGGCCCCGAAACACATCATGGAGCATATCTCTTGTCTTCTAAGAGACTTTCTCTGGAAAGGAGGCAGAGGCAATCAAAATAAAATCCATCTGGCAAACTGGGAACTAGTCAAGCGGCCAATTCTGGAAGGCGGGCTCCAGATCAGAGATCCTGCTCTTTCGAACCTGTCACTTGGATGCAAGCTCCTGTGGAAAATACATTCAGATCCAACTCATCAGATCAGCGAAACATTCATCGCCAAATATGCGCAGGGGATCCCTCTCAGGTACCTAACAGCAAATAACACAACAGCAGGCACAAATACCTGGAACCTCTGTAGGAAAAGCATGAGCAGCTTCAGCAAACATCTATACCGCATCCCGGGCAATGGGGAAAAGACCCTCCTCTGGAAAGATCGCATAATGAACAGGCCTCCACTCAGCTCCCAAGCAGAAATCCGGGACATCAGAAACTGGCTCCACGATGCAGGAATAAGAAAGCTGAACGACATCTCTGAGTGGGACAGCAGAGGGAACTGGGTTGGATGGGCAATCCCTCCTGTGCCAGAGCAGCTTCAACATCAAACCGAAATTCTCAAATCTCTGCTCATAAATGCAGCGCCAGTACACCGCAACATCGCAGACAGATGGGGATGGGGTGAAACCGGGTTTTACACGCCATCTTTGGGTTACTCTGCCCTTCAGATCAAAAAAGACAGCATGAGAACACCATCGTTCTGGAAACAGGTATGGAATGCCAAGGGACTTCCCAAAGTTAATTTCTTCTTTTGGATCCTCATGCAAAATAAACAGCTCACAGGGGACAATTTGTCAAAGCGAAACTTTGCTGGGCCTCACAGATGTGCAATGTGCAAAAACTCAGGAGAAACAGCTTCCCATCTGTTTATTGACTGCATTTTTGCCAAAGAAGTTTGGACTCTAACTCTTCTTGGACTGCCCGTCTCCCTGCCCCAGCACAGCTCCATAGCAGACCTCTTTTCCGGATGGCTCCAATACTACCCTCAATCCATTCCAAAGAAATCCTTGTGGCTACATATATGGCTTTCCATTCCCAAATTTGTTTGCTGGGAAATTTGGCTTGCGCGGAATGACTCAATTTTCAATAATACCTCTCGCTCCCTTGCAAAAACCGCCTCAATTGCCAAAGGACTTCTTATTGAATCTGTCCTCCAGCATTCTCAATTCTCTGAATCCTCCCTTCTTCCCTCTGAAAAGGCATGGCTGAACCTCCACAGCCCCTGTCCCCCTAGCAAAATCCGTCCCCTTCCCCCTCCTCTCCCCCCTCCTCCTTGGAAAATCAGAGAATCTGAAGCGGCCTTTCAAAACTGGTGGAAGATCCAAAACACAACCTCAATCTTCTTTGACGGTGCCTCCAAAGGAAATCCGGGGGTTGCGGGAGCTGGAGGAGTCATTTACTTCGCTGACAATCTAAGGAAGGCCCACTTCTGCTGGGGGCTCGACATCTCCACAAACAATCAAGCAGAGCTTCTTGCCCTCACAAAAGCTTGTCAAATAGTCCAGGACGAAGGCATCAAAGAATGCCAAGTATTCGGAGACTCTGAAATCCTCATCAGGAAGATCAACTCAGAAGAGAAGTTCAACAATGCAATCCTCAACAAGTCCCTGAACAGACTAAAGCTAATCCTGCAAGATTTTACCTCCTTTAAAATATTCCACATCCTCAGAAGTTTGAATAAGGAGGCAGATGAAATGGCAAACAAAGGCTGCCTATTGGCTCCGGGAACTCTCAACTACAATGGCAACAGTGATATCTCAAATTGCATTCCTTAGCACAAGGGCAGATCAGATCAAGAAGCAGGAAGACTGGAGTAATCACTCTGCACAGGCTCGAGAAGAATTTGTTTGATATTTCTGGCACATTACCTGTAACTGGCCACACCAAAATGAGCACAGATAACTCTGGGGTTTTTATTTCAATCTCAACACACAGGGAAGGCGCAGCCAGGAAAAAAGGGAGGCCTGCAAGCTCAACATCTGAACAGAGGAGCCTAGTTTCTTGATTCGGAAGGTGGCACAAGCACCTCTCCTCGACATCCAGATGACTCACACGACATCCGCAACGAGGACGACTCTGCAGTCCGAAAAGGTCCGGATAGCAAATCGGATAGCTCACTGCCAGCGCCATTGAGCTAGGCTGCAGGGCTCCTCAGCGGAAAGCAATGGCCAGAGACAGATATTAATCGCCCTCAACAGCCAGCAATCCACCGTCCCAGATTCCACAACGTCTTCCAGCTAAATCCACAACAAATCTAATCTCTTTGCCGGTAATGAGCAGAGCTCTGAGAGGCCCAGGCATTTTCTCAGGCTCGCAGAATCCTATAAGGCTGGAAATAGGAAAGGAAAGCATTGTAATTAAGCTGAATAAGCCTCGGTTCACCCACATTTTTAAATAAATGATACCCGTTACCGTTAAAAAAAAAAAAAACATTAGATTACACAGTCATTGCAATTTTTTACATGTTTTCTTTTACATGCTTTCTTTATGCTTTCCTAGATCATGTTTTCTTTCATTTAAATTCATTAGATTTTGTCCATTAACATTTAAAGATTTCATCTAGAAGAATAACTTTCATTTCTTAGATTAATTTCCCTAGGCATACGAAACAAAACCCCAAAACAACATAAAAACATACTCAACGAAGTAAGAAACAAGGTTAACTAAGCACATATTATGCACCACACTTCATCAGTTTACTAACCTCAGTTAATAATTTATGTTAGCAATTTAAGACATTAAATTAACTGAACATGTAGTATAGAAGAGAAAGTTTAGAAGAAACTAATGAGCATAAGTAAACATTATTTCATTAGCTTAGGAAGACATAAACATAACTATGAAAACTAGATAACAGAGCTTGAAAAACAAGAATTCTGCATATTTCACTGAAAGGAATCCATAGAAAGAAGAGATATCATGTGGATGAAGATATTTTAACCATTAAAATAGAAATAGAACGAATTACAGACACCATGAACTCACTAGGATAGAGTTCCTTGAAAATAGCTGCAACATGTCTCTGTATTAGCTGAAAAGATGATTACATGCCAGCCACCTTCACAAAAAGTTCAACCCTTCTCTCTAAAAGATAAATCATACATATAGACTCTCCTAGACCACTTGCCCACCTTTAGGAGTCGAATTACTTGGTGGAGGAGCTAACTCCAAGATTCTCTCAGCCAACAGGTGAGAGTGAGAAGGTAAAACTCAAACACTTCATGGAGAGTTTGTTTAGGAGTTTGCTTCTTTTATGAGGCCTAATAAACATAAAAAACAACCTATGATGTACATTTATTCATGCCTACCACCTAGCCTAGAAACTAGTGCCATTACATAGAGAATCTTGACTTTGACTAAGTCAATTTAGAAACTATAAATTTTACACAGTGAAATTTACAAATTAAAACACAAAAAAGTGCAGAAGCGCAGCGCTGATTTGAGCTGATTGTGAGGTGCCTTCAAAGGGTCAAAATGAAAAACTGAGAGAATGATCAACTAGCCCTTCAAGTCTAGTTTCTAGAACAGTTTGAATTTCTAAATTTGGACCATGAGAAGGCTTTCAAAAATCCATTCGCCCAAGGTCGCCCTAGAAGCACAACGCCTGTCAAAAAATGGTCTAGAATGCTAGTTTTTTGCCACTTTTTTGCATTTTTCTCCAAAATTAAGTCACCTATGAAAAATATGAGAAAATGGGTTTTTAGAGGATGGAAAGAGATTTCCAAAAATGTATACCTTTCCTCAAATGGAGGCCTGAGGAAAATGCACTGTGCTTCTGGAGCAGCTGATTTTCTGAATTTAGCCCAAAAATTCTCAAAATGCTCGGAATTTTCTCAAAATTGGAAGGAATGTGTAAAAATACATTTGTTAAACCTTCATAGATGCTTCAGCAAGAATCTCCAAGTTTTCCCCATCGTTTTGGTATTTTTTGGCTTTCTTAAGCTTGTTTTCAAGCTATTTAACCTTGGCATTGGCAATCATGTTTTGAGCTTGGTAGTGGTGTGCCATATGTCTGAGCAACTGATTATCCTTGTTTGCCTTCTCAAGCAGCTTCTCCAAGTGTTGATTCACCCTATTGAGCCAATACTCCTTGTCTTGATTGACCTTAAGAGCAATCCTATCCTCTAGGTCTAGGTCTTCATTTAAGAGAATGTGTTCTTCCTCTTCTTGCAATACCTTCTTTAGGCCCCTTGTTCTTGGCCTTTTCCTCTTTCATGATCAAATCCTTTTCTTTGAGCTGAATATTCTCCTGTTCAAGGAATGATATAACATATTTTTCTCTTTCCAAATTGATTGCTAGCTCCTTGATTTGATAGTCCTTCTCTCTGATTGTCTGTTGCATGATTGAAGTCTGATCTTCCGCCTCTAAATCAATAAGCTCAAACTCATGCTCAACTGTGTCTTTATCCTTTGCTGTCGATCCCTGTTTTGTTGATGAAGAAGGCTTGGCCCCTTTCTCACCATGAGAAGCAAACACAAGTCCTTTTCATCTCTCGTATGTTTTGGTCACCTCAGGTCTAGGTGCCTTGGGAACCTCCTTTGATTTGTTTGATAACCCTACTTCCATAGGTTGTGCTGATGTGTCTTGGTGATGGCTTGGTGAAGCAATATCATTTCATTTTTGAAACCCTAGATGATAGGAAAGGGGAAAAAACAGTGAGGGATGAGTGAAAAATGAAATGATGGGTAGGTGGAGTTGATAAAATGGTAAAGGAGGTTTGAAAGAGGTGGATATGGATTATGGAAAAATTATGAAAATGAGTGGAAGAGAAATGAAGGAACAATGTGCTTGTAAAAGGGAAAAAACAGAGCTTTTAGGGAAAGTGCCCAAAACCCCTAGGAATGAACTAGGGTTTCAATATTAGTGAGGTAATTTTGTGTCCTGAGGTTGATTGAGTGGTTTACATGGCATATCAAACATGTATAAAGGTGTAGGGTAAAATTTTACATGTTAAAAAACAAGAAAGGAAAATGGCCATCATCAACCCTATCATTTTTGCATGAGAAATTCGTTGAAAAACCCTAATTGAAGAAATCTTTGCATGAATTTATTTTGCAAATTAAAAAGGTAAGTAAGGTGTTGTGCTTACTTGCAGCTCACCTTAGGATTGAAATAAAACATGTGAAAAAGCTTAAAAATTGAATTTGGGTGAGTTTCAGGCAATTTTAGTTACTCTGGCCCAACCGTAGCGCATTGTTCCTCAGCGCAGCGTCAGGGCTCCAAGCGCAGCGCAGTCTTCCTGAGCGCAGCGGCGTTCTTCCAAACCGCTTTTCGGGGCCTTGAACTGATGCAAATGGAGAGTTTGATAGCTCGTTGGAATGTTCTTGAAGTTTGTTATAAGATAGACTCCTCCAGCATGCAATTCGGACACTCCATTACGTAGAAAAATTGATTTTCCCAAGGTCACTCCAAACAACAGGGTGTCTCTAACAAAAGAGCAACTCCAACGTAAACAACACTTTCGGATGCCTTCCACTAGTCCAAATCATGATCTGAAGGTACCATTGGAAAGCTTGTGATGTCTGCTACACCATAGAGGCCTTAATCACTGCCAAAACTTGTTCCAAACCCCTAAACAATTGTCTTCAAGTCAATCTGTCGAGAAGTGCAGCAACTCTCTCGTAACAAGTGTATTTTGGGAATTTCTTTCAAATCATAACCCCTGTGCTTAAAATGAAGGAGGTGTTTGTTACTTCGTGTATAATGGACACAAACCTCGTTCACTTTTGTAAAATCCTTCTCCATTTGGTCGGAAACATATTTTGAAGCAAACATGTCCCTATGAGAAATGATGAGGCGAGGCAGTGTACTGCAACATTGTCTTATTTGAAATAAAACATTACCTTTACCTTTATTTTTCTTTCCCTAAGTTGATAACTCCCTTTACCCACTGGATTACATGATGGACATGCTTTTGTTTTTACCTATGGTATCATGATGACACATGGAGTGAAACCCTATACCATGACCTAAAATGAGGAATTTAACAATTTCATGACCCAAGACACTTAAATGAAGATATGATACCTCGAAGAAGACAATGACCATGATGAGTGATGAAGACCATGAGTGAGTGAAGGGAGAAGGAGTGACCTAGACACAACAACCAATGACCAAATTGTTATTTGAAGATTCACTGAAATGACAAAAATTTGACTTGACACCCTAACAAGCATAGTAAAAGCACATTTGATCCAGGTGACAGGCTAAAAAGACTGACACTAACACAAGCAATTGCAACATATTAGATAAATATCAATGTTAGAAAGGGAATGCACTGATGATTTTTACATATTAAACATTAGAGCTTATCATATTGAAGAGGATGTTGAAAAGGTTGGTCTCACCGAGGATGGTTGAAGATGCTCATCAAGCTACTTTTAAAGGAGAAATGAAGATAGCAAGAAAACATAGTTAGAAAAGTAGATGAAGAATTTGTGCAAGGGGAAAAAGACAACAAAGTGGTAAAGGAACATTTAAATCCTTAATAGAGGAAGGTGGAAGTTCAAGTAGTCAATTATTAACAATAGGACTTGACACTAGAGGAATAATACCTTTCCCAAGAGGTATAGGTAGAGGCAACGATTATTAGCCTAGATGCTACATATGTGGAAAATTGGGAAATATGTCATTAGAATGTCCATAAGGTAATCCAACAAGTCAAATAAGTGCACATGTGAAAGAAGCAAGAGAAAAAAGTGTAAATTCAACAACAACTAAAGAAACCACTAAAGCAGGAGAATCGTTATTGATCAAGAATTTTGTTTTGATAAGAATGAAGAAAGAAGCAAAGGAGTTAGAAAAGAAGAAAAACTTGTTCAGAATTGTATGCAAGTGAAATGATAAGGGTTGAAAAATTATTATTGATAGTGCTAGTACAAATAATTTTATTTCTACTAAGATGTTACAAAACTTATTTTTGAAGAGAATAACATTCCCTAATCCTTATAAAGTATCACAATTGGAAAAAAGACAACAAATTTTGGTGAATGAACAATGCAAGATGGAGTTCTAGATTGGTAGCTAGAAGGATGACATATACTGTGACATAATTCCAATGGATGTATTTCATATTTGTTGGGAAGAAAATGGTAGTATCGTAGAAATATTATTCATTATTGTAGGAGGAACACATATACACTTGACAAGAATGGTTAGAAACATGTCTTGTTACCTTTGCAAGATGAAGGAGTAAAGGAAGAAGTTTGTCCTAGTGTGTTGTTAATGAGTGGAAAAGAGCTACTGCAAGAAGTAAAGAAAGAAGAATTACATTTTTCTTTGCTTGGTAAACCCAAGGTAAATATTACTAACACAATATTAGATGTTTTTCCTAAAAAATTAAAACTATTATGTTGTATGAATTTACTGATATTATTGTTGATTATTTCCTAAGTAATTTACCTCCAATTGGAAGCAGTAGTCAACAAGGAATGTTTGAGTCCATGTGTTGTTCTTACAATACTCAGCCCAAATAACGATGGAGGATGGAGAATGTGTATTAATTCCAAATCCATCAATAAAATAACAATCAACTACATATTTCCACTTTCACACATTAATGATTTAATTGCTTTTTTAAGTGGTGCCAATAATTTCATTAAAATTAATATAAAGAGTGGATGTCATCATACTAGGATTAGAGAAGGGGTTGAGTGGAAGACAAATTTCAAAACAAAATAATGGATTTTATGAATGGTTAGTGATTCCTTTTGGTCTCACTAATGCCCATTGCACTTTCATGAGGTTTCCAAGGCATTTACTAACATGTTTGTTATAGTTTATCTAGATAATATTTGGTATATAGTCAAACGAAGGAGGACCATTTGAAACATCTCAAATTAGTCTTAAATACCTTCTAATGAGAGAAATTATTCATTAATTTGAGGAAATTCAATTTTGTGAAGAATAAATTGGTATACTTGGGTTTTGTTATATCTGAAGATGGTTTGCAAATGGATCAAGATAAAGTTAAATCTATCATTAATTGGATTGTTACGGAAAATGTCTTTGGGGTGAGAATATTTCATGGCTTAGGAATATTTTATATAAATTTTATTATAAAATTTTGTAGAATTTGATCTCATATTATAAATACAACGAAGGAAGGCAAACAACCATTCAAATTGCCTATAGTAGCTAAACACAATTTCATATTGTTAAAGAAAAACATAATGGAACAACTTGTCTAGGCCTTCCCAAATTTTAATAGATTTTTTCAAGTTAAGACAGACGCAAGTGAAATTGTTATTGGAGTTGCTTGAGTTAGGAGGGAAAACCAATTTTCATTTTAGTGGAAAATTGAATGAAGAAAAATAGAAATATTCCTCTTATGATAAAGAATTTATGCCATAATTCAAGCCTTAATGAAATAGAGAAATATAGTTCAAGCCTTAATGAAATAGAGAAATTATCTAATGCCCAAGGAGTTTAATTTGTATGCTCATAATCATGCTTTGTAGTTTATCGAAAGTCAACCAAAGTTGAATCAAAGACATGCCAAGTGGGTAGAATTTCTGCAAAATTTTACATTTTTATTAAGCCCACAATTGCTACATCAATCAAGGTAGTTGATGCATTAAGTATAATTAATTTAAGTTTAAATAAATTTCAAGTTAACTTTTTTGGGTTTGATGAGTTAAAAGAGATGTAAATAGGTCATGCAAGTGTTTTAAGGATACATATGCAACCCATGAAAATGTTGTTAGCAATAATAAAACTTAATGGTTGAGTTATATGGTTTAAGAGGGAGTGTTTATTAAAGATAAAAATATTTTCATACCAAAATGCTCAGTGAGAGACAATTTGGTAAAGGAAAAGCATATTGGGGGATTTTATTCAGACAAGATAAAACAACTGATTTCTTGAATGTCTTTTATTTTTAGCAAGGTATGCAAGCTAATGTAAAATATGTTTTGACAGGTACAGAGTATGTCATCATGCAAAAGGAAGGACTCAGAATGTAGGTCTATATAAGCCATTGTTGATTCTAGGTAGACCATGGGACTTTGTATGTATGGATTGTGTTTTGGGGTTGCCTAAAGCACAATTTGATAATTATACTATTTAACGTATTGTGGAAATATTTTCAAAGGTTTCACATTTCATAGCTTGTAAAAATATTAGTAATGCAACTAATGTTGCTAATTTTTTTTAAGAGAGATTGTATGGTTGCATGGTTTTCCGAAAAGTATTATTTTAGATAGATATAAAACATTTGTAGGCAATTTTTGGAGAAAATTGTGTAAGAAATTAGGGTGTAACTTGAATTTCAATTCAACATACCACCCATACACTAATGGAAAAATATAGATGGTAAAGAAATGCTTGGAAAAATTCTTGAGAAGATTGGTAAGTGAGCATCCCAAACAATGGGATTAAGTGATTGCTCAGGTTGAGTTTGCATATAATGATTAACCCAATAGAAGCACATCAATGAGTCGATTTCAAATATTATATGCCATGCATCTGAGAAAAATGTATGAGTTAACAAATTTGGGAAAACAAGAAAACAAAAATGTTTATGGTGAATACATTGCAGCAAGCATGCAAGAATTGTACGAAATAGTTAAGAAGCAGTTACAAGAGAACACCAACAAGTATAAATAAATAATAGATATGATAACAAGATAACTAGACTTTGAATTTGGTTACCTAGTGATGGCGTATCTTAGGAAGGAAAAGTTTCCTACATGGACATACAATAAATTAAAACTTACAAAAATTGGAATATCTAAGATTTTAAGAAAAAAGTCTTGTAATACTTGTGAGTTACAACTCCCAATTAGTATTGGGATTTTACAATTTTCATTTTTGTCGATATGTGTTCGTTCAAGGAGACATAAAGTGTCATAGGAAATGAGCCTGCAAGTGATGAAGATCAGACTAGAAGATAGAAGAAACAACACCAAAATAAATTCAGAAAGTGATTGAAATATTGTTGGATCGAAGGACAACTAAGATAACCAACGTAAATAATATTTTCAGTATTTGGTCAAATTGAGGAACCAACCAATAGAAAATGATACTTGCATGACTGTAGTAGAAATTTCCAAGTATGGCACAAATGTTGAAGACCTCGTGAATAATTATTTTCTACCCCACAAGTCTGATGCAGGAGCATCTACCAATCAAAACCTCTAATTGATAATATTAGGTCAATCTATTTACTAAAGGAAGTTGGTTTCCTTAATTTTATTTAAATTATAACATTTTTAAAGTTATAAATCCAAAAAATAATACTTGTTGCTAGAGATGATAAGATGAGTGTCATTTAGTTGCTATGAAAATGGATAGACGAAGCCATATTAAGATTTTTTTAGATTATTTAGAAAAATAGATTAAGCTTCTTGAGTTTGGGTTGGAGAGCTCTATGTAATACGTTTTTCAATATAATCAGGAGAAAGTGAAAGATGTTGAGTTTTTGAGAGTGTGAATGATGTGTAAGAGAGGAAGACTGTAGGAAGACTATTAATATGTAATCTTCCCCTTCAACTTGAATTAATATATTGTCTTTGTATAGGATGTTGTGTTTGTGCACATTGTGTTGAGTTGAGTGCATACCATTTTGGTTTTATTTATCTATTGTATGAAGAATTTATTATCGAAGTATGTATTTCCTAGGTTTAATTCCAGGGTCAGAACTTAAAATATGGGTAACAACAGAGTTTGAAGGTTTCTAGACCATACCGCACCCAATTTCTTATAATTAAAATCTTTGATAGAACTAGATATTTTATTTTTTCAATTTTTTTGTTAACTAATGGAGATGAGAAAGTGTTCATCATACATTTCCATCAATCTAAATTGGTAAGGGTTTCGAGTTGCAACAATAGTTCGAACAATGAGTCTTCAACTAGATTTTTTATTATATTTGATAATCCAAACTACATAGAATCCATTTTGAACTTATCTGAATGTTATTACATTAATCCAAATACTAAACTTTCGATCAATGAGAATAATTATATGATTCATAAATTACGGTGGATATTCTACTGGAAAATTCATCATAACAGATCTGATACAGCGATATTTAAAAATAAAAATAAAAAAACTTACATTTTCATAGTTTTATTTCTCTTTAGATTTTTAGATATGTAGACTATTGTTAATTATGTAGTATGAAAATTAAAATTATGCCAAAAATAGAGAAAAATGAAAAGAAAAAAAATCAAAAGCCATGTTTTGATACAAGATATAGCCTGGGAAACCGTTTCGGGAAAAAACCCAGCTGGAAGGTGAGGTCGCTTTGTTGTCTTTCTCTAAATAGAAAATGACTGCAAGTACAAAGAAGTATGGCCTGTAGCTCGTTGTATAATACAGTGAAAAATACACTCAATGCTATTTATCCCTTATCCCTCATGGATATTTTCCTCATTTACGGAAACTAATGGAGCCCCTTTTCCTCCTAGTGGCCTAGTTATAAAATATCTTGATATCCTACTCATCCTTAGGTTTGGTTACCTCAATTTTTAACCTTATTTACAATATGGAATCCTCAATAGTCTTATTCATCATAATCATTTGGATAGCCACTTTTCCATGACTTATGGTCATTGATGTGGGATCCTCTCGAATTATGTTGGTGAAAACAAGAAGGTCAATTTCCTAATGGCATCAGGTGTGTAGAATAGGAAAAATATGGGGAATTCTAAAGTGACACATTTTTATCCCAAAGAAGAATCATTTAATGCCTCAAAATTCTCCTGAAAGGTTTCAAACCCCCATTCGAAATGTATTTGTGTGTAGAATACGAAACATAAGGGGAAATGCAAAAGTGACAAATTTTTATCCCAAAGAAGAATGATTTAATGCCTCAAAATTCTCCTGAAATGTTTCAGACCCCAATTTTCCAAACTGGGTCTCATGGGTAAAAATGGTCCTCTGCGATTATTCCTCAAATTTTTCACCCTAAAATATTTGTGATCAATGAAAAAAATATAATGAGACATTATGGATAACACATCCCCATTTTTGGAGGATTTTGGTCCCCAAATGATTCTACTAAATGAGGTGAGGAAACTTTTCTTCCACCTTATCTTGGGTGTACCTATTATCTTTTCTTATAAGTTTTCCTTTCAACCCAATCTGAGTAAGGCCATGCTACTCATATCTTGTAGTTCTATGACTCTTCTATAAAATTGTATGCTCCACCAACTCTGCATGAACATATGGTGCCAAATATTCTACAGAAGGTAGGACCTATTCCTCTTCATGATCTGGCATGGAAGGCTCATAGAGCTTCAGATTTTCCATAATCTCAAGTAAGTAAATGCGCATGTATGGGAGTAGTTTGAGTCTTTTCTTGTATCTCAAAGGGAACATATCACAAAGGCTTGATTTTCTTAAGAGGACCTTGTAGCCTCTCCTTATTCAATTGTAACCATAATTTGTCTCCCACTTTGAATGACTTCTTTGTTCTATGTTGATCATTCAAGGCCTTGTATTTTTCCTATGACTTTTGTAGTGTCTCATGTACATATATATTGATTTACCTGATATTTTATAGAAAATTTTCAACCCTCAAGGCATCCCCTGTAATATCCTCCTTTATTCATCTGTGTTTCCCATACGCAATATCGAAAGGTGATGGTGGAAAATACCTAAAACAATTTTCAAATGGGGACTTATTAATAGAAGTTTCGACTTCTCTATAATAAAAGTGTTGTATATATACCATATTTTTATCCCAAGCCTTTAGTTGCCTCTAGTTAACCCCTAAAAAGTTTCACCAAAGTCCTATTGAATATTTTATTTTCCTATTTGTCTGAGAAAAAAATTTTGTAGATCTCTTCAACACAGTTTCCATCTTCTCCCAAAATGTAGTACAAAATGCATTGAGAAATCATGTGTCCATATATGAAATCGTGCTCCTTGGTATTCAAAAGTGTACCCAAAATTATCCAATGAACAAGTTCACCACATTTTTCCTATTGATGGTATTTTTATAAGGCATCAGAATACACATCTTGGTAAACCTTTCAACTACCATGAATAGGTAGTCATGTCCCTTCCTAGTTGTTGGTAAACCTCCCACAAAGTCCATGGAAATTATTTCCCATAGACGAGTGGGTATAACTAAGGGATGATAGAGACCATATTTTTTGTTACTAGGCTTGGTTGTACAAAAAATCATGCATCCTCCTATGAACCTAGCTACATGTTCTTGCACCTTGGGCCAATATACATACCTGTGAATTTTTCCACTATCTTCCCTACACCAAACTGTCGTGTAACCCTGCGAGGTTTGAGCCTCTCCAATTAGATATAATCACTCACCTTTAGGAACACATAGCTTATTGATCCTATAGAGTAATCCATCTTGGAGATGGTAGTTAATTAATTTGTCACCATTACGCACATGACTTCGACACTGCAATTTCGGAAACACCTCCTTGAAGTCCTCAAACTCTAAATATGTCTCTATGTATGCATCATGGTTGAATGGCTCTATATGCACCAAAGTTCCCAAATTTGTGATCTTTGATGTGCGTTTCCTTAGACATGGGTTGGAAAACTTGTTTGTGTTTCCATTCTTATACTTTATCACTAAATGAAAGTATTGTAGAAACCCCATCCACTTTTAATTTCTATTATGTTGTATCTTACTCTAGGCCTACAAGTACTGTAGTGGTCACTAATTTGTGTGGATTACTGTCTCCTTTCCCGTTACATAGTGTTTCCACATCTTCAAAACTTGCACCAGGGCATAAAGCTCCTTGTCATACGTAGCATAGTTAAGAACTCCTTGACGAAATACTTCATAATGGTAGCATTAATGCCTTCCTGCATCAACATCATTCCCATAACATACTCACTTGCATATGTCTCCACTTCCAAGGGCTACTGCAAGTTTGGTAATGTCAAAACTAGTGCTTGAGTGATCTTATTCTTTAAGTTTTAACTCCTTAAAGGCCCTCTCATGACCCTTTCCCCACTAGAAATGATTTCTAGTATTTTTTTTGGTGTGGGGTGATGCTACTACTACTGAAAATGAGGCTATGAATTTCCTCATGTACTATCTTACTCCAATGAAACTCCTAACTTGAGAAACATTAGTAGGAATTGGCCATTTCATGATCACCTCCATCCTGGCATGATCTTTTTTAAATTGTCCTCCACCATCCAGGCTTCACTCAATGAATCATTGACATATCATGTGTGTTCGTGGCATACTAAATAATACCTCTAATTTGAATACATATTAGAAAATACCTCTAAAAATCACATTATTTAACCCCCTACCAATACGAACACAATACACCTTACCAATTAGAACAACCCCTACTTTCACTAGATATTGTAGGTATCCATTTTTTCGTTAACATTTTTTATACCCTTTTAGGATTTTTCATTAACATTGAGCGCCATTTTTTATACTTGCCAATATAAAAACTCTTTACCCCCTAATACATGCTCAATATGTTATGTCATTTTTTCTTCAATATGTTTCCCCCAGTATGAATGCACGTGGTATGGTATTTCTCCCCTAGTGAAGCTCTAGTTTCCTCCACCCATCACACAACACAGATACACTAAAAATTGTTATGCAAACTAACACTTCTTGAGATTTTTTAGCAATTGTTGTGTCTTTAATGCCTCTGTTGGGCCTCATAATTGTTATAATTTCCTTACCTTATTTCTTAGTTCTTGTATTATTTTCCTAAGTCTTTCCTACATTTAGGACATGATAATCTATGTAATATGGATTTTAGAAGCATTTAATGTATTTATATTATTATATTGCCTTTATGAATTGACTTGATTAAAAAAGTGTTATTTACTCATAGTTGGATCCTTATTTTGAACAATAGTCTATTGATGAGATGGCACTTGATGTTGTTCCTTGGATTGATCATAGAAAATTAGATAGCTTAATGTTGTCGATTATTGTTTGGAGTAAATTGGTTAAAGATAAGCTTTTGTCTTGATCATCTAGAAATATTAAGATATCTTGTAACTTAAAATGACCATCCTCAAAATCTTCATATTCTCAGGATTTCTCTCTATCAAAAATAGATTTATTTTTCTTATCTTCTACAGCCATAGTATAAAAACTACAAATTGAGCTCGGAGAGAGGTTGTTCAGCTGTAATATCTTTCACATAAGTCATGAACCTAATAATACACTAATTTTAATCAATCCTCTATAATTCAATGAAATATTTTATCATTCAGAGTTAATTTGTTGTGTTGATTTCTTTTACAAGACAATTTGATTCTGGTGATTTGGGCTCAATCCTAGAAGCAACATTGTCTTCATATGTATAATAAATCTACATTGTTTTCTTTTGCTTTAGCTACGTGTTTGTGTAATCGTTTCCAATTTGTAATTACCAGTTGGTTAAGTCATTGTCATATCGCATGTTCTATTATAAATAAAAATTACAGTTGTTGGAGAGTGGATTTACTTTAGCTCGTACAGTTGGGATTGATGTTTGTAGGAAATAATCATAGGATTATTATTTACATGCTTGAATACCTTTCTATAGTGTTATTTTCCCATTTTATAGTTTTTCTTCCTTAGGTAACAACTCAATGTTTATTAGTCTTTCTTTGTTGTTTCTTGCATAAAGTATCTAGGGCCAGATGCTTTAAATGGTTTGGTTCTTTTATCATTGAAGTTTATCTTTCTATTAGGGTGATAGTAATTAGTTATACTAACATTTATCTTGCATAATTTGTGGGGATAACCTTGATATAGAAAGACAAGACCTCAGATTAACAATCTATTGTGCAGTAGCTAGTTGATCCTTCCAGGAACAATTTAAATGGCTCAACATTTTGGCGATGTTTCCAGGGATGTTGTTAAAGAGAGAATTGGCTGTATCTCTGAGGGTTTGGTATTAAATAACGTAAGAACATGCACATGCACCCTGGTGAAAAACAAGGGGCTTGTGGTGGTGCCTACCCTTGGCTGATTTGTTTAAGTTGTTTGGTATGTATGACTAGAAATAAGCCTAGGACTAGGAATCAGGTATAGATAGATCCGAAATCTACCCCAACAAACACCAAAATCTAAGGTCAAGTCGACCTTGAGAGAACGACCTTCATAGACGAGATCATTCAAAAGGCATATTCTCAAGCGTCGGTAGGTCCCGGAATAGTATCTGGGAAGGGTTATCCAATTATTTCCCCTCGAGTAGCAGAGTTTTCTACCACAACTAACACGAAGATTCATGATAAAAATTTAGAATCATAATAGAGCTTCCAAGAATCTTACAACCTAACAGGAATCTTAGTCATTTTAGCAAGGGTGAGGGGCACTCTTACAAATTAATGGAAGGAATAGGAGAGAAAAGTGAACCATATCCTCAGCCTTCTGAGAATGAATCTCCTGTGACACCCATTGCAGGAAGAGAAACCAAAATTCTTGACTTGAGCGATGTTATAAGACCAAGTCAAGGCCTAGAACCCCAACAAAATACCAATCGTTTTTAGCTAGCAACCCTTAAGTACGGGATTCTTGAAGGTTATTGGAATATATTTAATCAAATGGAAAACCCAGTAACAGGGGCACAAACCTCAACCATAGAGTTTCCATTCATTGATCTGCAGGATAATTCACCAATGGAGGCTATCACGCTTCAAAACCTTCCAATTTTTTATGCGCTGGCCTCTAAAGGTCCCGATGCATTTTTGTTTGAATTTGATGTTTTATGTCGAGGGTAGGATTACACAAATGACCCCAGAAATTTAATTTTTTTCCCTCTACTTTAAAGATAGCAACATTACGATGGTTTATGGGATTGGGGGTGGTGCTATTAATTCATGGGATCAAATGAAACAATATTTCCTTAATAAATACCAGGATTATTGTCGATATGGATATTTAAAAGAGGAAATATTCAAGATGACATCAAAGGAAGATGTAACTTTAGAAGTATATATTGAAAGCTTTCAATACAATTTACAAACATCACCATATACCACTTTAGGTAGGGATGTGTTGAAAATTGCCTTAATTAGAGGTATGAAATATGAATGTATAGAAACACTCAATTTAGTGGGGAAAGGTGATATTTCTAAATAATAGTAATATGATATTGTAAAAATTTTCATTAGGTGTTCACGTGGGAGTACACAAATTAAGCTTGGAACTCGTGATCCTCTCAGCATATCTAACAGTGTTGCAGGAGGAGGAGTTACACAAGTAGAGATTGGTAATATTTTAAAACTAATATCCTAAGTACACCTACAACATAGTTGGATGTTTTACAGAATAAACAAAAGCAATCTGAAGCGGAGTAGGAATTAGCCATCTTTTGTTCTTGTTGCAAGAAAAACCATTGTTGTAAAGAATTTCCATTGGACACAGTCGAGATATGCATTATTTGTACCAAAGATCTCTCAACCGATCATTTTTTCTCGATTCCCGGATTAAAATTTGTATTCAAGTAAGTTGAGAAAGAACTAGATCCGTTTTATTTCTTGACACAATGACAATAATGGTAGAACCATCCACCAGGTATGATGCAGGACCTTTCTACATTTTTTCCTGGACAATTTTCTCAACAACAATTTCGTGGATTAACTTGGCAGGGTCAACAACATTCTAGTACTTGCCGGTAGCCTTAGCCATATACTTATCACCCTATAAAAACTAATCAATTCTTGGTCCTTTTTGGCCAAATCAATAGTATCCTGCACCGTCATGGCAGAATTTACCAAATAACCCATTCCATCCTCAATGGGTAAATCAACCTACTTAAGGGCCAATGTGGTCTCAGAGTTGGCAACGACCCACTGGACTGATCAATAAATTGATGGGAACATTGCCTCAGTCACAACCACCATTACAATCCCCACTTCAACTACCTTCAAACACTCCATCTCCATTACATCCCCAATTAACTACACAACCTAAATCTGAACCCCAATAGCAGGCCTATGATTTTTTTAGAAAATTTGGAAACCCCAAACTATTGTCCTCCCTCTTTGGAATGTAATGAGTTACATCTAATACATGGGAGGACTATCTTTCTGGAATACCATCCAAAGAATCAAGATCAACAGAAAAATGAAAATCCTTCTAAGGAGCAGCCTTTGGCAGAAAACCCTCCTCTGACGATAATTATTACCGAAACAGAATCATCCAGTAAATGGATTAAACAACATGAATCTATCAATATTATGGAAGTTTCTCCCCTGTTCCCTGAGAGAGTAGCCATAGTAAATTCACTTGTATATCCTGATTCAGATCTCATAGGGGAACTAAAAAATTTATGTATCAAAATCCCTCTCCTATAGGCTATCAGAGAGTTACCTATCTATGCTAAAACCATTAAAGAATTGTGTTAAGAATCTTGGAAGGAAACCGAAAGATTATCCTACAGTCCATGCTATTTGGAAATTCTCTAATCTTATCCTAGGAAAACATATACTTATCAAATATGATGATTTTGGAAACCCTGTAGTCACCATCCAGATCTAGGGGCATGACTTCCCAAATACTTTAGTGGACTTAGGAGCTTCCATAAATATCATAACACTTGAAACCTATGGCCTCCTTAGAATAACTAGATTTAAATTGACTCGAACCATGTTGGAACTAGCCAACAGATCTGTAGTGAAAGTAGAAGGAACCTTGGATGATATCACTATTTTTGACTTCTAGGAATATCTAGTGGATTTTCGGGTCCTCAACCCTAAATTTTTTTTGGAGAGACACACTCTAATATTAGGCAGCCCATGGCTTTCCACTGCATATGCATACATTGGGTGTCAAATTGGAAGCATGACCATCACCAAGGGACCTTATATTAAGAATCTCATTTTATATCCACTCACTAGACCCAACATGCCAGCTAACGATCCTAGATGGTTCCCTCACAAATATCAGGAAGGCAATTTACATTCTCCCCTTACTATTAATAGAGATATTATCTTTAAAAGACAAACTAAGGATGAAATAATTGATGGTTTTATTAACTAGCCTTCCACTGTAGGAAACCCAACATGTGAGATGTTAAAAGCCATGCTTGACAATGAAGCCCAAGGAGATCCACTAGAGGATTTAAACATTGAGTATATACCTACGACCGTAATTTATAATAAAACCCCCATTGAAATTGAACCTGGAAAAACCTTGAATATTAATGCCAGTCTTCATGACCTTCAACATGAAATACCAATCCAATTTCTTCAGAAATATAAACAAGCCATTTCTTGGGAATAGTCTAATATGAAGGGCATTTATCCACAAATGTGCACACACCATATATATATTGAGAAAGATGCTCAAGCCATTTTTCAAACCCAAAGAATATTAAATCCACACCTTAGGGACATAGTGAAACAAGAGCTTCAAAAACTTCTTGATGTTAATTTTATATACCCTATTTTTGATAGTCAATGGGTTTCACCAATGGTGGTAGTCCCTAAAAAGAATGCAAAATTATGAATTTGTGTAGTTTATAGAGAACTAAACAAAGCCACGTAGAAGGATCATTTTCCTCTTCCATTTGTAGACCAAGTCCTTGATACTCTTGTTGAATAGAAATATTTCTCTTTACTCGATGGATTTAGTGGGTATAATCAAATCTAGATTACTCTTGAAGATCAAGATTAAACTACGTTCACCTTTCCATGGGGAACATTTTCATATAGAGTCTTACCATTTGGGTTGTGTAATGCACCAACCACTTTTTAAAGGGAAATTTTGAACATTTTTTCTTATTTAATTAATGAAGGGCTTGAACTATAAATGGATGATTTCACTCCTTACAATAATGATTTTGATCAAGTTCTAGATAATATCGAAAATCTTCTTCCAAAATGTCTAGCTACTAGGTTGTGCCTTAGTAATGAAAAATTCCACATGATGATGATATAAGGTGTAGTCTCAAGACATTTTACCTCTGTTGCAGGTATTCAGGTAGACCCAACTAAGATAGAGGTAATTCTTAAACTCCCTATCCCTCTTACTCCGGAAAAGGTACGTATTTTCCTTGGTTATTTTGGTTACTATCGTCATTTCATAACACATTTTTCAAAACTTACAGCACCATT
Source organism: Pinus tabuliformis (assembly GCA_031772625.1). Classification (NCBI taxonomy): domain Eukaryota; kingdom Viridiplantae; phylum Streptophyta; class Pinopsida; order Pinales; family Pinaceae; genus Pinus; species Pinus tabuliformis. The sequence goes on along the minus strand of CM062807.1, from coordinate 113,533,218 downwards.
ATATGCATTAACTAGACATGTGGAATTTGAGTGGACTGATAAATGTGACATTGCTTTCACATATCTGAAAAAGTTGGTTTCAACAACTCCGATGTTAAGGGGACCAAATTGTAGTCTACCATTCTAGATATCATCTGACGCATCAAACATGGGGATAGGAGCAGTTCTCATACAAGAAGAGGATAAGAATCCCTACACAATTTATTACATTAGCAAAAACCTCACACCTGTAGAGTCAAACTACACTGTGAGAGAAAAAGAGTTTTTGGTCATTGTTTATGCTATAAATAATTTTTTTCATTATATGACATGATATCCAGTTTTTTTGTACATTAATCAATCTAATATTCGATATTTAGCTAAAAAACTTGTTACCTATGGCAGAGTAACTCGCTAGTTACTGTTATTGCAAGAATTCGACATTACTGTAAAGGACTAGCTAGGAAAAGAGAAACTTGTATTACATTTCTTATCGAGAATCCCATATGTGGCTGGCCCTCTACCAATGGAAGACCAATTCCTAAATGAACATCTTTTTGTTGTGACCATCAAGATGTCACGGTATGCTAATGTTGAAAATTACCTGGAATCTACAAAATTTCACATCACACTTATCATCCTAAGAAAGGAATCTTATTATCCAACGCAATGCATGATTTTCATGGATGGATGGTTACCTCTTTCACACAGGGGTTGATCTTGAAATTTGCAAATGTATTAGAGAAGATGAAATTTATGACATCCTTAGGGATTGTCATGATGAACCCTGTGGAGGTCATTTTCCTAATCGAAGGACTAGACATAAGTTATTACAGAAGGGCTATTTCTGGCCCACAATATTTAAATATGCAAATAAATATGTCTAGAGTTGCGACAATTGTCAAAGGACGGGTCATCCCATTCAAGCTAATGAAATACCCCTTCAGCCATAGATTGTATTAGAACCATTTGAAAGAGGGAAATGGACTTTTTAGGTCCCTTTAATCCACCTTCAAATCAGAAGACATATATTTTAGTTTGTACAGACTATGTAACCAAATGGTTGGAAGTCGTAGCACTTTCAAGGGCCACAAAAGAAGCAGTTATCAATTTTCTATTCGAACTGTTTTTTTTATATGGGTTACCTCAACAGCTTGTAACTGATGGGTGATCATAGTTCATTTATCATAAAATTTCTTCTACGCTACAAATATATCATATCAAACACAAAGTTACCTTTCCTTACCACCCACAAGTAAATGGGTAGGTGGAAATCACAAACAAAGTCCTAAATGTGATTTTAACTAAGACAATATCTAAACAATGAAGATACTAGGCTTCAAAGCTTCCTAAGGCCTTGTGGGCCTATTAGACAACTTGGTGCAACGCTACTGGCTATTCACCTTATTAGCTCCTTTTTGGTAAGGAACCTATCTTTCCGATCGAGTTTGAAGTAAATACTCTCATAACTACTAAGGAAGTCAAACTGGATCTTATGGAGTTATAAAATCAATGCCTACAATAACTCAACGAAATGGATGAAATGTTCCTTCTTTATTTACAATTCACAACCCTAGTCCAACAATAGAGAGCTAAATGGCACGATCGACTGATAAAAAAAGAAACCTTTCAGAAAGGGGATTGGGCACTGTTATATGACTCCATATTCCAAGACTTTCTAGGTAAACTCCAAACAAGGTGGCTGGGTCCTTACAAAGTGACCGAAGACTTTGAAAATAGAACACTGTGCCTCATTACATTTGATAATTCTAGAATTTGTTTCCTTGCCAATGGGCACCGACTTCATCTATCTCACCAGCTACTTATATGAGAATATTTTTTTTATGAAGTTAATAATGATGTGAACTTGCAGGTTGTAGTTGACCAGACAAATGTCCCCACAATCACAACCAAGTCATTTTTTTTTATACCCGTTCCATTCTGTACATAATGTAAATAATTTTTATTTTTTTATGGTATGTACATTTTTTATTTTGGGGAAAACATCATGAATAATTTTATGAAAATGTTGTTGTTTCCTTAATTGTGACAATTTCTTCCTTAGTCATAATTCATGTTTGCTTGGTCACAGTTGTTGTTTCCTTAACCATAATTGTTGTTTCCTTAGTCATAGTTGATGTTTTCTTAGTCATAGTTGTTATTTCCTTAGTCACATTTATTGTTTCCTTAATCACAATTGTTGTTTCCTTAATCACAGTCACTATTGTCCTAATCACGGACATTGATTCTTGAGTTGTTGGCTTGATGGGGTCTCACCTGGGTTCAACTTTAACTACACCAACCAACAAAACCCTAACTGCTAACCCTTTCGACAACAACTTGCATAGCGTAGGCTGCAGTCTCACCCAAAGCAGTATTGGGGGATGCTAGAACTAGGTTTCGACATCCAGAGGCCTGTTTGATGGTTTCCTAAAGTTCTTACAGCTTAGATCTTCCTTCTCACAGATCTAACCCTTCTGATAGATAACTACTAAAAATCTAACTATATATCCTTCATATCTTCGCGAAGGTACTTAATTGTACTTATCATGCATAAATATTACAGATCTACCAGTCCTGCACAGTAAATAAGGATTAATTCATATGAAACAGATTACAAAGAGAAGATATATAAACTTAGTAGAAGTAACTAAAAGAACATAGATGCATCAATTTTGGCCCAAAACAATGTTTATTAAGTATAAGCATTCAGATACAGACTCTTTATCCCTGCACACCCAGCTGCAGGGGCCCACTCACTCAGTTGTGGACTTATCAAGGTCATCGTGCACTCAGTTGTAGGAAACTTCCCCTTTTGCCTCAGTACATGAAACAGACCTTTCCTGCCTTAGCATCTTTCCCTTACAATGATTCTTCACAAAAAGTTATCTTCTAGACTTGTTATGAATCAACTACTTATAGCATTTTCTTTAAAATACCATGGTCTGCGGACCATGGGCGGGTCTGAAAATAGCTCTATCACCTACCCACCTAAGGGACTAAAGACCCTTTGAATCTACTTAGCTTTGCGCTCTACTTTCCACATTTCGCAGAGACTTTACCTTCACTACAAAAAGATATTACAAAAATGACTCAAAACTCAACAAAATTGACCCCAGGGACCCCATCCTAACAGGCCCCCAACACAAATATGGTGACTCACCCTCGAGTCACTAGCTTGGCACCTCTATCTTGTTGCAGAGTTCACTGAACTCGATCTGCAATGCTTCTATGTCAGAAGAACCATGTACCGCAGCCTGCTGCACTTCCTCTACCAACTTTTTTGTAGTCAGGCCTTCCATCTCCAGGCACATCGTTCTTTGTGTCTACTAGAGTGTCTTCAACTTGTCCTGGACTGACAGAGTAAGATGACATGCTTCCTCTGTCCAATGGTATATTCTGGCCTTTAAAACGACCTCTCTTCTTTGCAACTCTTCAATTTGTGATTGCAGGTGTTTTCCTTCCTGCAATCGTGCGAGGTGCTGGACTGGTGCCAAAGTGCGTGCAGTTGCCCTCATTTCATTGAACTTTCATTGTGTCTCCCGGATGTCTGTGCCATTTTTATATAGGTTTGGATCCTCTTGCAGTGTCACCCATAGCTCCATGGCATGTTCGAATATCAGTGTGCAACCTATGACTGTTGCATCCAAAGTGCCCATGCTTTCCCTGATGGATGCTCCGCACTGCTCCCAGACCTCTGGTGGAGTGGTTGGATGCAATTTCAACTGCAGCTCTGAGATCTTCATTTGTAAGTCAAAGCTTACTCGGTCGATCCCATCCCTCGATTCTCTGACTGCAGTAGCCAACTTCTGAATCTTCACTGTTGATTCTGCATCCTCTGGAATGTGAATTTCTGGCAGCATCTTGCATGCCTGTGCATATTCTACCTCCAAGTTTTGACTTCACGTGGCCAATTCTTCCTTTTCTTTTAGCGCTTGAGCCTTTTCTGTAAAAATCTTCTCATTCTTCATCTTGACCTCACTAGTGACTGATAGTACGTGCTTCTCCCTAATCCTGAGCTCATTTGATACCCCCTGATGAAGCGCATGGAGGGTCTGAATAGCTAGCGTAGCTAAGTTGACTCCCACATCTTTTAATTGTCCAAGCTAGGCATTTGCTTCTTCTGCCTCTGCGCACAGTGATCCTTCTGGTAACGAAATAACTCTGATGTCCAGAGTGCTGTTTGTATCTAGTACCGACGTGTTGGTTTGTTGCAAGCTCGCTTGAATCCCACTCGCTTGTCCCTTGCTTGCATGAATTCAACTTGTTTGAATCTGCAACTCACACAGATCCTTCTCCACACTCCACAATGTTTGCATGTACTGCTGCTCAAATTGTGTCCACACACTACAAGAAAAAAGGTCATTGGTGAGGGTCATGCCTATGACGGACCTTTAAGGTTCGTCACCAATGTCGCATATGGTGACAGTTTTAAAAAAAGCTTTGTTGTAAGTGTATATAGTGATGGTCCTTTAAGGTTTGTCACCAAAGCCATTTTCAATGACACTTTTGATGAGGGTCGTTAAAGACCCGTCACTAATTCTCTCTTTGGTGACACTTTTGGTGAGGGTCGTTAAAGGCCCATCACTAATTTTCTCTTTGGTGACACTTCTAGTGACGATATTTTATTGACCATCACTAATGATATTTTTGGTTACTTTTGGTGACGGTTAATATATGTTCGTCATCATTGATCATTCCAATGAGTTTTTGATGACGCTTCATGCCTGTAACGAACCTTTAAGTTCCATCACCAATATGGTGACGGTCTTTAAAAAATCGTTGTTGTAAGTGTATATAGTGATGGTCCTTTAAGGTTTGTCACCAAAGCCATTTTTAATGACACTTTTGGTGAGGGTCGTTAAAGGCCCATCACTAATTCTCTCTTTGGTGACACTTCTAGTGACAATATTTTATTGACCCTCACCAATGCTATTTTTGGTTACTTTTGGTGACGGTCAAAAAATGTTTGTCATCATTGATCATTCCAATGAGTTTTTGATGAGGCTATGTACTTGTTACTATATTTTTTGTCAAAAGATAACGATTTAAGACCATTGTTGTGGAGTCATTTTCATTATGTGTCCAAGGTCATAATGGTTATAATAGTCAGTCAATTTGTTAAGAAGTAATTAGTGTGTATCATTTCCCTCAAGTCATAAGAATATAGTTTTCCTATGAGTCAACACATGATTCATCTCTATTAGGTTTATTATCTAGCAAATTTCCTTTAAATAAAGTTCAACTAGTGTGTGTAGGAACTATATAATTTAATACATAATCAAGCTCTATCAATTATATTAATGAGAGAGACCTAGCACTCCTCAACACTCATGGCACACCTTAACATGCTTTGGAACAATACACTAACATTCCTTGGCACCTCGCATGTCTTGGAACATCTTTGTACCTAGAACATCTTGCCATGAGTAGGACACCCAAGCACATGTTGGCATGCCCTAGCATAGCATAACACTCCCCTATCATGTGTTGGCATGCCCTGTAGTCCCTAGTATGCCCTGGAACACCTTGGCATAATATTGCATTGACAAACATTAGCACTTGGCACACATTAGCACTTGGCATGTATTGGAACATATTATTAGTGTGCCTAGCATGCCCCTTTTGAAAACGATAAAGTATCGACTTATTAACCCTCTTATGTGTTCATTTCCTTGCATTTTAGCTTGGTTATTCCTTTTGTTGCCTTGAAACTCCTTGACGCATATTGGCATACTCTGGCACCATGCACATCCTAGCATGTCTTAGCACTTGGCATGCCTTGGCACTATTTGGCACATGTTAGCACACCCCGGAACTACCTAGAGCACTCTAGAACTTCTTGACATTCCCTGATATTCCCTGCCATGCATTACCCATGCTTAGCGTACCTTTTCACTCCCTCCTTGGCATGACAGCTAGCACTCATTGACACTCCCCGACACACCCTCATACTCATTCACTTCCATGCATTTTGACCTAGTGCTCCCTTGTGTTGTCCTAGTACTCCCTAACACTCCTTAGCATGCATTGGCACTCTCTAGAACACCTTAGCACTCTTCAATATGCTCTACCACTTCATAGCATGCATCACACTCCCTGACGCACATTGGCACTTGGCAAGTCTTAGCATGTTTGGCATGCATTGAGATGACTTGGTATGCTTTGGCATGGTTTAATATTAAAGTTATTTGAGATCAATTATTGGAAACTAGATGAGAAGAAACAAAGGAAGATTTGGCACTTAGAATGCATTGACACTTGGCACTTGGCACCTAGTGTTGGTGTGCCTAGCATGCCCCTCGTGGAAAAGGTAAATTTATGACTTATTAACCCTATTATGTGGTCATTTCCTTGTAGTTTAACTTGTTCCTCCCTTTTGTTGCCTTGACAGTCCCTGGCATGCATTTTCACACCCTTGTACATCTTGGCATGCCTTAGCACTTGGCACATCTTAGCTTGTTTGACATGTCTTCGTACTATCTGGCACATGTTAGCATTCCCTAACACACCTTGGAAGTCATGACCTCACAACTAGAATTACATTTTTCCATGACTTTGGAACCTTACATTCACTAGAACACCTTGGCACTCCCTAGTTGTCATGCCCTCTGTTATCCTCCACAATGTGCGCAGCAAAATGGAAAAAGAGGGGCAGAAAGGTGATTTTTGGCCTCTTTTTTGCAAATTTCTCAAAAACTGAGCCCCAGACCAGGAAAGTGGGAAAATGTGTTTTGAGAGGGGGTCATAAGATTTCCAAAAATGCTAATTTTCCATCATTTGGAGCCCTGAGGAAGAAGCGCAGCATGAGCTCGTTGCACTCCTAGACAAAAAATTGCCAAAAAAATTGCAAGTCTACACCAGTCTGCACCAAAACACAAAATTTTCTCCAAATCCTCCCAAAATTTGTCTAGAGATGTCTGATGAGGTATGTTATGCAATCATGGATGCATCAACAAGAAAATATAACTTACCCTTCTCCTCTTGGCTGATTAGGGTTTCCTTGAGTTTTTCCTTCAACTGCTTGATTTTGACCTTGGCAACCTGATTCCTTGTGTAATAATGGATGTCCATTTTCTTTTGCAACTTCTTATCCATGTTGGCCTTGTCAAGGAACTTATCAAGGTGGCAATTGACTTTTTTCAAGCCAAAACTCCCTGTCCTCATTTATTTCCATGGAAATCCTCTCTTCAAAGGTCAATTCTTCCATTGGTGGCTTTTGTTCTCTTTCCCTCTGAAGTGCCTTCCTAAGAACCATTGTCCTTGGCCTCTTCCTTGCCACATGTCCTTCATGCTTCTCAGTGTCCTCATGGTCCACCACTTCCTTGCCTTTCATCTCTTGTTTCTTGGCTTTGAATTGCTCTTTCTCCATGACTAGCTATTTTTCCTTAAGTTGACGGTTTTCTTGCTCAAGGAATGAAATGATGAATTTGGCCCTTTCCAAATTGTCCTTGAGCTCCATGATCTAAGAATCCTTCTCTTTGATGACTTGTTGCAGGGTTTGATGCTCATCATGTGCCTCCAAGTCAACTAGGTCAAAGTCATGCTCAATGGGCTCCTCATCATGCAAAGAAGCCTCATGATGTGATGGTGATCCTTGTTCTGCTGATGTAGTAGACTTGGCCCCTTCCTCAATTTGAGGAGAAAACACAAGGCTTTTGTCTCTCTGATATGTCTTGGTCACCTCAGGCCTAGGTGCCTTGGAAACCTCATCATGTTTGCTTGATGACCCCACCTCCATGGGTTGTACTAACATGGTTTGGTGCTAGCTTGGTGAAGTGGTTATATGCGTTTTCAAGGTTGCCTCAATGAAGGTGTCCCATGTCATGTTCTTATCTTTCAACTAATGGAGTAATATAACCTTTATCAGGATATGGTGAAAGAGGCTGGGATAATGCACTTTGCCTTTCAATTTCATCCTTTCAGACATTTTGGTTAGGCTCTTATACAAGTAGCTGGACAAATTTAGAGACTTGGCAGCTGTAAAGTGCATGAGCAGTCTTATGTGGTATTGATATAGCCTAGAAAATCTGCCCTCACATGTGAAGAACTTCATGACAGCCTTCATCAATGGTGCATATCTCTCCAACAAGTATCTGAATGGGAAAACATGTGAGTAAGCTCCTTTGTATTGTGATTTCAAGTAGGGTTTGTACTCTTCAAGGTCTAGGTTCATCCCTTTGAAGCAGTTTTCACCATGGTTTGGTATGCCTGTAGCTTGAGAGATGGAATCCACTGAAAAAATGAAATTAGTCCCTACCATGGTGACATTGTCTTCCTTCAAGGCGAGGGAAAATATACCTGCGAGATGCTCATGGTAACCTACTTCTTGCACTCTTTGACAAAACCCTAAACAATTGACATCTTCAAATCATTTCATGACGAATGGGGAGGAGGTGATTTCATTGCAATTATAGGGCTCAAACCTCAGTATATTCCCCCCCTTTTTGTACTTCCTCTTCTCTGATGGTGATGAGTCAGGCTCCATACTTCAAACCCTAGGTGAAAGGCAAGCAAAAATAGTGAAATTTGTTGTTGTGAGGGAATGAGGTGGTATGATGGACTTAGGAGTTGCCTAAATTTGTAAGGAAATTTAGGAGGGTAGGGGATGATGTCAGTGAGTAGGGGAAAAATGAATTTTGTGAAATGGGTGAGGGGAGGGGGTGGAAAAGGCCAAAACACAGGCATATCCTAGAAAGAGATAGGGTATATTAGGGTTTAGAGGAAAATGATAGAAAATGAGGAGATAAGGCTTTGTGATGGATAAAAATGGCATATTCGCTGCAAACAGAGGTGTATGGACAAGGAATATAGGTTTTAGGGCAGCAAATCATCATTTGAGGATCAAAACCATGAAAATCATGTAAAACCCTAGAAGAAGAAGTATTTGATCATTTTCTTTACATATGAGGCAAAGGAGGGCATGAAAATGATTAAAATTACTTGTTATAGAGCCTAGAGGATGAAATGAATGAAGAGGAGCTTTGAAAAATGAATTTTGGTCGTCAAACAACAATTTTGGACAACTCTGCCCCATGCTTAGCGAAGGCTTCCTGTGTGTAGCATGTTGTCCAGGTGCACAGCGAGAGTCAATTTTTGCCAGTGAGGGCTATGGAATCACAATTTTTTGAAAAGGAGAGGGAGGAGCTTGATGCTAGGATGGTAGAAAAGTGCAAATGAGTGTGAATGAGCTCCTCCATGTGCTTTTATAATTTGATTGGTGTCTAAGTGATTAATGAGGTAGGATGGCCCACCTCACCAATTAACTTTCTTTTTTAGTTTTGTAGCCTTAGGACCTCTTCTTGTAACTTTAGAACCTTAGGAACATCATTACATCTAAAAACACAAATTACATTTGAAATCAAGTTTTATTGAACAAATTTACCTATTGCTACTCCTCATTTGCCAGATTTATACATGAAATGACTGATTTTGTGACCTTAACCCTAATGACCTAATGGTGACACTGAGCTAAATGGAGACCATGATGATGTGACTGAAGTGATATTAATGATGTTTTCATGATGGTAGACTCAACTGAGTGATGAAAGTGACCGACATATGAAATTCTTGAGAGTGTAAATAGCCCTAGACACACTAGCCAGTGACCAAATTTTTATTTGAAGACTCACTGAAATGACAAAAATTTGACTTGACACCCTAACAACACCTTGTAAGAGCATATTTGATCATTGGTGACAGACTGAACTAACTTACACTAACACCCTCATAGATAACCTTACTTTTTTTGTGACTTGGGAAACCAACCAATTCATTAGCAAAACAATATTGTGCCCAACCCAAAGTCTCCCTTTCTCTGAAATTTCTTTGTCCACGCCTTATCACAACCATAAGCTTGCCTCCTGCAAGTCCTATTCTGAACTTCTCCTAAAACACTTCATCCTTGGGATACCTTGAATTTGCTAACACTCCTTGGCACACACTCTTATTTGTTTATTTCCAAGCATTTTGACCTAGTTCTCCCTTGTGTTCCCCTGACTCTCCCTAACACTCCTCACCATCCATTGAAACTGTTTGCCATGTGTTAGCACACCTTTTCATTCCTTGGCATTCCCTGGCACTCCTTAGCTATCATGCCCTCACAACTACCCTTACTTTTTTTAGACTTGGCCAGAACCCAACCAAGTCCTGCCCCAACTACAACAACTTAACCAAGTTATAGTTACTACAACTAGACAATGCCTTGTTCACCTAAGAACTACCTATAACACATCTTAGGCTACTCATGTCTAATCTCAACTCATCCCACTTAACAAGTTACCAATTCAAGGCTCACATCCAACCATGGCCATAAAACAACAAAGAAACACAATTTACATCTTGACATGCCATAGCACATGGCACGTCTAACAATCCCTTAGCCCTATGTGGCGTGTGTTAGCATCCCCTACATTTCTTGGCATGCTTGCACTCCCTAGTACACCCTAGCACTCTCTGACATGCCCTGGCACTCTAGCATGCCTTGGCACTGCCTAACATATAACCTTGTCACTCCCTCCTTAGAACACTTGGAACTCGTTGACACTCCCTATCACACACTCTTATCTCTTCATTTCCATGCATTTTGAACTAGTTCTCCCTTTTGTTTTTGTGGCACTCCCTAACATTCGCTGGCATGCATTGACACACCCTAGCACATGGCACATCTTGGTATGTTTCCTTGGCACTCTAGCATTCCTTGGCACTACCTAACATATCTTGTCACTCCCTCCTTACCACACCTATAACTCACTAACACTCCCTATCACACACTCTTATTCATTCATTTCCATGTATTTGAAACTAGCGATCCCTTTTGTTACCTTGCCACTCCATAACACTCCTTGGCATGCATTGGCACACCCTAGCACCTGACACATCTTGGGATGTTGCCCTGACCTCTAACATGCCTTAACACTGCCTACCATACCTTGTTACTCCCTTAGCACACTTGTATCTCACTGAAACTTCCTATCACAAACTCTTATTTGTTCATTTGCATGCACTAATTTTACCTAGTGCTCCCTTGTGTTTCCCTGGCACTCCCTAACACATCCTAGCACATGTTGACACACCCTAGCACATGGAACATCTTGGTTGCATGTTTCCCTAGCAATTTAGCATGACTTAGCGCAACCTAGCATACCATGTCACTCTCTCCTTAGCACACTTGGAACTCGTTGACACTCCCTGTCACACACTCTTATTCATTCATTTCCATGCATTTTGACCTAGTGCTCCCTTATGTTTCTCTAGCACTCCCTAACACTCCTTAGCACGCATTGGCACACCTTGGTGCTTGGCACATCTTGGTATGCTTCCCTAGCACTCTAGCATGCCTTGGAAACAATGCATAGCATACCTTGTCACTCCCTCCTTAGCACACCTGGAACTCGCTGATTGTAATGTTCTGAACTAGGAAAAGTAGTGCTATGCAAAGCGGACAATAAAAATAACACCATAAAATTAAATCAAACCATCATACCACAAAACTGTCTGGCATGTGTTAGCACGCCTTTTCATTCCTTAGCACGCCCTGGCACTCCTTAGCTATCATGCCCTCACAACTACCCTTACATTTTTTGCAACATGGGAACCCAACAAAATCCTACCTCAACTATAACAACAACTTAACTATAACAACAGCTTGACCAAGTTACAATTACTACAACTAGACTATGCCTTGTTCACCTAAGAACTTCCTATAACTCATCTTAGGCTACTCATGTATAATTTCAACTTATCCAACTTAACAAGTTACAAAGACAAGGCTCACATCCAACTGTGGTCATAAAATTAAACAACTAAGCAACAAATTTTACATCTTGACATGCCATAACATCTAGCACACCTAATAATCCCTTGGCACTATGTAGCATGTGTTAGCATCCCCTGCATTTCTTGGCATGATTTGGCACTCCCTAGCACTCCCTGACACTTACCACACCTCATACTCGCTAGCTAACACTCTCTGTCACACTCTTATTCATTCATTTCCATGCATTTGAAACTATTGCTCCCTTGTGTTTCCCTAGAACTTGGCCCTAACACTCCCTAGCATGTGTGGGCGCCACACCCTGGCGCTTGGAACTTCTTGGCATGCCTTAGCACTTGGAATGTCTTGGCATGCCTAAAATGCCTTGGAATTGTCTAGCATGTGTTAGTACTTCCTAGCATTCCTTGGAACACCTTGGCACTCCCTAGTTGTCATGCCCTCATAGATAGCCTTACTTTTTTTGCGACTTGGGAACCCAACCAAGTCATTGACAAAACAATGTTGTGCCCAACCCAAATTATCCCTTTGCCTGAAACTACTTTGTACACGCCTTATCACAACCATAGGCTTGCCTCTTGCAAGTCCTATTCTGAACTTATCCTAACACACTTTGTCCTTGGGGCACCTGGAATTCGCTGACATTCCTCGGCATACTACACTCTTATTTGTTCATTTCCAAGCATTTTGACCTAATTCTCCCTTGTGATGCCTTGGCACTAGCTAGTATACCTTTTCATTGCCTCCTTAGCACACCTGGAACTTGCTGACAATTCATTTCCATGCATTTGAAATGAGTGCTCCCTTGTGTTTCCCTGGCACTTGGCCCTCACACTCCCTAGAATGCATGGATAAAATATTTACAAAATTTGCCCATATCCTACTATCTAGGGTTTGGTTTTTGACTAACTAAAAATGTGATAAATGAAGATCTAATCATGGTATATGATAGAAAAATCCTCAAACTTCATTATCCAAATAGATTTTAGGTCAACCATGCCAAGTTGGAGGTCCACCAAGTCGAATTTCAAAAAGTTCTAGAACCCCGTCAGCAATTATGGCCTAGCGAAATTGTGAAAAATGGGTCTCAAAGTGCCACCTATAACTCCAAGATAGTAACTTCTGTGTAAAAAATGAGAGAGGCCTTTTTTTTTTGGGTATGTTATGAACAAAAACCTCCTCCCATTTTCAAAAATACTTTCCCATTTGTTCAAAATCCAAGCTTGAAGTTGGTCACACAGAAACGCAACAAATCCTGGCAGAAGCGCAACAAATAGTTGACTTGAAATTTTGATGACTTGAATGAGGTTTTGAGTGTTGCTAAAGACCTATGAAGAAACTTGGAGATGTCCACTACACCCTGGAGCCTTTAAACCATGCAAAAACATCATTTTAGCCTCTTCAAACTTGATTCCAAAACTGACTATCCAGAAGTGCAACAAGGAAGAAAAACTCATATCTCTTTAACAATAACACATGTGAAAAACCTGAAGGAGGTTATTGTGCTTGGTTCCATGGTTAACCAAAACCTCCTTTGGTTTTCCAAAATTCATCTCCATTTGGTCATAAATATCTTTTGAAAATGATGATAAAAACAGAGTCAAAAGCGCAACAACTCTCCTATAGCAATTGTATTTTTGGCATATCTCCCAAACGGTAAATCCAAATGGTCTGAAATGTTTACAGAAAGTTAATATCATCATAATTCATCTCCAAAAAAACTTTCAGCCCAATTAGAGTCACAAATCTCGAGGAAATCCCAAAATGGTTGTAGATGATGATGACTCATTTCTCGAAAACCGTGCATCCTTTTGTGCTGAAATTGAGTGGGTGTTTTCATTTCATCCCTAGTCATCTCCTATAACAATTTCGTGGCAAACGGGTGTGAGGTTTAAGAGATATGATGCGAACATGGTGACTAGGTAAAAGCGCAACGCAAAAGAGCAGCAACTTAGGGGAAGGGAATGAGAGGGAAGGGAGGTAGGAAAAATTATGGGAAAAATATGGGGGATAGGTATGGGTGTTAGGAAAATACTAGATGTGGAATTTCTCAAAAATAGTGAGTAAAAGGGGGGGGAAAGGTCAAAACACAGAGCTAGGGTAAAAGCGCAACAAATTTCTACGGTTTTTGGTAAAATAAGGAAATGAAAGGATTTTGATGAGGGGAATGATGGAGAATGGTCAGTGAAGGATGATGAAGGAGGTATAAGCTTAAAACTAAGGCCTTTGGCTCCTGAATGAAGCTATGAACCATGGAAAAGGGAAAGCGCAACAAAAACCCTAGTAGCAGAATTTTGACTCAATCTCTGAGGAAAGAAGGTGCAAGTATGATTGATAGGGTTTGACTGACCATGATTAATCAAAAGACTCATGAAATATGGAGATGACCTACCATGATGAAATGATATCTTCATTTTTGGAGTGGGAGTAGAAATGACACCTATATAATGACTCATACTTGCTTTATAACTTGGCAAATTTTGCTAGTATAGACCAAAATTTGGCTTTTGACCTTGATTGACTTGAAAGATTAACAAATCCTGATTACTATGGAACATAGGACCCTAACAAAGACCATATCGTATGTTGATCAATATCACCAGGTTTTATGCACAATTGTCATGCTTCTATACATCGAGTACCCATATGGAAGAGTCCTTATTTCATCTAGTATTTAACCAAGACATACCATGCACATGATTTCAAATATATTTCTGCATCTAACTCTTCCTACCATATCTCTGAATACATGAATTCTACTTTCTAAAGAAGAACTCTTATCTAAAGATGTGCATACCTCTTTCCTTCATTTTGTCATCTAGTCAACTTCTTTCACGAACTGCCTCTTTCTTTGAAGAAAATGTCTATGATGAGGCTCCTTTCTCAAGATGATAAAATACTTCAATTATGCCTTCATGCTGCAACTAAACTAGTAAACTTCTTTGATGCTTGCTTCCATAATATGCCAGACTGCATCCACAAACTTCTAGTGGAATATACTCTTTCCAAGATTCTTCCATATATTGAAGAACCTTTTCATCAAGGATCCTTGTGATCCTTTCATGCTAGAAGACTATTTCTATAACATGCCATGCCTGCAAGAGGACATCTTTGAGGTAAAAAATCTTTGTCAATGTATCATCAGTGAGCAATTCAGCTTGTTGCAAACAAGGCAACGTCCTTGTCACTGCTACAGTGATATGAAACATAAATAAGGATCCTTTAAAAGGGAAAAATGGTGGTTGTTACCATCTCCCATGGATATGCATGAATTTGCTTGTCAAGGAACATGGATCATTGCTTTATAACTTGGCATCAATGGGATTGTTTACTCCTGGCTCCTTAAGCTTCAAAAAGAAGAAACATGCCCGGTCAGGACTTAGGAGTCAGGACCTCAGAATGTTGACCATTCATCACATGTTCTGGGCATATCTCTTTTCTAGTTGCTGGTGTAAAAGGCAGTAGCATGGCAACACCATACCAACATGTCTTCAGTGAATAAGTTTGCAGTATTTTCCAGACTAGCCACAACCCAAGTATGAATTAATTTGCAGCAAGCCTTTAGGCTTAAATAGAGGTTGTTAAAGTAGCTAAAAAACCTCTTTCCAAATCTGTAATTTTATTACCATTTTGAAAAACTGATCCAGATGGATGTTGGTGGCCACCCACCTATCCCATTTGGACCCCCACAACAATCTCTTTCAGTTTTTCAGTTTCCGTAATTGTAGCACAATTTACTATTTTTAGTAGTTTTTTGGGTCCTGAACTTTCGGAGCCGTTTTGAGGCCCTAAACGACGTTTTTTGGGAAATCTGGGAGCAACATTTGTCCTCTCCCTAAAGTTGTAGTGCTCGGATAGATCGTTCTAACGAGCTATTGTACATGTCAAACGAAGATCGGGTGCCAAAGTTACGACCCCGGGAAGTTGATGTACCAGCTTACCCAAAACGGGGCCCACAATTTGGTGTTTCATCTTCTAGGGTTAGGTTTTGGGATGTTAAGGGTTTTCCATTGTTTCTCAACAATAAATAGGCCTTCGAGCCTCATTGTAACACAGTTCAGAGGCATGTAGCCGCCACATCTCTTCTCAGAGACAAGCTACCATCGCCCTAGCTGGCTTATTTCCATTTGTATTTGTAAGCATATTTTGGTATTTTACAGTAATGAAATGAAGTATTATTTCCGCTGCATATCTGTATTTATGGCTATCTCTGTAATTTATTGCGTTCCTGTTTAAATCTGGATCAGTGGTATCAGAGCGGTTTGCTTTTTCTCGGTTTTTCTTTGCATGTCCCCAACGAGGTCGGGATATAAGGAGTTAGGGCTTGAACTGGTCGAACCTTTGCAAGACCAGCCTCGCAAATCCCGACGACCTCCCATGGCGGATGAGAAGAAAGACGAGGGGGCAGGAGATCCTATCAAGATCTTGCTCGAAGAAGCCCTCGAGCGGCAAAGGAATGCGATGATGGATAGCTTTGTGCAGATCCTTCAGCAACTACCCAAAGGCGACGCATCAGCTTCCAACAGCTACTCTGGAAATGCCACGCCATTTAAGGTACAAGTTAATTTTGAAATCCCCATCTTCGAGGGTCAAATAGACGCAGATGCCGTAGATAAATGGTTAAATCTGCTAGATGGGTATTTTTCTGTTCATGAATTTTCGAGTCGGGAAAAGATTATTTTCGCTCTTCTCAAAGCAGCCCCCCATGTCAAGGACTGGTGGGAAACCTACTGCGAGCAGAAGAATGAAAGTACGGGCTCACTATTTTCAGCCGCACCCACTTGGGATTCATTCCGGGATGCTATCAAGGAGCAGTACTACCCTGTCAAAAGCTATGAGGACAAATACATCAAATGGACCACACTGCAGCAGGGAAGGGACCAAGATGTGCCGGAGTTCACAAACATTTTTCATACCCTTCGTACACAGTTGGGTATCAAGGACTCTGAGCTGCATTTGGTACTCAAATACCGCGACTGCCTACATAGATACATCCAGGAAGAGATGGAGTTCCTGAACATCTCCTCGCTCGGCACGGCGTACCGATACGCTGTCAAAATCGAGCAAAAATTCAAACAGAAGAAGCGAGACTTTGGATCTGCAAATCTGAAGACCAAAGGACAAAGCCAAGGCGGGGTGACCCAAGACAACCCGTCAAAGTCATAAGAAAAGAACAACAACACGAAGTCGAAGAAGGACAGGAAAGTGGTGTGAGTTCCACAAGGGTCCCACTCATAACACAAGTGAGTGTCGGACCAAGCAGTCGCTGGTGGCTAAGTTGAAGACTTCAGAATCAAATGCATGTTCCGACCCTGAGTCAGAACCCAAGAAGGGGAATGGCAAATGGAAGCAGATCATTGATGTGGAGCCCAGCGTCACTGTTGCCACCGCCAAGATCCAAAAGAATGAGCCCAAAGATCCAGAATAGGGGAAACGTCTTTTCCACTAACAGATGTGGGTGAAGGGTTCGCCGCTGCAGTTCATTGTTGATAGTGGCAGCCAAAAGAACCTCATTTCAGCAGAGGTCGTGAAACGATTGGGCCTACCGACTACACTACACCCGCAGTCGTACAGTATCGGGTGGCTTCATGAAGGACGAGATCTCAAAGTTCGCCAGTAGTGTTGCCTTCCCTACAACATCAAGCCCTTCACAGACGAGGTATTGTGTGATGTTACACCTCTGGATGTTTGTGATGTATTATTAGGCCAGCCATACTTGTGGAGGCGACATGCTGTGTATGAGTCAAGGCCTCGCGCTGTCATTATTTCTTTGAATAATTCATTATACAGGATACCGGAGGTAGCCCCACCTACTGCCACCTCTTTGATCACTGCCAAGAAAGGCAACAAGCTCATCTCCCAGACTAGGAAATTCATTTTCTGTCTGGTTTGCTCCCAAAGTAAGGGGAAGATCGTCACCACATCCATGACCCCCGCGAAGGGTTCCTCCACGCAGCAGCAGCAACAGAGGGATACAGTCATGAAAGAACACAGGAACAACTTCTCCTCACCCACAGGGGTACCACACAAGCTTTAGGTAGGCAACAAAGTCTGGTTGCATATGTAAAAAGAACACCTTACAAGATCCCATTAGAAGCTCCGACCACGCCGACATGGTCCTTACACCTTACCAAGGCTATGGGAAATAATGCTTTGGAGCACAACATTCCTCCATTACTTCGCCTGCACCGAGTGTTCAATGTGGACCGCCCTCGACCATGCTTCCCACCATTACTGGACACGTCAGAGATTGCAGAACAACTCACCAAGGACCAAGTTTAGCAGCAGCTTCATCATCTCATGGAGGAACTCAACGCAATGGGGACCATTGCTTCCTAAGGGGGAGGAATGATCCAAGTGGATGTTGGTGGCCACCCACCTATCCCATTTGGACCCCCACAGCTGTCTCTTTCAGTTTCTTAGTTTCTGTAATTGTAGCACAATTTACTATTTTTAGCAGTTTTCTGGGTCCTGAACTTCTGGAGCCATTTTGAGGCCCTAAACGACGTTTTTTTGGGAAATCTGGGAGCAACATGGGTCCATGGACCAATTTTTTTCTTCTTGAAGTTATAGTGCTCAGATAGATCTTTCTAACGAGCTATTGTACACGTCAAACGAAGATCGGGTGCCAAAGTTACGACCCTGGGAAGTTGATGTACCAACTTACCCAAAACGGGGCCCACAATTTGGCGTTTCATCTTCTAGGGTTAGGTTTTGGGATGTTAAGGGTTTTCCATTATTTCTCAACAATAAATAGGCCTTCGAGCCTCATTGTAACACAGTTTAGAGGCATGTAGCCGCCACATCTCTTCTCAGAGATAAGCTACCATCGCCCTAGCTAGTTTATTTCCATTTCTGTTTGTAAGCATATTTCAGTATTTTACAGTAATGAAATGAAGTATTATTTCCGCTGCATATCTGTATTTATGGTTATCTCTGTAATTTATTGCGTTCATGTTTAAATCCGGATCAAAAATCCTTTACTCAAAAGCAAGGGAACGAGTTGTTGAAAAGTGTGCAACAAGAAATGCTTGTTGAGAATGCAACAAGATGATGGAGCTTAGTGGAAAGGAGTCGCCTTCACTAAGTGGGCCCGCAGGCAAATTATGGCGCAAAGTCT
This sequence comes from Pinus tabuliformis, assembly GCA_031772625.1. NCBI lineage: Eukaryota > Viridiplantae > Streptophyta > Pinopsida > Pinales > Pinaceae > Pinus > Pinus tabuliformis. The sequence goes on along the minus strand of CM062807.1, from coordinate 113,514,346 downwards.
ATTTTTGGATCACAGCAGGAGTGATCACAGCAGGAGTGATCACAGCAGGAGTGATCAAAGTCTATTTTTAGACTACTAGTCAAAAATAGAAAAGTCGAATATTATTGTCTCATAATAATATTTAGACTATAAGCTTTATCTTATCCTCTTGGAGCACTTCAGTTTGAGCTACAGATGTGGCACATGCAGCTGTCAGAAGGAAATACGCTTTCTTTATGAGTCAGTTGAGCTATTGCATGCAGGACATCAGTTAGAACTCATGTGGTTGAGTTCTGTGGAGTTGGATGAGCAGTTAATGGAGTTGTGTTCAATTTGACTTAGTTGAGCTAGTTGTATTTAGTCTAACTGATCAATAGACTAAGTGATGAGTTGTGTGAATTAGTTATTAATTAATTCACTAATTATTAACTCATAATGCAACAGAAGAATACATCAGTTAACTCAGTGCATGTACAGTTCAGTGGAGACAGGTTTTAGAGGTTGAGATTGCTATCAGTTGTGACTATAGTTGTGCATGAGACTTTGCACAAGCAATGTATTGAGTATGCCCATGAGAATGCCCAGTAATATAGCCTGTGCTCACGTGATTCCCAGTGTGGGTGATTCTCTTGAGGTAAAAAACGAGTTTGGTTCAGCCATTCTCATTCATTCTTAGCAGGTATTGTGCAGTGGAGGCAGGGAAAGCAGCGGAGGAGATTTGGAGATCAGATCTGAGCTATATTGTGTGTAACAGGTGGAGATAGTACTGAGTACTTGTGAGGAGTATTGTACTATGTTTGTTACATGTTCTCAATCATTAATATACAGATAGTGTGGGGTTTTCAGCTGTATGCTTTCCCCAGGTTACATATTGTGTTAATGTGTGTATTTGATTGATGTTTCATTGTTTTTAATGTTGCTAAATTGATGATCAACGTAGAGGAGGTTCTGTATTATGCATGTATTCTGAAATAGTGTATAATCGAGATAATCTCTGTTGAATATGTGTTTATTATTCAAAATTTCTACATGGTATCAGAGCTCTTTGATTTGTAGAAAAAGTTCTACAGGATATCAAAGCGAGGATTGATCATCAGATCTATTATTCAGAAAGTGATTACATTTTATTTCTTCAGGCAGAGTCTGTAATCGGGCCAAGTAGCCTCTGGATTCATCCTTCTTTTGGAAGGTGAGATATCCGGTGAATGCCCATACAGTCGATCTCTGTACAAGAAATACTTTGTTCTCACGAATTTTAGATCAGAAGCGGTTGAGTTTTGAGCTGGTGGAATGGCGCTCAAGGATAAACTCAGAAACATTAGGTGTGAGAATGGAGACAGTATGCCCCAGTATCTCACGAAGTTCACCCAATGCCGGGATGAGCTGGGAAGTGTGGGGGTAACTGTTGAGGATGAGGATATGGTGAGTCTAGCACTCCTTGGCCTTCCTAAGAGTTGGCATAGCTACCAGGACTCGGTGAATGGAAGGGAGAAATTGCCAGGATGGGAGAGACTTTGGTCAGATCTTGTGCAAGAGGAGATTAGACGGCGCACCAGAGACAGTTCTTCATCTATGCATGATGAGGAGAACTGTGCCTTAGCAAGTAAGGCGAAGAAGGGGAAGGGGAAGGTTTCTCTTTCCGAATCCAGTTCTTCCAATGATGGGAAGAAGGTTGATAAGTCGAAGGTGAGATGCTTTCGTTGTCATGAGTTGGGCCATTATGCTACTAATTGCCCAAAGAAGAAATCCAAGAAGGGATCCGGGGAAGGATCTGAAGGTGAGGCACTTGCTTCGCAGTTTGGGTTGGATTTCACACTCTTCGCATGCATGGTTTCATCCATGGTGGGAAGTGGTTGGTTTCTTGACAGTGGAGCTTCTTTCCACATGACCGGTGACAAAAGTTTGTTCAGTACTTTGGAGGAGAAAGATCTCCAGATACTCATAGGGATGGGTAATGATGAGAAGTATAGTGTCTCAGGTGTAGGCACGGTTATTTTTCAGAGGGAGCATGGAGCTCGCCTTACCTTGACCGATGTCAAGTATGTACCAGGACTGGAGAGAAACTTGGTGTCGATCGCGATGCTGGAAGACAGAGGCTATGGTGTAGTCTTCAATAAGGAAAAGGTTTTCCTTAGACACATTATCACTAGACAGGTGAAGCAGATTGGTTCACGGGTCAAGAACCTGTATGCTCTTGAGGTTCAAGATGCATGCAAAGCCTTGAGCAGCGAGGCAACTGATGGAGACTTGGTGGTTGAGAGGGAGCGTATATTACCTCTCAACATGCAGAGCCAGAAGAAGTCTCAGACGATTGTGGAGGAGCCACGATTGGTGCAGCAACTTCAGGAGGTTGGGAGTAGCCACAACAAGGGAAGCTGAGAGGAGATCGAGTAGAGACATCTACTCATGCAGATACCTCCAATAGGGGGAAACTTCGAGCCAGGTGGGCTGAGGGATCGCATGCAGCCATACCTCCAGGTAGGAGGTGGGGTGATGTGGATTGATTGTCCCAAGGAGGAGGGGCAAGATCCTTGAGGTACCCAACCTCTTGGATGAGACCTTGCTACGGGAGCCCCGATGTGGAGTAGCAGGAACTGACTGATTGGGTAGAGACAGATGCGGATGGAGCGGCAGAGAGAGCGACAGTGTAGGGAATCCTAGGACAGTGCATAGCTAGCAGGCTGTAGTAATGCGAGAGGCACAAGTGTTTTGCATAGTGCTAGGTGGCACAGAGAAGTGTGCAATGGTGCGAGATGCATGGAGATGTTGCAGTAGTGCAGATGTCAGAGAGGGAGCACTTGTCAGCAGCAGGTAGAGCTTCAACATCAGAGTATGTTCCTAGCCCAACAGAGTGGTCAGTTGGGAGTGTTTTTGTTCCAAGTGTTGTTGGAGCAAAGTGGACCGGGCAGATGTGTTGCATGCAGAACATTCCAGAGTTACAGGATCGGGTTTGAGAGGAAGCCTTTCTTGTTGAGAGGGAGTGTTGAAAAGTGTGCAACAAGAAATGCTTGTTGAGAATGCAACAAGATGATGGAGCTTAGTGGAAAGGAGTCGCCTTCACTAAGTGGGCCCGCAGGCAAATTATGGTGCAAAGTCTATTTTTGGATCACAGCAGGAGTGATCAGAGTCTATTTTTAGATTGCTAGTCAAAAATAGAAAAGTTGAATATTATTGTCTCATAATAATATTTAGACTATAAACTTTATCTTATCCTCTTGGAGCACTTCAGTTTGAGCTACAGATGTGGCACATGCAGCTGTCAGAAGGAAATACGCTTTCTTTATGAGTTAGATGAGCTATTGCATGCAAGACATCAGTTAGAACTCATGTGGTTGAGTTCTGTGGAGTTGGATGAGCAGTTAATGGAGTTGTGTACAATTTGACTTAGTTGAACTAGTTGTATTTAGTCTAACTGATCAATAGACTAAGTGATGAGTTGTGTGAATTAGTTATTAATTAATTCACTAATTATTAACTCATAATGCAACTGAAGAATATATTAGTTAACTCAGTGCATGTACAGTTCAGTGGAGACAGGTGTTAGAGGTTGAGATTGCTATTAGTTGTGACTATAGTTGTGCATGAGACTTTGCACAAGCAATGTATTGAGTATGCCCATGAGAATGCCCAGTAATATAGCCTGTGTTCACGTGATTCCCAGTGTGGGTGATTCTCTTGAGGTAAAAAACGAGTTTGGTTTAGCCATTCTCATTCATTCTCAGCAGGTATTGTGCAGTGGAGGCAGGCAAAGCAATAGAGGAGATGTGGAGATCAGATCTGAGCTGTATTGTGTGTAACAGGTGGAGATAGTACTTAGTACTTGTGAGGTACTATGTTTGTTACATGTTCTCAATCATTAATATATAGATAGTGTGGGGTTTTCAGTTGTATGCTTTCCCCGGGTTACATACTGTGTTAATGTGTGCATGCGATTGATGTTTCATTGTTTTTAATGTTGCTAAATTGATGATCAACGTAGAGGAGGTTATGTATTATGCATGTATTCCGCAATAGTGTATAATCGGGATAATCTCTGTTGAATATGTGTTTATTATTCAAAATTTCTACACGAGTCCTTCCAACTTTCCTTGTCATAATACTAACAACCTTCAATCGCATTGGAATGACTTAGAGGTCAATGATCCATGTGTGGGGTGCCTTCTAAGACTAATATAGTCTCTTTTCCATTATCAAAACTTTCATTAATTATTTTAAACACCATATTAGCTACTTATGGATCCACAATTAATTTTCTTTTATTTACCTTAGCGTGGGTTTTAACATACATATACAATATAACTATTGCTTCTATAAGGAATTTCCTTGATTTCGGTTTTGGATATAATTTATGTTAATTTAGTTGTAGGATGAATCCCACAATTCAAATTTTGATAAACATGCAACACCGGCTGCCTTGGAATACATAAAGTTAAGCCATTGTACTAGTCTATAATCAGCTATAAGAGAAGATAAGATAATAGTTATTGATAGATTATCCAAAATGTGAAACATGCCTATTGTAGATAATTCTATAAGAAGGTTTGTTTACTAGCTTCAGTAAGATTTTTGCTTCCTACATCTTGTATTGGCATAGAGAATATTTATTTCATTTTCCATGTAAAAGCTACAAGGTATAATGAACAATTCTAGAGGTCAAGCTACTGTTTGGCTATTGTTTGTATATCCAACATACAAACAATAGCCAAACAGTAGCTTGACCTCCAAAATTGTTCATTGTTCATATATCATCGCGTTCCTATGTCGCTTGAGGGTTTCCTCCAACAATATTTTGAAAGGATCTCTTGCTCCCTCGTCTTTCTTTTCTTCTGCCATGGGAGCTTGTCGGGGTTTGCGAGGTTGGTCTTGCAAAGGTTCAACCAGTTCGAGCCCTAACTCCTTATACCCTGACTTCATTGGGGACATGCAAAGAGAAAAAATAGAGAAAGAGAAAACTGCTCTGATACCACTAATCTGGACTTATGCACGAATGCGAAAAAATATAGATAAAAACATAAACACAAAGATGTAGTAGAAATAAAGCTTCACTTCATTAATATCAAAGAATTGAAATATGCTTACAGATAGAATAGAAATAAAATAGCTCGGGCGATGGTATCTTATATCTGAGAAGAGATGTGGTGGATACATGCCTCTGAACTGTGTTACAATGAGGCTCAAGGGCCTTTTTATTATTGAACAACAAGAGAAAGCCCTAAACAACCAAAACCCTAACCCCAGGAGATGGAACACCAAGAGTTTGTGGGCCCCGTTGGGGTTAGTTGGGCAGCCAACTTCCTAGGGTCATTATAATTTGGTCATATTATCTTCGTTTGGTGCATACGATACCTCGTTAGAAATATCTCTCCGAGTACTAAAGGATTTACAGCCTATGAAGACGAGCTTGCTGTAGACCTAAAAAAAACTCCGTTTAGGGGGTCAAAATTGCTCAGGAAGTTCAGGACCCAAAAAACTGCTAAAAATAGTAAATGTTGCTAGAAACAATGAAACTAGTGAAACTAGTTGGAGGTCTAGGTGGAATAGGCAGGTGACCACCAATATCCACCTGGATCAGGCCACCATGAACAAGTAGGTCAAGTGTTGTCTTGTTCAGGATAGATTGGTTGTTAAAGGACTAACACTGAGCCCTAGTTGTATTCCTTGTATCAATGTGATTGTAAAGGGTCATGATCCCTGGTATGGGAGCTCTAGCCTGTTGTATTATAGTTTGTAATATAATGAAGAAGGGTTTGAAAAAGTTAAAAATTGTCATGTGCATTAGTTGATTCCTTGATGTGTGTATATTTCATCGTGCATTAAAGTAGATGTGTTGTGGTACTTGAGCGTGTTTGCATCAAAGATTCTAAGACCAAACCCAAATTATCATTTGTCGTGGAAATTCAACACATGCCTTGTTCACCTAAGAACTACATGTAACTCATCTAAGGCTACTCATGTCCAATATCAACTCATCCCACTTAACAAGTTACCAAGACAAGGCTCACATCCAACCGTGGCAGTAAAACAACTAAGCAACATAGTTTACATCTTGACATGCCATATCACTTGACACGTCTTAGAATGTCTTGGCACTATGTGGCACGTGTTAGAATCCCCTGCATTCCTTGGCATGATTTGGCACTCCCTAGCACACACTACCACTCCTTGATATGCCCTGGCACTCTAGCATGCCTTAGCACTGCCTAGCATATAACCTTGTCACTCCCTCCTTAGCACACCTGAAACTCACTGACACTCCCTATCACACACTCTTTTTCATTAATTTCCATGCATTTTGAACTAGTTCTCCCTTGTGTTTCCATGACACTCCCTAACACTCCTTGGCACACATTGACACACCCTAGCACTTGGCACATCTTGGCATGCCGCCCTGGCACTCTAGCATTCCTTGTCACTCCCTCATTAGCACACCTTGAACTCGATGACACTCCCTGTTACACACTCTTATTCATTCATTTCCATGCATTTGAAACTAGTGATCCCTCGTGTTTCCCTGACACTCCCTAGCATGCTTTGTCACACCTTGGCACCTGGCACATCTTGGCATGTTGCCCTGGCCTCTAGCAATCCTTAGAACCGCCTAGCATACCTTGTCACTCCCTCCTTAGCACACTTGGAACTCAGTGACACTTCTTGTCACAAACTATTATTCATTCATTTCCATGCATTAATTTGACCTAGTTCTCCCTTTTGTTTCCCTGACACTCCCTAACACTTCCTAGCACGCGTTGGAACACCCTGGCACCTAACTATTGGATGTATGTCTTACACTAACATGGCAACTCAATTTTGTGCCTTACCCCTTCGATTAGACTCCAATAATAACCAAAGGATCATGTCTTATGAGTCTTCAATGCCTAAAAAAGTGCTCGACACAATACTCAAGAATTTGTTTTTATTCACTAAAGAATGAGGCTAGTTGTGTTTGTGTCTCTTCCTTTAACAAATATGTCCACTAACCATGTGACACGACCTATTATCACCACATTAAGAATAGTTTGACTAGGTGGTGAAAGGGCCAAGGGGCTCCTTACTCATGTTGCAAGGGGCAACACCCTATAATTCTAGTAGTTGCTAAAAAGACACCCCTTTTATCTAAATCCTTTGCACTTGCATTATAATCTGCAAGCGTAGTTTCATACAAATTAGTGTGCTATCATACCACGAGAAAGTTTATGAAGGCTCTTTATCATAAAATAATATTTCGTTGCATTTCTTTCACAAAAAGAAAAACACTACAACATGAACAACAATCCAAGAAGAATGAAACTTTGTGGCCTCAGGAAGATGTTTTCCTAACAAGATTGCATTCCATCTAATATTAGCAAGGGTCACTAGCAACCCAAAGACTTTGCCAAAGCCCATGTAGATTTGGCCAAGGGACAAAACTAGAACACATGTTTTAGGGTTTTAATTCATCTACAATGGGAGCACCATGAGTTCTAAACTCTCAAGTATATTAATATTCTATTTACAAGTATGTCCCCCATCATTAGTGATTATACAAAAAAGACTCTCTATGGCCTTACCATCGATTTTCATAGGGTTCACCACAAGGAGACCTAGGTTTTTCTTTTGACAAAATAATTTTTTCAAATAACGATCAAGGATAAGGTTAAAATAAAGCCACATGCAATACATATTAGGCTCATGTTTCATGAACATTAAAGAACAACCCCATTTTCAATCTCACTACCAATATTTAGGTGATTGAATTATTAACATAAAAATGAGACCAATTGAATCAATTTATAAACTTGTTCCAAAATAATATTATTAGGGTTAGCTAACATGTATGTAAGCTTGAACCACCACTATCGAAACTAAACCCTTAGATGCTAGTTTAGGTACATAATAACATTTATTTAAAATGAACAGTGGTCAATAATTGGTTTCTAAACAATTTTAATATTAATAAAACAATATTGATTTAAATTAAGTTGAAGTCATAGTAATAATTGATTTCTCCAAAATTCTAGTAAAAATCACAGTATGATCAAAGTTCCAATAAAATTTAGAAGTAAATCGAAAGTATCTCATACTTCGACCAAGATACACTTTTTCAATTTTTATGGAATAATATTTATTTTAGACTATTATTTTAACCCATTTATAAAAAGCTATTGAAATGCATCTTTCTCGATAAATTTTAATCAAAATTTAATTCAGTTTTACATTATTGGAGTGATGAATTTTGTTTGTGTGTTATAGTAGCGGATTCATTATTCTTGCAACATTGTTTCGGGCTAACTAAAGGCTGGGTAACTAATACCTTAGGGTCACACCAAAAACCCAAGTGACGGAGGGAAAACAAAAGCTTAAATATTCATCCTCAATTTGGTCATTAATTTCATCTCTGAACAAAATTCCGTCACTGGAAAAATGTCGACAGAGGTTCCTGTTCATCACCAGAGGTCGACATCATCAAGCATAGACTTATCTTCGCCATATTCAATGGATCCCTTGCTTCTCATCCTAAAGCTTCTTTATAGTGCTCTCAGAGTACCCCGCATGCGCCTGAAGGTGCCCTCCTTTTCGCTGCCCTCAACGATGATTGTCTTCTCCCTCGTCTTGGCCACCTATTTCTTGGTGGTCTTCAGCTTCATCTACGATGTCATCATCGAGTCACTGGGCATTGGGAGCGTGAAGGGTCCTGTCACATGAACATAAAACCGGTTGTCTTCCTATCTGGAAGAGGAAAGGGCAATATATTATCGAAGGGCTCTCATCGAGGTTTATGTTCTTACTTGGTGGGGTGGGGATAATTTTGCTGGACTTGGCCCTGGACAAACACAGAGTGAGGAGCGTCAAGGTCTCTTTTGTGGTGGCCAGGGTTTCTTCTTTGGCGATCGCTTATATCATGAGTAAGTTATTCGTTTGCATCAAAATTCCATCTTATTTATGTTAATCGGGGTTATGAATAGCGAATCTAGACGTTTTAGGTCCATTGCTAGTTTAGTAGAACATCTGTACTATTTTTTTGATTTTATGTTTAGTGTAACAGTTTTGGCCTTTTTGAGTAATTAGCTGGCGTAATGGAAAGGCTTTGAAGTCTTTAAATTTTTTATTGCTAGGTTTTGAAATTCATTAATGATATGGTTTGAAATTTGTTAAATGCCAGGATTGACTTAGCAAAAGAGTTGTTACCCTCGTTTATGTGGATGCTAGGGTTGTATAGTTCAATTTATTAGAATAGTTATATTAAGATTTATGGTGCCTGAATTGCAGATCAAGGAAAACAATCTTTTTTATTTTTTTCCGAAGAAAAAATCGCAACAAAAAGTTACAATACATGCACTATGTGCATTCAACAAAAAACCATCTGTCAATGGCCAAAGCCGTGAGTAGTACAACCTCCAAATAATTTGTGTGTGATAAAAACCACCCTCAGATCAAACATCAAAATTGTTATGTCCACACAACGTGGGAGCAGAACTGATATATATTGATCTGTTCATAATAAGTCCTATCTAGCAGTAAATAAAAATCAACAACTGACCTTTGTAACCAAAATATTTACATCAAAAAATCAAATATATTACAAACTGTTAAAAAAATGGTAGAGAAATATAATCTGTAGCTTGACATAGAGGAGAAACACAAAGCATCACATATCTATAAAAGAGTGGTGCTGGAAAATTTGGACTGCCCCATTCATATGTTCTGTGACCTGCCAATTGCTCATAGCCTTTCTAGCACCTTCCTTGGATAGAAAATTTGCTTCATGGTTCCTTTCCCTGTAGATATGACAGTAGGATATATTATTAAAAGCTTGTTTAATCTGAAGAATTTCTTCTAGAATGGGAAGGTGTGTGGTTGTGACATCTTTGAACTTCATTAAACCAATTAATAACATTTAAAGAATCCCCGAAGACTGGAAGAGAGAAACAATCATATTCTAGAGCCTAGCAGAGTAGAATCTTTAAAGATATAAGTTCAGAAAAATTATTAGATCCTCTGCCTAAACCAATTTTTGACTTCATGAAATGATGTTCATTTATGAAAAGAACGAGGCCACCACCACAACTATTGTCCTCACTTTGAAGCACCATCAAAATAAGACCAAGGAATGTGTTGATTGATCTCTTCTTCAATGATATTGCGAGGCACGTGAATAAAGTCTTTTGATGGAAGGAGAGCATAAATTGCACCCACTTCAGCTCAATAAGATTGGGTGCGGATGAGGAGTCCCTAAAAGTGGCTTTGTTCCTGGCAAGCTAGACCCCCAACAAATGAGGGGAGGGATGTTCTGAGGGTCTCGTTGTTTGACGAATCCCACTGCGACTTCCAAGCCTCAATCAAGCTATTGTTTCCTCTCCACTGCAAGTTGCAATTCAATATTTTCCTAGATTTAACTCAAATATGCAGTGAGAAAGGGCAAAAAAGAAACAAGTGTGAGATAGACTCTTCAGCATTTTTACATAAAATACACAAGTTGGGACCTTCTTTTTATATTTTTTTGTAAGTTGTTGCAAGTTGTCACTTTGCTTTTTAATAAACACCATGGAAAAAGTCTTGACTTCTACTATCTGGTGACTGTATCCTAATTTTGGGGGACTTCTACTATCTAGTGACTGTATCCTAATTTTGGGGTATATACCCCAGAAGGAGAGTGAACACAACACAAAAATTCCACCCTATCTCTTTTTCTGACATTTGACCTTCTGAGAGAGATAATATAATCCTACCACATATCAGCATGCTCTCCTTAAATCCTACCACATATCAGCATGCTCTCCTTAAAGGCCCAAATGAGCCACATTCTGCCAACCTTGCCACCAGAAAGTAGTCCAATCCTCATCCACAACCTGATTGTGGAAAACTTTGTCGTGCTCATTCAGGAAAGCCACAAGATCCAAAGGAAGTCTAAAATTAGCTTGGAAGCCAACCCATGGTTCCAAACTGATATTAACTTTCTACCCATTGCCCACCTTCCAAGTGAGGCCACCTCCAATAATATTAAATGAAGCTATAACAACTTTCCAGATAATTGAAGAGTTTGGCACCATTTTATTCAGTTTTCTGATCCATTCATCAAGCGAGAGGGGGAAATGTATTTCCTGAAAACTACCGATGTCCACAGGCTCTTTGTGGAGAGAAGTCTCCAACTGACTTTTGACGAAAGGGTTTTTGAAAAGATAGAAAGATGTTTAAGGCCCCATACACCCCATGATTTGGGCAAAGCATGAAGTATCCCTGAGAGGCACACATGTTATATTTTGCTGCATTTAAATTCCCTAAGAGATGCACGACCATTTCTGTTTCTGATACACCTCCCATGAAATTAAGTGGAACTAGCAAGGTGATCTCTATAGGATTGTAGACTCAAGCATTGAAAAACAGATCAATGAGATCACGTTTCCTCAGCAGCTCGTAATCTGAATGACAAATGAAAAAGAAATAGATATTTCCCTTTACAACAAGCCACTATTCCATTCTGTCTCCTCTTACTTCAGACTTTATCTCACAGTAATCTGATTTGGAAGGCCAAGTCAGAGATGGACATATGCAAGCATTCTGAGCAAGACAGGTACAAATACATTAAACTCAACAGATTGGCAGTTGCCTGGAAAGTACAAAGAACATTTTTTTCGATTCTGCATGGACAGGCAGTGATTTCAACGATATTTAACCATACAATAACTTCTATTTTAAATTCGATAGAACCAAATTGAGATAAATGAGAGCTCGATATGTATTTATGTAAAATAGAGAAACCAAACAGCTAATCAGGATAGAAGCTTGGGGTTTTGTTGTATGCTGTTTGAGTTGACTATGTATTACATGCCCAAGAAATGATGAATGGAAAGCAACAATTTAAAATAGGGCCCATTGAGACAATGTTTGGTCAATCATGCACTCTCTTTGGCTGCTTTCCTTCGTCTTTTAACTGCTCATCCTCGATGTAGATGCACGAAACCTATGAATTTTCTTTCCCCATCAAGGCCAGCCTATGATTAATTTTAAATATATTCCTCTTGTATGGGCTTAATCTCAAACAGCAAGAACAAATGACAACGGAATTGGCCAAATAGATATACCAAGCTAGAACAAACCTTTTTAATTCCCCAAAAAATCATAAAATTGGACAAATTACTTATCACTGCTTCTGTCCTGAATCTACAGACAGGTACTGAAAGCTCCTCAGTGAATCCTCAGGCGTGCCCTTCATTGATGCATTTCGAATACCAAATATCTTTGACACAACAATGACAACATCATAACCAAACTCAGTAACCCTTTCATAGGAATCATTGTCTCCAGCAACACATAATGAAGCTCGGTCAATCACCTCACCTGGCCAATAACACGCACAACAAATTCGCTCCAATGCGCATGGTGGTTTGGCCCTCCATAACCCTCAATTTCTTACAACGATTCAACCTCAATTTTCTCCAAAGATTCGGCCTTCAAAAACCCATGAATTTTCACAATGATTCGGCCTCTAAAACCCATGAATTTGTACAACGATTCAGACTCCAAAGAGCCACGAATTTGCCCAGTGATTCAGCCTCCAAAAACCCAAGAATTTGGACAGTGATTCAGCTTCCAAAGACCTACGTATTTGTATAACGATTCAGCCTCCAAAGACCCACGTATTTGTACATTGATTCAGCCTCCAAAAACCCACGAATTTGCACATTGATTCAGCCCCTTAAAACTCACGAATTTGTACAGCGATTCGGCCTCCAAAAACCCATGAATTTATACAGTGGCTCGGCCTCCAAAAACCCGTGAATTTGCACAGCTATTCGGCCACTGCGAGTATCACGAATTCGGCTCCAGTGAATGGCAGACTTGGCCTCAACAATTAATGGATGCGGCCCTCACAAATTTGGCCCTTCTGAACCCTCGAACTTGGCTTGTGAAAATACAACAAATTTGGCCCAGATAGATAATGAACTCAGCCTCCAGAAATACACAATAAATTGGGAGCTAGTGTTTCAATCCTGTTGAAATTTCACATTCCGGGAACAAAAGATAAATCTTCCACTGCTAATCAATCACCTCAGGCTGGTAGGAAAGCAGCTCTGACACCACTGTAATATCCCTTTTTCAATATTCAATACTATTTCTGACAAATTCCTTCAAGATTTTTTCTCGTAAACATTCTGCAAATTAAATTGAAAATAAAACAAGGAATTTGCTGGAAATATCCCTTTTTAAAATTATGAAAGGGCAGACCATTTGACTATCATATGTTTGATATTGATGGGTATTCCAGAAGGCATTATGTCTTCCTTGTTGGGTGGCAGAGTGCCCCCATTTATCTTTCTGGGGCAGATGGTGTGAAGCCCATGTAAGTAGTGTGTTTCTCCCTATCATTGTGTATTTACTATTTGCATATAATTTTCGTGGACACGATGAATATTTCCTTATTTTCCATTATCTTTGGGTTTATTCTGGAATCTGCTATATTCTCTGTTTTTGTGCAATATGGATCATTTATTTTCTTTACAGTGAATTTGCTTGGAAATTTTTTGCTATTGCTTGTAATGTTGGCCTGAAAACTTATTTCAGGTAAATAGCCATCTATTAGAGAGTTGCCGCTGATACCTTGTTCAACACAATTTTTCTGTGCAAATGTCATGTGACATGCCTCATGTTCATTCTTTTCCTCTACTTTCTTGTATAGAATGCAATGACGGAGAATCCCAGCTACCCATCTTAGAGTTCCCAGTGACAGATCACAGTGATTCCTTTGAGGTAAATTAGACAGAATTCAAAATAATTCATCATTAATTTTTCAGATATTAATAGTAAAAACAAATATAGTATGTTGTTCTCCATAACGTTTTCTCAAAAAGTTGAAGACTTTTTTTCATGCATCAAGATGCAAATGCTGAATTTTCAAATACTGAATATTGCAATTTGTAACTTAAGAGAATGATCTTTTGTTGCCATTTAGTCTGGTCACAATGCTGAGAGCTCAGTGACACTGCTGAAGAGTTCCCTTTCAAGAAATTCAGAGAAGTATGAAGATGGAAAGCTGGATGTAAATGTCAGAACAATTAATGTTTCTACAAATGCATCTTCAACTGGATCAGGGACTGGAACTCCTGCCAGTAGTACAACAGGTTTTGGTTTTTCCAGTCCTCGAAAGAAAACATCAGAATTTAATGTGGGTAAATCCATCTTTGATAAAATTCTTAATCCAAGCATTACACAGCGCCCAGATTTTGCTCCTTATAGAATTGTCCTTGGAGATGTAAGGGAAAAGGTTTGTTACTCCATTGATTCTGTTTCTTGTTTGCAAAGAATATGTTCATTTTGTCAAATATCTTGGGGCATCTAAGTTTGGATGTATTTTATGTTTGTTTAGATCAGCTAATGTTTTGAATTGAATTTATCGTAGTTAGGATTAACGTTAAAATTTGAATCGTACCTTGTTCTCCTTTCAAATGTTTCATATCTAATGTGCGTCTGTTTATACACTTGTGCTTATAGCTTATCACTACACGTAGGCGGATTGAAGAGATCTTGGAGGGCATTCCCTGTGATTATGACCCTAATCAGTACTATGAAAATTCAGCACAACTTTTAGAACCTCTGATGCTTTGCTATGAATCAATGGTATTTCTAAAGTTCTCTGTTTGGAGTGAGCATCTGCTTTTCCTGCCGGGGTGAAATGTGCATCATTAATTTAGTTCGTTTTCTGCAGCAATCATGTGGGTCAGATATCCTAGCTGATGGACGCCTGGCTGACCTTATTCGGCGGGTTTCAACATTCGGAATGATATTGATGAAACTTGATCTGCGCCAGGTATTTATCATAAGTATGGTTCAAATGTTCAACTTTATAATTTGAACAATCGACTGTCAGATTTATCAAATTTTGGTGGATCAGGAATCTGGCAAACATTAAGAAACTTTAGATGTCATTACGGAGTATTTAGACATGGGTACCTATAGTGAATGGGATGAAGAAAAGAAGCTGGAATTTCTTGTAATTGTGCTCAAAGGCAAGCGGCCCCTTGTTCCCCCAACTATTGAGGTAATTTACTCCATGCTAGCATATAAATAGTTTGACATGTATGTTTATTATTATTATAGTATGTGCAAAATGTGTTGGTTGTATGATACTTTATAATTGCATTCTGTTTTATGTTAACCCGATTGAAAATTAAATGCTTATAGATGGTTGGGGATCAACAGTTTGCACAACTTCAGTTGGAATCATTGCAATGGCAAAAATGTGGGGAAGATGGAAGACATATTTTGACCATGAAAATTGTGACATCACAAGAGAAAGCAAGGATTGAGAGGAACCACTAACAAACCCTAAAACCTGCAATAAGAAAGGAGAAAACAACACTTGATAAAGAGTGAGCAAGTGCACTAGTTGTGAACCATAGATGCACTAGAGTAAAATACCATAAGAGTGCTATATAGAGATAACTGATCACAAATGTCACACCAAGATAGCGAGAGGGTGCAATAGTATATGGTGCCTGCAGGATACACTTTTAGAGAGAAAAACAGCTCACACTGATTATTTACAAATGACACTTAAGTGTGTATTTATAAACATCTCAAGAAATAGCATGCCCTCCCCATGGGGGCTTATGGACCCACATTAGATTGACTAGGTCAGCCTTAACATATGTTGCAGTAAACTTGGGACCCCCTGTTAATTTTCCACTCTTCTATGCTAGTACAAGTTATCAAAAAAAGATTTACAGTATAATCCTTGTAGTATATGCGTAGATTAAAAATTACAATGCACTTCATTTAGGACCTGAGATTGGAGAAAACCGTTGAGCTGTATTGTCATCCTGGAATTCCCTTTTAGCGGGAGTGTTTTAAGTCAGGGAGGAACGAAGTTGCAGAGGCTGAAGAAGCTGTTTTGGAGTGAGCTAGAGGAGAATGTTTCTGAATTTCTGCTAGTCACACAACCTAGAGGCCTTCGAGTTGAGAGCAGAGAGCCTAAAATTTGTCATGAACGTGGTGGATAAGATGTAGGTGTTGAATGGGAATGTCTAACAGCGTCTCGATCTGGGACTCCAAGCTTGAAATCCAGATTTGAAGAAGGCAATGGGAGGACTTGAGGTCTTTGAAGTCACCAGCCTAATGTTGTTGGGCTGACTCAGACTATCTTAGCTTGGCGAGCCATGAGACCTGAGGTGGCAGAGAGGAGGCCTTCAGAAAATGTAGGGAGATCAATGAGGGGGCAAGAGCCAAAATAGAGGATGTCGCAGGGAAACAACAAGATACTAACTTTTGAAGGGTGCCATAATTGTCTTTCCCATTAGGTTAGAAGCTCTCATTCTAAAATGACGGCACATCTAAACTAGGGGGCCCTCATTCTAAAATGATGGCACATTCAAACTATGGGATCCTCCATTATTGAGAAAATCCAATGAAGAGCCAAGGGAATGCATGAGAAAGGTACAGGGGGGAGACTATGATGGGACAAGGTAATCACACTTGATAGGAGATAACAGAAGCACATGGAGCAAGGGTTATGAAGGGTATCCATGTGTGAGCCACGGGAAGAGGCAAAGAATGAGGAGAGAGCCATGAAGGGTTCGAGAGGGTGGAGCGACATCCATTGACAATTAAATCACCTTCTTTTGCTTGTAGAGCCAAATTGGCTTGGAAATCAACTTGATTATTGTTTATCTAAAGGACATGAAAAAATGAGAATCGAGGAAATGATGGAAGAGCTGCATGAATTCACTGGAAGACTGAATTCAAATTGGCATTTGAGGGAGAAGAGCGCACCTGGACGTGTTGAATTGTGTTGTTGGAGTCTCCAACAATGGTGAGCTTTTGGATGGTGTGGGCTGCCTAGTCTTTAGGGCACGCAGAGAGTCGATTTTTTTCCTTTCACTCCCCTCCTTTTTAGTAATTTTGTGGAATTATTTTGGGCAGTGCCAAACATGGTCCATTAGACTAGACTCATAGATAATCCTAAAAATTAACTATAACACTTAATAATTCGCAGAAAACCATAGTGTCAAATTGCACCCAATAACCAAAATAAAAATGAAAAGGAGATAAAGGATCCAGTTCCATTTTGAAAAAACAAAACACCTTGTATGAAGTTAGGTTCTACTGTAATTTCTAAAACTTATGAGGCAAAACTCATCAAAGTTCAAAGAACAATAATCTTGTAATTAAATTTAAAAATGAAGAAACCTCTTCATATTTTGGTTGCGAATACGATGGCCTGAAACCTTGGCTCTCATCCATCATTACTGAAGAGTCTGGCTCTGATGTTTGCTACACCCCCTCGACTCTCTTAGATAGTTGAATTGCCAATACCTTGGTCAAGATTGAAATGGTTCAGTCTATTATTAATATTCAGGTTGTCATCTGTTATGTTGTCCTCCAGGTCTATGATTTTTCCATCTGTGAATTTTGCATCATTATCCTTTATGAGCTTCAGTAGAATTTTCCATTTAAACTCAATGTTCTTAAAAACCTTAGCTTCATTATGCCAATCCTCTTTGTTCAACTCCATTCATTGTCAATCCCCTACATTATCTTGTTGTTTTCTCCACCTTTTATAACCTTAGGCCACCTCACATGATACAATCTCTTCCTGGCAGCTGTATCATGGATGTGATGCCACCATGGCTTGGTGAGCTAACAAGTTTGAAGGAATTGTATATTTAACATGACTAGAGGTGCCAGTATTCCCATACATCCACATGTGTCGTACATTCCCTTATTTTCTTTCAACATGGAGTGGTATGAATTCTCACTTAAATTTTCTTTAGTCCCAAATGATCTCAGTAGTTACAAATCTGGTTCCTCATTTTATTGTACCATGTTGTTACATAGGAAAACCTTATTAAAATAATCTTTGCAACAAGACACCTAATATCCTTTGAGATATCTTGAATATTCCAATCTCTGATACCCCATTTATCTAAAACCCAACTACTCGAGGGTAAAGTCTCCTTCAACATTGAGTGTATCATTTCCTTATTCAGTACTTAAGTTAGTCCCTGAATTGGAGCCTCAAATTCAGCGTTTGTTTGATATGCCAATGGAGAAAGCAAAAATGATACTATCATTGTGATGCATTATTACCTCATTATTCCTAGATCTTCTTGCTTGGACCCTAACTGCCCCATCAAGATTTAGTGTGAACCAACTCTCATGAGGTACCTCTCTAGGTAAGGGGTTTAGTTTGGTGGCAGACTGTATCAAGTTGTGGATGCATGTCTATATGTGCTCTTATTTTGACTATTTTTAATTTTCTTTTCTTTCTTGACAAACTTTGTTGTTTTTTTGTGTACTTTGTTTTTAGTTTATTTCTACTATGTCTGATTTTCACATGTGGATTATTACTTATCTTTTTGTATGCCTATTCTAACATTTGGTGAGAATTTTTTGCTTGTCCCTTTGAAGAGGCAAAGTTCTGATCTACATATGCTAAGTCTCTAAACTTATGGAATTGATAATCTATGTAATTGAAGAGGAAAATAAAAAGTGTAGAAAGTGAATAAAAATTGTAGCCATTATGTGTGTACTTATATATCATTGTTTCATAGTTCCATGCATTATGCAAAATCTACAAATAGATGGTTGCTCTTCAAACAAGCAATCTCGTGATTTTTCCTTCTTGAGTAGCCCATCATGAACAACTTTGTAAAATAATGCTACATTGTGTGACAGGTTTCATTTGCAGTTTAACTCTTAGTTTCATTATGAGTAGACATTGTTGGGCCCCTAGCCAAGTTTTCTAGTCATTGTGTTTGACAGTATCTTCTCAAAATGTATAAAAATTGTTTAGAGACTACATCAGAATCTAGAGCATATTAGATTGGTTGCCTATAGAATATTCATAATTGTGCTTCTATTTGTATCAAACAGAGTGCTATGTTCTTCATTCATTTTAGATATTCGGCAGATAGCTGAAGCATAGTAAAATTTATTAACATTGAATAGTTTTTGGAGCAAATTTCATTTGGATATATTTTTTTGCATCAACAGTTTGCATGCAAATTTATTGATAAAATTGTGATTATTGAAGCACTGAATTTTCAAGATACGTAGATCCCTTGTAATTCTAGCACCTATTTCAAGATATAGTTGTTGCAAGAGTTTGATAACGTTTCAACTATATTAACTTGGACTGGATTGTGTCCTACATGAGTTACGCTACATTTTGCTTACTATTTCTTCTCCTAAATAAATGAATATCCTTCTATATAAGTTTGGTGATTACAAGCTCCGCTCTAGTCTTTTGTTGAGAAAATATATTTTATTTTCATTTTGGCGCGGTTGATGATTGTTTGTAATCGCGACTGCTGGAAGCTGAGACCATTCTGTGGATCTGTCTCAACTTTTAGTGGAAATTAGACAAGGAGTGTTTGGATTGGACTGAAGGAGATTAACATGAAGTAAGGAGTTACGAGCAAAGATGATATGAAAACAAATAAATTTTATTTTTATATTGTAAGGATTTCTTCCAGCAATGATTCTAAAAAATTTGGAACGACTCAGAATCCATCTTTAAAATGCTAACGTTTGCAGTCTTACCCATTGCAAAGGTATTTGTGATGTGTTTCCTTTGGTTCGTCATGGCTACAAAGTATGTCAACATTTTAACTCCCAACAATTGCAAGATTCTCAATGGGTACTCTTCCTCTTTATCATTTTCTACTCATTGCATGTTGTAGCATGTTCATTTTTAGTGGGGAAACAAAAAAAATTGTATCACAATTACACATAATTACATTGGTGCCCAACGAAGGGTTCTACCAAGACCTTTATTCCATATTATCATTGGTTTACCTATCAAAGACCACTGCCTAAAAGATTCTAACCATTTGAACACAAACCATTAGTTCCTTGAGGGTGTAGATGGATTGGCAAAGTCTAGTTAGACACATGAGCTATGCCACGAGGTCAAAGCCTAAGGGATTAGGGTGGGTGCATCCCCATAAGGTGGCTCTGGCTTGCTGGCAAGGGCCATGATAAAAAAATTGCATTTATCCTTGAATATCCATGCCAAGATCTGATCCTTAGGTGCCTTTGCTTCAAGAATTCCTAGATGAAATGTATAGATTCCTTTCAAATGGCCCTTTCTTCAACTACCATCACCTTGACCAATGTGTTAGCACCAAATTTCTATTCAAAGCTTCATCTTGTTTAATTTCTTGGGGTATCATTGACGGACATGTAGAACTACAAGCCGCTTTGTGTCTAGCAACAGTCTAAAAAACTCCTAAAAGTGGTTTCCTCTATGCACTATGTTTCAAACTAGATCAATGACTGCACTATACATATTCTAGATTTCTTTTGCCGTTCTTTTCAAAATAGGCTAGGAAAATAAAGGTAGGAAACAATATTTTTCCTCCACCCAAAACAATGATAACTGTGCTTCCTATGCAATTTATTATGGTTGGTGGAGGAAAGTAGGCCTCTTGCCTTAAATAAGAGAGCCCCGATTTAACATGACTAGAGGTGCCAGTATTCCCATACATCCACATGTGTCGCACATTCCCTTATTTTCTTTCAACATGGAGTAGTATGAATTCTCACTTAAATTTGCTTTAGCCCCAAATGATCTTAGTAGTTACATATCTGGTTCCTCATTTTATTGTACCATCTTGTTACATAGCAAAACCTTATTAAAATAATCTTTGCAACAATACACCTAATTTTCTTTGAGAGATCTGGAATACTCCAATCTCTGATACCCCATTTTTCTAAAACCTAACTACTGGAGGGTAAAGTCTCTTTCAATATTGAGTGTATCATTTCCTTATTCAGTGCTTAAGTTAGTCCTTGAATTGGAGCCTCAAATTCAGCTTTTGTTTGATATGCCAATGGAGAAAGAAAAAATGATACTATCATTGTGATGCATTATTACCTCATTATTCCCAGATCTTCCTGCTTGGTCCCTAACTGCCCCATCAAGATTTAGTATGAACCAACTCTCAGGAGGTACCTCTCTAGGTAAGGGGTTTAGTTTGGTGGCAAATTGTATCAAGTTGTGGATGCATGTCTATATGTGCTCTTGTTTTGACTATTTTTAATTTTCTTTTCTTTCTTGACAAACTTTGTTGTTTTTTTGTGTACTTTGTTTTTAGTTTATTTCTACTATGTCTGATTTTCACAAAATTGGGAAGATCTGTGACACTACAAAATATGATTGAATGGTAAGATAATCTGCTTCACATGTGGATTATTACTTATCTTTTTGTATGCCTATTCTAACATTTGGTAAGAATTTTTTTCTTGTCCCTTTGAAGAGGCAACGTTCTGATCTGCATATGCTAAGTCTCTAAACTTATGGAATTGATAATCTATGTAATTGAAGAGGAAAATAGAAAGTGTAGAAAGTGAATAAAAATTGTAGCCATTATGTGTGTACTTATATCATCGTTTCATAGTTCCATGCATTATGCAAAATCTACAAATAGATGGTTGCTCTTCAGACAAGTAATCTCGTGATTTTGCCTTCTTGAGTAGCCCATCATGAACAACTTTGTAAAATAATGCTACATTGTGTGACAGGTTTCATTTTCAGTTTAACTCTTAGTTGCATTATGAGTAGACATTGTTGGGCCCCTGACCAAGTTTTCTAGTCACTGTCTTTGACAGTATCTTCTCAAAATGTATAAAAATTGTTTAGAGACTACATCAGAATCTAGAGCATATTAGATTGGTTGCCTATAGAATATTCATAATTGTGCTTCTATTTGTATCAAATAGAGTGCTATGTTCTTCATTCATTTCAGATATTCGGCAGATAGCTGAAGCATAGTAAAATTTATTAACACTAAATGGTTTTTGGAGCAAATTTCATTTGGATATATTTTTGTGCATCAACAGTTTGCATGCAAATTTATTGATAAAATTGTGATTATTGAAGCACTGAATTTTCAAGATACGTAGATCCCTTGTAATTCTAGCACCTATTTCAAGATATAGTTGTTGCATGAGTTTGATAACTTTTCAACTA
Source organism: Pinus tabuliformis (assembly GCA_031772625.1). NCBI lineage: Eukaryota > Viridiplantae > Streptophyta > Pinopsida > Pinales > Pinaceae > Pinus > Pinus tabuliformis. Next base: position 113,492,421 of record CM062807.1, on the reverse strand, counting down.
TATTAACTTGGACTGGATTGTGTCCTACATGAGTTACACTACTTTTTTCTTACTATTTTTTCTCTTAAATAAATGAATATCCTTCTATATAAGTTTGGTGATTACAGGGTCCGCTCTGGTCTGTTGTTGAGAAAATATATTTTATTTTTATTTTGGCACGGTTGATGATTGTTTGTAATTGCAACCGCTGCAAGCTGAGACCATTCTGTGGATCTATCTCAGCTTTTAGTGGAAATTATACAAGGAGTGTTTAGATTGCACTGGAGGAGATTAACATGAAGTAAGGAGTTACGAGAAAAGCCGATATGAAAACAAATAAATTTTATTTTTATATTGTAAGGATTTCTTCTAGCAATGATTCTAAAAAATTTGGAACGACTCAAAATCCATCTTTGAAATGCTAACGTTTGTAGTCTTACCCATTGCAAAGGTATTTGTGATGTGTTTCCTTTGGTTTGTCATGGCTACAAAGTATGTCAACATTTTAACTCCCAACAATTGCAAGCTTCTCAATGGGTAATCTTCCTCTTTATCTTTTTCTACTCATTGCATGTTGTAGCATGTTCATTTTTAGTGGGGAAACAAAAAAAATGTATCACAATTACACATAATTACATTGGTGCCTAGTGGAGGGTTCTACCAAGACCTTTATTCCGTATTATCACTGGTTTACCTATCAAAGACCACTGCCTAAAAGATTCTAACCATTTGAACACAAACCATTAGTTCCTTGAGGGTGTAGATGGATTGGCAAAGTCTAGTTAGACACATGAGCTATGCCACGAGGTCAAAACCCAAGGGAGTAGGGTGGGTGCATCCCCATAAGGTGGCTCTGGCTTGCTGGCAAGGGCCATGATAAAAAAAATTGCATTTATCTTTTACTATCCATGCCAAGATCTGAGGCTTAGGAGCCTTTGCTTCAAGAATTTCTAGATGAAATGTATATATTCCTTTCAAATGGCCCTTTCTTCAACTACCATCACCTTGACTAATGTGTTAGCACTAGATTTCTATTCAAAGCTTCATCTTGTTTAATTTCTTGGGGTATCGTTGGCAGACATGTTGCCCCTTTGTGTCTAGCAAGAGTCTCAAAAACTCTTGAAAGTGGTTTCCTCTATGCACTATGTTTCAAACTAGATCAATGACTGCACTATACATATTTTAGATGTCTTTTGTTGTTCTTTTCAAAATAGGCTAGGAAAATAGAGGTAGGCAACAATATTTTTCCTCCACCCAAAACAATGATAACTGTGCTTCCTATGCAATTTATTTTGGTTGGTGGAGGAAAGTAGGCCTCTTGCCTTAAATAAGAGAGCCCTGATTTAACATGACTAGAGGTGTCAGTATTCCCATACATCCACATGTGTCACACATTCTCTTATTTTCTTCCAACATGGAGTGGTATGAATTCTCACTTAAATTTTCTTTAGTCCGAAATGATCTCCTTAGTTACACTATCTAGTTCCTCATCTTATTGAACCATATTCTTACGTAAGAAAACCTTATTACAGGAATCTTTGCAACAAAACACCTAACTCTCTTGACAAAACAAAACAAAACAAACCAAAATTAGTACTTGAAAGGTAGAACTTAAGAATGACAAGCTATCTGATTTGGATCTAGAGACACAACAGACCGTGGAAAAAGAATGATGGTATTGATGAGTCTTCCTGGGAAATAAGCTCTAACTGTTAGACCACTGCCCAAATTTCAGTTATTTGCAATGGAAATAGTGACTGTAGCTTTATTTGTATGAATAATGACTTTGGCCATTGTCCTATTTGTTTCCTATGAATGATTTTGATTTTCAAACTCCAACTATTTTGTTGTTAATTAATTAAAGCTTTGATGACAAACTTATAGTTTTCAAAGCTCTTTTCTAAATCTATTTTCTTGAGCAAATTTGTCTTTTTTACTTTAGGTATTGTAGATTGCTACTGTGTGACATATGATATGATATAATTCCCTCGATAAATAGAGAGAAGTGTTGTACAACATAGTCCTTTTTATATCTAAAGAAACAATATTTCCAAATACAAAATTTATTAATTAAGAACATCTTTTAGACTTCTTTGCTAAGTTATGATTATATTTCGGTAGGGGATTTTGTGTACGCTGATATTGTGTTGTCTCTTTGTTTTCTGTTAGGTAACAATGGTTAATAAGGAATGTGTTCTTGAGTATCAGGAACACATCTTATTCTACTATTGATAGGAAACTCCATGGTTTTCAGGCATGGCAACAAAAATGCAGATGTCAGTGGGATATCCAAAGTCCGTGTTGGATGAATTTAATACTAGTGATGATTTTGATTCCTTGTCAGATAAAGAATGTCAGTAGTCAAATTCAAATAAATAGAAGCAACTCAAGAATGAAGGTGAAGCTATTGCTTTCTGTCAAAGTCAATTTCTTTTATTTGTTAGTTGTAGTCATGTTTTGAGTGCGGACTTGTGAAATTCCAAATTGCATTTTGGTTTATGTAAAGGGGATATATACATATATTTTTTTTTATCATATGTCGTTCATGGTTTCCCGAGATTCGTGTTACATTTGCACAAAAGTTTATATATTATTCAGATATCTAAACACCGAACAACAACAATAGTGAGATTTTTCTTTCACTCAACCTATAACATGTTGCACCTGTCTTCATCAATGTTCTTTTTCCATATGCTATCCACTTATGCCATTTACTTTACAATATTTGGTGCATTTGCTAGTTATAGGTCATTTATAGATTATAAATGTCTTCATAGTTTCACTTCTAATTGAGTATTCAACTGAACATATTGATTCTCTTATACATAACTATTTTTCCTTCCACCCACTTTTCATAACTTCCATCACCATTAGGTCGGGACTTGCAACTTCGACGTTGCTTTGCTTGTTTAGTAAAATATTGCTGAGCTTTTAATTTATTGAAAGTTGTAGAATTTACAATCTATGAAGTTTCAAGGTCTAATTTTTAAAAGTCTAATTATTTAAAGGGTGCTAGCTCAATGGAAGAGCACTTGCTTTACAAGCAGGAGGTTGGTGGTTTGATTCCATCGTGCCCTAACATCCATATGGAATGACGACGATCAATTTTTGTTGACGGAGGCTTTTTGACAATCACTAATGGGCTTTGGTGACATTTTTTTACCCTCACCAAAATATGAAATAGTGACAATCAACGAACGCCACCACATATACGCATCAATAATGACAACCCTTAAAGGTCCGTAATCATGAATCATTTTTGTTGATATGAAATGGTGACGATCGTTGTCCGTCATTATTTGTGATGGACCTTGAATATCACCACAACACCTATACTTCAGGCAATGCAGTTTTTGGTTATGGTCAACAAACGTCACTATATATATGCACCAATAGTGACGACCATGAAAGATCCATCACAATAAATTGTTGTTCATATGAAATGGTGACGGTCACTATCCGTCATTATAATCAATATTTGTGACGGACTTTGAATGTCACCATAACACTTATACTTTTAGTGATGCCACCTTTGGTGACGTTTAGTTTTTGGTGACGGAGGCTATGGTCTGTCACCATTGCTCATATGAAATGGTGACAGTTGCTATCCGTAATTATAAATCATTATTGGTGACGAACTTTGAATGTCAATACAACACCTATACTTTTGGCGATGCCACCTTTGGTGACGTTCAATTTTTGGTGACGAAGGCTATGGTCCGTCACCATTGCTCATATGAAATGGTGACGGTCCTTATCCGTCATTATAAATCATTATTGGTTACAGATTTTGAATGTCACTACAACACCTATATTTTTGGAGACGCCACCTTTGGTGACGTTCAGTTTTTGGTGACGAAGGCTCTTTTGGCCATCACCAATGAGCTTATGGTGACATTTTTCACCCCTCACCGATGTACTTTTTTCTTGTAGTGACAACTTCGTCGTTGTCTCGTAGACCTTGTCGCCAATCTCATTCAAGTCCCCCTTAGTGAGGACGATTGGATCCGCATGTGCATGCTTATCGAATTTATGCTTCTTCCGTGACCCGGAAGTGATCTCCCTCATCCTATTCTACAATATAAAGGGAGTGCCCTGCTTCTTGCCACTGCCTCCTTCCTCCTCAGATCCTTCCTTGTCTACAGTATGTTGAGAAACAAACTCCTCAATGTCCTGTGTGGCCTCCTTCGCGGCGCCCTCCCTTTTAGTGGCTACCTTAGCAACAAATTCCTTCTTTTCCTATTCTGCTTTTTCTTGGCCTACTGCCTGCTCAACTCTTTTTCTATGCTACCTTCTTGCGAGCGGTAGCCTGCACAACTTCATTTTTCTTTTGTGCTATTGTGGCCTGCGCGGAGGAACGTTCCACGACCGTGCTTGTTCCTACGCGAAGATCTGATGGATGCCTCCATTTAGTTGGCCATTTTCCTACGACTTACTGTACATATGCATCTGTTACTAGGTATGGTAACTTGTACCATACTTTCTTAGGGTCTCTCCTTGCGCAAATGGATACATTATGAAAATATTTTTTAGACTTTGCGTAGATGTCTAATTTCCCAAACAATGTTGGTGACAACCTTGGCTTCTGCTTGATCACGATGCAAAGGTCCATCTCGACTAGCACCCAAAATAATTTCGTCTCAATGACCCTTTCTGGGTCCTTCGCTTCCCATAGCGAAGTGAACTTCACGGCTTATGGTATATCATCATCTTGTGGAGGGAACTGGTTATCCTCTAGCAACCTCCATGCGATGAGGGAAATCAACAATAGTAGCCAGGCATAGTGGAATTTCTTATCGTCATCATGTGCTTTGCGACAACTCAACAGGAATTATTTGTAGAGGTATTGCACCTAGTTGTACTGCACCCCCTTTGCACACTATGTAGCCAATTAAATGACTAGTGCCGACACCTCATCCGCGCGACACTTTTTCATAATTTTGCAAGCCAAAATTTGGGTGGAAAACTACACTGACTTGTCATTGATGGAATGGATAGAGTATCCGCATGAATTCTTTACTAAGCCATACTTGCACTTCGTTTTATCTGTGATTTGTTTCCCTTGACTCTTGCCTCCAAAATCCTTCGTGGGGTCCAACCCTTTGCAAGGAAACCTTGTCATCCAGTGGATCAACAAATCTGTGATGGGGATGGGCTCTCCCAATCGGAGACACCCATCATGCACCAGCGTAAGAAGTTGGCATATGTAGACTGTGTTGATAGTGGTTTAGCGAAAGTGTGATACCCCTAACATATTCAACAACCCGGCTTTTTCAATCCTTGGGACCCACATCACAGTGTCCAATCTCGTGACCCCAGTCTCTTCATAGTAGATTCTTGTCATGTATTTGTTTGTGGCCAAATGTGGGACTTTCTCATGATCAGAGAGATCCCAATCTTCCATTTTTAGTGCAGGTATGAATCCTAAATGTGCGCCTTCAAATGACACTTGCTCCGATAATAGCGGCATCGAGACCGTAAATTTTCCAGAATCAGGATCTTTCAGGACGTTTGATTTTCCCTTTCGCGAAGGGATATACTTTGGGAGCCTAGTGATAGGCTTTCCCTCCTCAACATCCAACTCTTGAACCCCTTCGCGAAGCTCCTCTTCATCTAGATCGAGGGCTTCGAATGGTTGTTTGGCCTTATCCATCTTACCTTTCTGTCGAACCTTAGCAGGGTTCTTCCTCGGTGACTACCTCACCAGTACAGCCTATGGTTTCTTTTGTTTTTCCTTAGCAGAGGATGGTTTAGGCCTAGGTAACCTCGGCGTCGTAGGCACAAAAGGTGTAGCTTCCATCGACGTGACTTCATGGGCAGCGGCTTGAGAGACTACGACATCAGAACTTGCAGCTTCTGCGGGATTAGTTGCAGACATTTTCTCGAAGATGAGCTCATGGTTCCACTCAGGTAAATTTGTGAATGCCAGCTGTGACAAAAGTACCTCCCAATCTTCTCGGTTCAAAAATTTTAGACAACATAGCTTAAAAATAATTTCCAGAAGGCAAAGTGTTCTACTGCAGGCCAACATGTTAGATTTATAGGTAATTTCAAATTCAAATCCGAACGTTCCCTCCAATTTCTACTCATAAATGCATCTTTGGCAACAGATTGCCAAAGATTTGCGCCATAAGTGAAGCCTACCCGCTCCTCCTAACAGGATTTTCGTCATCCAATCAGCCACAGTGCATCCAACGACTATTTTTGGACTCATTTGCATGACACCATCCTCCATGGCGTAGCCTTCTTGGTGCAGCTTCTCCTGGCACATTATTGACTTCCCTCGTGCAGCCCCATTACTTCGTTTTCTTAGTCTTCGGGCGGTGTAATTTATAGTCCCATACTCCCTCGCAGCTGCCTGAAGTACTAATACTTTCCTACCATCATATAGTCATTGGGCAGGGGCAGGATCCCCTTGATATAACTTCAGTCTACTCCCATTGACTCTTCCCGGAAATATTTTCCCATTCAACTTCACGAGCTGAACTGGGCCACCATTTGTAATTTCTTTGACTACATAGGGCCCCAACCAGTGCATTTGAAATTTCCTAGGGGACTTTGTGAACTTGCTATTATAAAGTAAGACCATATCATTCACCTTGAAGGTGTTGATCATGCCATGCCGTTTCGCGCTCTTTTTTCACCTGTTAGTGAAATCCTGCTAAGAACCTATATTCTTCTCCCTCCAACGACTGCACGAGTCGCTCCTCCATAGTCTTATACTCTGCCATATCATTCAATGCTGCAATCTGCAAGTTGGGCACAATATATTCCATAGGCATGACAACCTCTATCCCATATACCATCCTGAACGGGGTTTGTCCAGTCAACTTCTTACACGTCATCGTATATGCCCATAGGACTGCCGATATGTGCACATGCGAATCGCTTCTATGTGTGTTTGCAGAACTTCATCAATGTTTTCTCGAAGATTTTATCAAATGATTCAACGTACCATTTGGTTGAGGATGATACGACATACTCTTTTGATGATAAACCTGAAACTTTTCAAGCATCACGACAAGAGCTTCATTCAAAAAGTGCATACCCTTGTCACTCATTAGTATCTTAAGACACCCAAACCTTGTTGAGGTATATTGAAATTCAAAAGTCTACGAGTTATATTGTTTTCAACGCCGTTGTATTTTAAGTAGCTACCAACATCACCATTACAAGCGCAATCCCTAATTTTCCCACTTTCACGCCTTAATTTTTAAACTCAACTCTATAACTTTTCCAACATAGATTGCCTCTCAATCTCCAAATATGTTCTTTCAAGTTCCAATAACAAAATTTGATCAAAAGGATGCTCTTTTTTAGTATTAAACTATCTCACTTGATCAAAAGCTTACAATATTTTACCACATGCTATTAAGGTGATAAGATTTGCCTTTTCTTGTCCTTCCTTAACTTCTTTTGGGCATTTGGACACGTTTGTGACATAGGAGGTTTATATTCAAAGTTTTTATTCCAAATTGACAAATTCAAAATTTACCATTGGATGAACTAGTTTAAAGAAGAGCTATGAGATAGATATATCAAAGAAGTTGGTCACTCACATAACAAATTCACAATGTTTGATAGGAGAGGAGTGGATCTTTTGTTGAAAATTAATTAAATAATTCTTTTAGCTAACATAACAACTTTAGTTCACTATTCATAGGTACCATGGTGAACACTTACGGTAGTAGCCACAAGCTTTCCTTTAGTCAACATGATAAATTGGGTATGTATTTGGCCAGTCAGGGGCCTATAAATAAAAGAAAAAGGCTTTTTATGCCTTAGAAAAGCATACTTTATTCCCAAAAAGTGGAGAAAGGTTGCTTTCCTTCCACACATTTTTGTTGCATATTTCTTTCTCCTCCCATAGTAAATCAATTTTCTTTGAAACCTTTTAATTCACGTCATTGTTTTCCTTCTTCTTTGAATATTTCTTTCTTTTCTTATGTTTTTCATCTAAAGCTTCCCCTTGTTTAATTTGTTCCTTTTTAACTCTCCTCAATGACTTCTTATCTTTTTCTCCCTTCTTTTTAACCCTCTTCAATGAGTTCTTATCTTTTTCTCCCTTCTTTTGTTCGGGAGGGTTTTTAAAAATAAAAGTAATCAACTTATCCCTCATATATACATCAGTAACATACCCACATGCAACACATCACAAGGATATCATTTGTGTCTTTGATATTAGAATATTTGTCTCTCGATTTCCACATCGATAACATTGGACCATATCTTTTTATAAAAACTTCCAGCAAAGCAACTATCTTTGCATTGTCATGGGAGCCATTAACATTAGAAGTTCCACTCTTCTTATCAAACTTTGACTCGATAGCCAATTCACATCCAAAGAACTTTGTTGTGTAAGAAGGTTGCCTTCTAAGAGACTTTGCCACATTTATCATATTAACATTATTGGTCTTCATGCCATTGCCTTGTATTTCTAGTTTAGTAATTAATTTTGACATCTTATAACTGTAGAAAGAATTATCACAGTTGCTTTGTTCCAATGCTTTGGAGAGCCATTGTGCTTGCCATCATTCTTGGGCACATGGTATGTTTTCCCATATGATGTAAATTGTGTATTCTTGATTCTTGATTATATTTTTCCTCCATAGTGACTTCTTATCTTTTCGTCCCTTTTTTTTATTTTTTATCTGGAGGATATTTTCAAAATAAAAGTAGTCAGATTATCCCTCATATCTACATCAGTAATCTACCCAAATGTAGCACATCGCAAGGATAACATTTTTGTCTTTGATATTAAAATATTTATCTCTGGATTTCCACATCCATAGCACTGGAAATATATTTTTTATAAAAACTTTCCGCAAAGAAACCATCTTTGCATTTGCATGGGAGCCATTAATAGTAGAAGTTCCAGTGTTCTCATCAAACTTTGACTCAACGCCCAAATCACATCCAAATAACTTCATCATGTAATCTACCATATTAACAATATTGGTTTGGATGCCATTTCCCTGCATTTCTATTTTATTAAGAAATTTCGACATCTTATATCTATAGAAAGCATATCATGGTTGCTCGCACAAATTTTTTGGAGAGCCATTGTGCTTGCCATCATACTTAGGAACATGGTATGTTTTCCCATACGATGTAAACTGTGCACTCTTGATTATGTTCGATACATGACCAAGATGACACCAACATAAAACCTAGGGGAGCTCACATTCTGCATTGATAATTGATCTCATATCAACACAAAGGCAATCTACCATACCCCAGATTATAGTCTATATCCAAGGTTATATGTTTGCAAAGTTTAAAAGCAAGTCAATTTTTTTTTTTATATGAGGCAAAATGGAAAATCTTGAGGTAGCTTCAACATATAAAAGCATCAGAAATTTGGAAATAGTACACTAATCTCTTCGGTGACACCACTCAACAGTCTTGCATGCTTGCCTCTAGAGCTATTTAAGGAAGGTTCGGTAGGGATTTTGGTTTCCTATATTTCTATTTGGGTAAACCCCTGTTATTTTTGTGTTATTTATGAATTTCTTTGAGCAGAATGTATGAATACTTTGGAAAGAAGATTTTAAAGGAGGCACTTTAGATTTAGATGAATGAAAAGACCATGCACGAAGTGAATTCATCTATGAAATAGTGCAATGTGTGTTTTAAAATGGGAATCTATCCATTTTGATTTTTTTAGAATGAAACAATGAATTTACAATGTTAGAATTGTATCTGACCTCGGCCACAATAATAAATTTATAGTGTTTTTCTATTTTTTTTTTTAATTTTTTTTTTTCAAGTTCACAATCTTTAATATAGTTGGATGTGTAACTACATGAATTCAAACTTATAAATTTAACAAGCATATTATTACTCCTTCAATCGATTCTCACTAAAGAAATATCATAGTTTCCATATTTATGATTTTTTTTGTTTGATCCCTAGGAATTGAACATTGAATATCATGATTTACTTAATACTTCATAACAAAGTCATTGGGCATTTTTCATACTTGTGTTAAAGAAAAATATACCCAATTATTTTTATACATTAAGAACTACATCTATAAATTGTATGACTAGCAATTGCACCACATGTTACAAAGGAAATGTCGTAAGTAAGTAGCATAGGAAAGAGTAGCATAGAAGAAATATTTTGATGAGGATGATCAATATCCTCGAGGGAGCGAGGACAATCATGATGACGAAGTGGAATGACAGACTAACACCTCTATTGAGGCCACTCATAAGAGAATCAAGGAGCAACTAAATCTTGCTATGAGTGAAATGGTGATGTTAATTATACCTGAAAAAGGTACAAAGCAACGTACTGATATGAAGGTTGTAGGGAAGAGTGTTTCAAAGAACACAATGGTTGAGCCTGCTACTAAGAATGGTAAGAAATACATAGAACTTATGCTAGAGAGTGGTGATAATGAAGAAGAGAGTGATGTTGATGACAAAGACTTGAAGACAGTTAAAGGGTTAAGAATTCAGGCTAAGCTTCTTGTTGATTTTTATGATTTTCTTAAAAGGAAAAAGTTTCCTAATCAGTTACTGAAGTACACAATCTCTTAGTGGTTCTCCTCAGGAAGTGATGACTGCATTGCTTGAGGGCCTTAAAAAGGTTTTATGAAAGGATTTTTCTAGGAGGTTACAAAGATAAATATTTACTTGTCAAAAGATCTTCATAATGAAGATTCCCTTTTTGTTGAATGCAATTGATGCGTTTTGAAAGCATGCCAGTGCAGATGCAATCAAGGAAGTTGCTTTGGTTTTGAAAGCTTTATATGATGATGACATATTAGAAAATGTTATTTTCCAATGGTATGATAACCATACTTTGGGTGCCCAAGGCAATAACTCTTCAATGTGGAAAAATGTTAAACCATTTGTTGAGTGGCTCAAAAGTACCGAGTCTGAATTTGAAGAGGATTAGTTAGTGAACTAAATATGTTTGACCATTTTAAGTTGTATCACCAAAGAGATTATTGTAGTGTTTCCAAATTGCTGAAGTTTTTATATCATGAAGCTTCCTGTCTACACTGTGCAGCCAAGTTGAATGGAGGTATTTTTTGTGAACAATCAATTTCCACCAAATTTTTCCATTTGATATCAATCACCAAAGGATTTTCACCACCACTTACCTAATTCAATATCTATAACAATTTTTTTTATATATGTGAACATATTATGTTGGTTATATATATATATATATATATATATATATATATATATATATAGATTGATGACTGTTTAGTGATACATGAGGTTTCATCCCTTGGAACTGCGTCTTCAGTGCATGTTCCTAGCATTTTTGGAGTGTCTACCTATTGATCACTCTTATCATCAACATATTTGAAACCTCAATGACCTGCTTCCATGGAAGCAGAATTCACCTTTCATTCTTTCACAATGGCTCCTTTGGTGCAACATCTTCTTTCTTCTATGCTACTCTTTCCTATGCTACTGCCTTATGGCGTTTCCATTGCAACATGTGGTGAAATTCCTAGCTGTAACATTTTAAATGGGTCAAAAGACGTTACAACACTCCCTTTGGTCATGGATGGGTTAAGACAAATAGATTGTAGGGTCCCTTTGAGGGTGACAAATCCATGATAGAGGCACAATTTTGTAGCATAATATTCAAAATTTTGAGATTGTTGTCAACACTAAGGTGTATAGGCCAATATTATTATTAATTTTTTTTAAAGTAAATTTTTAGTGCAGGTGTGCATCCTAACTATGCGCCTTCAAATGGCACTTTCTCCGGTAATAGTGGCGTCGAAACCATAAATTTTCTAGAATCATTATCTTTCGGGACCTTTGCTTTTTCCTTTCGTGGAGGGATATACTTCGGGAGCCCAGTGAGAGGCTCGCCCTCCTCAACATCCAACTCTTCAACCCCTTCGCGGAGCTCCTCTTCGTCCAGATACAGGGCTTCGAATGGTTGTTTGGCATTATCCATCTTCCCTTTCTGTCGAACCTCAGCAGGGTTCTTCCTTGGTGACTACCTCACCGGTACAGCCTATGGTTTCCTCTGTTTTTCCTTAGCAGCGAATGGTTTAGGCCTTGGTGACCTCGGCACCGTAGGCACAAACAGTGTAGGTTCCATCGACGCAACTTCATGGGCAACGGCTTGAGAGACTACGACATCAGAACTTGATCTTCTGCAGGATTAGTTGCATACATTTTCTCGAAGATGAGCTCACGGTTCCACTCAGGTAAATTTGTGAACTCCGGCTGTGACATAAGTACCTCCCAATCTTCTCGGTTCATAAAATTTAGACAACATAGCTTAAAAATAATTTCCAGAAGACAAAGTGTTCTACTGCAAGCCAACATGTCAGATTTATAGGTAATTTCAAATTCAAATCTGACCGTTCCCTCCAATTTCTACAAATAAATGCATCTTTGCGACATATTGCCAAATATTTGTGCCATAAATTAATCCTATCCGCTCCTCCTAACAGGATTTTCGCCATCCAATCAGCTATAGTGCATCCAATGACTATTTTTGGACTCATCTGCACAACACCATCCTCCATGGTGTAGCCTTCTTGGTGCAGCTTCTCCTAGCACATTATTGGCTTCCCTTGTGCAGCCCCATTGCTTCATTTTCTTAGTCTTCGGGCGGTGTAGTTTATAGTCCCATACTCCCTCGTAGTCGCATGGAGTACTAATACTGTCCTACCATCATCCAGTCATTGGGTAGGGGTAGGATCCCCTTGATATAACTTAAGTCTACTCCCATTGACTCTTCCCGGAAATATTTCGCCATTCAACTTCGCGAGTTAAACTGGGCCACCATTTGTAATTTCTTTGACTACATAGGGCCCCAACCAGTGCATTTGAAACTTCCTAGGGGACTTCGTGAACTTGCTATCATAAAATAAGACCAAATCATTCACTTTGAAGGTGTCGATCATGCGATGTCGTTTTGCGCTCCTTTTTCACCTGTTAGTGAAATCCTGCTAAGAACCTATATTCTTCTCACTCTAGCGACTGCGTGAGGCACTCCTCCATAGTCTCTTAGTCCGCCATATCATTCAATGCTGCAATCCGCAAGCTGGGCACAATATATTCCATAGGCATCACAACCTCTATGCCATATACCATCTTCAACGGGGTTTTTCCAGTCAACTTCTTACATGTCATCCTATATGCCCATAGGACCACTGGTATGTGCACATCTCAATTGCTTTTATGTGCGCTGCAGAACTTCATCAATGTTTTCTTGAAGATTTTATTGAATGCTTCAACGGACCATTTGGATGAGGATGATACAGAATACTCTTTTGATGATAAACATGAAACTCTTTGAGCATCACGAATAAATGCATCTTTGGCGACATATTGCCAAATATTTGCGCCATAAATGAATCCAATCTGCTCCTCCTAACAGGATTTTTGCTATCCAATCAGCTATAGTGCATCCAACGACTATTTTTTGACTCATCTGCATGACACGATCCTCTATGGTGTAGCCTTCTTGGTGCAACTTCTCTTGGCACATTATTGGCTTGCCTCATGCAGCGCCATTACTTCGTTTTCTTAGTCTTCAAGTGGTGTAGTTTATAGTCCCATACTCCCTCGTAGTCGCCTAGAGTACTAATACTGTCCTACCGTCATACAGTCATTGGGCAGGGGTAGGATCCCCTTGATATAACTTCAGTCTACTCCCATTGACTCTTCCCGGAAATATTTCCCCATTCAACTTTGCGAGTTAAACTGGGCCACCATCTGTAATTTCTTTGACTACATAGGGCCCCAACTAATGCATTTGAAACTTCCTAGGGGACTTCGTGAACTTGCTATCATAAAGTAAGACCAAATCATTCACTTTGAAGGTGTCGATCATGCCATGTCGTTTCGCACTCCTTTTTCACCTGTTAGTGAAATCCTGCTAAGAACCTATATTCTTCTCACTCCAACGATTACGCGAGGCACTCCTCCATAGTCTCGCGGTCCGCCATATCATTCAATGCTGCAATCCGCAAGCTGGGCACAATATATTCCATAGGCATTACAACATCTATGCCATATACCATCTTGAACGGGGTTTGTCCAATCAACTTCTTACACGTCGTCCTATATGCCCATAGGACCACCGGAATGTGCACATCTCAATCGCTTCTATTTGCATTGCAGAACTTCATCAATGTTTTCTCGAAGATTTTATCAAATGCTTCAATGGACCATTTGGCTGAGGATGATACAGAATACTCTTTTGATGATAAACCTGATACTCTTCGAGCATCACAACAATAACTTCATTCAGAAAGTGGATACCCTTGTCACTCATCAGTATCTTAAGACACCCAAAACTTGTCCAAAGATCTTCATAATGAAGATTCCTAGTTGTTTTTGTTGAATGCAATTAACGGTTTTTGAAAGCATGCCAATACAGATGCAATCAAGGAAATTGCTTTGGTTTTGAAAGCTTTATATGATGATGACATATTAGAAAATGTTGTTTTCCAATGGTATGATAACCATACTTTGGGTGCCCAAGGCAATAACTCTTTAATGTGGAAAAATGTTAAACCATTTATTGGGTGGCTCAAAAGTACGAAGTCTGAATCTTAAGAGGATTAGTTAGTGAACTAAATATGTTTGACCATTTTAAGTTGTATCACCAAAGAGATTAGTGTAGTGGTTCCAAATTGCTGAAGCTTTTATATCATGAAGCTTCCTGTCTACACTATGCAACCAAGTTGAATGGAGGTATTTTTTGTGAACAATCAATTTCCACCAAATTTTTCCATCTGATATCAATCACCAAAGGATTTTCACCCCCAATTACCTAATTCAATATCTATAACAATTTTTTTTTATATATGTGAACATATTATGTTGGTTATATATATATTGATGACTGTTTAGTGATACATGAGGTTTCATCCCTTGGAACTGTGTCTTCCATGCATCTTCCTAGCATTTTTGGAGTGTCTACCTGTTCATCACTCTTATCATCAATACATTTGAAACCTCAATGACCTGCTTCCATGGAAGCATAATTCACCTTTCATTCTTTCACGATGGCTCCTTTGGTGCAACATCTTCTTTCTTCTACGCTACTCTTTCCTATACTACTGCCTTATGGCGTTTCAATTGCAACATGGGGTGCAATTCCTAGTGGTAACATTTTAAATGGGTCGAAAGATGTTACAACACTCCCTTTGGTCATGGATGGGTTAAGACAAATAGATTGTAGGGTCCCCTTGAGGGTGACAAATCCATGATAGAGGCACAATTTTGTAGCATAATACAAAATTCAAAATCTTGACACTGTTGTCAACACTAAGGTGTCGAGGCCAATATTCCAAACTCTTATATTTTTCCAACATATAGTCTCGCATTCCCCCCAACTTGCACAACACATTTATATGTACCCCCTTTTATGCTTGACAACCCTAAGTTCCATCTTCTTGAGTTGTAACCTCTCTCCTCTTTTCTCTAACATTTTTTACAATAGTGATATATTTTATTAATTAGTTTTTATTTATATATTACACTACAATCTCTATGGCATTTCATCCTCATAGGCTCTGCAACCCAAATATATAACATGAAATTCAAACCAAATCATATCAATTTAGTGGCATAATCATCACATAGAGTACATTTACAACTTTTGGATCAACATGGGGGTATTACAAACAAAGAAACCATGGTTGAGGTTAGAAAATAAACTGAGACTAGGTGCAATTCTATAGAGTCAAAGACTAATTAGTTGGATGTGTTGTAAACTTTGACTTTTATGGATCAATACATGGGGCATTAATGTGGACATGCAATGAAATAAAGTACTAACATATATGTTTTAAGTTTTTGGTTGTGACAAAATTGTAATAATGAACATGCTACAATATAGTGGAACCAACACAATACAAACATCTTAAGTCTCATACAGACGAATTAGGTAACCTCAATAAATTTTATTAGTACTAATTTGATTTCATTGGTTTAATAATCCTTTAGTATCATATAAATTTGAATAATACAAATTAATTTAAAAATACAAATTATAATATAAATAATTTTCTTTATTATTTTTTTTAATGTAACTTAATTTAAAATCTAAGAATGTTATTAAGCTATTACAATTTTCACCAGCATTACCACCACTATCATCATTCTCATTCTCATGGGTATCGTAGATGTTTTGTGATTTTATGCAACAAACAGACAGTAGCAGAACCAAAGTCACCTTCTTTTTAGGTGGCTTCAGTGAAAGATCTCTTTTATGCTAGCTGTAAAAGATCTTTCCAAAAAAAAGGGTGACTGCATTTCATTCTGATTACTATTATCAACCGTTCGATTGCAATATAGTTTGTATTATATTCGTAATCAACGCAAACTGAAGAACGAAGTGCAATTGAAAGCAACGCTTGCATTTCATTATGGTTTCTGTTACAATGGTAATCAACGCGCATTGAACAGGGTAATGCCAGCTACAGTGTCGGAGAGATTCACCAAAAACTTTTTCAGAATAAATCAAAGCATAGTGAACAGAGGAATACTAGCTATAGTACCGGCGAGATTCAGCAAAACATTATTCAGGCTAATTAACTAAAACAGCTAGTCTTCAAGATTTCAGGAGCTGAATCTTACCAAATTAAACAAAAACCGAAGACTACCAATAACACCCATCTTAAATATAACCTATCGATCTCTGTCCTCATTTTATAAGGAAGGCATGGTTTGCCCTAATTGGCAGTAGGTGGAGATATCATACTGGCTCTCCGAGCGCATAAATATTCCGCGTGCTTGACGGGATCGGGCATCACTTCTTTCACTCCATCAGATTTGCAGAATCGGTCCATCCATGCGGTCAACAACGGCATTTTCTTTGGATCTATTAAAATGGTATTGGTAGCCTTCTCGAGGGCTTTAATAAACGTCGACATACCACCCAACGCGATGTCAATCAAGCCGATCTCATCCCCTCCAAAATACGCTTTTCCTGCGAAGCAGCGGTTGGTTCGCAGAGCTTCCTCTATCAAAAGAAAGTTTGTAACACTATCTTCCACTGCTTTCTGTAGCTGCTCGCCTTGGCCAAAGAGAGCTGCTCGCGTAGATGGAAAGAGCTGAGCGCACACATAACAGTCATGAGGATATTGGTGACGAAATATTTAAAACATAATTGGAATTTTGGAAGACATAAATTTTCAAGAGACGAATGCCAAATAAAAATGAGACATGAATGCAGGTGATTTCTAATGAATGAATTAAATTACCTTATCGTCTATAAACGCAGCCCAAAAGCGAGCAATGGCTCGGTCATATGGATCTTTGGGCATAAGATTCGGCGCCTTATTGTCCCATGCCTCCTCGATGTATTGCACAATAATCATGGATTCACAAACAGGCTTTCCATTGTGGACAAGCACTGGAATCTGCTTATAAACAGGGTTTGATTGCAGCAGCAGCTCGCTCTTAGTTTTCAGATCCTCTTGGATGAACTCGTAATCGATACCTTTAAGAGCCAGTGCTATGCGAACCCGCACCACGAACGGACTCAGAGTCGCACCTAACAGCTTCACTTGTCCCTTTTCTCCCTCCCTCGCCATTGCACTGAAAATGTACTGAAATTGAATGTTTTCTTTTTGTGCCTCTTCTGAGTTTTATGTATCTGGTGCCTCTTCATTCTCGGATATGTTATATATATAGGCATCGCAGCACCCGGAGTCCCGACCTTGTACGAAAACTAGTTTCTACCTGAGTTCGGACGAGTCGTACACCGACTAAAAATTTCGATAAAGTATAATAAACCAGAGAGCGCAGACGTAATGCATGACTTCAGTTTATCTTCGTTTCTTCCGATGTTTAAGACTATTTTAAAAAATGTTGCTAGCCTAATTCGCAAGCAATTTTGAATCCAGTTTTTAGCGTTTGACTTTAATGTTTGCTTTTATTACTTTAATTTTTCCTTTTATTCCCGGTCAAATCTGGCTGGCTGTGGTTGTTAGTATTGTCTCATGGCTTGCGTCACAATGTGTTGGACTTGTGGCCATGTTACAAGGGAT
This sequence comes from Pinus tabuliformis, assembly GCA_031772625.1. Taxonomy (NCBI): domain Eukaryota; kingdom Viridiplantae; phylum Streptophyta; class Pinopsida; order Pinales; family Pinaceae; genus Pinus; species Pinus tabuliformis. The sequence continues at coordinate 113,474,441 of CM062807.1, read as the reverse complement.
GGGTGGTTAGTATTGTCTCATGGCTTGCGTCACAATGTGTTGGACTTGTGGCCATGTCACAAGGCATCGGATCAGCGAAATAATAAGGATGGCCACTAATGGGTGATATAAAAAAAAATTATTTATTAATAATAATACTTATTATTATTATTATAATTATTGATCTGTTTGGTCTTGTGGCCATTGTGAGGCCATGTCACAAGGGATTGGATCAGCTAAATAGTAAGGACGGCCACTTATATAAAAATGAAATATTTATTAATAATAATAATAAATATTATTATTATTATTATTATTTAAATTGATGTATGAGGGTGTTTTTGATAAACTATTATTTGTATATAAATTATTAAAGTTTATAAAGGAACATATATTTTATTTTTCTTGATTTGAATTTATAACCTCAAAAAATAAAGTATATTTCTTAAAAATATGTGAATTATTTTTATTAGAAAGATATCTCGGCATAGAAACAAATGGTTTTTGAATTTTTTTATGAATATATAATAAGATTACATATTTTTTGAGAATATTTTTCAGGGTAAATCACATTCGAATGCATTTGTCAACACGTTTCGAACCAACGAGCTTCGAACCCACCAAGAGCTCGAGAGCGTTTGTCCCAACCAACAACTCTAGGAACTAGTAACTACCCAAACTATTCTAGGGCTTCCATAGTATTTGCTCCAATCCATAACCATCGAGAACTTGAGCACCAATCAGAAAAATAGGTGGAAAAACCACAACACCATGGCTATCAATCAAATGGAAAGGCAAGGCTAAAACCACTTCCACTCTAGGAAAATATCCATACCATTATAGCACATAACCAGAGAATCACATGCATATATCATGCATCCATAAATAAGAAAGTAAATCACACATACAAGATGCTACCTGTAAAAAACTCCAGCTGTATCTGTTGATCCAACTGTTCCTTTCACTTTCCTGCGTTCCTTCACCTTCTTTCTCCAATCTAAGTGAATAAGAGGGTTATCTAAGCATGCTCCGAGAATGCTCTAAGTGTGCAAGATTATGAGAGAAGAATGCTAAAATGAAAAAAGGAAGTGAACTGATCCTCAAAATCATTTTTACCATTGAGGCCTCTATTTTATTCATTTTCCTTCATTTTTTCCTCTAATTTCCTTAGCATGCAAATTTATGTCTTGTCACCTTCCTCTTCTCCTATTTTCCTTTATTTTCATAAATAAATACCAATTATTGCCACTTTTCCTTTGCCAATGCCTTTGCCAATTTCCATAGCCAATAATTAATCACGCGTGATGCCCACTAAAGTGTTTTTTCCAACATTTAGCTTGGAATATGTGTCCCATGGCCTTGGTCTTATTTAATTTACATAGGAAATCAACTAGGGGTTGTTATAATGTCGTTCCTTTGGGGATGCCCACACTTATATAAGTGAAAAGAATTTTTCAAATTCAGAAATTTTTTATGAATGATTTTGTTACGTTAATTAACAATGATGAAACCAATGTTTTTTCCTTTAATTGTAAGGAAGTCATCCAGGAACATCTGACAAGAATCTTTGGATTTCATAAGGCCTACTTATTGTCCAAATTCCTTGTCATACCACTTTTGTTATATCAGAACCAGATATCCCATTGGGAAGAATTACTCTTTAAAACATATTCTGAGATTAAAAGTTGGACGTTTTGTGCTCTTAATTTTTTTGGAATATTTGTCCTTACCAAATTTGTCTTGCAGGGATTTCCGAATTACCAAATGGTTGTCAAATAGTTTGTAATCAACTTCACTCGTTATGGCGTGATTTTCATTAGAGAGGTGCAATTAAAGCCATGTGTTGGTCCCTTGTTGGTTGGGATAAGTCAATTTTACTAAAATATACTAGTTGTTTGGGGTTAGGAGATCCAAAAATGGTTAGTGAATCTTTTGGGGAAAAATTGTGGTGGCTTTAGGTTAAAGGTGGACAGGAATTGTGGATGAAAATTTGGTTGCGGATGTATGTACCCTTGCTGCAACAAAAACATATATTATGATGGGATTGTATACTTCCTGGTTTGAGTGTCTGGAAATGGGTAGGAGATTGCAAAGCTATCATGAGGAAATATGCATTATGGGATATAAAAGTAGGGGATATTTCCCTATTTTTAGTAGAAGCTTGGGTGTAAACGCTTCTTACTTTTGCAAACATTTTGAGCAAAATATGCTTTGGTAGTAGTGGAAAGAAAATGATGCTTGGACCAAAACTCCAAATGACCTTCCATGTGAGGATTTCCATAATACTTTAGAGGCTTAGAGTATTTAATGTTCTCAGTGACATGATGTTTTATGATGGAGGTAGAAACTATGAGGTTCATTTTCTGTTAAAGAGGCTTATTCATTTATTGTCGATTTCTAGAGTTTGGAATGGAAAGTAGCATTGAAGCGTCTATGGGAGAGATGGTGGTAGCTTAAATTCTCTTCCTTTTTATGGTTAATTGTATGGGTTCACCATCTAACCTCAAATCTTATTTGAAGGAAGGGATTTGAGGGTCTATCATTATGTATTTTATGCTTCAAGGAGGAGGAAATGAAAAATCGTATTTTCATCACATGTGATTTCTTTATTCAAATGTGGGATATCAATCATCTTTTTGGTATAAATTGACCACTTTTGGAGGATATTCATTCCTTATTGGATCAATGGTATTACCATAAATTTAAGAACCCCATTATTTATTGTGCTTGGGTGCATGCATTAGGATTTATTCTTTGGAAATTGTTGAAAGAGCAAAATTATCGTATTTTTTAGTCAAGGAATAGATCTTCTATGGTACTTATAGATGTGGTTCTCAAGAATATTTGAGATACTATCCTTGCATTGCCATGGTATACTAATAAATGGCAAGTTCAAGGATCTGAAGGAGGTATTATGGGAAATATTCTCCTAGTGTAGGATTGTTGTCATTCCAGTTCTAACTCACATTCATCACCTCCACAATGTTTTATTAAGCTAAAATTTGATGGGGTTGCTAAACGAAACCCTATGATTGCAGGTTGTGGTGGGATAATTCGGGATGAACATGCCATGCCATTGAGATATTTTTCCATGTATTTTGGGGTCCCAAACAATAACATGGACTAATTTTTGGCAGTAGAATTAGGTTTATGAATTTGTTTTAGGGAAGGTTATTCCGTATTGCAGGTGGACAGAGATTCACAATTGGTAATTCAATGTATTAAAAAACTATTACATTGTCAACCAGTAAATAAAACGATACGTAGTTGGAGACTAGAAATGTGGTTTCCAGTATAAATGATTTGATACCTAGGTTTTCTTACGCTCTTGTTCATCATATCAAGCGAGGTGGAAATCAGGTGGCATATTTACTCGCAAATAGGGGATGTACATGTGACAACTTAACCTTGACTAGTCATGGACGCTCACCACCATGCATAATAATATAAACCTTTTACTGCAAAGGATGGATGAAGATTATACAGTAAAGTCTGGTGTTTTCCCTGATGGAGTTGCCTTTATCTACCTTCGGTCTATAATTAATGTAACATTTGGAGTGCGTGGCAAGGGTGGACATTTCACATATGAAGTTGTGAGTCTGGCAAAGGGTAAGAGTGAGTAGTCAAGCCTGGTCTTGGATGTCCCTTCATGTTAAATTCCCTGGCATGGGGTGGTGAAGAAATTAGGTGCAATACAGTGGAGGTGAGGTATGCCACAACCTTATCCCACATTTGTGGCTTCACAATTAGTTTCTAGGTGAATTCAATGATGATGTACAGTTCATTTTTCATGTCTTTTTGAGTGTGGTGTTTGTATGAGGCATTATCCCTTCGCTACTATTCATGGTGTTTTGTGAGGGACACCCACGTATTTTGTACTTTATTACACTCAATGAAGAAGGGGTTGGTTTTTGAACTGGTGCTTTTATTGTCGAATTCAACTTTAGTGGAGTCTGAATTCCAAATAATGAGTTGTCGGGGTGGTAGTAATTATGTTGGGGGATGAGGAAACCATCATTTTATAGGTGGCTCCATTTCATCCTTCTTCAATGTAGTTCCACTGGAGGTATGCAGGGATATTTTATTCCTGGAAGAAAAAAATATAGAGAATGTTCTTATTACTCAGATTCAAAGATCCTTAAAAGCGAATTAAAAGGGTTTCTAGACCCTAGTAAAATGCACAAAATGAGGTTAGTTTTGTCTACACTTCTTCGTTGCATGGTTATAGATGGATACTTTTCTTTGTTTAGTTATGTTGAATAACCAGATAACCAACTACAATATATTTTCTATCATAGAGGACATCAAGAGGATTCTAAAAAATATTAGTTTTAAAGTAAATTATTGGATGGTCATTTGTCTCATATAGAGAGATATTTGCTATGAGATTTTGATTTTGGGGACCTTGTGGACCCTCTAGGAGATCCCATTGCAACACCATTTTGTAGCTCTTCAAAACCCTTTGTTCCTACATCATATTAGTTCATGTATGGATGAATCACTCCTAGTTTAATGACAATGCATTCCAACCTTACTTCTTATGCTTATTTTTGGGAATACTAATGCACAAAGGGTATAGGTCTTTGGTTGATGTGTTTCGTGCTCATTTTTTCACAATAGAGGTTGATGGTTGTTAATGCTTAGTCTACTTAGTTGATGGTGGATGCATGGTTACTGTTATCACTTTTATATTTGTTTCATTTGTGGATGGTCCTATCATTTTGTAATGGCTCAAACTTTTAGTTTCTAGGTGGCTAAACAAAGTAGTCTGAGTAATTATGTACTGGAATTTTGATGGGTGTTTTCAGTTAGCAATCAAGCCCAGGCTATGCCCATGTTTCTCTATGTACCCATGTAACTCAGTTTTCATAATGCAATAGAACGTGTTTATTTATCTACAAAAATAAATAAATTCAACCTTATAAAATAAGCTAATAATAAGGGTTACTTCGTAACCATCAACCTTGACAAATGAATTCTAAGTATAAATAGGAATACAAATTAGAAATATGATACGGACATATTCTCTATCTATTTGAACACTATGATTTATGCACTTCACCTGTAAAGATCAACTCCACATATGTGGGTTACAATATTGTTTGAGATAAGTATTGTGCATTTCCATTTTGCATTTTGATTGTGATCCTTAGGTTCTTAACAACCATAAAAATGATGACATGATATAAAAAATTGGTGGTTTATAGTTGATATGTGATGTAATAATTAGGGTATAGTTTTCATGGTTCAATTTATCTTTCAAGCTAATGTTATTTATTTTAATAAGAATCTCTTCTATGTTATTGGTTATGATTTGTTATTTATTTATTTTAATAGTTGAATTTGAATGGATTTTTTGATAATAAGGAATATGATATAATATTCAATGTAAACATTCTAATACCTTTCTATTCATTTTTTTCTTATAATATTTTCTTTTTTTTTTCCAGTGGAAAAATCTGTAACCTTTTATTAAAAAATGAAAAGTTACAATTGCAGATGCATTAAGCATTTCCATAAGCTGCCCATTGGGCTCAAGTGCTTTCGCACTCTTCACAATAATACACTACTAGCGTGCCAAAATGAAAAAGAAGAAAAAAAAAAAAAGAGAGAGAAGAAGAGGGAAGATGGGAAAAAAAAGGGGAAAACCGAAATTGGTCTTCAGGTTTTCCTTCCCTTTTTCTTTTCGACCTTGCGCCACTCTCCTTGTGTGGGCTCGATCGAGGCTATGACTAACTGTGTTTCTGCTCTCTGCAGGCCTAGTTCCTAGTCTGAATCTGAAGTATCTGATTGGTGAAGTCGTTTAATCCCTCCCATGCTCTGATCTTCGATTGTCTTCTCTGCCTGATTTGGATGGGACTGAGATGTCTTGTTTTCTGATGTATTTTCCTTCTGGGTTCCCGTTGCTCGGGGTACCTCAGCATTCTCCGTGGGGGTATCTTCTTCTTCTGCTTCTGATTCTTCCTCCTCTGAGTCGACAGGGGTGAATTTCCATCCTTTCCTCTGCTTCCCTTTCTGCTTTCTTTTACTGTTAACTTTCTTGGCTTCTGGACATGTGCTTTGCAAGTGTCCTGTTTGTCTGCACATCCTACATCTGAAGGCGGTATTTTCTAGTCTAGTACTTGCAGCCAATCTTGTTGTTTGTAGATCAGCCTTATGTTATCTGGCAGCCCTTTACTTAGATCTACTTCCACACAGATGCGTGCGAAAGTGAAAATCCTTTCGTCAATCCTTTCTAGATCTGTTTTGATGTATTTCCCTATGCTATTCCTGATTCCTTCCAAAACTCTTTCACTCCAAAAATGAAGGGGAAGGTTATGAAGGCGTACCCAAACCGGCACTTTTGAGACAGTCATTTTATTTGGGTCAAAGTCTTTGAACCATGGGGTCATGAATAGCCCCGCAGTTCCCCAGAACCAGGGCCCAACACTGATGATGGTGTCTCTTACCTCCTGAGATGTGAATCTGACTATGAAAAACCCTTTGGAACATAGATGAATGTTGCATTTCATGGTCCAATTGGTAAAGATCCAATGGAATAGGTCCATTGGTTTTGGCCAGAAGCTGTTGAAACGACATATTAGAGCTTGTGTTTCATAAGACTTAACATAATCGTCAAGCCCTGTGGCCTCAATATTAAAGGCTGGAGTTTGTCCTAGTTGGTCAACTATATAAGGCCGGGGTGAATATCCACCTTGATCTGGGGAGGATCCTGATTCTCTGTTGCCTTGGAGAATGTTTTTGTAGGATGACGCTCCCTTAGGTTTGTGCTGGGGTGCTGTTTTCCCCTTGTCCCCTCCTGAACTGCTTGGCTGTCCCTGAGATGGTGCCCCTCCTCTCAGCTTGAGATTCAACACAATGGTTTCTCCTGGACTGATCTTGTAACTTCCCAGGGTTCTGTTGTCCTGTAGGGACCATCTGCCACTGACTAAGTGTTGGGTCTGGCCAGGATAGCCAGTGGATGCATAAATTTGCTGCTTTAGCTGCGAAACAGAGCTATCTGCACTTACCCATACTAAACAGGTTTTTCCTACAGGGGATTTAACAAAAATCTGAAAAGGAGTTGTTGTTACCTGTTCCGTCTGTAAACCATCTTCTGGATCTGGCCTCGTATTGGGGCGTTTTTCCTTGTGCATGCCTAGATCCACCAACCCTCTGCCAGATCTTTGCTTTTTGCCACTGATCTGGTTCCTGGATTCTGACTGTTCTTGAGTATTGGCCTGATCGTGTAGATCCAGGCCGGATCTAAGCACAAACCCCGCAGATCTGAAGAATTTGGGCCCCGATCTGCCGCCATCAGGTTTCGGTCTCATCTTACCGGAAGTCCTCTGCACAAAAGGATATCTGCATGCGCAGTCCTTTACGAATATACCGTGGTGCCCGGGAATCCCAGTAGCGCTGCTCATAGATCCGCAGAGCCTCCTGCGAGATCTGACCTGCGCTCCATTGGGATCCATCTCGATAATGTTTATTTCCTCCGGTTGCTGCAATGCATGGTGTGCCGAACCCCTGCTCTTACAGAGATGAGGTGGGCAATCCCCATTTCTCTGACTGCCACCATAGATCCTGCGGAAAGGACCGAAACCGATTCCATTTCTCAGAAAAATCTTATGTGCCATAGAAGCTGCGCTGTCATGATACCGTTCGGGATCGTATTGAGCAGGATCGATCCAGTGGGGGAGCTCTATCTTTCCCGTGGGATGGGCGGCGTACACCCTGACGAAATCGTGAGTACATGCCGTCGCCATGGAGCTCCTTGCCGCAGGTTTTCTCAGAACCACCTCCTTATAATATTTTCTTTTAACTAGTGATTATTTATTTTATTGACAAGGGTTCTTCATGTTATTACCTGTATTTATGGTTGGAATCACTTTTAGACCCAACATTTGTGGGAATTTTATAATGTTAGGAGGATGTATTTCAAAGATATCATACCTATAGAACCTCATGGTAAGACATCATACCTATGGAGAAGACCAAAAGGAATTCTACAAGGAAATCCAAAATGGAACGAAGTAAAGAAAGTTAGATGCAATAATAGAAGAAGATCTAATAGATTAAGAGTAGTTAGAACTCAAATAGTGAGGAAGTGTTGCAGAAATAACTTACTAAAGGAAGTTGGTTTCCTTAGTTTTATTTAAATTGTGATATTTTGGTAGTAGTTAATTTAGAAGGAATATATTATGAAAATGTATAGACTTAGTCAACTAGGAATCCCTTAGATAATTCAACAAAATAGATTGATTTTATTGAGTTTGGTTAAGAGAGATCTATGTAATATATATTTCAATGTAAATGAGAGAGATTGAGAAATGTCAAGTTTGTTCCAGTGTAAATGGTGTTTAAGAGAGCAAGAGTGTATGCAAACTCTTAATCTGTAATCTTCTCCTTTAACTTGGCTTAATATATCATTTGTGTATATTTCATTGTGCTTATGCTGACTGTGTTTAGTTTAGTGTGGATCAGTGTAGATTTATTTATATGTTGTAGGAAGAATTGATTAATGTAGATAACTAGTTCCTAGTTTCAATTTCATGATCAAAACTTCAAATCCTGGTCACATCACAAGTTTCTATACTGGACTAGAAAAATTTATTATAACACAAAAGCATTCGATAAGACATATTTTTTTAAGATTATTCAATTGATGGAGACGTGAAAGTTTCCAGCACATATTTCCATTTATTCAGACTCACAAGAGGTATTTGGTTGCAACAATGGTTCTAATGTTAAGTCATTAACTAGATTTCAAATTGCAGATGATAATCTAGACTATGAAGTATTTGGTTTGAACTTACCAATAATTTATAATCTTAAGTTGGATCATGAATCCTGGATCAAAGAAAATAATCCAGATTGGAAGACATATTTGGATTAGAAGGATAAATGGATTAGAGGAGGAGTTCAGATCACAGGATATTTGGATTGGCTGGGATATTTGGATCAATTAGATACTTTAAATCTCTGGACTGTGAGCAAAAATAAATCTACCTTCATCTTTGGATTCCAAATTGCACAAGGAATTAGGATTTCTACCTTCAAGTGAGTTTGGTAGTTGATGTTTTAATAGAGAGAAATTAATGTCAAAATTAAAGTTCGGGTTGACCACCATTACTTCCACACAAATTTTCGACTATAGAGTGAGAGATTTCGATATGTCAAGGGAATTTCGAAGAGAATCGATCCGAGTTACAGGAAAAATAAGTTGAAGGAGATTGAAGGGCATCATTTTTGGTATCAAAGTAAGGAGTGCTAAGATATGGAAAAACGTCACAAAGGAGCAACTTGACAAGCATGTAGAGGAATGATTGTAGTGAATGTTGCCTCACAAGCAAAGATGAGACCCACTCAATCGAACTTATAGGTGATGGAAACTGCTAAGAAAATAGGATCTAGTGTGGGAGATGTGAGTGAGGTAGAAGAAGAATATTCTAGTGAAGAATAAGGTGAAGGATCATAAGAGGAAAATATGTCAAACATGATAACTAATATGAGTTCCAGACCAAAGAGATGGAGGTTCTTGTATATGAGGGTAATTTAAAAATTGATCAACTGATGGATGATATTAATGCAATGGAAAAATATTTTGATTACGAAGATGTTGATGAAGAAAAAAGAGTAAATTATGAAAGCAAAATATTGAAAGGTCATGCAACCCTATGGTGGGATGGAGTGGAAGTAGATAGAAAGACAAAAGGAAAGTCTAAGATCAAAATTTGTCATATAATGGTGGCTAAATTCAAGGGTATGTCCATATGTAAATATTACGAGTTAAACATATTCAAGCTTTTAGTCCTTACAATCTCCTCGACTAAAAAGGAAATCGAGAAGGGTAACCTCAAACCACTTCAGCTCAGTAGCTAGCCCTACTGAGCATGAGAGGGATCTCTCTAAGTCTCTTATCACTGATATGACTTTAAAGAAAATGAGTTTTAGGCTAGATATATGTATTTGTTTGTGAAAATTTAGGTTTTAGGGTTTGCTGAACTTAAGGTTTAGAGCCACAAATAGGTCTAGGTTGTAGGAGTATAGGAGCAAATATGAGAAGGAACTAGATATTAGAAGCCATGGTGTATTTGGAATATTGTCAGTGTAGTGTTGGGCCTTGAAATTGTCATTCACTTCCATTATATTTTCACTTATATTTCCATATTGTCACTTTCACTCCACCTCTATTTAATTACGTTTACCTCCATTTCATTACATTTACCTTACCATTATCATTATTGGGTAACATTTCTATTTTTCCAAATTTTATTAATTCTTAGCAATTTTAAATGAATTTATGGTTAAAAATTAGAAAATAATGTGCATATGCTTCTACCGAAAAAGTGGGATGAGATTGTTGACATGTGTAGGTCAAAAAGAAGCTTCTAAAAGACTCTTATGTGGCCTCCCAAAACCAAATTCGAATTTGAGTGGAGAAGATCATGGGATTATAAGGACATGTGTCTCATTTCCTATTTGTATTGAAACTCTAAGAAGGCATGTGTCTTATCATTTCCTATTTTGATTGTAACTCTAGAGATATAGGGAGAGATTCATGGACTCTCATTAATGAGGTAGCTTCTCATCTTTTTGTATAAATAGGGGAAGTTTTCTCCTATCATTTTTATGTGTAAAGTTAGGGAATTGTTCATGTTTTGAATAAAGAAGAAGGCTTTCATTTTGAGCTTCTCAACTTTCCATCCTCATACTTTTGGATTGACCATCTACAATGTGTGGTATTTATTTGTTTTCATAGATTAAGATTTATTTGCTTTTATAGATTAAGATTTATTATTTTCTTAATTACTATGTAATCTTATGCTAATCAAAGCATCTCAAGGAAAGAATTTTCTCTTTTCCAAAATTGGATTGTGTTTGAAGCATTGGAGCATACAGTGATCTTAGTTTTCCTTTACATGTTTTTACAATGCTTTGTTAGGATTAAGTTTTACATTCACAGTTTAATCTTATGAAGAGCATTTCAAGAAGTTAGTTCTTCCAAAATTGATTGGTTGAGGCATTTAGAATAGAGAGTGATTTAGTTTCCTCTCTCGTGCTTTTATCATTCTGTTTAGATTAAATTTCTTATCTATTGTGTTATCTCATGTTTAGCATTTCAAGAAGGTAACCCTTCCGAAATTGATTGCTTAAAAACATTATCTTACACAGTCATTGCAAGTTTTTACATGTTTTCTTTTACATGCTTTCTTTATGCTTTCCTAGATCATGTTTTCTTTCATTTAAATTCATTAGATTTTGTCCATTAACATTTAAAGATTTTATCTAGAAGCATAACTTTCATTTCTTAGATTAATTTCCTTAGGCATAAGAAATAAAACCCCAAAACAACATAAAATCATATTCAACGAAGTAAGAAACAAGGTTAACTAAGCACATATTGTGCACCACACTTCATCAGTTTACTAACCCCGGTCGATAATTTATGTTAGCAATTTAAGACATTAAATTGATTGAACATTTTGGTGCCATTGATGGGGAAGTGTAATTATGAGACCATATTTCTTACATCTAAAAAAAAAAAACGATCACTTAATAATTTCTCAAGTATGCTCTCCTCCTATGCTTTGTGTGATCTAGAGGATCAAATATATATATATATATATATATATATATTTTTTTTTTTCCTATTAAAAATAAGTAAATAAATAAATAAAAAATATACATATAAAAAAATAAAATAAAATAAAAAATCAATGTTGATTCATTTTGAATAAATTCCAGTGACACAGTAAGAGTCACTTTGTCTTTTTTATTGCCATCAAAAATAAAATTTGTATGTGAAAATATGATTTTTTTTTTGAAATGCATAAATAAATTTGACAAATCTGACTAGTATGCTCTCTTTCTGCGCCTCGTTGTGACCTAGAAGATCAGAAAATCAGATCAGTCAATTTAAAAATTAAAATTGAAAAAAATAATTAGAAATTGATTGAAGAAAAATTTGTTGTGGAAGACTATCTTAACAGAAGCAGAAGTGAAATAGGTTGCCAACCACTCTCTGGCCAAAGGATAAATTGCAGTGTTCAAAGCAGGGGCCCGCAAATTGCCCTGTTTCCCTGTTGCTCGTCGCCTTATTTCAACATCCATTGTTTCGGCTAACCTATTTTTTTTTTTTTTAACTGAAGTGAGTATTTTTATTTATTTGAGGCCAAAGCCAAGCAAGAATTACAAATCACTTTCATAGTTTTTCTCTGTTTTTCTAGTACTCCTAAGGAATGATTGCCATTTTCGGTGTCTCTGCATTTATGCTGATCATACTTTTTTCAAGATTGCATCCTGCATTTGCTAACCTGTCTGCTTCAGTGTTTAAATCTCTGAGGATATGGAAGAGCTGTGCTGATGAGAATTCCTTCATTAATCTGTTTACTCTTGCTAGCTGCTTGTTTAGAACTGGATCTTTGAGGCTTTTCTTGTGTATTAGAGACCTTATCAGCAGTTCTGAATCTCCAAAAACTATAATTTCATTTGCGTTTCCTTTTCTGGTCAGTTGACAAGCTTTTAATAGACTGAGTGCTTCCGCTTGATTGTTGGTTTTTAGCCCAAGTCCCCAATTGAATTCCTCTTTTCTGCCATTCTGAAAGTAAATGACTCCCCCTGCTCCTGACCTGCCTGGATTTCCCTTCGAAGCCCCATCGAAGAAGATTGTGCATTTACCTTGTGACTTCCACCAATTCTGAAAATTGTCCGAGTTGTCTCTGCACTGCCAGTTTTCCTTGTGGTTTGGGCGGATGATGGCATGTGTAATTGGCATGGGTGTATAGCCTTCCAACCACGTCTTTTCTTCATTTCTGAGGTCGCTGTCTTTGACACTAGTTTGTCTCAGAGTTTCTAAGAGGAGATCCTTGGCCTGCCTTGCTACTGCTTCTGCATTTATGTCTTTTTGGTTGAAGACAGCTTCATTCCTAGAGAGCCACAACTTCCAGCATACATATTTCGGTGTAGCAGTCCATAACTTGTGCCAAAGAGATTTTTCGTTGATGCTGTGGGGGTACCAAGTTTTCCATGTCAAAAACAATTCCGTGATCTGACAGCGTGTTGGGGGACTCACATTCAGCCCTATTAAGAAGCTGTTCCACACTTTCTGTGCATACTCACAGTCAATAAACAAATGGACTGCAGTTTCTGAAGCGTTCTTGCAGAGGGCACAACGATGCGGGCCTGCAAAGTTTCTTTTGCACAAATTGTCTCCGGTCAAGATTTTATTGTGGAATAAGGTCCAACTGAAGAAGTTAATCTTGGGGATGCTGAAGTTTTCCCATATCTGTTTCCAAACTGATTTCGGGTACTGTGACTCCTGTTTTCCTTGCATTTGAAAGTAGCCTTGTTTGACCGTATACTCTCATGTTTTTCCCCATCCCCATTGATCTTCCTCTTCCTTATGCACAGGTGTAAAATCTGTTATTGCCTCTAACAGAATTTTTGACTGTTCTTTTAAGTGGGTTGGGATGATTGGCAATGTCCAACGCTGCCAGTTGCCATTGAGGTCCCACTCTGCTATATCCTCAATTTTCCTTACTCCTTTTGAGATTAGCCAGGCTCTCAACTCTGCTATTTCGTTGATGGTTGAGAGAGGGGAGTGATTCATGATTCGTTCTTTCCATAGTAGCGAATTTTTTCCATTCCCAGGGATTTTGTATAAATGGTTTCGGAAGAATTCGATCCCTCTGCAACACAATCGCCAGGCCTGCGTTCCTCTTGGGGATTGCGCTGGATTGAAAGATGAGATTGGTTGCTTTTGTAAATACTTGAGGTTCAGCAGCTGACTGATTGGGTGCGAAGGCTCTGTGATTAATTGCCACAGGAGTTTGCCTCCCAATGCCAGATTTGCATGTTGGGGATCGCGGATCTGAAGTCCAGCTTCAGCTATTGGGCGTTTCACTGTCTCCCATTTGATGAGATGGAAGCGATCTTTGTTACCTTTCCCTCCGCTCCAGAGGAAGTTTCGAATGATGCTGGAAATTTGGTCAGTGATTTGTTTTGGAGCCAGCAGCAGCGAGGCTTGATACGTGGGCAGGGCAGAGAGCACGGATTAGATGAGGGTGAGTTTGCCTCCGGTGGTGAGCCAAACTCCGCCCCACGCTGTTATCTTATTTTTGTATTTAGATATCACTTCTTCCCACAGCTGATTTCGATTGGAGCCCCTCGTCAATGGTAAGCCGAGATATTTGATTTTCTCCCACAGGGCATATCCTTTGAACCCCAGAACGTTGGCAATTCTGTCTGTAGCGTGCTGATCGATATTCCAACTGTATATTGCACTTTTCCTTTCGCTGACTAATGCACCGGTGATGTTGCAGTACTGTTGAAGAATGGTTTTAAAAGCGTTTGCAATTCTTATGGATGCGCCCCCCAGCAGAATTGAATCATCTGCGAATAGTGCATGATTCATCGGGGCTATGCCTTGGACTATCCTTATCCCTGGAATGGTATCGACTTGTTTCTCTTGGGTTAGCTTACGACTTAGAACGTCTGCCATCAAGATGTATAGGAAGGGCGAAAGAGGGCAGCCCTGCCTCAATCCCCTGGTTGCTTGAAAAAATTCCGTTGGTCTGCCGTTCACCATTGGGGCGATCCAAACGTTTTCTGTACAAGCCTTGATAAGGTTTATGAAATCCTGTTTAAAGCCAAAAGCTGCTAGAACCCTGAACAAAAAGGAGCGATTAACACGATCAAAGGCATTGCACATATCCAATTTAATGATCATACCTTGTTCTTTCCAGGTTAGGCTGGAATGGAGGGCTTCTTGAATCTGGATGACATTGTCCAGAATTTGTCTGCCTCTTACGAATCCTCCTTGTGCCTGAGAGATGAGCTTTGGGAGGAGAGGCTTGATTCTGTTGGCCAGCAGCTTGGCCACAATCTTATAAGATAAGTTGCAGAGAGAAATCGGCCTATATCTGTCAAAGGTCCTTGGGTTTGTTTCCTTGGGAATTAAGGCTAGGAAGGTAGAGTTTATTCCTCCGCCTACTTTTTCCTTCCTCAAGATTCCTCTTACCATTCTGAATAGGTCGTTTTTGATGATTTCCCAACAGATTCTGTAGAAGTGAGCTGAGAACCCATCGGGTCCTGGAGCTTTATCCGGTTCCATGGACCAAACTACATTGGTTATCTCCTCTTCCGTGACTGGGCTCAACAGAGAATCGTTGTCCTCCTCATTGACTAGGTTTGGGATGGTTGAGAGAAACTCCTCTGCGTCCTCCTCATTTCCATTTCTTTCCGCACTTAAAAGATTCTGAAAGTGAGTGATCGCTGCTTCTTTGATTTGTGAAAATCCATTATACACCTGTCCGGTTGTGCTAGTTATCTCTGCTATGTGATTGCGGGAAACTCGTGCCCTGCACTGTCTATGAAAGTATTTGGTGTTCCTGTCTCCAGATTTGAGCCACTAACTTCTGGACTTTAAACGCCAATATTCTTCTTCAGTTCTGAAACAACAATATGCTTTCCTTTGGGCAGTTTTTTCTATGTCTAAATCTGTGGGAGAGGGATCTTTCTCCTCCATTTCGAATTGGACTCTTTCCAGCTGAAGAACTGCTTCCTTCCTTTGGCTAGTTGGGGTTTGCAAAGATTTTTTTATCCAATCTTTCAGAGCTTTTTTGGTGTTTTTTATTTTTTGTTCCCACACATAACTTGGGGATCCGTAAACAGCTATCCTCCAGGCCGTTTGAACAGTTTCATAGAATCCGTCTCTGCCTGCCCAGAGAGGGCTGAAGCGAAAAGGAAGAGGGCCGAGATCTTCTTCTTTTTTAATACAAAGTAGAACTGGCTTGTGATCCGATGTAAGCTTGGGGAGGATCTTGGAGAAAACCATTCTATTGTCCAGCATTAATGTACTGCTGATGAGAAACCTGTCCAGCCTAGCTGAGATTTGATTTTCTCCTGATCTGTTGTTGGACCAGGTGTATTTGCCTTTTATAGGTTTGAAGTCAACTAAGTCCCACTGTAAAATCAGATTGCCCACAGTGTTGACGAAGGGGTCTCTAGAATAAATCCCTCCTCTTTTTTCTTTGGGGTTTAGAATGATATTCAGATCCCCTCCAATGACTATGTTTGTAGGGTTGATCTGTTCTAAATAGTCCATTAGTGTCCTCCAACACTCTCTCTTTTCTTCATAGTGGACAGGAACATACAAATTAAATAGAGCCAAGGAGAGATTGCTTACAGTGTGTCGCAGATCTGTGTGGATCCAATGTTGGGTCTCTGTGGATCGTTCCAAGGTGAATGAGCTTTTTGACCAAAACGTGCCTATTCCACCGGCCGATCCCCTTGCACTGACAGTCTTTCCTGAGTCATATTTCCATTTCAGCATGCTAGTGTTTAGAAGGGCTTCCCCTTCTATCTTGGTCTCCTGGAGCATTAGGATGTCTGCGGTTTCCATTTTCAGTAAGTCCTTGATAGCCTCTGCCTTATTGGGATTACCTAGCCCCCTACAGTTCCAGGAGATCAACTGCATCATTTACCACTTGATGAAGGGGGGCCTCCTGGCTTGGAAGCCCTTGGTCTTGTGTTTCTCCCGATGGACATTTCTATGGTGGCTTGACTGCCTAGGGTTTTCTGCCTTTCTGATTCTTCTTCTCTGGTTTCCCTGTTTGTTCTTCTACCCACTTTTTTTAGTGGCCTTTCGAGTATCTCTTCATCAGATGAACCCGCATATTCTTGGTTCTTCTTTTTTTGTTTTATTATGTCTGCATAAGAAGGAGAGGGAGTGATGCTGGGATTCGGATTTGGAATATTACCTGGTTCTTGTATATCTTCGTTGTTCTTCTGCGGTGGATCTTCTGGTTCAGCCTCTGGTAGATCTTCCGGAGGAGTGAGGGATTCGAAGGGATTTTTGTCTCCAGCACTGCTTTCAGCTTCTCTACTTCCACTGTTTTGGTTATTTGTGTCTTCAAGCCCTGATTTGTTCGCTGTCTCTTTTGTTTTGTTTTTATTGTTCTGCCTGCTGCTCGCTGTTCTCTTTGCTTGCTTCCATTGATCACCTTTTTCTTTTTCTGCTGTTTCCTCCATTTTTTTTTGCAGTACCTTACAAAATGCCCGTATTCGTGGCAGTGCCGGCATTTAAAAGGCAACTGTTCATAGTCTAGTTCCTGGATGTGCGACCAGTCGGCCACTGTTAGCTTGATAGCTTCGGGGAGCCCGACCTCTAGGTCGACTTCCACGCAGATGCGTGCGCAAGAGAACTGGTCCTTTCTCGGAGCCTGATCTATATATCTGCCTAGGGCATTGCCGATGGATTTCAGCGAGCTCTGACTCCAGCAATGGAGAGGGAGATGTGGAAGGCGCACCCAAACTGGAACCGCTGTGGGAACGTCTTGAGCAGGATCAAAATCCGGATGCCATTTGTTCAAGTATAACCCTCGTGGCCCCATAAAATAGGGACCATTTCTGAAGATCAAGCTTCGATCTTCTTCGCTATCAAACACGAATACAAAAAACCCGTTGCCTACAAAATGACTTTTTATATCTTCCTTGACCAGCGGGATCCAATTTCGATTGACCCATTCATCTACTGCCTTTGGGGATGGCCATAGCCCTGTGAACTGGCCTATTAGACCCCTTTCAGCTAGATTTAACGCTGTTTTGCATGCTTCTTCTGCCGGTAGAGACACCGAGGGAATGCTGTCCAGCTTTTTCACAAACTTTTGTTGCGAGAGCGGGATCGGTCGCTTTTCTGATGCAGCAACCAGGGCTCGGAAGGCATCTAAGTCTGAAGGCAGGGGCTCGCCCTCTTTCGCCATTCGGAGAAAGCTGTGATCAGGGCGAAAGCCCCATGCATCAAATCTGATCAATCCCGATAATCTGATTCAGAACTGTTCCTGGTTCTCTGATCCGATCTGTCAAGCAAACGGATTGGCCACGCCCAGTTCAGCAGGGGTTTAGAGCCGTCACGGAGCGCGCGCAGTCTTCTTCTTCGAGATAACTATATTCAAAAATTCGGCTAACCTTTTTTTCTCTGCTTGCTCTCTTTGTAATTGCAAATTGCGGTCATTCTTTTGTGCTTATGTTGTAGTCGCACGTTCAAGGGTATGTTGATGTCGTTCCAACCTTTCATGTAGCAGAGAATGCCACTATCCATTCTTTGAGGAACACTGTGACTGAGGAGACAAGAGGTGGCATGGTAGAAAGAGCTTGCCAACACTGTCCATTATATAGGAGTGATAGGTCAGCCCGATTCAGTTCAAATACACACAACACAAGGCAGAGAGTGAGGCGTGGAATGATCAAATCAAAATCAGAAAGTCTGGGTGCAGGTCAATACCAAAGAAAACAATGTGATGTTCACCTGAGCTGAACAACAAAGCAGTCAATCAAGGAGTCTATCAAGAAGCGAATGCGGCCCTCTTGAGAGAAATGCAACCTCTATAAAAACGTCAGTTTTAAAATGATATTTCTGAGCAAACCAGGGCGAATTTGAAAAAGCTGGGACGTGGGTTTTTTCCCGAACGGGTGAATCTAATATCTCAAAAACCGTTTCCTTGGATTCCTAACTGTTGGGAGAAAATCGTGGTTCTTTGAGACCCTGTTTGGTGATTGCGTGAAGGAAAAACGGATTGCAAAGACAAAAACGGAATTCACTGGCAGTGAAGGAGATCTCTGCGATCATCAGTCCAAATGGAACAACTATCAATGCTTCAAGCGCATACCGATGCAACCGTTTTTATGTTTGAATAGGTTCTACGCAACAAATCAAGGAATGGGCTAAATGGGTGATTGAGGAATGATTTAAAAAAACTCATATCTAGCTATTCGAATTCCACAGGAAGGTTCTTTATGATCTTGCTAGTTCACGACACTATCACCGAGCTGCAGAGTTTTATGGGAGTACTAAATATTGACAGAAAATGAATTCCACAATTTTCCCTATAGCGTATATACTTCTACGCCCGCCAGGCCTTGTAGAAGCTCTTTCTTGGTACACTTAGTAGAATTAGAGCATGTTTTGAGCTTCAAGCGTACCAGTAGGTAATGCCAGAAGAACTAGAATATTTAAGGCAAGCTTAGGAATCTAGTAGAATAGCTGAATCAGGAAGTTGTGTAAGTGTTACCACCCTTGCTACTTGCCTTGATGCTTGTGGTGGTTATTCAACCGTCTCATTTCCAACTGGATTTGATGGGACTGCCTTTCCTGCCTTTCTCTCTGGTTCTAGCTAAACAACTGTTGAAACGATTGCTCAAACATTTGCTTCATCAACCAGATCTACTTCTGCTTCATCGACTGAATCAACTCGGTCAATAGAAATCAATATATGGCTGGCGATGATATGAGCGGAAGAGGAATAATTCGAAGGAAGATTTTACATTTAGAGGAATCATTCAAAACAATTCAATTTGACAGATTGAATAATGGCTTGCAAAATAATTGGAAGATTATTTAGATGATTTCTGAACATTTGGCATTAAAAATTATAATATTGTTCCTGTGTATTTTTATATGAAGTTTTAACTTGCAGGACATAGCGAATCTTTGAGATGCCAATCATTTTGCTGAGCACATCGCATGAAGTCATCTGACAATAGGGAGTTGAATTATTTTTCATGGTTATTTCTTAAAAATGGATTGTTATCAATATCATGAATTGCACTGAATTTTCCTTAATCTGTTTCATTTGACATTTAAATTTTGCATAAGAATCAAAAAGTAAATTGGCCATTTCTTTTTGAACACACTTATGTTCTTTATGTCAAGTTTTTTTTTGCAGGTTTGGGATGATTGAATGATCATTGAAGGAAACTAATTGTGCACACAATTGGTCTTCAAAGGACCGATTTCATGAGAAACTTAAGAACAAGTCCATGTCCATATTCATCAAAACCATTACTCTTCCTCCCTTTTGAATTATAAATCCAACCAAGAACTTCGAATCAAGCCACAATTATTTTTCCCAGCAAGAGTCAGTTGTTCATTTTCCTTCATTCACATACACTTTCTGTCTACTCCACAAATAAAAGCAAGAAGCTTACTTTCATGCTTATTTCCCATTGTCATTATTATTTTCCATTGTCATCTCTCATTTTCATTTTCCTTTTCCTATCCTTTTCATTTCGCAATTAAAACCCACTTCAATGCAAATTATTGAGTCCATAGTCCTTTGAGTCTAAAATCCTTGCAAAAACACCTTGAGGCTTGCATGCCTTAATGGCAAGTCCTCATGCCGACGAACAATGGGAATACATCAATGTCCCTTGTTCATCGGATATTTTAGGTACTCGACAACAACAAAATTATTCATACTTAGCAAGATGTGTTTGTGCATCTTGACTCTCATTGTAATTAATGATGAGAGTTCTCGTATGGCCATTAAGTCAACAATTTCCTGCTATGTTCGACATCAGAACATCTATTCACATAGCTGGAATTGTGCCAATGAGTTTTGAAGACATGAAGACTATCATTTTCAACATTTTGGAGCAAATGTAGAAGACATGCAGCTACAGAATCAGCTAACAGTTGCAGTATCCAACAACAGCTGCAGAAACAAATAACAACTGCGGAATCAGATGGTAGCAGAAAAATCAACACCATTCCGCAGCAGATTCAACAAGTTTTAATAAAAGCAATAAAAAGTCATCTTGACTCTTTTCTCCATGACTTGTCCAGCCACTTGAAGAAGATTATGATCAAAATTTTACAGCCACCACACATGCAGCTCATCCATTTCTAAAGGGTAAGTTAAGGTATGTCATTTTCTAACATTTTACCATAAAATTCCTTGAAAATCTAGAATGATAATTTTTGGAAAAAAAAAACATTTCTCTTCCTCTTCTCGTAAAATTGCCAGTATCATCAGTTTGGGGGGAGGGGGGAGATACATTCATATTCATATTTTTCCGTATTCATATCACATTCAAAAGCTCACATACTTTCAAAATATATTAACTATTACATTATTGTTATGAGCATACAAAGGATTTTCAAAAGTACTGAAAAGATAATAGGATACAAACACAATCATGGTTGTCACACAATAACCAACTATGATGCAGTCCAATAAATATACACTTTGCAACAATAATCAAATTATCATTAGGCAAAGTTCAACGATAAAAAATGAATGCAACAACAAAATATGGTTGTAACACAAGAACCAACCATGTTGCAATTCAACTAAAAGACTTTGCAGAAGTATGAAGTTATCAAATTATATCATGCAAAGTTAAGTCAAAGCTCAAGGATAAAAAATAATTAATGTAATAGATTGCCTGAGGACATGCAATAGCTTCAGTTGGGGGGTATGTTGGGCCTTGAAATTGTCATTCACTTCCATTACATTTTCACTTATATTTCCATATTGTCACTTTCACTCCAACTGTATTTCATTATATTTACCTTACCATTATCATTATTGGATCACATTTATGTTTTTCCAAACTTTATTAATTCTTAGCATTTTTAAATGAATTTAGGGTTAAAAATTAGAAAATAATGTGCATATGCTTATATCGAACAAATGGGATGAGATTGTTGACATGTGTAGGTCAAAATGAAAATTTTGAAAGACCCTTATGTGGCCTCCCAAAACCAAATTCGAATTTGAGTGGAGAAGATCATGGGATCATAAGGATATGTGTTTCATTTCCTATTTGTATTGAAACTCTAAGAAGTTCCTATTTTGATTGTAACTCTAAATATATAGGGAGAGATGCATGGACTTTCATTAATGAGGTAGCTTCTCATCTTTTTGTATAAATAGGGGAAGTTTTCTCCTATCATTTTTATGTGTAAAGTTGGGGAATTTCTCATGTTTTGAATAAAGAAGAAGGCTTGCATTTGGAGCTTATCAACTTTCCATCCTCATACTTTTGGATTGGCCATCTACAATATGTGAGATTTATTTGTTTTTCATAGATTAAGATTTATTTGCTTTCATAGATTAAGATTTATTACTTTCTTAATTACTGTGTAATCTTATGTTAATCAAAGTATCTCATGAAATGAATTTTCTCTTTTCCAAAATTGGATTGTGTTTGAAGCATTGGAGCATATAGTGATCTTAGTTTTCCTTTACATGTTTTTACAATGCTTTCTTAGGATTAAGTTTTACATTCATTGTTTAATCTTATGTAGAGCATTTCAAGAATGTAGTTCTTCCAAAATTGATTGCTTGAGGCATTTAGAACAAACATTGATTTAGTTTCCTTTCTCATGCTTTTTAGATTAAATTTCTTATCTATTGTGTTATCTCATGTTCAGCATTTCAAGAAGGTAACCCTTCCGAAATTGATTGCTTAAAAACATTATATTACACCGTCATTGCAAGTTTTTACATGTTTTCTTTTACATGCTTTCTTTATGCTTTCCTAGATTATGTTTTCTTTAATTTAAATTCATTAGATTTTGTCCATTAAGATTTAAACATTTCGTCTAGAAGCATAAATTTCATTTCTTAGATTAATTTCCTTAGGCATAAGAAACAAAACCCCAAAACAACATAAAAGCATACTCAACAAAGTAAGAAACAAGGTTAACTAAGCACATATTGTGCACCACATTTCATCAGTTTACTAACCCCGGTCAATAATTTATGTTAGCAATTTAAGACATTAAATTGACTGAACATGTAGTATAGAAGAGAAAGTTTAGAAGAAACTAATAAGCATAAGTAAACATTATTTCATTAGCTCAGGAAGACATAAGCATAACTATGAAACCCAGATAACAGAGCTTAAAAAACAAGAATTCTGCATATTTCACCGAAAGGAATCCATATAAAGAAGAGATATCATGTGGATGAAGATATCTCAACCATTAAAATATAAATAAAATGAAGAACAGACACCATGAACTCACTGGGCTAGAGTTCCTTGAAAATAGCTTCAACATGTCTCTGTATTAGCTGAAAAGATGATTACATGCCAACGTCTTTCACAAAAAGTTCAACCCTTCTCTTTGAAAGAGAAATCATACATATAGACTCTCCTAGACCACTTTCCCACCTTCAAGAGTCAAATTACTTGGTGGAGGAGCTAACTCCAATATCCTCTCAACCAATAGGTGAGAGTGAGAAGGTGAAACTCAAACACTTCATGGAGAGTTTGCTTCTTTTATGAGGCCTAATAAACAAAAAAAACAACCTATGATGTACATTTATTCATGTCTACATCACCTAGCCTCGAAAAGAGTACCATTACATAGAGAATCTTGACTTTGACTAAGTCAATCTAGAATCTAGAAACTTTACACAATGAAATTTACAAATTAAAACACAGAAAAGTGCACAAGCGCAACGCAAACTTTGTGCTGATTGTGAGGTGCCTTCAAAGGGTCAAAATAAAAAAATGAGAGAATGGTCAACTAGCCCTTCAAGTCTAGTTTCTAGAACAATTTGAATTTATGAATTTGGACCATGGGAAGGCCTTCAAAAATCCATTCGCCCAAGGTCACTCCAGAAGCGCAACCCCTATCAAAAAATGGTCTAGAATGCTAGTTTTTTGCCACTTTTTTGCATTTTTCTCCGAAACTGAGTCACCTCTGAAAAATTTGAGGAAATGGGTTTTTAGAGGATGGAAAGAGATTTCAAAAATGTATACCTTTCCTCAAATGGAGGCCTGAGGAAAATGGAGCAGCTGATTTCCTGAATTTAGCCCAAAAATTCTCAAAAAACTCAAAATACTCATAATTTGCTCAAAATTGGAGGGAATGTGTAAAAATATGTTTGTTAAACCTTCATAGATGCTTCAGCAAGCATCTCTAAGTTTCCCCCATCCTTTTGGTCTTTTTTGGATTCTTAAGCTTGTTTTCATGCTGCTTAACCTTGGCATTGGCGATCATGTTTTGAGCTTGGTAGTGGTGCACCATATGTATGAGCAATTGATTATCCCTGTGTGCCTTCTCAAGCAGCTTCTCCAATTGTTGATTCACCCTGTTGAGCCGATACTCCTTGCCTTGATTGACCTTAAGAGCAATCCTATCCTCTAGGTCTAGGTCTTCATTTAAGAGAATGTGTTCTTCCTCTTCTTGCAATGCCTTCTTTAGGCCCCTTGTTCTTGGCCTTTTCCTCTTTCATGATAAAATCCTTTTCTTTGAGCTGACTATTCTCCTGTTCAAGGAATGATATGACATATTTTTCTCTTTCCATAGTGATTGTTAGCTCCTTGATTTGATATTCCTTCTCTTTGATTGTCTGTTGCATGATTGAAGTCTGACCTTCCGCCTCTAAATCAATAAACTCAAACTCAATTTAAATTGTGTCTTTATCCTTTGCTTCCGATTCCTGTTTTGTTAATGAAGAAGGCTTGGCCACTTTCTCACCATGAGAAACAAACACAAGTCCTTTTCATCTCTCGTATGTTTTGGTAACCTCAAGTCTAGGTGCCTTGGGAACCTCCTCTGATTTGTTTGATAAACCTACTTCCATAGGCTATGATGATGTGTCTTGGTGATGGCTTGGTGAAGCAATCTCATTTCATTTTTGAAACCCTAGATGATAGGAAAGGGGAAAAACAGTGAGGGATGAGTGAAAAATGAAACGATGGGTAGGTGGAGTTGATAAAATGGTAAAGGAGGTTTGAAAGAGGTGGATATGGATTATGGAAAACTTATGAAAATGAGTGGAAGAGAAATGAAGGAACAATGTGCTTGTAAAAGGAAGGAACAATGTGCTTGTAAAAGGGAAAAAGCAGAGCTTTTAGGGAAAGTGCCCAAAACCCCTAGGAATGAACTAGGGTTTCAATCTTAGTGAGGTAAATTTATGTTTTGAGGTTGATTGAGTGGTTTACATGGCATATCAAACATGTATAAAGGTGTAGGGTAAGATTTTACATGTTAAAAAAGAAAGGAAAATGGCCATCATCAACCCTATCTTTTTTGCATGAGAAATTCAATAAAAAACCCTAATTGAAGAAAGCTTTGCATGAATTAATTTTGAAAATTAAAAAGGTAAGTAAAGTGCTGTACTTACTTGTAGCTCAGCTTAGGATTGAAATAAAACAAGTGACAAAGCTTAAAAATTGAGTTTGGTTGAGTTTCAGGCAATTTAAGTTACTCTATCCCAAGCATAACGCAGTGTTCCTGAGCGCAGCGCCAGGCCTCCAAGCACAATGCAGTGTTCCTAAGTGCAGCGCCATTCCTCCAAACCACTTTTCGGGGACTTGAACTACTACAAATTGAGAGTTTGATAGCTCGTCGGAACGCTCTTGAACTCTGCTATAAGATAGACTCCTCCAACATGCAATTTGGACACTCCATCAGGTAGAAAAATTGATTTTCCCAAGGTCACTCCAAAACCTAGGGTGTCTCTAACAAAAGAGCAGCTCCAACGTAAAAAACACTTTCGGATGCCTTTCACTAATCCAAATCATGATCTGAAGGTACCATTGGAAAGCTTGTGATGTCTGATACACTATAGAGGCCTTAATCACTGCCAACACTTGTTCCAAACCCCTAAAAACTTTCTTCAAGTCAAGCTATCGAGAACTGCAGCAACTCTCCCGTAGCAAGTGTATTTTGGGACTTTCTTTAAAATCATAACCCCTGTGCATAAAATGAAGGAGGTTTTTGATACTTCATGTATAATGGATACAAACCTCGTTCACTTTTGTAAAATCCTTCTCCATTTGGTTGGAAACATATTTTGAAGCAAACATGTCCCTATGAGAAATAATGAGGCGAGGCAGTGTACTGCAACATTATCTTATTTGAAATAAAACATTACCTTTACCTTTATTTTGCTTTCCCTAAGCTGCTAACTCCCTTTACCCACTGGATTACATGATGGACATGCTTTTGTTTTGACCTATGGTATCATGATGACACATGGAGTGAAACCCTATACCATGACCTAAAATGAGGAATTTAACAATTTCATGACCTAAGACACTTAAATGAAGATATGATACCTCGAAGAAGACAATGACCATGATGAGTGATGAAGACCATGAGTGAGTGAAGGGAGAAGGAGTGACTTAGACACAACAACCAATGACCAAATTGTTATTTGAAGATTTACTGAAATGACAAAAATTTGACTTGACACCCTAACAAGCATAGTAAAAGCACATTTGATTCAGGTGACAGGCTAACAAGACTGACACTAACACAAGCAATTGCAACATATTAGATAAATATCAATGTTAGAAAGGGAATGCACTGATGATTTTTACATATTAAACATTAGAGCTAGTCATATTGAAGAGGATGTTGAAAAGGTTGGTCTCACCGAGGATGGTTGAAGATGCTCATCAAGCTACTTTTAAAGGAGAAATGAAGATAGCAAGAAAACGTAGTTAGAAAAGTAGACGAAGAATTTGTGCAAGGGGAAATAGACAACAAAGTGGCAAAGGAACATTTCAATCCTTAATAGAGGAAGGTGGAAGTTCAAGTAGTCAATTATTAACAATAGGACGTGACACTAGAGGAAGAATACCTTTCCCAAGAGGCATAGGTAGAGGCAACGATTATTAGCCTAGATGCTACATATGTGGAAAATTGGGAAATATGTCATTAGAATGTCCATAAGGTAATCCAACAAGTCAAATAAGTGCACATGTGAAAGAAGCAACAGAAAAAAGTGTAAATTCAACAGCAAATAAAGAAACCACTAAAGCAGGAGAATCATTATTGATCAAGAATTTTGTTTTGATAAGAATGAAGAAAGAAGCAAAGTAGTTGGAAAAGAAGAAAAACTTGTTCAGAACTGTATGCAAGTGAAATGATAAGTGTTGAAAAATTATGATTGATAGTGTTAGTAAAAATAATTTTGTTTCTACTAAGATGTAACAAAATTTATTTTTGAAGAGAATAACATTCCATAATATAAAGTATCACAATTGGAAAAAATACATCAAATTTTGGTGAATGAACAATGCAAGATGGAGTTCTAGATGGGTAGCTATAAGGATGACGTATACTATGACATAATTCCCATGGATGTATTTCATATTTGTTGGGAAGAAAATGGTAGTATGATAGAAATATTATTCATAGTTGTAGGAGGAACACCTATACACTTGACAAGAATGGTTAGAAACATGTCTTGCTACCTTTGCAATATGAAGGAGTAATAGAAGAAGTTTTTCCTAGTGTGTTGTTAATGAGTGGAAAATAGCTACTGCAAGAAGTAAAGAAAGAAGAATTACATTTTTCTTTGTTTGGTAAACCCAAGGTAATATTACTAACACAATATTAGATATTTTTCCTAAAAAATTAAAACTATTATGTTGGATGAATTTACTGATATTATTGTTGATTATTTCCTAAGTAATTTACCTCCAATTGGAAGCATTAGTCAACAAGGAACGTTTGAGTCCATGTGTTGTTCTTCCAATACTTAGTCCAAATAAGGATGGAGGATGGAGAATGTGTATTAATTCCAAATCCATCAATAAAATAACAATAAACTACATATTTCGACTTTCACACATTAATGATTTAATTGCTTTTTAAAGTGGAGCCAAAAATTTCATTAAAATTAATATAAAGCGTGGATGCCATCATACTAGGATTAGAGAAGGGGTTGAGTGGAAGACAAATTTCAAAACAAAATAATGGATTTTATGAATGGTTAGTGATTCCTTTTGGTCTCACTAATGCCCATTGCACTTTCATGAGGTTTTCAAGGCATTTACTAACATGTTTGTTATAGTTTATCTAGATAATATTTTGGTATCTAGTCAAACGAAAGGGGACCATTTGAAACATCTCAAATTAGTCTTAAATACCTTATAATGAGAGAAATTATTCATTAATTTGAGGAAATTCAATTTTGTGAAGAATAAATTGGTATACTTGGGTTTTGTTATATCCGAAGATGGTTTGCAAAGGGATCAAGATAAAGTTAAATCTATCATTAATTGGATTGTTACGGAAAATGTCTTTGGGGTGAGAATATTTCATGGCTTAGGAATATTTTATATATATTTTATTATAAAATTTAGTAGAATTTGATCTCATATTATAAATACAATGAAGGAAGGCAAACAACCATTCAAATTGCCTATAATAGCTAAACACAATTTCATATTGTTAAAGAAAAACATAATGGAACAACTTGTCCAGGCCTTCCCAAATTTTAATAGATTTTTTCAAGTTGAGACAAATGCAAGCGAAATTGTTATTGGAGTTGCTTGAGTTAGGAGGGAAAACCAATTTCTTATTTTAGTGGAAAATTGAATGAAGAAAAATAGAAATATTCCTATTATGATAAAGAATTTATGCCATAGTTCAAGCCTTAATGAAATAGGGAAATTATCTAATGCCCAAGGAGTTTAATTTGTATACTCATAATCATGCTTTGTAGTTTAACAAAAGTCAACCAAAGTTGAATCAAAGACATGCCAAGTGGGTAGAATTTCTACAAAATTTTACATTTTTTATTAAGCCCACAATTGCTACATCAAACAAGGTAGTTGATGCATTAAGTATAATTAATTTAACTTTAAATGAATTTCAAGTTAACTTTTTTGGGTTTAATGAGTTAAAAGAGATGTAAATAGGTCATGCAAGTGTTTTAAGGATAAATATGCAACCCCTGAAAATGTTGTTAGCAATAATAAAACATAATGGTTGAGTTATATGGTTTAAGAGGGATTGTTTATTAAAGATAAGAATATTTTCATACCAAAATGCTCAGTGAGAGACAATTTGGTAAAGGAAAATGATATTGGGGGATTTTATTCAGACAAGATAAAACAACTGATTTCTCGAATGTTTTTTATTTTTAGCAAGGTATGCAAGCTGATGTAAAATATTTTTTGACAGGTACAGAGTATGTCATCATGCAAAAGGAGGGACTCAGAATGTAGGTCTATATAAGCCATTGTTGATTCTAGTTAGACCATGGGTCTTTGTATGTATGGATTGTGTTTTGGGGTTGCCTAAAGCACAATTTGATAATTATACTATTTAACGTATTGTGGAAATATTTTCAAAGATTTCACATTTAATAGCTTGTACAAATATTAGTGATGCAACTAATGTTGCTAATGTGGAAATTTATCGTGGTCAGGGAGATCCTAATCCTCCATTTTTAGTGCAGGTATGAATCCTAACTGTGCGCCTTCAAACGGAAATTTCTCCCGTAATAGCGGCATCAAGAACATAAATTTTCTAGAATTAGTATCTTTCGAGACCTTTGCTTTTCCCTTTTGTGGAGGGATATACTTCGGGAGCCCAGTGATAGGCTCGCCCTCCTCAACATCCAAATCTTCAACCCCTCCGCGAAGCTCCTCTTCATCTAGATCCAGGGCTTCAAATGGTTGTTTGGCCTTATCCATCTTCCCTTTCTGTCGAACCTCAGCAGGGTTCTTCCTTGGTGACTACCTCACCGGTACATCCTATGGTTTCTTCTGTTTTTCCTTGGTAGCGGATGGTTTAGGCCTAGGCGACCTCGGCACCGTAGGCACAAACGGTGTAGCTTCCATCGACGTGACTTCATGGGCAACGGCTTGAGAGACTACGACATCAGAACTTGAGCTTCTGCAAGATTAGTTGCATACATTTTCTCGAAGATGAGCTCACGGTTCCACTCAGGTAAATTTGTGAATTCCGACTGTGACATAAGTACCTCCCAATCTTCTCGGTTCATAAATTTTAGACAACATACCTTAAAAATAATTTCCAGTAGGCAAAGTGTTCTACTGCAGGCCAACATGTCAGATTTATAGGTAATTTTGAATTCAAATATGACCTTTCCCTCCAATTTCTACAAATAAATGCATCTTTGGCGACATATTGCCAAATATTTGCGCCATAAATGAATCCAATCCGCTCCTCCTAACAGGATTTTTGCTATCCAATCAGCTATAGTGCATCCAACGACTATTTTTTGACTCATCTGCATGACACGATCCTCTATGGTGTAGCCTTCTTGGTGCAACTTCTCCTGGCACATTATTGGCTTGCCTCATGCAGCCCCATTACTTCGTTTTCTTAGTCTTCAAGCAGTGTAGTTTATAGTCCCATACTCCCTTGTAGTCGCCTAGAGTACTAATACTGTCCTACCGTCATACAGTCATTGGGAAGGGGCAGGATCCCCTTGATATAACTTCAGTCTACTCCCATTGACTCTTCCCGAAAATATTTCCCCATTCAACTTTGCGAGTTAAACTGGGCCACCATCTGTAATTTCTTTGACTACATAGGGCCCCAACCAATGCATTTGAAACTTCCTAGGGGACTTCGTGAACTTGCTATCATAAAGTAAGACCAAATCATTCACTTTGAAGGTGTCGATCATGCCATGTCGTTTCGCACTCCTTTTTCACCTGTTAGTGAAATCCTGCTAAGAACCTATATTCTTCTCACTCCAACGATTACGCGAGGCACTCCTCCATAGTCTCGCGGTCCGCCATATCATTCAATGCTGCAATCCGCAAGCTGGGCACAATATATTCCACAGGCATTACAACATCTATGCCATATACCATCTTGAACAGGGTTTGTCCAATCAACTTCTTACACGTCGTCCTATATGCCCATAGGACCACCGGTATGTGCACATCTCAATCGCTTCTATTTGCGTTGCAGAACTTCATCAATGTTTTCTCGAAGATTTTATCAAACGCTTCAACGGACCATTTGGCTGAGGATGATACAGAATACTCTTTTGATGATAAACATGATACTCTTCGAGCATCACGACAATAACTTCATTCAGAAAGTGGATACCGTTGTCACTCATCAGTATCTTAAGACACCCAAAACTTGTCCAAAGATCTTCATAATGAAGATTCCCAGTTGTTTTTGTTGAATGCAATTAACGGTTTTTGAAAGAATGCCAATACAGATGCAATCAAGGAAATTGCTTTGGTTTTGAAAGCTTTATATGATGATGACATATTAGAAAATGTTGTTTTCCAATGGTATGATAACCATACTTTGGGTGCCCAAGGCAATAACTCTTTAATGTGGAA
Source organism: Pinus tabuliformis (assembly GCA_031772625.1). Taxonomy (NCBI): domain Eukaryota; kingdom Viridiplantae; phylum Streptophyta; class Pinopsida; order Pinales; family Pinaceae; genus Pinus; species Pinus tabuliformis. The sequence continues at coordinate 113,443,604 of CM062807.1, read as the reverse complement.
AAATGTTAAACCATTTATTGGGTGGCTCAAAAGTACGGAGTCTGAATCTTAAGAGGATTAGTTAGTGAACTAAATATGTTTGACCATTTTAAGTTGTATCACCAAAGAGATTAGTGTAGTGGTTCCAAATTGCTGAAGCTTTTATGTCATGAAGCTTCCTGTCTACACTATGCAACCAAGTTGAATGGTGGTATTTTTTGTGAACAATCAATTTCCACCAAATTTTTCCATCTGATATCAATCACCAAAGGATTTTCACCCCCAATTACCTAATTCAATATCTATAACAATTTTTTTTTATATATGTGAACATATTATGTTGGTTATATATATATTGATGACTGTTTAGTGATACATGAGGTTTCATCCCCTGGAACTGTGTCTTCCATGCATCTTCCTAGCATTTTTGGAGTGTACCTGTTCATCACTCTTATCATCAATACATTTGAAACCTTAATGACCTGCTTCCATGGAAGCATAATTCACCTTTCATTCTTTCACGATGGCTCCTTTGGTGCAACATCTTCTTTCTTCTACGCTACTCTTTCCTATACTACTGCCTTATGGCGTTTCAATTGCAACATGGGGTGCAATTCCTAGTGGTAACATTTTAAATGGGTCAAAAGATGTTACAACACTCCCTTTGGTCATGGATGGGTTAAGACAAATAGATTGTAGGGTCCCCTTGAGGGTGACAAATCCATGATAGAGGCACAATTTTGTAGCATAATACAAAATTCAAAATCTTGAGGCTGTTGTCAACACTAAGGTGTCCAGGCCAATATTCCAAACTCTTATATTTTTCCAACATATAGTCTCGCATTCCCCCCAACTTGCACAACACATGTAAATGTACCCCCTTTTATGCTTGACAACCCTAAGTTCCATCTTCTTGAGTTGTAACCTCTCTCCTCTTTTCTCTAACATTTTTTACAATAGTGATATATTTTATTAATTAGTTTTTATTTATATATTACACTACAATCTCTATGGCATTTCATCCTCATAGGCTCTGCAACCCAAATATATAACATGAAATTCAAACCAAATCATATTAACCCAAATATATAACATGAAATTCAAACCAAATCATATTAACCCAAATATATAACATGAAATCCAAACCAAATCATATTAGTCTAGTGGCATAATCATCACATAGAGCACATTTACATTTACAACTTTTGGATCAACATGGGGGTATTACAAACAAAGAGACCATGGTTGAGTTTAGAAAATAAACTGAGAATAGGTGCAATTCTATAGAGTCAAAGACTAATTAGTTGGATGTGTTGTAAACTTTGACTTTTATGGATCAATACATGGGGCATTAATGTGGACATGCAACGAAATAAACTACTAACATAACATATATGTATTACGTTTTTGGTTGTGACAAAATTGTAATAATGAACATGCTACAATATAGTTGAACCAACGCAATACAAACATTCTAAGTCCCATAAAGACAAATTAGGTAACCTCAATAAATTTTATTAGTACTGATTTGATTTCATTGTTTAATAATCATTTTGTATCATATAAATTTGAATAATACAAATTAATTTAAAAATATAAATTATAATATAAATAATTTTCTTTATTATTTTTCTTTATGTAAATTAATTTAAAGTCTAAGAATGTTATTAAGCTATTACAACTTTTCACGAGCAATACCACCACTATCATTATTCTCATTCTCATGGGTATCGTAGATGTTTCGTGATTTTATGCAACAAACAGACAGTAGCAGAACCAAAGTCACCTTCTTTTTAAGTGGCTTCAGTGAATGATCTCTTTTAAGTCACATTCTGATTACTATTATCAACCGTTCGATTGCAATATGGTTTGTATTATATTCGTAATCAACGCAAACTGAAGAACGAAGGGCAATTGAAAGCTACGCTTGCATTTCATTATGGTTTCTGTTACAATGGTAATCAACGCACATTGAACAGGGTAATGCCAGCTACGGTGTCGGAGAGATTCACCAAAAACTTTTTCAGAATAAATCAAAGCATATTTAACAGAGGAATGCTAGCTATAGTACCGGCGAGATTCACCAAAACATTATTCAGGCTAATTAACTAAAGCAGCTAGTCTTCAAGATTTCAGGAGCTGAATCTCACCAAATTAATCAAAAACCAAAGACTACCAATAACACCCATCTTAAATATAATCTATCTATCTCTGTCCTTATTTTATAAGGAAGGCATGGTTTGCCCTAATTGGCAGTAGGTGGAGATATCATACTGGCTCTCCGAGCGCATAAATATTCCGCGTGCTTGACGGGATCGGGCATCACTTCTTTCACTCCATCAGATTTGCAGAATCGGTCCATCCATGCGGTCAACAACGGCATTTTCTTTGGATCTATTAAAATGGTATTGGTAGCCTTCTCGAGGGCTTTAATAAACGTCGACATACCACCCAACGCGATGTCAATCCCGTCATCACTTCTTTCACTCCATCAGATTTGCAGAATCGGTCCATCCATGCGGTCAACAACGGCATTTTCTTTGGATCTATTAAAATGGTATTGGTAGCCTTCTCGAGGGCTTTAATAAACGTCGACATACCACCCAACGCGATGTCAATCAAGCCGATCTCATCCCCTCCAAAATACGCTTTTCCTGCGAAGCAGCGGTTGGTTCGCAGAGCTTCCTCTATCAAAAGAAAGTTTGTAACACTATCTTCCACTGCTTTCTGTAGCTGCTCGCCTTGGCCAAAGAAAGCTGCTCGCATAGATGGAAAGAGCTGAGCGCACACATAATTGGAAAGAGCTGAGGATATTGGTGACGAAATATTTAAAACATAATTGGAATTTTGGAAGACATAAATTTTCAAGAGACGAATGCCAAATAAAAATGAGACATGAATGCAGGTGATTTCTAATGAATGAATTAAATTACCTTATCGTCTATAAACGCAGCCCAAAAGCGAGCAATGGCTCAGTCATATGGATCTTTGGGCATAAGATTCGGCTCCTTAATGTCCCATGCCTCCTCGATGTATTGCACAATAATCATGGATTCACAAACAGGCTTTCCATTGTGCACAAGCACTGGAATCTGCTTATAAACAGGGTTTGATTGCAGCAGCAGCTCGCTCTTAGTTTTCATAGTTTTCAGATCCTCTTGGATGAACTCGTAATCGATACCTTTAAGAGCGAGTGCTATGCGAAACCGCACCACGAACGGACTCAGAGTCGCACCTAACAGCTTCACTTGTCCCTTTTCTCCCTCCCAGCTTCACTTGTCCCTTTTCTAGCTTAAATTCAACAAGATTACATATATTTTTTAAAATACATATTGACCTAATAAAAATGAGATCAGAAAAGAGAAAATAATACTCGAAAATATAATGATGAAAAAACTAAAAACTAAATTATATTTTCTAATTTGATTTTGCTAAAAACATTAGAAAATATGAAAGAAAACAAAATTATTTAAGGTTAAAAGTATACTAATAGTGTGAGCACCATTAAAAATTTCAAAAGGGAACAAAAAAATTTGAAAGGAAAAGAATAGTCCACTCCAACACATGACTAAGAGAACACATGACTGAAAAGACACTGCAATTACTATAGGCATAATTCCAAAGGATGTTATAATGTAAACAAAGAGTGAATACATATAGGCATAATTCCAAAGGATGTTATAATGTAAACAATGAGTGAATACATATCATATCTTGCGAAGGAAGATTTAATGAAACATATCAAAATATAGAATATGATTGATTAGAAAGTCAAAATGAAGGAAGAAAAAAAATTGTCTTAAACTTGTTTTTATACTCCATAAGCAATACAAATTATAATTAGAGATGGTGTAGTTAAAATACAATAAGAGAAAAAATAGAGTTTGATGTTTAGAAGGGTATTGCTAAAATATGAAACCTCAAAGATCATTTTTAAAATCAGAAAAACAATACTTGTAAAAGTAATTACCAAAGTTAAGTGTAAGTTTTGTGGTAAGAACAAAAAAATTGTTTTCTTGTAAATTTTTGTCTATCCTTGGCCCAATTGCATATAGAGTGTCTTGGTTACTATTGATTCATAATGTCATTATGTCAAGACAATGTATGGTTAATTTGTAGTTTCTAAATTATTGTCCTAGAGTTTAACAATGGATGCATGTCAAATAGTTGTTACACAAATTATTAAGTGTGAATGCATCTTGAATTGGTAAGTAATGCACATAAGTATTAGGAAATGGAATGTAATGGAACATATAGGAATGAAATATAGCATTATCATTGCCCATCTAGACATTTTGGGCATTATGAGAGGATTTCAATCTATGGTCTAAGACATATTGATCTGCGGTATTCAACTTGAACCTTGTACTCTTTTCTCTAGTGTTTTTCTTGTAGTCTCTTCTCCTTTCTCTCGATTGTGAGACAGGTTTAGATGAGCATCAAGGCAAGGGAGTTCTCCCCTCCTTACAAAATATAGTGACACATAAATCTATTTAGTCTAGTGAAGAAGTGATTCCCCTAGTAGCAGTACCAGGTCTATGAAGACGTCTATTCTTGGCAATAAATGGTAAGCTAGTATGTGGGGACAATGCATTCCAAATGCCTCTAAAAACCCTTGATTTTTCATTCCTCCTAAGTGTTTGGAGGATCACTGCAAATGTATGCATGATCATTCTTACATCTACAAATTTATGGGTGGTTGTTCCTTTGAGAAAGATTTGGAATGATGGATTCAACAGACTTGGCAGCCCAAGGTTGAAATTGACCTTTGGTTGGGTTCGAAAGGTTTTTTTACAATTATTTTTACAGATTTGGAGGATAAAGACAAGATTTATGATGGGAGGGTTGTACTTTTACAACAATGTCGGTTTCCATATCCATTATTGGGAAGCTTTTCTTGACCCAGATAAAGACGATTTTTTAACAAAAGCTTTTCTTGAAAATGGCCATTTGGTCAAGGATTATCGATTATCCAAAGCAGGACCAAGTTGCTGGTGGAGCCATTGGAGATGATGGCTTTACTAGGGCTATAACACGAAGGAGAACTCAACAAGGGCGTGCTCCTCTGATATCTTTGCAATTTTGAGATAAAAAATACTTTTTTGACCCTTGAGACAATGGCATAAGATCCAAATCTTTCAGATGACACCCCAATGTCTGAGCATGAATAGATATCATTGGGAGATAAATTAAAAGTGAAATATTTAGGATGGAATGGTTAATGAATAAGAGTTTGATTATTTTGATTTACTTGATATTGAGGAAGTAATAATGTTGACCAAGAAAGCCTCAAAAGAATGTTGGGTGAAGAACGAGTCTTAACTGATGTGTCGAATAACTGGGTAAGGAATAATTTGGGCGAATTAACTAAGGAAAATTGTGAGTAGTAGACCATAGCCTATATTAATTGGAAGACCCAACAATGACAATCCTTTGGAAAAGGACAAGAAGTGTGATCCCTTAAGGAGTTGAAAGATAAAGGGAATGATATTGTGGTGAAAGGCTTAATGAAACACTAAAAAAAAATGTCATAAATCAAACAAAGAGATGTTGCAAAATATAGGCAAGTAGTTGGTTAACTCTGTCCAAGTAGATGCCATCCCAAAGTTCTATTCTTAAGCTCAAAAATATCAATCATGAAGATTCTGACATGGAACTTGTGGGGATTAAATAGTAAAGGGAAACAACAATATCTTAGGGAGAAAATAAAGAAGGAGAAACCAACTATCGTCATTTTGCAGGAGACCAAAGTTTGGTGGGAAACGTTGCTTGTCATCAGTGACAAATGTTGGAGGGGGCATCACGCTATGACCCTTGATGCAAAAGGAAGTGCAGGGGTTTGGCGTTTTATGGAATCCCTTGGAAGTGGTTGTCCAGGATTGGATGGCAAGTCCTTATATTTTATCATGTATGTTCGTGTATCTTGGTTTTACCGAAATTGTCTCTCTAAGTAGGGTTTATGGTCCCTCCATATCTGGAGATAATTTTCTTTTTGGGAAAGCTTTTGGCGACTAAACACTATATTATTGATCTCTTGTTTATTGTAGTTGGAGATTTTAATTTGATCACATCTCCTAAAGAGAAAAAAGGTAGTATCTAGAAATTAGATCCTGAATCAACTTCTTTTGCTCACTTTATTGAGCAGGTAAAGTTGGTAGATACCCCCACCATCAATGGGAATTCTACCTAGAATAATAGGCATGGTGGATCGAACCAAATTTGTAGTAGGTTGGATTTCTTTCTTCTATATGAAGAGGTTTTGCACAATGATATTTTTGTGGAAGCAATAATTTTACCTTCTCTTGGATCAGACCAATGGTTGATTCTTTTGGAAGTCGATTTAAAGGAATCCCCTAAGAATTTCCCCTTCAGATTTGAAGGGTTTTGGTTACATCTTCCAGGTTTTGTAACGCAACTACATAAATGGTGGTTAAAGATTTTTGTACAAGGTAGGACTAAAATGCACGCTCTCCAACTTAAACCTAAACATTTCAAAGCATGGATTAAATTTTGGAATAAACATAATTTTGATAACATTTTTGAACATAACAACTTATTAGAATAGAAGACACCACAATTAAAACAACATATAATTCTTGAAGGACTTTCTCAAGAACTTATTATTGAAGAAGGTCTAACACTTCATAAACAAGAGCACTGCTAAAAAATGAAGAACTCCTTTGGAAACATAAATTGAGAGTAGAATGGGTTTAGGAGGGTGAAAGAAATTCTAAATTTTTTCATAGATCAGTGTTACAACACTATCATCATAATAGGATTTTCTCTATTAGAGTAGTTGTTGGGGATCACAAGATTATGCATAATGATATAGAGAAAGAGTTGGTTTTTTATTTCCATAATATCTTATTAGATATCTCTTATAAGAAGAAAGTCGATATTATTGAAGTCCTTAAATTGATCCCTTCAATTGTTAATAAGAAGCAGAACAATGCATTAATGTGACCAATCTTGTTTCGTGAAGTGGAGATGGTTGTTATGGAATTGTCGAAGAATTAATCCTGAGGACCTGACAGTTTAACCTCAAAATTTTTTAAAGTCTATTGGGATTTCTCAGGAGATGAGATTTATGAACTGGTGGAAGAATTGTGACAGACTTGGGAGATATGTGAGGGCCTTAATTCCACCATTTTCACTCTTATACCTAAATTAGGTTTCTCTGAGGACCCTATCAGATTTAGACCTATCGCATTGTGTAACGTTATTTATAATATTTAATCGACAATAATTATGAAATGTTTGAAACCATTACTTTCAAGTTTTATCTCTCCAAAACAGACAAGCTTTGTTGAAAGTAGAGAAATTGCGGATGGTATCATCACTACTCGGGAATTCATCCATTCTTTGAAGTCTTCAAAGTGTCTAGGCATGATGATTAAATTGGATTTATATAAGGCCTATGATAGACTCAATTGGGAATATTTATTCATTATCCTCACTGCTTTTGGTTTCTCAGATCAATGGATTGCATGGGTACGATCTCTTATAACCTCCTCTTTTTATTTTATTATGGGTAATGGTTCCTCGTCTTACGCTTTTAAATCTTCAAGGGGGTTGCAGCAAGGTGATCCTTTATGACCATCCCTTTTCATTCTGTCCATGGGAGGGCTTGGGATATTTTATAGTCATTTTTGTTTATGGGGTCACATTTTTGGGTTACGATTGTTTAGAGCTAACCTTACAATTACACATCAACAGTTTATTGATGATGTCTATAACCACCCCTCCCAAATTTACCCAATTTCACAAGATCGTGGGGGTAAACATGAGACAAGGATCACTATGACATGACCCAACCTCCAAGTTCTAGTTAAGAAAGTGGGGCCTACAAAATGACCACAAACCGACACTCTACAGGGACTATAGACCACTTATGAGTTACACAACCACGCCAAGTGATCAACCCCTGAGTTGGAAACATTTTTCACTAACATATCACCTCAACTTCATGCACAACAAGGAAAGGGTGTGATTATAGGCCTCCAACTGCACACATAGGCCTGCTTACATGCGGTTATGGCCTAAATTCCCAACTTCGATCATGTGGTCCTAAGACCTGTGCCACCTTTTCAGGCCAACATATAGACCACTTCCCAGAAGTTATTGTAACATTCCATAATCATAATTTACATGATGGCAAAGCTAAGTATTCAAAAGTGAATTATAAACCTGACCTAGACTGCCTAGAACACACTAGAAATTTCATTAAAAATATGGGAAACATGTAAGCTATAGGTCATGAATCTAGATCTGATCATAAACTGATAGTATTCATCTCATAATCACCAAGAAGACTCCAAGACTTCTCTAGCTAGCTGCAATAACACCTCTTAGAACTTGCATTCATTAACCATTCAAATACTTATCAAAACATGACAAGAACCATAGATAACATACATCATATAACTAACATATAACCATAATGGATACCATGGAAAATAATTCATAACATCAACATCATAATCAATACATTTTGTCATAAATCAGAGTAGGAAAATATATCAACATGTGAAAATGCCAACCCAATCAGGGACTTCCATGTACCACCTGACCATCGATTGGGATGAACCAAATCTCTCTTTTAGCCAATCACACCTGCGCTATATTCTAAGCATAAATGTGTGATCTCATGGAATGAACCAAAGAAAAACCAAACCAGGGCTTCCCTAGGACAAACCACCTCAACCCTCAACCATATTGATTCTACCTCTACGATCTGGAAATCACTAACATCAACCAGATTGGTCACTACCCAAGTTTTCCAGGGGTCAAGGAACTAGTAAATCAACCCACAAATTTCCCAGGCTATAGAGCATTTGTTCCATATAAAGCTCTATGGACTAGTAACTGAGTCCACCAAGGACTCTAGAGAATTTGTCCAAACTAACGGCTTGAGGAACTAGTAACTCAACCCAAGTTGTTCTAGAGCTTCTAGAGAATTTGTTCCAACCCATAGCCATAAAAAATGTAAGCACCATTCAGAAAAACAAGTGAAAAACCGACAACACCATGGTTATCTAATAAATGGAAAGGAAAGACTAAAACCAAAGACAACACATAACCTAAGAATCACATGCATATATAATGCATCCAGAAATCAACAAGGAAATCACACATGCAACTTTTTACCTACAAAACAATCCAGTTGTAACCGTTGATTGAGTTTTTCCCTTGTGCTTTCCTGCTTTCCTTCACCTTCTTTCTCCAGTCCAAGTGAATACTAGGGTGCTCCAAGCATACTCCAAGAATTCTCTAAGTGTGCAGGAGTATGAGAGAGCCAAGATAGACTGAAAAAGGTTGTGAACTCATCCTCAGAAGCCTTTTTATCATTGAGCCCTCTATTTTCTTCATTTTCCCTCATTTTTTCCTCTAATTGCCTTAGCATGCAAATTTGTGTCTCTTCACATTCCTTTTATCCTATTCTCCATTATTTTCATAAATAAATGCCAATTATTGTCGCTTTTCCTTTGCCAATGTCTTTGCTAATTTCCATATCTATTAATTAATTACAACTGATGCCCACTAAAGTGTTTATCCCAACATTCAACTTGGGATATGTGTCCCATGACCTTGGTCTTATTTTATTTACATAGGAAAGCAACGAGGGGTTGTTACAAACCCATCCCTCTTAGGGAAACACCATTGTCGGTCTTCGATGACAAATATGACCAACAAACCACTGAAAAACAAAACAAACTGCCCATGGAGCTTTATGACCCAACTCGATGCAATATTTACAATGACATCCTGCTGAAAGACAAAACAAACATACTGCTTATTGGATCTTCATAACATAACCCATTGCCAAATATCATTTACTTGAACCAACAAATAATGAAGTATATAAGTCCAACATTTGGTTAGTTATCTCCCATGTAGCTTCATGGAGCCCAAAGTGCTTTTGTTTCACTTTAAATTGATCGAATTCTCAGTTCCGGAGCATGAGTTGTTTCTACTGCAATATGCATTGTGGTTGTAGTTGGAATTCTCCCTGTGGTTCCACCTCCAATACATACCAGTCAATCACATGATCAATATCCTTCACATATCTCTTAAGCAATGAAACATGGAAAACATCATGGAATTTCACTATCGGAGGCAGTGCAAGTCTATAGGCCATTAGTCCAATCCTCTCAAGGATCTCAAAAATCCTGTAATACGAAGGTGCTAGCTTGGCACATGATCCAATCCCCAAGGAGCTGCTCATCGGCTTGATGCACAAGTACACATGCTCCCTAACATGAAACTCCTTGAATGCCTTGTGTTGATATGTATAAATCTTCGATTTGTCTTGTGATACCTTCAAATTCCTCTTAATAGCCCACACTTCCTCTTCTATCTCAGCAAATATATCCAATTCAATCAACACCATGTTCATTGGATCACTCTAGGTGATAGGATTATTACAACTCCACCTATAAAGAACCTCAAACAGACTCATCTTCAAGGACACATGATACCCATTATTATATGAAAAATCTACTAGTGGAAGATACTCTTTCCACTTCCACTGTCGATGAATGAAATACATCCTCAACATGTCCTCAAGAATCCCATTGATCCTTTTTGTTTGTCCATTTGTTTATGTATGGTAATTTGCGCTAAAAGTTGACTCTGTCCGCAAGCTTGTAAACAACTCCTTCCAAACCTAGAAGTAAACTTGACATCTCTATCTGATATAATATTCTTGGGGACACATTCTAATGTCACTATCTCCCTAAAGAAAATTTGTGCTACCTTGCTAGCTAAATTCATAGACTTCACTGATATGAAGTGAGCTACCTTACTTAACTTATCCACCACAAATACGATGGAATCATCCTACTTTGATGTCCTCGGAAAAACTATAATGAAGTCCATGTAAATGACCTCCCATTTCCACTCTAGAATTGGAATCCACTGTAATAAACCACCTGGATTCTTACACTTCTCATTTACCTGCTAACAGTCCAAACAACTCGCAACAATCTTAGCCACCTCTTTCTTAAAGTTTGGCCAATGATATAACTTCTTAACTGCTGTCAGAGTATTCTGATATCCCAGTTGACCTAAATATGGCTTGACATCAAACTCCCTCAATATAAGCTTCTCGAACTCATTGTTATCTGACACATAAATCATGTTCTTGAATCTGTCCAAGCCATCTCTCATGAGGTGATACTTCTCATCCTATCACCTTCACCCTACTGCTACAACCTATGCCTCAAATACTAATATCTGTCATTATGTTGTCCTACCTACAAGACCTAATCTTATAAATGTATCCCATATATATATATATATATATATATATATATATATATATATATATATATATATATATATATATATATATATATATATATATATATATATACCAAAATATCATTTACTTGAACCAACAAATAATGAAGTATATAAATCCAACGTCTGGTTAGTTATCTCCCATGTAGCTTCATGGAGCCCAAAGTGCTTTTGTTTCACTTTAACTTGATCGATTTCTTAGTTCCGGAGCATGAGTTGTTTCTATTGCAATATGCATTATGGTTCTAGTTGGAATTCTCCCGCTGGTTCCACTTCCAATACATACCAGTCAATCACATGATCAATATCCTTCACATATCTCTTAAGCAATGAAACATGGAAAACATCATGGATTTTCACTATCGGAGGCAGTGCAAGTCTATAGGCCACTAGTCTAATCCTCTCAAGGATCTCAAAAATCCTGTAATACGAAGGTGCTAGCTTGGCACATGATCCAATCCCCAAGGCGCTGCTCATCGGCTTGATGCGCAAGTACACATGCTCCTTAACATGAAACTCCTTGAATGCCCTGTGTTGATATGTATAAATCTTTTATTTGTCTTGTGATATTGAAGCGAACAAAGTTCCTTCTTAAGATTAATTACTCCGAAAGACTTGGAATATCAAATTATCCATTAAGGATATAAATATTATATTAAATAAAATGAATAAGAATGAATGAATTACAATGAGAACAAGAGGCTTGCTTATATACCACGCAAGTGTCTCTTCATGAAGAGTCATGTCCTATTAGACATGCCTCTTCAACCTAATTACTAGCTTAACTAACTATTATTTATGATTATTATCTTTTACATTATATTTATATTATTTATATATTTTATTCGTTACATTGCCTCCTTCCTCAAAGAGCTTTGTCCTCAAAGCTTGTCGATGAAAAAAGGCTTGATCTCTTTTTCGGCTTTGAAAGTCTTTCTCTCTTGGAACAGTCATCTTTGTCGATACAAGCTGATATGATCTTCTTAGTGACAAATAGAATTGTCGCACTGAGAAGGGATCAGACCATGCCAGATTAATCTTCTGTATAGTATTCTGATCACTGGAATTTTGTAACGACTTGTCAGTGTAAGACTGGATGGATGTTATGTCATTATTCTCTGAAACATTAATTTGTTGTCTTTGGTTTGAATGGTCCTGATACGTAGCTTGGTTGATTTGTCTACTCTCGTGATTCGGATGTCGATATAAAGTTTTTAGATTTTCTTTTGGTGAAGATGTTTTTGAATTGGTTATGGAACATTCACTTGGGATGTCCATTGTCTGAACTGCAACATCTAAGCGTGTCGTTTCTTCAACTGATTTGTCTTCTTGAGTTGTCATATTCACTGGATCGGTATTCGTTCCCTTATTTTCAACTTGAATTGTTGTAACTGGAGATTTTGATACTTCTTCTTGAGTGACTTGTTCCAACTTATCTTTTAATGCTTTCTTATCCTCCTTAAGTTTCTTAGTTTGATTGAGCAGACTTTGATTATGGTTTCTCAGACGTAAAAGTTCTTTGGTTTTTGATTTATCAACCTTATTTTCAGTGTTTTGAATTTTAAATTTTTCATCTTTTAGATCTTTGATTTGTTCTAATAAATTTTTATTAAGGTTCTTTAAATGCAAAGTTTCCTCTTCTTGTTTTGATAAGTGCTCCTTGAGTTCTTTCTTTGAGACTTTAGTCTTCTTGACTTGTTCGAGTAGCTTTTCCTGGTGATCTCTTAGGCTCGAAATTTCTTTGTCTCTGCTGTAGATGACTTCTTCAAGCTCTTTTTGCTTCTTTGATATAGTTTTTTCGTTATCTTGAAACATCAAATCTGAGATATCCTTAAGGTCTTCTAATGAAGATTTTATTGATTTTGATTTACTTGTTATGTCTCGAAACATGACCATCTTCCCTTTATAAGGAAATGTCAAAACTTGTTTCTCTATGTTTAACATGAATGTACCCAAATCCTTAAACCAGGGTTGACCGAGTATGATGTCAGTGTTTCTATCCATCCTTACAACATGAAATTGAGATATGTAGTCATAATGACCTATTGTCACTTGTAGATCACTAATTTTATACTTGTTTTGGTCAAAAATATTTTTCTTTACACTAATGCTTAGCTCTGGAATTAATAGTTGATTTGCCAAGTTGTTGTTGATATAATTTTTATCATTGCTTGGGTTGATGGCGACATTAATTTCTCTTCCTCGGATGTTTCCTTTTAATGTAATTACTCTATGATCTGTAACTGAAAGACCATTATAGGAAAACCTTTCTTCCTTCATCATTTTAACTTTGTATCGAAATATTTTTTATTTTATTTTTAACTTATTTTATCTCCCTTTATATATATATTTCCAATATTCTCCCTTAATGTGGATTGTTAAAAACTTGAATACCTTTTTATTAAAAAAAATACTCCTTTATATTGTTGCCTTCTATATATGTATGTATTTCTTTATATTAAGACCCCTTTTCAAAATAACTTTATTATCTTATAATAATAATAGTTTCACTTCCCTTTTTTTTTAATTAATAAATTGGTCCCTTTTTTATATACTTAATTACTCCCTTGATAACTTTTAATGTCACCCCACTTAATATAAAAGTCACACTTAATATAAACTTTTATGATGTCACCACACTTAATAAATATAAAGGTCACGTCTTTTCATATGACACGGTCACGATGTTCACAATACTTTTTAAGTAGAAAGTATTATTTATCTTTCACGTAAGAGCTTTTGTATCCCTGTTTTTTCTTTAACTTTTAAAATACCATGGGCTATTACCATGGGTTGTTTTTAAAACCTCTGTAAAAAGTAATATTTACCTTTCATGTAAGATCTTTTGTATCCCTTTTTCTCTTTAACTTTTAAAATACCATGGGTTGTTTTTAAAACCTCTTGTAAAAAGTAATATTTACCTTTCACGTAAGAGCTTTTGTATCCTTGTTTTTTTTTTTTAACTTTTAAAATACCATGGGCTATTACCATGGGTTGTTTTTAAAACCTCTGTTAAAATGTTTTCCACGTAAAAAGTAAAACGTATTCCTTTTGTTTTTTGTTTTTGTTTTTTTTTTCCTTTTAAATTTTTAAAATACGATGGGCAATTACCATGGGTTGTTTTTAAAACCATGGGCTTCTCCACGTAAAAAGTTTTAAATATACTTGGTATGAGATTTTGTATCTGTTTTGTTTTTTTTTTTTTACTTTTTTTAATTTATTTACCAAAAAAATGGAAAATCTCCCAATGTGTGGCAAAACGCTTCAATTATGACAACAACAAGGTTGATAGCCAAAGGCCTGGTGATCAGCCAAACGTGGCTCTGATACCACATGAAGCGAACAAAGTTCCTTCTTAAGATTAATTACTCCAAAAGACTTGGAATATCAAATTATCCATTAAGGATATAAATATTATATGAAATAAAATGAATAAGAATGAATGAATTACAATGAGAACAAGAGGCTTGTTTATATACCACGCAAGTGTCCCTTCATGAAGAGTCATGTCCTATTAGACATGCCTCTTCAACCTAATTACTAGCTTAACTAACTATTATTTATGATTATTATCTTTTACATTGTATTTATATTATTTATATATTTTATTCGTTACAGATACCTTCAAATTCCTTTTAATAGCCCACACTTCCTCTTCTATCTTAGCAAACATATCCAATTCAATTAACACCATGTTCATTGGATCACTCTAGGTGATAGGATTATTACAACTCCACCTAGAAAGAACCTCAAACAGACTCATCTTCAAGGACACATGATACCCATTATTATATGAAAAATCTACCAGTGGAAGATAATCTTTCCACTTCCACTGTCGATGCATGAAATACATCCTCAACATGTCCTCAAGAATCCCATTGATCCTCTTTGTTTGTCCATTTGTCTATGTATGGTAGTTTGCGCTAAAAGTTGACTCTGTCCACAAGCCTGCAAACAACTCCTTCCAAAACCTAGAAGTAAACTTGACATCTCTATCTGATATAATATTCTTGGGGACACGTTCTAATGTCACTATCTCCCTAAAGAAAATTTGCGCTACCTTGCTAGCTAAATTCAGAGACTTCACTGATATGAAGTGAGCTACCTTACTTAACTTATCCATGACAACTACAATGGAATCATCCTACTTTGATGTCCTTGGAAAACCTATGATGAAGTCCATGTAAATGACCTCCCATTTCCACTCTAGAATTGGAATCCGCTGCAATAAACCACCTAGATTCTTACACTTTTCATTTACCTGCTAACAGTCCAAACAACTTGCAACAATCTTAGCCACCTCTTTCTTCAAGTTTGGCCAATGATATAACTTCTTAACTACTGTCAGAGTCTTCTGATATCCCAGTTGACCTAAATATGGCTTGACATCAAACTCCCTCAAGATAAGCTTCTTGAACTCACTATTATCTGACACGTAAATCATGTTCTTGAATCTGACCAAGCCATCTCTCATGAGGTGATAGTTCTCATCCTTATCACCTTCACCCTACTGCTACAACCTATGCCTCAAAAACTAATATCTGTCATTATCTTGTCCTACCTACAAGACCTAGTCTTATAAATGTGTCCCATATGAACTCATAGATGAAATAGAATTCACCTACACTCTCCTACTTAGAGAATATGTAACCCTATTCTCCTTTCCGTTAATGTACCTGATCTCGAAGTGAAACTCATTGAGAGTAGCCAACCATCTAGCTTGCCTAACATTTAGATTGGGTTTTATAAATAAATACCTTACTCCAATTTGATCACTCATCAAGAAGAAACTCCTACCAAGAAGATAATGTCTCCACATCTTTAAGGCTTAAATGATAGTTGCCAACTCAAGATCATCAGTCACATAGTTTTACTCATGCTTATTCAACTTCCTTAACTCATAGCATACAAACTGTCCTTCTTGCAATAGGACTCAACCAAGTCTTCTGTTGCAATCATTTGTACATACCACACACTCTTTTTTAGGATGTATAATATTCAAGACTAGAGAATTTGTAAGCAAATGCTTCAACTACTCAAAACTAGCTGCAAACTCCTCATTCCATTAAAACTTCTTCCCTTTCCTTTTCAAGGATGTAATAGGATAGGAAATTCGTGAGAAGTTCCTAAAGAACCTCTTCTACTAACTTTCTAGTCCCATGAATAATATAACCTCATCCACATTCCTAGGATTTGACCACTCCATGATGGATTTAATCTTTTTTGAGTCCACTGCTATGCCTTCCCTTGAAACAACATGCCCAAAGTAGTGAACTTTAGTCCGATAGAAGCTACATTTTCTAATCTTGGCATACAACTGATGCTCTCTAACTAATCTTAACATTGCTTCCAGGTTCTCTACATGCTCTTCCTCATTCTTAGAATATATCAATATATCATCAATAAATATTATCACAAACTTGTCCAGATAAGAATAGAACAAATTATTCATCAAACACATGAAAGCAGATGAAGCATTAGTAAGACCAAAAGGAACCACTACGAACTCATAATGGCCATACCTGGTATGGAATGTTGTCTTGTAAATATCTTCTTCCTTGATGTGCACCTAATGATATCCTGATCTCAAGTCAATCTTTGAGAACACTGCTACTCCCTTCAGTTGATCAAACAAATAATCAGTCCATGGTAGAGGATACTTGTTCTTGATTATCACCTTGTCAAACTACCTGTAATCAATGTACAACCGTAGGGTACTATCCTTCTTCTTCACAAACAAACTTGGTGCACCCTAAGGCGAGATAATTTGACTTATGTATCCTTTATCAAGCATTTCCTTATGATTAAAAATTCAGTTCCACCAACTCTGGAGAACTCATCGTATAAGGTTCCTTTGATGTTGATGTTGCTCCTGACATCAACTCAATAGAAAAGTACACTTCCTTATGAGGAGGAAAATCTAAAATCTATGCTAAAAATACATCATGGAACTCTTGCAGAACATGATACCTATTCAAGACTTCATCATCCTTAAAATCCTTCCCTTTGTCACTGGAAATATGAACTACAAACAATGTACATCCTTTTGCTGTAACTACAATTTGCTTACATAGTTGTAACCAATATTCTCACTAATTTAGGCTTCTCCTTTTTGTATAAGAATGTCCTCACTCCATCATCATCCAAGCACTTAATAGCATTCTCATAACAATCTACTTTAGTCTTGTGAATAAACAACCAACCCATGCCTTAAATGATATTTTATGATCCCAAAGGAAGCACATTTAGATGTGATGATGAAGACATACCATTCAACTCAAATGCACAATATCTCACCAACTGAAGAACTATTTTCTTGGTCCCTATAGCCAACTCCACTAACTAAGACTTTGCATCCACTTCTTTATTCAAGAAACACTTATCCAAGAGGTCAAGACTGATATAACTATAATTAGATCCAGGGTCAATCAAAATAGAAACAACTTGATCGCAAATATAACCTTCCATCTCAATAAAAAATGCTTGATTATCAACTTTCCTATTATCGACTACTGCATAAATCTGAGGAATGCTCTAACCAACATCTCAAGTTGTTTGTGCCTCTTGATAACTATAAATCATATGTATGCCATCCTGATGCTATGGACAAACTCTCTTGTGATATTCTCCACCACAAGTCTAACAATGCAAAGGCTTCCTACAATCAATGTTGTTCTTCTCCTTAGGATAAGACCCATATCCTCTGTCAACTACATTGAGCTTCTTGTACAATGCTACATTCTCCTTGTTACCTGCATCCTGAGGTCTTCGTTTCTTTTTATCCCACTTTCCTTCAAAATTGTCGTTCCCCTTCCAACCGCAGTGAGGATCATACTTATTCTTAGACTACTCATAACAGTGCTTCACCTTTCTAATGACTTCTTCAAATGACTGAGGTTCATCATACTCAATCACATCCTTAAATGTGAAAGGATATCCACTAATGAATCTTTGAACATTTTCCCTCTCTTCCTTAAGATACGGTACATACCTCAACAACTCCAGAAACTTAGTTGTGTTCTCTTCGTCGATCATAGAAGCTATCTTCAACTCATATAACTACTTATCCTTTCCATCATAATATCTATTAGATAAGTGCTTATTGCTGAAGAGTCTTTTAAAGTCATGCCTCAAGTCCTCTGTCTTGATGCCTATGACACGCTTTACATCTTCCCACCAGATATTTGATTTTCCCTTAAGACTTAAAATAGTTATCCTAGATTTCATATTCTCTATATAATAATGCAATTTGAAGAACTTATTCATCCCAATTACCCATGATTTTGCATCTTTTGGTTTCTTCAACTCTCCATCAAAGGTAGGAGGTCTGGATTTCTTAAATTCATCTGGAAAGTACTGCTTCTCACTCCTCATATAAGGATGATATCAATTATGATAATGATGTCTCTTTGATCCCAAACTAGAATAGAACACATAAACACTACTTTTCATGTCAAGTGTATCCATCCATCTGCCACCTTTGACTGTGTCATCCTTGTATGACCTATGTCCTCTGTGAGACATGTTACCATATGCCTAATTAGTCCTTTCCTCTTGTCCATAATGGATTCTCGATTGTCCATATATTTGCATTTCTGCTATGAAGGATGACTGCATTTACATTTTCTTGCTTTACTTGTGATCTAGTAAGCATTTCCTGTCATTAAATTACCCTCTCATTATCTACCTTGGAACTTCTATTTTCTACCTTTAGACTTCTCAAGGTATCTACTATGTTAGGAGAGTACTCTTCCCCATGTTTCTCAATTGATCTATAATGAGAGTCATGTGAAATATAATCCACCATTTTTCTTATCATCTTTGATCTTCTTCTTCCTAAAAACTTACCATGTCAGATAAACCATATATAAACATAATCAAACATACCTTACTGAAGTTTATAGGAGGCTATCTCATATACATAATCAATCGAGATTAGCATGATATATATCTATCAACCTATCAACCATCTCAATATCAACATCATGATTGCACAAGACTACAAAAATGACCATCACAATGCATGCATAGAAAACACATTGTCAACTAACATGCATGCATAACAATCACATCCACCATGAGGTATGGTGCTACAACCTCACTCTGACACCACCCTGTAATCAAGGCCTCCTAAATTTACCCAATTTCACAAGCTCACAAGGGTAAACATGAGACCACTGTCACTATGACATGACTTGACCTCCAATTTCTAGTTAAGGAAGTTAGGCTTACAAAATGACCACAAAATGACATCTTAAAGGGACTACATATCACTCAGGAGTTGGACTACCACCCCAAGTGATCAATCCTTTAGGTGGAACCCTTTTTTAGTTACCTAACACCCCATTCGTATGAACAACAATGAAAGGGTGCAATTATAGGCCTCGAATTGCATGCATAGGCCTGCTTCCATGCAATTATGGCCTTAATTCCCAGTTCTATGTGTTCGTTCCTAGGATCTGTGCCACCTTTTCAGGTCAGCCTCCAGACCACTCCCAAGAATTTCATATAACTTTCTGGAATCATAATTTACATGATGATAAAGATAAACATTCAAACTTGAATTAGAAACTTGACGTACACTATCGTGAACACACTATACATTTCGTCAAACATGTAAGATATAGGTCATGAATGCATATATGCTAATAATATGATAGTATTCATGTGAGAATCACCAAGAAGGCTCCAACCCCTATCTAACTAGCTATAATTACCCTTGTTAGGCTAGTCATTAAATAACCATTCAAATACTTAGGAGAAAATGACAAGAAATGTATATAGCATTCATTATATAACCAACATATAACCGACATATAACAAAAATAGATACCATGGAAAATAATCCATAACATCAACATCATATCAAAATATTTTCTCATAGATCACAATAGGAAAATATCTCATATTAATATGTGAAAATGCCAACTCAACCAACCAAGAGCTCGAGAGCATTTGTCCCAACCAATGACTCTAGGAACTAGTAACTCAACCCAAACTATTCTAGGGCTTCCAAAGAATTTGTTTGAAGCCATAACCATCGAGAACTTGAGAACCAATCAGAAAAATAGGTGGAAAACCCACAACACCATGGCTATCAATCAAATGGAAAGGCAAGGCTAAAACCACTTGCACTCCAGGAAAATATCCATACCAATTATAGCACATAACTAGAGAATCACATGCATATACCGCACATCCATAAATAAGAAAGGAAATCACACATACAAGCTGCTACCTGTAAAAAATTCCAGTTGTATCTATTGATCAAACTGTTCCCTGCACTTTCCTACTTTCCATCACCTTCTTTCTCCAATCTAACTAAATAAGAGGGTTATCTAAGCATGCTCCGAGAATGCTCTAAGTGTGAAGGATTATGAGAGAAGAATGCTAAAATGAAAAAAGGAAGTGAACTGATCCTCAAAAGAATTTTTACCGTTGAGGCCTCTATTTTATTCATTTTCCTTCATTTTTCCTCTAATTTCCTTAGCATGCAAATTCAGGTCTCGTCACCTTCCTCTTCTCCTATTTTCCTTTATTTTCATAAATAAATGCCAGTTATTGCCACTTTTCCTTTGCCAATGCCTTTGGCAATTTCCATAGCCAATAATTAATCACATGTGATGCCCACTAAAGTGTTTTCCCCAACATTCAGCTTGGAATATGTGTCCCATGGCCATGGTATTATTTTATTTACATAGGAAATCAACTAGGGGTTGTTATAATGGCGTTCCTTTGGGGATGCCCACAGTTAAATAAGTGAAAGGAATTTCTCAAATTCAGAATTTTTATGAATTCTTTTGTTACGTTAATTAACAATGATGAAACCAATGTTTTTTTCTTTAATTATAAGGAAGTCATCCAGGAACATTTGACAAGAATCTTGGGATTTCGTAAGGCCTACTTACTGTCCAAATTCCTTGTCATACCATTTTGTTATATCAAAAACAGATATCCAATTGGGAAGAATTACTCTTTAAAACATATTGTGAGATTAATAGTTGGACATTTTGTGCTCTTAATTTTTTTGGAATATTTGTCCTTACCAAATTTGGCTTGCAGGCATTTCCAAATTACTAAATGGTTGTCATGCCTATCCCAAAAATAGTTTGTAATCAAATTCACTCGTTATGGTGTGATTTTCATTAGAAAGGTGCAATTAAAGCTATGTGTGGGTCCCTTGTTGGTTGGGATAAGTCGATTTTACCAAAATATACCAGTGATTTGGGGTTAGGAGATCCAAAAATGGTTAGTAAATATTTTTGGGAAAAAATGTGGTGGCTTTATGTTAAAGGTGGACATGAATTGTGGAAGAAAATTTGGTTGCAGATGTATGTACCCTTGCTGCAACAAGAAGATATATTATGATGGGACTGTACACTTCCTGGTTCAAGTGTCTGGAAATGGGTAGGAGATTGAAAAGATGTCATGAGGAAATATGCATTATGGGATATAAAAGTAGGGGATATTTCCCTATTTTTAACAAAATCTTGGGAGTAAAAGTTTCATACTTTTGCAAACATTCTGAGCAAAATATGCTTTGGTAGTAGTGGAAAGAAAATGATGGGACCAAAACTCCAAATGACCTGCCTTGGGAGGATTTCCATAATACTTTAGAGGCTTAGAGTACTTAATGATCTCAGTGACATGATGTTTAATGATGGGGATAGAAACTACGAGGTTCATTTTCTGTTAAAGAGACTTATTCATTTATTGTTGATTTCTAGAGTTTGGAATAGAAGGTAACATTGAAGTGTCTATGGGAGAGATGGTGGTGGCTTAAATTCTCTACCTTTTTATGGTTAATTGTTTGTGGTCACCATCTAACCTCAAATCTTTTTTGAAGGAAGGGATTTGAGGGTCTATCATTATGTATTTTATGCTTCAAGGAGGAAGAAATGAAAAATCGTATTTTCGTCTCATGTGATTTCTTTATTCAAATGTGGGATATCAATCATCTTTTTGGTCTAAATTGACCACTTTTGGAGGATATTCATTCCTTATTGGATCAATGGTATTGCCATAAATTTAAGAACCCCATTATTTATTGTGCTTGGGTGCATGCATTAGGATTTCTTCTTTGGAAATTGTGGAAAGAGTGAAATTGTTGTATTTTTTAGTCAAGGAATAGATCTTCTATGGTACTTATAGATGTGGTTCTTAAGAATATTTGAGATACTATCATTGCACTTCCATGGTATACTAATAAATGGCAAGTTCAAGGATCTGAAATAGGTATTATGGAAAATATTCTCCTAGTGTAGGATTGTTGTCATACCAGTTCTAACTCATATTTGTCACCTCCACAATGTTTTATTAAGCTAAATTTTGATGGGGCTGTTAAACGAAACCCTATAATTTCAGGTTGTGGTGGGATAATCCGTGATGAACATGCCATGCCATTGAGAGATTTTTCCATGTATTTTGGGGTCCCAACCAATAACATGGACTAATTTTTGGCAGTAGAATTAGGTTTATGAATTTGTTTTAGGGAAGGTTATTCCTTATTACAGGTGGACGGAGATTCACAATTGGTAATTCAATGTATTAAAAAACTATTACGTTGTCAACCAATAAATAAAACGATACATAGTTGGAGATTGGAAATGTGGTTTCCAGTATAAATTATTTGATACCTAGGTTTGCTTACACTCTTGTTCATCATATCAAGAGAGGTGGCAATCAGGTGGCATATTTACTCGTAAATAGGGGATGTACATGTGACAACTTAAACTTTGACTAGTCATGGGCGCTCACCACCATGCATAATAATATAAACCTTTTACTGCAAAGGATGGATGAAGATTATACAGTAAAGTCTGGTGTTTTCCCTGATGGGGTTGCCTTTATCTACCTTCGGTCTATAATTAATGTAACATTTGGAGTGCGTAGCTAGGATGGACATTTCACATATGAAGTTGTGGGTCTGGCATAGGGTAAGAGCGAGTAGTCAAGCCTGGTCTTGGATGTCCCTTCATGATAAATTCCTCGGCATGGGGTGGTGAATAAATTAGGTGCAATATAGAGGAGGTGAGGTATGCCACAACCTTATCCCACATTTGTGGCTTCACAATTAGTTTCTAGGTGTATTCAACGTTGATGTACAATTTAATTTTCATGTCTTTTTGAGTGTCATGTTTGTATGAGGCATTATCCCTTCACTACTATTCATGGTGTTTTGTGAGGGACACCAATGTATTTTGTACTTTATTACACTCAACAGAGAAGGGGTTGGTTTTTGAACTTGTGTTTTTATTGTCGAATTCGACTTTAGTGGAGTCTGAATTCTGAGTAATGAGTTGTCGGGGTGGTAGTAATTATGTCGGGGGACGAGGAAACCATCATTTTATAGGTGGCTCCATTTCATCCTTCTTCAATGTAGTTCCACTTGAGGTGTGCAGGGACATTTTATTCCTGGAAGAAAAAAAATCTAGGGAATGTTCTTATTACTCAGATTCAAAGATCCTTAAAAATGAATTAAAAGGGTTTCTAAACCCTAGTAAAATGCACAAAATGAGGTCGGTTTTGTCTACACTCCTTCGTTGCACAGTTATAGATGGACACTTTTCTTTGTTTACTTATGAAGAATAACCAGATAACAAACTACAATCTATTCTCTATCATAGAGGACATCAAGAGGATTCTAAAAAATATCAAGTTTAAGGTAAATTACTTGGATGGTCAGTTGTCTCATATAGAGAGAGCTTTGCTATGAGATTCTGATTTTAGGGACCTTATGGACCCTCTAGGAGATCCCATTGCAACACCTTTTTGTAGCTCTTCAAAACCCTTTGTTCCTATGTCAGATTAGTTGATGTATGGATGAATCTCTCCTAGTGTAATGACAGTGCATTACAACCTTACTTCTTATGCTTATTTTTGGGAATACTAATGCACAAAGAGTAGAGGTCTTTGGTTGATGTGTTTGATGTTCATTTTTTCACAATAGAGGATGATGGTTGTTAATGCTTAGAATCCTTAGTTGATGGTGGATGCATGGTTAATGTTCTCATTTTTTTGTTTGTTTCATTTGTGGATGGTCATATCATTTTGTAATGGCTCAAACTTTTAGTTTCTAGGTGGCTAAACAAAGTAGTATGAGTAGTTATGTACTAGAATTTTGATGGGTGTTTTCAATTAGTAATCAACCCAGGCTATGCGCATGTTTCTCTATGTACCCATGTAACTCAGTTTTCGTAATGCTACCCATGTAACTCAGTTTTCGTAATGCAATAAAACGTGTTTATTTATCTACAAAAGTAAATAAATTCAACCTTACAAAATAAGCTAATAATAAGGGTTACTTGATAACCATCAACCTTGACAAATGACTTCTAAGCATAAATAGGAATACAAATTATAAATATGATATGGACATATCCTCTATCTATTTGAACACTATGATTTATGCACTTCACCTCTAAAGATCAACTCCACATATGTGGGTTACAATATTGTTTGAGATAAGTATTGTGCATTTCCATATTGGATTTTGATTGTGATCCTTAGGTTCTTTCCAACCATAAAAATGATGACATGATATAAAAAATTGGTGTTTTATAGTTGATATGTGATGTAATAATTAGTGTATAGTTTTCATGCTTCAATTTATCTTTCAAGCTAATGTTATTTATTTTAGTGAGAATCTATTCTATCTTATCAATTATGATTTGTTATTTATTTATTTTAATAGTTGAATTTGAATGGATTTTTTGATAATAAGGAATATGATATAATATTGAATGTAAACATTCTAATACCTTTCTATTCATTTTTCTCTTACAAGATTTTCTTTTAAGTAGTGGCTATTTATTTTATTGCGAAGGGTTCTTGATATTATTCCCTATATTTATGGTTGGAGTAACTTTTAGACCCAATATTTGTGGGAATTTTATAATATTAGGAGGATGTATTTCAAAGATATCATACCTATAGAACCTCTTGGTAAGATATCATACCTATGGAGAAGACCAAAAGGAATTCTACAAGGAAATCCAAAATGGAATGAAGTAAAGAAAGTTAGATGCAATAATAGAAGGAGATCTAATAGATTAAGAGTAGTTAGAACTCAAATAGTGAGGAAGTGATGCAGGAGTAACTTACTAAAGGAAGTTGGTTTCCTTAGTTTTATTTAAATTGTGATATTTTGGTAGTAGTTAATTTAGAAGGAATTTATTTATGAAAATGTATAGACTTAGTCAACTAGGAATACCTTAGATAATTCAACAAAATAGATTTATTTTATTGAGTTTTGTTAAGAGAGATCTATGTAATAGATATTTCAATGTAAATGAGAGAGACTGATAAATGTCAAGTTTGTTCCAGTGTAAATGGTGTTTAAGAGATCAAGAGTGTATGAAAACTCTTAATCTGTAATCTTCCCCTTTAGCTTGACTTAATATATCATTCATGTATATTTCATTGTGTTTATGGTGACTATGTTCAGTTGAGTGTAGATTAGTTTAGATTTATTTATATGTTGTAGGAAGAATTGATTAATGTAGATAACTAGTTCCTAGGTTCAATTTCATGATCAAAACTTCAAATCCTGGTCACATCACAAGTTTCTATACTGGAATAGACAAAATTTGTTATAACACAAAAGCATTCAATAACACATTTTTTTTTAAAGATTATTCAATTGATGGAGATGTGAAAGTTTCCATCACATATTTCCATCTATTCAGACTCACAAGAGGTATTTGGTTGCAACAATGGTTCTAATGTTAAGTCATTAACTAGATTTCAAATTACAGATGATAATGTAGACTATGAAATATTTGGTTTGAACTTACCAATAATTTATAATCTTACGTTGGATCATGAATACTGGATCAAAGCAAATAATCTAGATTGGAAGACATATTTGGATCAAAAGGATAAACAGAATAAAGGAGGAGTTCAGATCATAGGATATGTGGATTGGGTGGGACATTTGGATCAATTAGATACTTTAGATCTCTAGAATGTGAGCAAAAATAAATCTACCTTGATGTTTGGATTCCAAATTGCACAAGGAATTAGGATTTCTACCTTCAAGTGAGTTTGGTAGTTGATGTTTTAATAGAGAGAAATTAATGTCAAAATTCAAGTTTGGGTTGACCACCATTACTTCCACACAAATTTTTGACTATAGAGTGAGAGATTCAGATATTAGACAAAGTCTTTCGGTAGAAATTAGATATGTCAAGAGAATTTTGAAGAGAAGCGATCTGAGTTACGGGAAAAATAAGTTGAAGGAGACTGAAAGGCATCATTTTTGGTATCAAAGTAAGGAGTGCTCAGATATGGAAAAAATTCACAAAGGAGCAACTTGACAAGCATGTAGAGGAATGATTGTAGTGAATGTTTCCTCACAGGCAAAGATGAGGCCCACTCAGTCGAAATTATAGGCGATGGAGACTGCTAAGAAAATAGGATCTAGTGTGGGAGATGTGAGTGAGGTAGAAGAAGAATATTCTAGTGAAGAAGAAGGTGAAGAATCATAAGAGGAAAATATTTCAAACATGATAACTAATATGAGTTCCATACAAAAGAGATGGAGGTTCTTGTATATGAGGGTAATTTAAAGATTGATTAATTGATGGATGATATCAATGCAATGGACAAATATTTTGATTACGAAGATGTTGATGAAGAAAAATGAGTAAATTATCCAAGCAAAAGATTGAAAGGTCATGCAACCCTCTGGTGGGATGGACTGCAAGTAGATAGAAATATGAAAGGAAAGTCCAAGATCAAAATTTGGGATATAATGGTGGCTAAATTAGAGGGTAATCCCATACGTAAATATTATGAGTTAAACATATTCAAGCAATTGCAACATCTTAGGTAAATATCAATGTTAGAAAGGGAATGCACTGATGACTTTTACATATTAAACATTAGAGCTAGTCATATTAAAGAGGATGTTGAAAAGGTTGGTCTCACCGAGGATGGTTGAAGATGCTTATCAAGCTACTTGTAAAGGAGGAATGAAGATAGAAAAAAAACATAGTTAGAAAAGTATACGAAGAATTTGTGCAAGCGGAAATAGACAACCAAGTGGCAAAGGAACATTTTGATCCTTAATATAGGAAGGTGGAAGTTTAAGTAGTTAATTATTACCAATAGGACGTGACACTAGAGGAAGAATATCTTTCCCAAGAGGTATAGGTAGAGGCAACGATTATTAGCCTAGATGCTACATATGTGGAAAATTGGGAAATATGTCATTCGAATTTCCATAAGGTAATCCAACAAGTCAAATAAGTGCACATATGAAAGAAGCGAGAGAAAAAAGTGTAAATTCAAAAGCAAATAAAGAAACCACTAATGCAGTAGAATCGTTATTGATCAAGATTTTTTTGATCAGATCGAAGAAAGAAGCAAAGTAGTTATAAAAGAAGAAAAACCTGTTCAGAACTGTATGCAAGTGAAATGATAAGTGTTGAAAAATTATGATTGATAGTGTTAGTACAAAAGATTTTATTTCTACTAAGATGTTACAAAATTTATTTTTGAAGAGAATAACATTCCCTAATCCTTATAAAGTATCACAATTGGAAAAAAGACATCAAATTTTGGTGAATGAACAGTGCAAGATGGAGTTCTAGATTGGTAGCTATAAGGATGACGTATACTGTGACATAATTCCCATGGATGTATTTCATATTTGTTGGGAAGAAAATGGTAGTATGATAGAAATTTTATTCATGATTGTAGGAGGAACATCTATACACTTGACAAGAATGGTTAGAAACATGTCTTGTTACCTTTTCAAGATGAAGGAGTAAAGGAAGAAGTTTGTCCTAGTGTGTTGTTAATGAGTGGAAAAGAGCTAGTACAAGAAGTAAAGAAAGAAGAATTACATTTTTCGTTGTTTGGTAAACCCAAGGTAAATATTACTAACACAATATTAGATGTTTTTCCTAAAAAATTAAAACTATTATGTTGGATGAATTTACTGATTTTATTATTGATGATTTGCTAAGTAATTTATCTCCAATTGGAAGCATTAGTCAACAAGGAAAGTTTGAGTCCATGTGTTGTTATTACAATACTCAACCCAAATAAGGATGGAGGATGAAGAATGTCTATTAATTCCAAAGACATCAATAAAATAACAATCAACTGCATATTTCCACTTCCACACATTAATGATTTAATTGATTTTTTAAGTGGTGCCAAGAATTTCATTAAAATTAATATAAAGAGTGGATTCCATCATACTAGGATTAGAGAAGGGGTTGAGTGGAAGACAAATTTCAAAACAAAATAATGGATTTTATGAATGTTTAGTGATTCTTTTTGGTCTCACTAATTCCCATTGCACTTTCATGAGGTTTTCAAGGAATTTAGTAACATGTTTGTTATAGTTTATCTAGATAATATTTTGGTATATAGTCAAACAAAGGAGGACCATTTGAAACATCTCAAATTAGTCTTTGTTAGCCCCATATACTATTAGTGTAACCCCTTATTGTTATTAGTACAGCCCCCTTATTATATTGTTGTACCCATGTAGTCCCCATATTGTTACTATTGTGCCCCATAAAAGCCCACTATTGTTATTATTGTGCCCTTACATTATTATTGTTATGTCGGCTCTGATTATATTATGACTCCTTAGACTCCTATGTATAGAAAGGAGGTCTTTTCATTTGTATCATCAAAGAATTGTTCATTTGTGTAATGTAAAGGAGGTTGACCCTTCGAAGAGGCTTATTTCTAAGGCGTTCATCTATCTTTTCTATCTTTTTGTGAGTTGGTTCCATAAAATTTGGTATCAGAGCTTTGGATTCTAGGATTTCGCTGCTCCAAATAGGTCATCGTGGAATTTTCGCTATAACTCTTATTCTGAAACGTTTCGGAAGCGAACAAAAAAACCCATTTGAGAAGAAATCGCGTTGAACCTCGGGTCCGAATTTTAGAGCTTTTCGTGCTATATGTTCGGAGATATGATCTGAGGAAGTTGGTCTTTTTGCAGACTCCTGAATTACATTCCAAACAGGTGACCTTGGGAAAATCATCATAACTTTTGTTTTGAGCATCAGATTGAAATTTCATAAGAAGTTACAGAAAGAGGACGGACTGTAGTTTCCTGTGTATATTTTTTAGACCCGAAGGTCAAAACAGTGACACGTGGCACCTCATACAAGTTTGCTCTTCTGAAAAGGTATATAATCAGGTCATCTTGGGAGATCTGCAATAACTCTTCCTTGGAGAATCCAATTTGGATCATACTAGTGGCATTGGAAAGAGGACATAGAGGGCTACTGTTGGTCGCAATTTCAGAACTGGAAGAATCGTAATTACAGAGTTATAGTCATTTCAAGATCGAGCTCCTAAAATAAAAAAAAGGTGATATGAGGAAGTTTGATGGCAAGGATCCGATAAATTGGATACTTCAGATGGAGCAATATTTTGATCTACATGGTGTACCACTGTTACAAAAGGTATGTATTGCATCTTCATATTTAGAACCGGATCAATTTTTATGGTATAAAGGGCTTTGTTCTTGTAAACAACTTGTTACGTGGTCAATTTTCACAGAGGAAATGATAGCACATTATGAGGAACAAAGAACGACACCTTCTTTAGAGCAACACCACAACAATTGGAAAGAGTAAAAGAGCTTTGTTACATAGTGGAAAGTAAAATTATGGCAACAAGGAAGTCTACCCTTCACAACTATAATAATGGAAGTGTTGTTTATCCTAGCCTTCCACAACCTACAAGGGTTACACCACAACAATTGGAAGAGAAAAGAGAAAAATGGTTTTGTTACAATTGTGATAGCAAATGCACTAAAGGTCATAAGTGTGCTGAGAAGAAATTATTTTACATAGATTATGAAGAGGAGGAAGAAAAAGATCAAGAAATATCAAAAGAAGAGTATATACACCAGGAACCAACCCCAGAGAAAGAAGAAATGAATCCGACCATATCTTGTAAAGCATTGGCAAGAATTACCACTCCTCAAACTCTCAAGATAGAAGGACATATCAAGAAGAAAAAGGTTCAAGAAATGAAAGATCACATCGAGAAAGAAGAAATGAATCCAACCATATCTTGTAATGCATTGGCCAGAATTACCACTCCTCAAATTATCAAGATAGAAGGACATATCAAGAAGAAAAATGTTCAATAAGTGAAAGATCACATCGAGCATCAAGAAATGAATCCGACCATATCTTGTAAAGCATTGCAAGAAATTACCACTCCTCAAACTCTCAAGATAGAAGGACATATCAAGAAGAAAAAGGTTGAAGCAGTGAAAGATCACATCGAGCATCAACAACAAGTTCTCCAACTTTTAAAGGATAACGCCACTTTGGTGCAAAATCGAATGAAACAATAGGTAGATCAACATTGTAGTGAAAAATGTTTTGATGTAGGTGATTGGGTATTTTTACTACTACATCTCAAGCAAGCTATTTATGAGAAGGAAATGTTGGAAATACTACATGCACTTAAGAAATGGCGACCTTACCGAATGGGAAGACACTTCAAGGTAAAAATGGATCATGATAGTCTTAAATACTTTTTAGAACAAATATTATCTATAGAAGAATAGAAAAAATGGGTCACAAATATATTGGGTTATGAGTTTGACATCATCTATAGAAAAGGGAAGCAAAATTTTGTTGTAGATGCACTCTCAAGAAAGGATGAGGATGTGGAAGCATTGTTTTGTGCTATTTCTATTATCCAACCAGATTGGATAAATGAAGCAAGGGATGAATGGAAGAAGGATGAAGAAGTGTGGCCACTCATTCAAAAGTTGTAGAAGATCCCAATTCAAACAATATTGCCAGAACTTGAAGAGGAAGGAAAAATCATATTGGAACCTGGAGCAGTCACAGAAACAAGAACCCGACAGCTACAAAATCGATCAATTTCAGAGTATCTCATCAAGTGGAAGAACTTACCCGCTGAAGATTCCACATGGGAGGACAAGAATATTCTACAGAAGCATCAAGAACTACTCAAGCGTTGAGGACAACACTTTTTGAAGGAGAGGGGCATGTTAGGCCCCTATACTACTAGTGTAACCCCTTATTGTTATTAGTACAACCCCCTTATTATATTGTTGTACCCATGTAGTCCCCATTTTGTTACTATTGTCTAGGCCTTTCCAAATTTTAATAGATTTTTTCAAGTTGAGACAGATGCAAGTGAAATTGTTATTGGAGTTTCTTGAGTTAGGAGGGTAAACCAATTTCTTATTTTAGTGGAAAATTGAATGAAGAAAAATAGAAATATTCCTCTTATGATAAAGAATTTATGCCATAGTTCAAGCCTTAATGAAATAGAGAAATTATCTAATGCCCAAGGAGTTTATTTTTTATACTCATAATCATGCTTTGTAGTTTATTGAAAGTCAACCAAAGTTGAATCAAAGACATGCTAAGTGGGTAGAATTTCTGAAAATTTTTACATTTTTTATTAAGCCCACAATTGCTACATCAAACAAGGTAGTTGATGCATTAAGTATAATTAATTTAACTTTAAATGAATTTCAAGTTAACTTTTTTGGGTTTGATGAGTTAAAAGAGATGTAAATAGGTCATGCAAGTTTTTTAAGGATACATATGCAACCTGTGAAAATGTTGTTAGCAATAATAAAACTTAATGGTTGAGTTATATGGTTTAAGAGGGATTGTTTATTGAATATAAGAATATTTTCATACCAAAATGCTCAGTGAGAGACAATTTGGTAAAGGAAAATCATATTGGGGGATTTTATTTGGACAAAATAAAACAAGTGATTTCTTGAATGTTTTGTATTTTTAGCAAGGTATGCAAGCTGATGTAAAATATTTTTGATTTTTTGACAGGTATAGAGTATGTCATCATGTGAAAGGAAGGACTCAGAATGTAGGTCTATATAAGCCATTGCTCATTCTAGGTAGACCATGGGACTTTGTATGTATGGATTGTGTTTTGGGGCTGCCTAAAGCACAATTTGATAATTATACTATTTAATGTATTGTGGAAATATTTTCGAAGATTTCACATTTCATAGCTTGTACAAATATTAGTGATGCAACTAATGTTGCTAATTCTTTTTAAGAGAGATTGTAAGGTTGCATGGTTTTCCTAAAAATATTATTTTAGATAAATATAAAATATTTGTAGGCAATTTTTGGAGAAAATTGTGTAAGAAACTAGGGCGTAACTTGAATTGCAATTCAACATACCACCCATACACTAATGGAAAAATATAGGTGGTAAAGAAATGCTTAGAAAATTTCTTGAGAAGTTTTGTAAGGGACCATCCCAAATAATGAGATTAAGTAATTGCTAAGGTTGATTTTGCATGTAATGATTCACCCAATAGAAGCACATGGATGAATCCATTTCAAATTTTATATGCCATGCATCTGAGAAAATTTATGAGTTAACAAATTTGGGAAAACAAGAATTAAGGAATGTTGATGGTGAAGACATTGCAACAAGCATGCAAGAATTGTAGGAAATAGTTAAGAAGCAGTTACAAGAGAACAACAACAAGTATAAATAAATAGTAGATATGAGAACAAGACAACTAGACTTTGAATTTGGTTACCTAGTGATGGTGTATCTTAGGAAGGAAAAGTTTCCTACAGGGACATACAATAAATTAAAACTTACAAAAATTGGTATATCTAAGATTTTAAGAAAAAAATCTTGTAATACTTATGAGTTACAACTCCCAATTAATATTGGGATTTTACAATTTTCATTTTTGTAGATATGTGTTCTTTCAAGGAGACATAAAGTGTCATAGGAAATGACCCTGAAAGTGATGAAGATCAGACTAGAAGATGGAAGAAACAATACCAAAATAAATTCAGAAAGTGACTGAAATATTTTAGACATAAGTCTTCCGGATTAATCACATAGATAGGATTAGGTCGACATTTCGAACCAACTAATGTGGTTCATCCTCAGGACAAGGTGAGAAATCGATCAATCTAAAGGAATAAATAGCATGGATTCATCATTGTCCAGGGTAAGCCCTTGAAATATAGCCGTTGGTGAATTAGTTAAAAATATTATTAATAAATAGTGTTATGAAAGGAGAAAGAATTAGGAAGAGAGAGCCGAAATCCAACTCTTGCTCAATTTCCAACCATCGTCTCTATTCAAATTTTTCGCATGCCTCTCGATCGCAATCACTTCCCTAAGTTTCTTGTGGTGGAAATGATCAACCCTAGCAATGACCCTGGAATCTTCTATGCAAACATGGTGTTTAGATTTCTCTGCATGTTCAGCTAGGGCTGAAGTGCGCGTTTAATTGTGTCTAAAATCAACAACATGTTCATTGATTCTTCGTTTAATAGACTTACCTGTTTCTCCAATGTAGGGAAAACCGCAGGAGCAGGGAACAAGGTAGACCCCTTTCATGTCCCTAGGGTCAATTGGGTCTTTTATTGACCTAAGAGGATTTTTAATGGTGTTGAGAGGTTTGAACGACGAGGAGATATTACTCTTTCTAAGGATATGGGCAATCCTATCCATGGTTCCTTGGATATACGGTAGATGAACCTTGGAGATAGGATTAGAACGAGTAGGTTTAACTCTTGGTGCATTGCATGCCTTTTGAAAGGCCTTGAGGCTTAGAGATATGCTATACCCATTATTTTTAAAAACTTCGAGAAGACGAGATTTCTCTTGCTCGAGGTGGAAATCATCAGAGATTCTTAGAGCACAGGTAGCAAGAGTGCTGAGAACCCCAAATTTTTGAGCCGGGAAATGATGAGAATTAGCGTGGAGATATTGTTCTGTGTGAGTTTTTTCGGAAAACTTGGTGACAGACGGAACCATCATCCATCCTTGATAGGAGAGTTTCAAGAAAGGGAATACATCCATCCACTTCAACTTCCATGGGGAACTTGATGGAGTCTGATAGAGAATTAAGGTGAGCAAGAAACATATTGAACTTATCACCACCATGAGGCCAGATGACACAAGAATCATCAACAAACCTCTTCCATTTTTTAGGGAGGATTTTGAGACCAAGGCCTTAGCCACAGCTCAATTTCACCCTAAAAAATGGAAGAGGTTTGTTGATGATACTTGTGCCATCTGGCCTCATGGTCATGAGAAGCTGAATATGTTTCTTGCTCACCTTAATTCTCTATTGGACTCCATCAAGTTCACCATGGAAGTTGAAGTGGATGGATGTCTTCCCTTTCTTGACATTCTCCTGTCAAGGATGGATGATGGTTCCATATGTCACCAAGTTTTTTGAAAAAATACTCACACGGAACAATATCTCCATGCCAATTCTCATCATTTCTAGGCTTAGAAATTTGGGTTTCTCAACACTCTTGCTACCCGTGCTCTAAGAATCTCTGATGATGGCCACCGTGAGCAAGCGAAATCTCATCTTCTCAAAGTTTTTAAAAATAATGGGTATAGTGTTGGCATTATGATTCAAGTGTTGTCCTTGATGGCAACTCACTCAGAGGTTGGTACAGGTGCTCAGAGGTTGGTACAGGTGATGGCAACTTAATCAGAAGACAGATCTTAGTACAGCATGCCAAGGAAGTTCATATACGCAGGTTCGTTAAGCCCAAGTCGCGTGTACACGCTAGTTGGATTCAGAAAAAGCGTGTGTATGTGGAAAAGTACCTTTTGGTCCATGGTGGTTAGTCCTTGGAAGTTGTGCCTATGATTTCGGACCATTGTGTCTCGACGGGCGTGTCGATCCCTAGTTTTGAAGTTGATGGTATTGTGTTACTATGGTTTTGGCTCTTGGTATTGAGCAAGGCCTAAGGCTATATAAGGAGAAGAAGATCATTAGGCAAAAATATCTTTCGACAAGGCTTGAATATCTAAGAGAGAAAGAGATCTGATATGCAGGTTCTGGGTTGCTTGATCTAAGCCAAGGAGAGATCACATCGGTTGATGGAAGACTAGATTTAAGGATAGATCGGGATCTAATGGTTTGAAATGCACTATCATGATATGGTTGATTATGCGTATTTCTAGATCTGCATATTGTCGCAATGTTATGTTCTGGGTCTAACTGATGTCTGGTACAGCTGCAAATTGAGAAAGTTTATTTTTAGATCTGTACGCAGGTTGGCTTCGGTAAAAGCGCGTGTATACGCGGGTTTTGCTCATTGAAGTAGCGTATATCTTTTGAAGCTTGATTTTGGGTTTACAGTGGGGTCTGACTGATATTGCAGAGTTCTGTAGTCTGCTCTGTGTTCTGGTAACTGGTGATTGACAGGGTTCAGTGGTTCAGTGATTCAAAGTTTGGTTGTTTTATGCTTCAATGATCTGTTGTGAAAATTGAATGAATTAGGGTCTACAGATTGTAATGTTGTGCTTCAGGAATATCCAGTCTGAAAATGTATGAAAGGTGGTACCTGAAGGAAAGAAGATTGTAGGTCAGCACCTACGTACTAGTATCTTGGCTAGTACAAGAGCAAAGGGGGTTGGAGCTCCCTTCCAAGGAAGTTTGGAGAACGAGAGAAGGTTGTAGCCTTCTGCAGGTTGTAGCCTGCGTACTGGTATAAGGCTGCACCAGTACAAAAGATTGTAAACTGAAGTTTCATATTAAAGAAAGATAGAGACAACTTGCAGCAGGTGGTTTTCACCCACATTGGGTTTCCACCTTACATCTTGGTGTTCATGTGTGTGGCTTTTGATCTGTTCTATTATACTGCACCTGTTTACTGTTAATGTGGTGAATAATGTCCTGATGAACTTAACTGAAGAATAAGCTAACTAAATTATGAGTTTTCTTCTTATACGCTGTTTTATTTAGTCACAGTAGCGTGTACACGCTGGTTCACCTAACTGAAGTAGCGTATATGTTTCTGAGCATTGAAAAAGTTTGATTGATCTGATAATACTGATTCACCCCCCCTCTCAGTATTATTTCCAACAATTGGTATCAGAGCAGGTCCTTCAGAGAAGCTTGATCGCTTGAAGGTAGATCATTCATCATGAGCAACTACGAGAAAGAAGCATCAATCAGGCCACCGATTTTTGATGGGACAAACTTCAATTATTGGAAGGTAAGAGTTACTGCATATCTTCAATCTCTTGGTACAGAAGTTTGGAACATTGTAGAAACAGGCTATGCTTTTCCTTCAGCTACTCCTACAGATCCAGCTGAGAAAAAGCAGTATGAAACAAATGCAAAAGCAGTCAGTACTCTATTAGGAAGTATATCCCAAACAGAATTCATGAAGGTCATGCACTTCAAATCAGCAAAAGAGATATGGGACAAAATGATCACTAGCTATGAAGGAGATGAACAGGTAAAGCAAGCTAAACTGCAAACTCTCAGGATTCAATATGAGACTCTCAAGATGTATAATGATGAAAGTGTGGCTAATTATTTTCTTTGGGTAGATGAGATTGTTAATTGCATGAAAAATTTGGGTGAAGAAATAAAAGAGACTATAGTAGTTCAAAAGATTCTAAGATCATTATCCCCCAAGTTTGAATCTAAAGTATCTGCAATAGAAGAAAAAGAAAATCTCCGTGTTCTCACTATGTCTCAGCTACATGGAATTCTAACTGCTTATGAAATGAGAAAGGGAGGTCCATCTGACAGAAGGGAAGCTGCTTTTAAGGCATCAGGAAAAGAAGATTACTATGAAGCAAGCCATGTTCCAGAAGAAGAGGAAGAAGAATCAAATTTTGTCAGAAATCTTCAAAGGGGTTCTGGAAGGTTCAGAGGTAAGCTACCTTTCAAATGCTTTGCTTGTGGAAGAGTAGGTCATTATGCTGCAAAATGTCCCTATAAGGATAAAGGAAAAGAACCTGCTAGATGGAACAAGAAACAAAGTGCCAATAAGAAAAGCTACTACACCCATGAAGATAGTGATGGCTTATCAAACAGTGATGAAGATGAACAAGGTAATAAATATAAGCTGTTAATGGCATTTGAAGATGATGATTATGAGGATGCTGTAGATGTGGATAATCTCTATAATGAAATTACTAGACTCAAGAGATGCATAGAAGAAAAGAGTGTGATCATTGATACTTTGCAATTTCAAATTGATGAAAAGGAAAAACATCTTGAAAAACTAGAAGGTGAAATTGTTGGTCTCAGAAAAGAAATTGAGAAAACAAAAGCTATTAATCTTAAGTTTGTCAAAGGATCTGAAACTTTGGATGAGATTATCAATGTGCAGCGGTCTCCTCTAAACAAGACAGGTTTGGGCTATAATGGAGAAACCTCTCAAGCATCCACCTCAAAAAGTTATCTTGATGCAGCAAGAAGAAATGAGCAGAAGAACAATGAAGATAATCAGGTAAAGCAGGGACGAATTACAAACAGGAACTATCAGGGACAATCCTTCTTAAGGGTGAACAAAAGCTACAACCAACCACAGGTAAAATCTTCTCAGTTTGGCTCAAGAATAGATGAAAATAGAAATTACAATCAGTTGGCTGGTAGATTCAATAACCGCAGAAGCTTCTTCAATGGACAATGCTTTTCTTGCCATAACTTTGGTCACAAAGCAGCTCAGTGTGTTGCATATAAAACAATCATGACTAGGGAAGCTCAAAAACAAAGAAGTATGATAGGGATTACAAAGAGGACCTATAACAACTTTTCGGTTCTTGAAAATGAAGTTGAATGTTCTATTTGCAATAATTTTGGTCATAAAGACTCTGAATGCAGGAGCAGGTTTCAGGAGAAAAAGGAACAAGCCACGAGCACCAAAAAATGGAGAATAAAGGAACCTCAGACAGAAAGATGTGGGATAGCTTTTTATGCAGAAGGACAGGAAAATCTATGGTACATTGACAGTGGATGTTCGAAACATATGACAGGTGATAAAGAAAAACTTGAATCTTATTCTACTTTAGAAAAGGGAAAGAAAGTTTCTTTTGGAAATGATACTCCTGCAACTATAAAAGGAAAAGGTATTGCTCCTTTGAAAGAAAAGGTCAAGGCTGGAAATGTTTTATATGTTGATGGATTGAAGCATAATCTACTAAGTGTCAGCCAGATGTGTGATCAAAAAACCGAGGTTATTTTCAGATCGAATGGATGTCTTGTTCATGATCTTGATACAGGTAAAACAGTTCTCAAAGGCAAAAGAACTCCAAATAATCTGTACATATTTGAAGAAGGACAACAACAATGCTATCTTAGCAAGGATGAAGAGCACTGGTTATGGCATCGAAGGTTGGGACATCTAAGCTTCTCACAAATAAGGAAAGCATGCAAATATCAGGCAGTTCGCGATCTTCCAGATATCAAAATTCCAGACAACACCATATGCAAATCTTGTCAGTTTGGAAAGCAAACCAGAACTAACTTTCCAGAGAAGGAAGGATCAGCTAGCTTGCCTCTTGAGCTAGTCCATACAGATGTATGTGGTCCATTTAGGAAAAGGACACCTCGAGGAGAGGAATATCTGATATTATTCATTGATGATTTCTCAAGGTTTGTTTGGTTAGGGCTTATGAAGCACAAAGATGAAGCATTCGAAAAATTCAAATCCTTCAAAGCATTGGCTGAAAATGAATCAGGACACAAAATTAAGTGCCTCAGATCTGACAGAGGTGGGGAGTTCACATCAAATGAATTTTTCGATTTCTGCGATGAACATGGGATAAGAAGAGAATTCTCTACAGCTAGAACTCCTCAGCAAAATGGGGTTGTGGAAAGAATGAACAGAACTATCCAACAAATGGCTCGTGCTATGCTCGATGAATCAGGTACTCCTGCAACCTTCTGGGGTGAAGCTGCACATGCTGCTGTTATTATTCTTAACAAAACAAATGTCCGAGTAAACAGCACTCAAACACCTCATGAGCTTTGGAGTGGTAAAACTCCTTCCGTGAAGCATTTCAAAATCTTTGGGAGCAAATGTTATATTAAGAATACTGATGAGCAACTTGGCAAACTTGAACCTAGAGCAGATGAGGGCATTCTTCTTGGTTATTCTCCACATAGCAAAGCATACAAGTGCTACAATAAAAGACTTGGCAGAATTGTTGACAGTATTGATATAGTGGTTGATGAGAAGGGATATATTCCTAGGCAAGTTCATCATGAAGACATTGAAGAAGATGAAGGTTACTCTCAAAGGCGAAATAATGAAGAAGAAGAACCTCAAGAAGAAGAAGAATCTCAAGAAGAACCAGAGGAGCAGACAAGAATAGAAGGGAAGACTCCATCCAGATATGTCCAAAAGAATCATCCAGAAACTCAGATTGTGGGGCAGAAAGAAGCAGGAGTACAAACAAGAAGGACACTTGCAGAAGCTTCAAGCTACTTGGCACTACTCTCCTCCACTGAACCACAAAATGTGAAAGAGGCATGCAAAGATGAATGTTGGGTCAAAGCAATGGATGAAGAACTTGAGCAAATCGAAAAGAACAACACTTGGGAATTAGTTCCTAGACCAAAAGATAAGAATGTAATAGGAACAAAATGGGTCTTCAAGAATAAATTAAATGAAAATGGAGAAGTAATTAGAAACAAGGCCAGACTTGTTTGTAAAGGGTATGCACAGCAAGAAGGAATAGATTTTGAAGAGACCTTTGCTCCTGTGGCAAGACTAGAGGCCATCCGAATGTTCCTTGCTCTCTCAAGCTTTCAAAACTTCAAGGTATTTCAAATGGACGTGAAATCAGCCTTCCTGAATGGAGACTTAGAAGAAGAAGTATATATTGAGTAGCCAGATGGCTTCATTCTTGGGAATGATCCAAACCTTGTATGCAGATTGAAAAAGGCACTCTATGGACTCAAACAAGCTCCAAGGGCTTGGTATTATCAGTTGGACAAATATCTTCACCAACAAGGCTTTTCAAAAGGATCAGCAGATAGCAATCTCTATATAAAAGTTGAAAATAACAAATTGCTAATTCTTGTTGTCTATGTAGATGATATTATTTTTGGCAGCAATGAAGAGACTATGAGTCAAAACTTTGCCTTGGTTATGCAGAAAGAATTCGAAATGTCACTTCTTGGAGAATTGACATATTTTCTTGGATTGCAAATCCAACAAAATGAAGGAGGTATCTTCTTGTCTCAAACCAAATACCTCAAACAGATCTTGAAGAAGTATGGCATGGAAGAGTCAAAGCCAGTTTGTACACCCATGGTTACAGGATGCAGCCTCAGTGCTAATGATGAATCAGCAGCAGTTCACCAACCCACTTATAGATCCATGATTGGGAGTTTGCTTTATTTGACAGGTACTCGACCAGATATTACACATGCTGTAGGAATGGTT
Source organism: Pinus tabuliformis (assembly GCA_031772625.1). Lineage (NCBI taxonomy): Eukaryota > Viridiplantae > Streptophyta > Pinopsida > Pinales > Pinaceae > Pinus > Pinus tabuliformis. The sequence goes on along the minus strand of CM062807.1, from coordinate 113,403,129 downwards.
GGAAGATTTCAAGCCAACCCAAAGGAAACTCATCTTCAGGCAGTCAAAAGAATCTTCAAATATCTTCAAGGGACCCAAAACTATGGCTTATGGTATCCTAGAAATACAGATCTCACTCTTCATGCTTACACAGATGCAGATTGGGCTGGAAGTGTGGATGATAGGAAAAGCACAAGTGGTGGTGCTTTCTTCATGGGTTCCAGATTAGTATCTTGGTTCAGCAAGAAACAGAGTTCGATTGCCTTATCTACAGCTGAAGCAGAATATGTGGCTGCGGCATCTTGTTGCACACAACTTCTTTGGATGATGCAGACCTTGCAGGACTTTCAAATCACTTGCACTCCACCAGTTTCTATCTTATGTGATAATACTAGTGCAATCAGCATTTCAAAGAATCCAGTCATGCACTCAAAGACCAAGCACATACCAATCAAGTACCATTTTCTCCGGGAACAAGTGCTTGAGAAGAAGGTCAAGTTGGAGTATGTTCCTTCTAAGGAACAAGTTGCTGATATTCTCACAAAACCACTGCCCAGGGAAACTTTTGAACATCTCAGACAAAAGCTGGGAGTAGTTGATGCTTCATCCTGCTGTTGAAGCTTGTCTGTTCTACAGAAAAGTTGGTATACGCAAGTTACGAAAGGTATATACGCGTATACACGCGGATTTATGCTGAGAAAGTCGCGTGTACGGTGTACGCTTGTTGCAGAGATTATATCCGCGTACATACGCTGTTTCATGCAAGAGAAATCGCGTATATGAAGTTCTGAACAACAAGGGCAAACTCTGGAGTTCTGAACAGCATTGGGTATGTCAGAATTCTTCAGGCACGGTTTCAGGGGGTGCAGCAGGCACAGGTTCAGGGGGAGCAGCTTAAAAGTCTCATAAAGCATTGTTGGCATTCAGATGTTTTGGTTGTTGATTTCAGGAAAAGGATCTCAGAAAGAAATCCTGGTTGCTGATCTAAAAAGATGTTTATCATATGCTGCTGGTGACTTTCATAAGTCTTGGTCTAGATCTGTTGTCTCTATGTCATGTATCTCTCTTGCGATGTCTCTTTTATGGTGTCAAGGTCATGTAACGGCCTATGTTGGTTTCCCCACTATGCCTGGGATGAATGCTGTAATATAATTGGTTGTTTCTGTTATGTCCCCTCTTGGTAGGGAGTATGGATGTATGTATTGAGTCTTTTGGTGATAGGAAGGTCCCTTATGGTGTATAAGTCTTGGTTCTTGTTGAAGAACATCTTTTGCAGCACAGCCAAGCAGAGGTATCAGCATGTCCTCAGGGGGAGCACAACCCTTTGCCCTTGATGTCAAAGGGGGAGAGTGACTTGGTGTGGTGGTTGCCATCAAGTCCAAAGGGGGAGATTGTTGGCATTATGATTCAAGTGTTGTCCTTGATGGCAACTCACTCAGAGGTTGGTACAGGTGCTCAGAGGTTGGTACAGGTGATGGCAACTTAATCAGAAGACAGATCTTAGTACAGCATGCCAAGGAAGTTCATATACGCAGGTTCGTTAAGCCCAAGTCGCGTGTACACGCTAGTTGGATTCAGAAAAAGCGCGTGTATGTGGAAAAGTACCTTTTGGTCCATGGTGGTTAGTCCTTGGAAGTTGTGCCTATGATTTCGGACCATTGTGTCTCGACGGGCGTGTCGATCCCTAGTTTTGAAGTTGATGGTATTGTGTTACTATGGTTTTGGCTCTTGGTATTGAGCAAGGCCTAAGGCTATATAAGGAGAAGAAGATCATTAGGCAAAAATATCTTTCGACAAGGCTTGAATATCTAAGAGAGAAAGAGATCTGATATGCAGGTTCTGGGTTGCTTGATCTAAGCCAAGGAGAGATCACATCGGTTGATGGAAGACTAGATTTAAGGATAGATCGGGATCTAATGGTTTGAAATGCACTATCATGATATGGTTGATTATGCGTATTTCTAGATCTGCATATTGTCGCAATGTTATGTTCTGGGTCTAACTGATGTCTGGTACAGCTGCAAATTGAGAAAGTTTATTTTTAGATCTGTACGCAGGTTGGCTTCGGTAAAAGCGCGTGTATACGCGGGTTTTGCTCATTGAAGTAGCGTATATCTTTTGAAGCTTGATTTTGGGTTTACAGTGGGGTCTGACTGATATTGCAGAGTTCTGTAGTCTGCTCTGTGTTCTGGTAACTGGTGATTGACAGGGTTCAGTGGTTCAGTGATTCAAAGTTTGGTTGTTTTATGCTTCAATGATCTGTTGTGAAAATTGAATGAATTAGGGTCTACAGATTGTAATGTTGTGCTTCAGGAATATCCAGTCTGAAAATGTATGAAAGGTGGTACCTGAAGGAAAGAAGATTGTAGGTCAGCACCTACGTACTAGTATCTTGGCTAGTACAAGAGCAAAGGGGGTTGGAGCTCCCTTCCAAGGAAGTTTGGAGAACGAGAGAAGGTTGTAGCCTTCTGCAGGTTGTAGCCTGCGTACTGGTATAAGGCTGCACCAGTACAAAAGATTGTAAACTGAAGTTTCATATTAAAGAAAGATAGAGACAACTTGCAGCAGGTGGTTTTCACCCACATTGGGTTTCCACCTTACATCTTGGTGTTCATGTGTGTGGCTTTTGATCTGTTCTGTTATACTGCACCTGTTTACTGTTAATGTGGTGAATAATGTCCTGATGAACTTAACTGAAGAATAAGCTAACTAAATTATGAGTTTTCTTCTTATACGCTGTTTTATTTAGTCACAGTAGCGTGTACACGCTGGTTCACCTAACTGAAGTAGCGTATATGTTTCTGAGCATTGAAAAAGTTTGATTGATCTGATAATACTGATTCACCCCCCCTCTCAGTATTATTTCCAACATATAGTAGATCTCTAACCCTCAAGGACTTTCAAAAGGAATGCAATGCACCAAGAGTTAAACTTGCTCGTTCCGATCCTATCTCCAAGGTTCATCTACCGTATATCCAAGGAACCACGGATAGTATTGCCCATATCCTTAGAAAGAGTAATATCTCCTCGTAGTTCAAACCTCTCAACACCATTAAAAATTCTCTTAGGTCAGTAAAAGACCCAATTGACCCTAGGGACACGAAAGGGGTCTACCTTGTTCCCTGATCTTGCAGTATTCCCTTTGGAGAAACATGTAGGTCTATTAAACGAAGAATTAGTGAACACGCTGCTGATATTATACACAATCGATCCCGCACTTCAGCCCTAGCGAAACATGAAGAGAAATATAAACAACATGTTGCATCAAAGATTCCAAGGTCATTGCTAGGGTTGATCATTTCCACCATAGGAAACTTTGGGAAGCGATTCAGATCGAGAGGCTTGCAAAAAATCTGAATAGAGACGATGGTTGGAAATTGAGCAAGAGCTGGATTCTGGCTCTCTCTTCCTGATTCTTTCTCCTTTCTGTTTTGCTTCTTGTTTCACCTAGCTCCATCATCTTTCCCATTTTGCTCCTTTTTCATTTGCTTTTAATAATAATTTTTAGTTTTTAAAATCCCCCCACCCATTTTTAGCTTTCCCGCTTTTTAAACCTTTGGGATCTAGAACATTTATTTACTATTATTATTATTATTTAAATACCCCTAATATCATCAACCTTCTTTAATTATTAACCTAAAAATCCTTCTTTACTTTATTTCTACTTAAAGGATTTTAATTAATTGAATATAACTTGAATATATTACTAAGACCTCTTTTTAAAGAATAACAAATTATTGGTATTTTAACTTATTTTGAATTGAATTTTCCTAGGTAGTTTTCGACTATATGAAACCAAGTCAAACCAATAACTAATAATATCATATAAATTAATATATTAATAATGATATATTTTCCATAACAACTATATTTTTAATTAATAAATTAATAATAATATATTTTCCATAACTGTTATATTTTTAAATATCTACATAACACTATTTATTAATAATATTTTTAACTAATTCACCAACGACTATATTTCAACGGCTTACCCTGGACAATGATGCATCCATGCTATTTATTCCTTTAGATTGATTGATTTCTCACCATGTCCTGAGGATGAACCACATTAGTTGGTTCGAAACGCCGACCTAATCCTATCTATGTGATTAATCTGGAAGACTTATGTTTACATTACGGATCACAAAATTCTTAGATCTAACATGATTGACATATTGTTGGATCAAAGGACAACTAAGATAACCAACGGTAAATAATATTTTTAGCATTTGGTCAAATTAAGGAACCAACTAATAGAAAATGATACTTGCATGACCATAGTAGAAATTTCCAAGTGTGGCACAAATATTGAAGACCTCATGAATAATTATTTTCTACCCCATGAGTATGATGTAGGAGCATCTACCAATCAAAGCCTCTAATTGATAATATTAGGTCAATCTATTTACTAGAGGAAGTTGGTTTACTTAATTTTATTTAAATTCTAACATTTTTAAAGTTATAAATCCAAAAAAGAATACTTATTGCTAGAGATGATAGGATGAGTGTCATTTAGCTGCTATGAAAATGGATAGACTAAGCCATATTAAGAATTTTTTAGAAAAATATATTAAGCTTGTTGAGTTTGGGTTGGAGAGCTCATTTAATATAATTTTCAATATAATCAGGAGAAAGTGAAAGATGTTGAGTTTTTGAGAGTGGGAATGATGTGTAAGAGAGGAAGACTGTAGGAAGACTATTAATATGTAATCTTCCCCTTCAACTTGAATTAATATATTGTCTTTGTATATGATGTTGTGTTTGTGCGCATTGTGTTGAGTTGAGTGCATACCATTTTGGTTTTCTTTATCTATTGTAGGAAGAATTTATTATTGAAGTATGTATTTCCTAGGTTTAATTCCAGGGTTAGAACATAAAATATGGGTAACAACAGAGTTTGAAGGTTTCTAGACCATACCGCACCGAATTTATTCTAATTAAAATCTTTGATAACATTAGATATTTTATTTTTTCAATTTATTTGTTAACTAATGGAGATGAGAAAGTGTTCATCATACATTTCCATCAATATAAATTGGTAAGGGTTTCGAGTTGCAATAATATTTCGAACAATGAGTCTTCAACTAGATTTTTGATTATATTTGATAATCCAAACTACATAGAATCCATTTTGAACTTATCTGAAAGTTATTACATGAATCCAAATACTAAACATTTGATCAATGAGAATAATTATATGATTCATAAATTACGGTGGATATTCTACTGGACAATTCATCATAACAGATCTGATATAGTTATATTTAAAAATAAAAAAGCTTACATTTTCATAGTTTTATTTCTCTTTAATTTTTAGATATGTAGACTATTGTTAATTATGTATGTATGAAAATTAAAATTATGCAAAAATAGAGTTAAATGAAAAAAAATCAAAATCCATGATTTGATACAAGATATAGCCTGGGAAACTGTTTCGGGAAAAAACCCAGCTCGAAGGTGAGGTCGCTTTGTTGTATTTCTCTAAATAGAAAATGATTGCTAGTACAAAGAAGTATGGCTTGTAGCTCATGGTATAATATAGTAAAAAATACATTCTATGCTCTCTATCCCTGATCCCTCATGGATATTTTCCTAATCTACGGAAAATATTGGAGCCCCTTTTCCTCCTAGTGGCCTAGTTATAAAATAGCTTGATATCCTACTCGTGCTTAGGTTTGGCTACCTCAACTTTTAACCTTATTTACAATATGGAATCCTCAATAGTCTTATTCATCATAATAATTTGGATAGCCCCTTTTCCATGACTTATGGTCGTTGATGTGGGATCCTCTCGAATTATGTTGGTGAAAATAGGAAGGTCAATTTCCTAATGGCATAAGGTGTGTAGAATAGGAAAAATAAGGGGAAATGCTAAAGTGACACATTTTTATCCCAAAGAAGAATCATTTAATGCCTCAAAATTCTCCTGAAAGGTTTCAAACCCCCATTCGAAAGGTATTTGTGTGTAGAATAGGAAACATAAGGGGAAATTCTAAAGTGACAAATTTTTATCCCAAAGAAGAATCATTTAATGCCTCAAAATTCTCTTGAAAGGTTTGAGACCCCAATTTTCCAAACTAGTTCTCATGGGTAAAAATGGTCCTCTGCGATTATTCCTCAAAGTTTTCACCCTAAAATATTTGTGATCAATTAAAAAAAATATAATGATACATTATGGATAACACATCCCCATTTTTGGAGGATTTTGGTCCCCAAATGATTCTACTAAATGAGGTGAGGAAACTTTCTTCCACCTTCTCTTAGGCGTACCTATTAGCTTTTCTTAGAATTTTTCCTTTCAACCCAATCTGAGTAAGGCCATGCTACCCATATCTTGTAGTTCTATGACTCTTCTACAAAATTGTATGCTCTGTTGGATACCTATACTAATAGGTTTCATATTTCATGATTGGCCAAGGAAAGTCCAAATATGCTCTGCTTTGATATCACAAAGATCCCATATTTCCTAGAGAACAAGAGGTGTGTAATCTGTTTCAAATGTTGAGGACCTCATTTCAATTTTGTGGATGATTCAACAGTTTAACCTGGATCATGCCATGTTTCAATTTTGAGTTATAGAATAGAGAAAGAAGTCTGTCCAAACTGTTTAATCTTGGCAGACAAGTAGTTTAGGTAGAGAAGTAAAGGTTCCCAACAGCTTAACCTGGGACCTTGGAAGAGATAAGGGTAGAAGTAGATAGAAAAGAATAAAGAAAAAGCCAAAGAAAAGAAAAGGCAAGTAAGGGTTTGCAAGTCCAAGTGCACCCTCCAAAGGAGAAACAAAAAATGCTAGGAAAATAGCTGGGTAAGTAGTTGTGGTTGCAGAAAGGGTATTTTCACCATTGCACATATGTCAAAAGATGTATTGCCAAGGAAAAATCTGTCAATGAACAAAGGGATTAACTCCATCAAATTGCAGCAAGGAGCATGACTAACCTCCCTTTTCCCTTTCATCTCATTACTAACATTCCCTTTTCAGCTGAGATTCATGGATAGATCATGGTTTTATGGTGGTTCTTGTTCATTCAGAGGCCACAATTCTTATCTAAGGTCTTTTCATTTTGATCTACTCTCAAGACTAAATCAATCTCAGATAAACCCAGTGAGATCCCCTTCATTTGCTCCCTTCATTCATATTAACCTCTAATTTTACTATATAGCTCCCTTATCTTACCCTTCCCCTAATAATATTAACACTATGGTGTATAAAGCCCCAAAATCTTATAAATACTCCTCCCCTTGGCATTATAGCCATATGCTCTTCAAAAGGAACCAAAGAGACCTCTGGTCACCTTGGTGAACCTATCACATCCCATTCCCCCTTGCTACAAGTCAACTCGCTCCTCAAAACACCATTTGCATTGGAAAACCCTTGAAAACCCTCTTTTACCCCTTAAAACCTTTGCAAGAATCACCCAAAGTCAAAAAACCCGCCTCTGGTGCATTTCCAAAGGGTTAGCGCGCAGTTTGATTTTATGAATACATTGAAAAAACCATTAAAAAAAACCCGCAACCCAAAGTTTTCCGCCCACATATCACCCGAGCATGTTGTTGCTCCGCCCACTGTCGGATCAAGGCCCGAAGATCCGACGATCCACGATGATATCGGAGCAGCCCCCGCAGCCGTCCTTTACCGCCCGAGAAGGTGATGTTGCGTCACGTCAGGGCCACTCCACGTGTCGCGCGATGAAGGCTCTCGGAGCCGGGTCTGACAGTTCTGAGACCGTACCTAAACCGCCCCGAGAAACCGTAGCGGTTAGCCTTAACCGTAACCGCTACGGTCCTAACCGCCATCTGTCTTCCACTAATGCTTCGCCACGTCATATCCGCTCGTCCTCGCCCCTGTTATTCGTCCACCTGGCCGCTGACATGGCTGCCACCTCATCGCCCCCATGGACCAACAGTGTACTGCCACGTCACCCGATGACGTCAGCTGACGTCACCTCACTTTGGCCCACCAATGACGTCATGCTGACGTCATCACTAAAAAGCGCCAAAATGGTAAAAAGGTCCATATTAACCCAAAAAACCGTGTTTTTCTCACTTTTCACTCCTGTCGCTACTTCGGCTCTGCATGGCTGTTTACGTCCAAATTTTCGCCAACCTGCTCGATTGACCGAGGCGACCTCCACAGCTCCAACCCTGCACGCCCATGCGACTTCTGTTCGTCAATTAACAGGTATTTACCGCTTGCTGCCCTCCATACGCCTGTTATTGAAATTAAAGTCACTCAGAGGGCTAAGGAGACCTTAAAAGTTATATTTTCACCGCCCATTTCCCTCTGTACATCCACATTTGCAACTGTGAAGTCCAAAAACATCGGCCGAGCCTTAATACCTGCAATTTTGCTCAAAAACAACATTCACTGTGTATTCCCGGCAAATTTCTTGTCAAACTCAATTCTCCCGCTGAAAGAGGACACAGTGAGACCATAGAGAAGCCCTGCTCCTAAAACAAACAGTATTTCAACTGCTGTTGTGTAAATTCCTCCTCTGGTACCTGAGATACAAACTGTTTTACAGAAAATTACTTCTATTCTGTGTTGCTTCCATTAAACCATCCACCTACAATTGTTGAACTTTGAAGAAGATCATGGAGACTCCCATTGCTCTCAACATCAAGCCCCTCAATGCCCCTCACCAGGAATTGGAGTGGAAAGCCCTGGGAGATATGGACTATCAAATGCTGGACTGGTTTCTTATGGGCTCCAAGTATAATATCCAGATGCTGAATGAGTTGAAAGCCCAACACCTGAGTGGAGCAGACATCTTGGGGATTTGGGACTCAAACCTGCCAATCTACAACCTCCCCCAGGTAAATCCTATGCCAGAGTTGATACACAGCTGCCAAGAATGCTATGACCCAAGCCGAAGATCTGTCATTAGCCCCTCAGGCTTAGTTTTGTTCCACATCACCCCAGAGAGTATAAATGAAATGCTGCACTTCCATACTGCTAAGCAATTGACCCCACTACATATTCAGAATTTGATAAAGAAAGGGAGCAAGCTGTCAAGCGACCAACTCATTAAAATCAATCAGCTGTTTGTAACACCAGGCTCTGAATCTGTCAGAACTCTTCCTATTGGGTATCATTACTTGAATGAATTGGGCAGGATGTTAGTGGATTTGATCAGCTATGCCCTAGGATTTAAGGGAATGGAGGATGTGGATGAAACCATAGCAGCAATGCTGTCTCTATTCTCTCCTGGTAAGCCCCCAGCTGTGCATTATGATTATGCTACATACATTGCAGATAAAATCCATGACCAGTTTATGAACTTGAAGAGGGAAAGACTATTCAGGTACACCTCATACATATACCACCTCTTCTTGTTTTATCAGCCAGCCACATTCTCTTTTCCTTTGAAGCAACTCAATGCCCAGGGAAATCCAAGGTCAGTTGTGTTCTGGACCTCTGTTTTCCATCGTACCTCTGTATCACCTTACACATACACTGAGTTTATTGACTTATTCATTTATCCAGTCATGACAGTATTGAATGGTGCTCCTCCTCCTAGACTAACTGATGAGATGAGAAGAATTCTCCATTTGAATAAATCCTACAGCATTGGTAACTGGTACCTCTACCAGAACCACACAGTCATCAGAATATATGGCTGTGAGTTGACCCCTTTTAGGTTGCCAAGGTATGTCCCCATGAGGCTTTTTGCCTTGGAATATTTCAGACAGTTTGGGAACTCAGACTACCTCCATTTTCAGAGCAAGAACAAGAAGTCACAGCTAAAGGTGAGGAGCCAGCTGGGTCCTTTCCTATATAACAGAAAAGAGGAGGGATGGAAAGAGGCAAACACTATCCTGGAAGGCCTCAGACTGCAAACTAGTTTTGAATGGATACCCTATGATCCCAATCATTTTGTCTCCCTCAGGAGGATAAAATACAAATTGGGTAGTTATGCACACAAGAGACAACCTGAGATTGAACAGTATGCCAATACATTAAGCTGGGAAGAGGGTACCTTAGAAGAAGAAATAACTGCTGAAGAGCTTCTAGAAAGAGAAGCTAGAAACATTCAAAAGGAAGCTGACTTAGAAACTTGTGGACAGGTTCCCCTCTCATACAAAAAGCGGCCTGGAGCAGCTACTACATCATCAACAACACAGCAGCAAGCTGCCGGGAAAACACCACAAACAGCAAGCAAAGATAAAGGGAAGCAGGTGGAGCAGCCACCTCCATTAACAGAAGAGCAAGTGGAAACATTGGTGCAACAGCAAGAAGAGATGGAACAGCAGGAACAGGGGCAGCAGCAAGAAGAAGTGCCACTTAAGGAACAGCAACCCTTGCAGCAAGAAAGGGTGATTGACACTCCTAGTTCCACTGAGCAACAGGCTCAGAATATAGTACCTCCTAGGGCAGAAACTACCTTTGATGCCTCGGTCCTCCAAACCCCACAAAAGGAGGACTTAACCAGGAAAAGAGATAGAGAGACTCCCCTGACCTCATCCATCGATCAGGGAGAGAAAAGGCAAAGATTAAATGACTTTCCAGAGGATGACATAGCAATAAGACAAGCAATGGGCATGGGCCCACCCAGCCGAGAAGTGTCAGCCAGTTCTTTCCAGCATGAACATGATAGAGCTATGGGAGGGGAGGTCAGTTCCTCCAGCCAGCAACAAGAAGGACAAGTAAGCATCAAACAGCAATTTATCGACATTAAGAAGAGAAGTGATCCTATTAAAGTACAGCTGTACAATCATTTGCTGAATTTGGCTCCCACCAATCAGCAAAGACTCATGTCTGCCTTTGATGTAAGTGAAGGCAAAATGATCATGAGTCATTTCATGCCCACAGCTCTTCATCCCCAATCTACCTCGGATTATCTAAGAACCAACATGGAGGTTATGGCTAAAGACATACACCCTATGGATAAGATCGAACTGCATAAACAAACCGGTGAAATGGTGTATGCCTCATTGGCAGATGAAACATTGGAAAATTATAAATTGAAGAGCAGCCTTGATAATACAGCCTCTCAGCTGGAATTGGAGAGAGCATCATCACAGGCCAAGGACAACAGAATCAAGTCCTTGGAGGAGGTAATTATAGAAATAGGACATGATCCTAAAGATGTTAAAGGTATCCAAGAACTGTTAAAGATAAGGGATCAAGACATGGCTGCCTTAAGAAAGAAAATCAAACTCCCAGCCACCATCCATCCTCAAACAGATGAAGTTGCTCAGCAAAGGCTAGAAAAGGATACCACAGATCTAATGATATCTCTGTACAAGGAGCTGGTTCGGACTCAGGAGCAGCTAGGACAATCAGAAGCTGCAAAGGCAGCATTACAGACAGCATTGAAACAGAGAGAAGAGGGCCAAACTTCCCAGCCCCCTCCGGAAGTAATCAATCTTGAAGAAACTCCTCCAACAACTACTCTTCCTCCTCAGCAGACAGGAACTACAGCACCATCTACAGCAACAACTACGCCAACAACAGAGCAGACTCCTAGTCTGGACATGCAGAGGCTGCAAGCTGAGATCCAAGTTCTTGAATCCCAAATGAAAGAGCTTGATGAAGTCAAAAGGTCTTTGACTAAGGTGAATGAAAGATTTGACAAAAGCAAGCAGAATGAGGCAGCAAAGGAAAGAGAGGTAAAAGCTCTAAAAAAGAGAATAGCTGAACTAGAAAAAGAGCTTGCACTAGAAAAAGTAACAGCAGAATTGAAAGCAGTCCTCTGGGGCAACATTGGTCGATCCATCACCAAGCAGTGGCAGTATATTGAGACTATGGATGAGCAAATAGCACTCATCACAAAGGCAAACAAGGAAATACACAGAGCAAGAGCAAGCCTTGGCCACATGCCAGATGCTGCCAGCAGAATGATCAATATTTTAAATAACAAGACAAGCTCTCAGCTGGCCACAATAGGAATTACTAACAGGACTGAAACAATCTCAGTAGTTAAAAGAGTCCTGACACTACGAAGCCTAGTTGGAACACTGGAGAGGAGAACACAGGACATGCAGACTGAAATCAACAAATTCCTGGATAGATTCGTGGCATTACAGAACAGAGGCCTCCCCAGCATTTTAAGCAGTGTAGGAAGACTGCTTACCCTAGAAAATTACATCAAAAGGGTTGATGCCCATGTTGCAGCACAAATTGCAAAACAACCCAGTACATCAGCAGAAACAGGGCCTGCATCAGGGCAAAATTTGTATGATAGGGTGGATAACCTGTTTTTTATCATGAATGAAATTGATCACCTGTTTGATACACCACCTAATTTCTTTAAGTATACAGAAGCAGATGAGACTATGGGGGCAATCATAAATCACCAATTGCCCACACAAGAAGTATGGAGGAATTTGACATAGATAATCTTATCAGGCCAGAACCTGTAGCGCTAATTTTCTCCAGTTTATGAACAGTCATGCACAGGCAGAATTTTGGTGAATAACTCCACAAGGAAAGGACAGATGCTGAGCCAACTCAGCAAGGCTATTTACTCACCACAGCAGCAATCACAATCACAGGTGACAAACCCAGAATACAACGTACAAGCCATAAAGTCGGGTTCTCCAGCATTTGATCAAAGTATCTCGACCGACTCAGCAGATCCCAAAGGCTAAAATATCTTCTGACAGAACATCAAGACGCCTTTATTTTGTATTCAATGCTGTGATAAATTTCTGATAATAATATCTCAAAAGTTGGTGAGAATATTAAGTCTGAGATAACTTAGAACTCAGATATTTTGTAAACAATCGCAAGTATATATTCGCCCCTGACTGAAGCTTGAGGGGTTGTTGTTATTTTCATTTTGGGCATCTCATTTGCTGTAAAATTCTCAGAGAAATAATACAAAGGGTGAATGGAATTTCCAAAGCTTGGCGTGCCTTGATGCATTGTGATGAATGGTGAACGTTGCAGGATTCCAGAGTGTTTCATAAAACAATAAGTCTTTCTTGAAACTCTGTGTTACATGTTTTCGAGTCTTTTGTTCTCTTTTATTGTTTAAATGTTTTTTCACTTAATAGCAAAGTAGAAGAATAGTTCCAGGATTTAATCACTGATTACCCTGAACTCAATCTGAGCTATTATCCATGTTTTCTTCAGATACAGTGAATGAAGTGTAATTCTTAATTGCTGCACTTTAAAACTATATCTTTTGCAGTGATAGACATTCCCAGGGATTCAAGTTTTGCCCCTGAGACATCTATCCGTTGTTCATGCCTAGTTTGGTGGAAATACTTAAATACTTTAGTGAAAATTCTTGATTGCTTTCACTGGTGTTTTCACCTGTTTGTGTTATAACTCAAAAATTTTGTTGTATGAAGTATCCAAATGGCCCTGTAAGTTTCACCAGTTCACCTCAAGGTTTCTAGACACCTGCAGCCATAGACTCCATTGCCCAATGATATTTGACTCTTTGAACATTATATCACAAGACCTGAAAGAAAATCTTCAACCAAAACATAAACAAAACCTGTGCATAACACCTAGCCTAAAACCCTATCATAAACAGATACAAATCATAAAGAGAGAGCCCTCTCTGATCACAGTTTGGCTAGAAACAGTGATCAAAAGACTGGTTAGTGGTTACCCCGGCCGTATTCCCTTGGGAGTCATAGGGAACAACCTGGGTGTTAACATGCTCCACCAACTCTGCATGAGCATATGGTGCCAAATATTGTACAGAAGGTAGGACCTATTCCACTTTATGATCTAGCATGGAAGGCTCATAGAGCTTCAGATTTTCCATAATCTCAACTAAGTAAACGCGCATGTATGGAGGTAGTTTGAGTATTTTCTTGTATCTCAAAGGAAACATATCACAAAGGCTTGATTTTATTAAGAGGACCTTGTAGCCTCTCCTTATTCAACTGTAATCATACTTTGTCTCCCACTTTGAATGAATTCTTTGTTCTATGTTGATCATGCAAGGCCTTGTATTTTTCCTATGACTTTTGTAGTGTCTCGTTTACCTATATATCGATTTCCCTGATATTTTCTAGAAAATTTTCAACCCTTAAGGCATCCCCTGTAAGATCCTCCCTTATTCCTCTGTGTTTCCCATATGCAACATCGAAAGGTGATGGTGGAAAATATCTAAAACAATTTTCAAATGGGGACTTACCAATAGAAGTGTCGACTTCTCTATAGTAAGAGTGTTGTATATATACCAGATTTTTATCCTAAGCCTTTAGTTGCCTCTAGTTAACCCCTAAAAAGTTGCACCAAAGTCCTATTGAATCTTTTATTTTCCTATTTGTCTGAGCAAAAAAATTTGTAGATCTCTTCAACACAGTTTCCATCTTCTTCCAAAATGTAGTACAGAATGTATTGAGAAATCGTGTGTCCATATATGAAATCGTGCTCCTTGGTATTCAAAAGTGTACCCAAAATTATCCAATGAACAAATTCACCACTTTTTTCCTACTGATGGTATTTTTATAGGGCATCAGAATACACATCTTGTTAAACCTTTCAACTACCATAATAGGTAGTCATGTCCCTTCCTAGTTGTTGGTAAACCTCCCACAAAGTCCATGGAAATTATTTCCCATGGACGAGTGGGTATAAGTAAGGGATGATAGAGACCATGTTTTTTGTTACTAGGCTTGGTTGTACAAAAAATCATGCATCCTCCTATTAACCTAGCTATATTTTCTTGCATCTTGGGCCAATATACATACCTGTGAATATTTCCACTATCTTACCTACACCAAACTGCCCTATAACCCTGCGAGGTTTGAGCCTCTCCAATTATCTATAATCATTGACCTTTAGTAACACATAGCTTATTGAGCCTATAGAGTAATCCATCTTGGAGATGGTAGTTAATGAATTTGTCACCATTATGCACATGACTTCGACACTACAATTTCGGAAACACCTCCTTGAAGTCCTCAAACTCTAAATATGTCTCTATGTATGAATCATGGTTGAATGGCTCTATATGCACCAAACTTCCCAAATTTGTGATCTTTGATGTGCGTTTCCTTAGAAATGGGTTGGAAAACCTGTTTTTGTTTCCATTCTTATACGCTATCACTAAATTAAAGTATTGTGGAAACCCCATCCACTTTTAATTTCTCTTACGTTGTATCGTACTCTAGGCCTACAAGTACTGTAGTGGTCATTGATTTGTGTGGATTACTATTTCCTTTCCCGTCAGATAGTGCTTCCACATCTTCAAAACTTGCACCAGGGCATAAAGCTCCTTGTCATAGGTAGGATAGTTAAGAACTCCTCCACGAAATACTTTAGAATGGTAGCATAAATGCCTTCCTGCATCAACATCATTCCCATAACACACTCACTTGCATATATATCCACTTCCAAGGGCTAATGTAAGTTTGGTAATGTCAAAACTAGTGCTTGAGTGATTTTATTATTTAAGTTTTAACTCCTTAAAGGCACTCTCGTGACCCTTTCCCAACTAGAAATATTTTCTAGTATTTTTTTTGGTGTGGGGTGATGTTACTACTACTGAAAATGAGGCTATGAATTTCCTCATGTACTATGTCACCCCAATGAGACTCCTAAGTTGAGAAACATTAGTAGGTATTGGCCATTTCATGATCACCTCCATCTTGGCATGATCTCTTTTAAATTGTCCTCCACCATGGGGGTCTTCACTCAATGAAGCTTTGACATATCATGTGTGTTCGTGGCATACTAAATAATACCTCTAATTTGACTATATATTAGAAAATACCTCTAAAAATCACATTATTTAACCCCCTACCAATACTAACACAATACACCTTCCCAATTAGAAAAGCCCCTACTTTCACTAGATATTGTAGGTATCCATTTTTTCATTAACATTTTGTATACCCTTTTAGGATTTTTCATTAACATTGAGTGCCATTTTTTATACCTGCCAATATAAAAACTCTTTACCCCCTAATACATGCTCAATATATTATGTCATTTTTTCCTCAATATATATCCCCCAATATGAATGCGCGTGGTATGGTATTTCTCCCCTAGTGAAGCTCTCATTTCCTCCACCCATCACACAACACAGATACACCAAAAAATGTTATGCAAACTAACACTTCTTGAGATTTTTTAGCAATTGTTGTGTCTTTAGTGTCTCTGTTGGGCCTCATAATGGTTATAATTTCCTTACCTTATTTCTTAGTTCTTGTATTATTTTCCTAAGTCTTTCCTACATTTAGGACATGATAATCTATATAATATGGATTTTAGAAGGATTTAATGTATTTATATTATTATATTACCTTTATGAATTGACTTGATTAAAAAAGTGTTATTTACTCACAGTTGGATCCTTATTTTGAACAAGAATCTATCGATGAGATGACGCTTGATGTTGTTCCTTGGATTGATCATAGAAAATTAGATAGCTTAATGTTGTCGATTATTGTTGGGAGTAAATTGGTTAAAGATAGGCTTTCGTCTTGGTCATCTAGAAATATTAAGATTTCTTGTAACTTAAAATGAGCATCTTGAGAATCTTCATATTCTCAGGATTGCTCTCTATCAAAAATAGATTTAATTTTCTTATCTTCTACAGTCATAGTATAAAAACTACAAATTGAGCTCGGAGAGAGGTTGTTCAGCTATAATATCTTTCACATAAGTCATGAACCTGATAATACATTAAGTGTAATCAATCCTCTATAATTCAATGAAATATTTTATCATTAAGAGTTAATTAGTTGTGTTGGTTTCTTTTACAAGACAATTTGATTCCGGTGATTTGGGCTCAATCCTAGAAGCAACGTTGTCTTCATATCTATAATTAAATCTACATTATTTTATTTCGCTTCAAGTACTTGTTTGTGTAATCATTTCCAATTTGTAATTACCAATTGGTTAAGTCATTGTCATATCGCATGTTCTATTATAAATAAAAATTACAGTTGTTGGAGAGTGGATTTACTTTAGCTCGTACAATTGGGATTGATGTTTGTTGGAAATAATCATAGGATTATTATTTGCATGCTTGAATACCTTTCTATAGTGTTATTTTCCCATTTTATAGTTTTTCTTCCTTAGGTAACAACTCAATGTTTACTAGTTTTTCTTTGTTGTTTCTTGCATAAAGTATCTAGGACCAGATGCTTGAAATGGTCTGGTTTAGTTAGAAGAAGAAATTATTAATTTTGTTATGGGTTGCTTCTTTTATCATTGAAATTTCTCTTTCTATTAGGGTAATAGTTATTAGTTATACTAACATTTATATTGCATAAATTGTGCGGATAACCTTGATATAGAAAGACAATACCTCAGATTAAAAATATAATGTGCAGTAGCTAGTTCATCCTTTCAGGAACAATTAAATGGCTCAACATTTTGGTGATGTTTCCAGGGAAGCTGTCAAAGAGAGCATTGGTTGTATCTCTAAGGGTTTGGTATTAAATAAGGAAGGTAAGAACATGCACACGCACCTTGGTGAAAAACAAGGCTTGTGGTGGTGCCTACCCTTAGCTGATTTGTTTAAGTTGTTTAGTATGTATGAATAGAAATAAACCTAGGACTAGGAATCAGGTAGAGATAGATCCGAATTCTACCCCAAAAAACACCAAAATCCAAGGTCAAGTCCACCTTGAAAGAACGACCTTCATAGACGAGATCATTCAAAACGCATATTCTAAAGCATCGATAGGTCCCGAAACAGTATCCGGGAAGGGTTATAGATTTATTTCCCCTCGAGTAGCCGAGTTTTCTACCGCAACTAACACGAAGATTCATGATAAAACTTTAGAATCATAGTAGAGCTTCCAAGAATCTTACAAACTAATAGGAGTCTTGGTAATTTTAGCAAGGGTGAGGGGAACTCTTACAAATTAACGGAAGGAAGGGGTGAGAAAAGTGAACCATATCCTCGGCCTTCTTTGAGAAATCTCCTGCAACACCCATTGCAGGAAGAGAAACCAAAATTCTTGACTTGAGCAGTGTTATAAGGCCCAATCAAGGCCTAGAACCTCGACAAAATACCAATCATTTTTAGCTAGCACCCCTTAACTACAGGATTATTGAAGTTTATTGGAATATATTTAATCAAATGGAAAACCTAGTAACAGGGACACAAACCTTGACCATAGAGTTTCTGATCATTGATTTGCAGGATAATTCACCAACGGAGACTATCTCGCTTCAAAACCTCCCAATTTTGTATGCGTTGGCCTCTAAAGATCCTGATGCATTTTTGTTTGAATTTGATGTTTTATGTTGAGGGTAGGATTACACAACTGAGCCCCCAAAATTAATATTTTTTCCCTCTACTTTAAAGGGAGCAACATTACGATAGTTTATGGGATTAGGGGCAGTACTATTAATTGATGGGATCAAATGAAATAATATTTCCTTAATAAATACCAGGATTATTATCGATCTAGATATTTAAAAGAGGAAATATTCAAGATGAGATCAAAAGAAGATGTAACTTTAGAAGTATATATTGAAATATTTCAATACAATTTACAAACATCACCATATACCACTTTAGGTAGGGAAGTGTTGAAAACTGCCTTAATTAGAGGTATGAAATATGAATGTATAGAAACACTCAATTTAGTGGGGCAAGGTGATATTTATAAAGAATAGTAATATGATATTGTAAAATTTTGCATTAGATGTTCACGTGGGAGTACACGAACTAAGCTTGGAACTCGTGATCCTCTTAGCATATCTAGCAGAGTTGCAGGAGGAGGAGTTACACAAGTAGAGACTCGTAATATTTTAGAATATTTTAAAACTGATATCCTAAGTACACCTACAACAAAGTTTGATGTTTTACAGGTTAAACCAAACCAAGCTGAAGCAGAGCAGGAATTAGCCATCTTTTCTTCTCGTTGCTAGAAAAAGCACAGTTGTAAATAATTTCCATTGAACACAGTCGAGATATGCATTATCTGTACCAAAGATTTCTCAACCGATCATTTTTGCTTGATTCCCGGATTAAAATTTGTATTCAAGTAAGATGAGGAAGAACTAGATTTGTTTTATTTTGTGGAAAAATGACAATAATGGTAGAACCATCCACCAGGTATGATGCAGGACCCTTCTACATTTTTTCCTGGACAATTTTCTCAACAACTATTTTGTGGATTAACTTGGCAGGGTCAGCAACAATCTAGTACTTTCTGGTAGCCTTAGCCATATACTTTATCAACCTGTAAAAACTAATCAGTTCTTGGTCCTTTTTGGCCAAATCAATAGTATCCTGCACCATTATGGTAGAATTTACCAAATAACCCATTCCATCCTCAATGGCTAAATCAACCTACTTACGGGCCAATGTGGTGTCAGATTTGGCAATGCCCCACTAGACTGATCAATTAATCGATGGGAACATTGCCTCAGTCACAACCACCATTACAATCCCCACTTCAACTACCTTCAAACACTCCAGCTCCATTACATCCCTAGTTAACTACACATCCTAAATCTGAACCCGAATAACAGGCCTATGAATTTTTTAAAAATTTTGGAAACCCCAGACTATTGTCCTCCCTCTTTGGAATGTAATGAGTTACATCTAATACATGGGAGGACTATCTTTCTGGAATACCATCCAAAGAATCAAGAGCAAAAGGAAAATGAAAATCCTTCTAAGGAGCATCCTTTGGCAGAACACCCTCTTCTGACGATAATTATTACTGAAACAGAATCATCCAGTAAATCGATTAAACAACATGAATCTATCAATATTATGGAAGTTTCTCCCATGTTCCCTGAGAGAGTAGCCATAGTAAATTCACTTGTATATCCTGATTCGGATATCATAGGGGAACTAAAACATTTATGTATCAAAATCCCTCTCCAATAGGCTATCAGAGAGTTACCTATCTATGCTAAAACCATTAAATAATTGTGTCAAGAAGCTTGGAAGGAAACCGAAAGATTATCCTACAGTCCATGCTATTTGGAAACTCTCTAATGTTATCTTAGGAAAACAGATACTTATCAAATATGATGATTTTGGAAACCCTGTAGTCACCATCTAGATCAAGGGGAATGACTTCCCAAATACTTTAGTGGACTTAAGAGCTTCCATAAATATCATAACACTTGAAACCTATGGCCTCCTTAGAAGAACTAGATTTAAACTGAGTCCAACCATGTTGGAACTAGCTGACAAATCTGTAGTGAAACTAGAAGGAACCTTGGATGATATCACTATTTTTGTAGACTCCTAGGAATATCTAGTGGATTTTTGGGTCCTCAACACTAAAAATAAATTGGAGGGACACCCTCTGATATTAGGCAGCCCATGGCTTGCCATTGCATATGCATACATTGGGTGTCAAATTGGAAGCATGACCATCGCCAAGGGACCTTCTATTAAGAATCTCATTTTATCTCCACTCACTAGACCCAACATGCCAGCTAACAATTCTAGATGGTTCCCTCACAAATATCAGGAAGGAAATTTACATTCTCCCCTTACTATTGATATAGATATTATCTTTAAAAGACAAACTAAGGATGAAATAATTAATGGTTTTATTAACTAGCCTTCCACTGTAGGAAACCCAACATGTGATATGTTAAAATCCATGCTTGACAATGAAGCCCAAGGATATCCACTAGAGGATTTGAACATTGAGCATATACCTACGACCACAATTTATAATAAAACCCCCATTGAAATTGAACCTGGAAAAACCCTCAATATTAATGCCAGTCTTCATGACCTTCAACATGAAATACAAATCCAATTTCTTCAGAAATATAAACAAGCCATTTCTTGGGAATATTCTAATATGAAGGGAATTTATCCACATATGTGCACACACCGTATCTATATTGAGAAAGATGCTCAATTCATTTTCAAACCCAAAGAATATTAAATCCACACCTTAGGGACATAGTGAAACAAGAGCTTCAAAAACTTCTGGATGTTAATTTTATATACCCTATTTTTGATAGTCAATGGGTTTCACCAATGGTCATAGTCCCTAAAAAGAATGGAAAATTATGAATTTGTGTGGATTATAGAGAACTAAACAAAGCCACATAGAAGGATCATTTTCCTCTTCCATTTGTAGACCAAGTCCTTGATACTTTTGTTGAATAGAAATATTTTTCTTTCCTCGATGGATTTAATGGGTGTAATCAAATCTAGATTACTCTTGAAGATCAAGATTAAACCATGTTCACCTTTCCATGGGGAACATTTTCATACGTTTGGGTTGTGTAATGCACCAACCACTTTTTAAAGGGAAATTTTGAACATTTTTTTTATTTTATTTAATTAATGAAGGGCTTGAACTATAAATGGATGATTTCACTCCTTACAATAATGATTTTGATCAAGCTCTACATAATATCGAAAATCTTCTTCCACGATGTCTAGCTACTAGGTTGTGCCTTAGTAATGAAAAATTCCACACGATGATGACATAAGGTGTAATTCTTAAACCCAACTAAGATAGAGGTAATTCTTAAACTCCCTATCTCTCTTACACTAGAAAAGGTATTTATTTTCCTTGGTTATTTTGGTTACTATCGTCATTTCATAACACATTTTTCAAAACTTACAACACCATGGTATGTGTTAACTAGACGTGGAATTTGAGTGGAATGATAAATGTGACATTTCTTTCACATATCTGAAAAAGTTGGTTTCAACAAATCCCATGTTGCAGGGACCAAATTGTAGTCTACCATTCTAGATATCATCTGACGCATCAAACATGGCGATAGGAGCAGTTCTCATACAAGAAGATGATAAGAATCCCTACAAGAAGATGAGAGAAAAAGAGTTTTTGGTCATTATTTAAGCTATAAATATATATTTTTTCATTATATGACATGATATCCAGTTTTTTTGTACACTATTCATTCTAATATTCGGTATTTAGCTAAAAAAATTGTTACCTATGGCAGAGTAACTCGTTAGTTACTGTTATTGCAAGAATTCGACATTACTGTAAAGGACTAGCCAGGAAAAGAGAAACTTGTATTATATTTCTTATCAAGAATCCCATATGTGGCTGGCCCTCTACCAATGGAAGACCAATTCCTGGATGAACATCTTTTTGTTGTGACCTTCAAGATGTCATGGTATGATAATGTTGAAAATTACTTGTCATCTACAAAATTGCACATCACACTTGTCATCCTGAGAAAGGAATCTTATTATCCAATGCAATACATGATTTTCATGGATGTATGGTTACCTCTTTCACACAGGGGATGATCTTGAAATTTTCAAATGTATTAGAGAAGATGAAATTTATGACATCCTTACGGATTGTCATGATGAACCCTGTGGAGGTCATTTTTCTAATCGAAGGACTAGACATAAGTTATTACAGATGGGCTATTTTTGGCCCACGATATTTAAATATGCAAATAAATATGTCTAGAGTTGCGACAATTGTCAAAGGATGGGTCATCCCATTCAAGCTAATGAAATACCCCTTCAGCCATAGATTGTATTGGAACCATTTGAAAGATGGGAAATGGACTTTTTAGGTCCCTTTAATCCACCTTCAAATTAGAAGACATATATTTTAGTTTGTACAGACTATGTAACCAAATGGTTGGAAGTCGTAGCACTTTCAAGGGCCACAAAAGAAGTAGTTATCAATTTTCTATTCGAACTGTTTGTTTTATATGGGTTACCTCAAGAGCTTGTAATTGATGGGTGATCATAGTTCATTTATCATAAAATTTCTTCTACGCTTCTAATATATCATATCAAACACAAAGTTATCTCTCCTTACCACCCACAAGTAAATGGGTAGGTGGAAAGCACAAACAAAGTCCTAAAGGTAATTTTAACTAAGACAATATCTAAAAAACGAAGATACTAGGCTTCAAAGCTTCCTAAGGCCTTATGGGCCTATTAGACAACTTGGTGCAACACTGCTGGCTATTGACCTTATTAGATCGTTTTTGGTAAGGAACCTATCTTTCCGATCGAGTTTGAAGTAAAGACTCTAATAACTGCTAATTCATACTGGATACCATGGTCCGCGGACCATGGGCGGGTCTCAAAACAACTCTATCACCTACCCACCTAAGGGACTAAAGCCCCTTTGACTCTACTTAGCTTCGCGCTCCGCTTTCCACATTTTGTGGAGACTTTACCTTCGCTACAAAAAGATATTACAAAAATGACTCAAAACTCAACAAAATTGACCCCAGAGACCCCATCCTAACAGGCCCCCAACACAAATATGGTGACTCACCCTCGAGTCACTAACTTGGAACCTCTATCTTGTTGCAGAGTTCACTGAACTCGATCTACAATGCTTCAATGTTAGAAGAAACCTGTACCGCGGCCTGCTGCACTTCCTCTACCAGCTTTTCTATAGTCGAGCCTTCCATCTCCAAGCGCATCATTCTTTGTGTCTGCTAGAGTGTCTTCAACTTGTCCTGGATTGATAGAGTAAGATGACATGCTTCCTATGTCCAATGCTATATTCTAGCCTTTAAACGACCTCTTTTCTTTGCAACTCTTCAATTTGTGATTGTAGGCGTTTTCCTTCCTACAATCGTGCGAGGCACTAGTCTAGCGCCAAAGTGCGCACAGTTTCCCTCATTTCATCGAACTGTCATTGTGTCTCCTGGATGTCTGTGCCATTTTTCTATAGGTTTGGATCCTCCTGCAGTGTCGCCCATAGCTCCATGGCATGTTTGAATATCAGTGTGCGACCTATGACTGTCACATCCAAAGTGCCCATGCTTTCCCGGATCGCTGCTCCGCGCTGCTCCCGGACCTCTGGTGGAGTGGTTGGACGCAATTTCAACTGCATCTCTGAGATCTTTATTTGTAAGTCAAAGTTTACTCAGTCCATCCCATCCCTCGATTCTGCGACTGTAGTAGCCAACTTCCGAATCTTCAATGTTTCTCTTGCATCCTCTTGAATGTGAAGTTCTAGCAGCATCTGGCATGCCTGTGTAATTTCTACCTCCAAGTTTTGACTTTGCGTGCCCAATTCTTCCTTTTCTTTTAGTTCTTGGGCCTTTTATACAAAAATATTCTCATTCTTCATCTTGACCTCACTAATGACTGATAGTGGGTGCTTCTCGTTGATCATGAGGTCATCTGATACCCCCTCATGAAGCACGTGGAGGGTCTGAATAGCCAGCGCAGCTAAGATGACACCCACATCTTTTAATTGTCCAAGCTAGGCATTTTCTTCATTTGCCTCTAGACGCAGTGGTCCTTCTGGTAGTGGAATAACTCTGAGGTCCAGAGTCTTGTTAGTATCTAGTACCGATGTGTTGGTTTGTTGAAGGTCGCTTGAATCTCGCTCTCTTTTCTCGCACTCGCCTAAATTCGACCTGTTTGAATATGCAACTCACACAGATCCTTATGCACACTCCCCAATGTCTGCATGTATTGTTGCTCAAATTGTTTCCACAGCTCCATCGTTGTGTCGCGGGCCTTGTCGCCAATCTCATCCAAGTCCCCCTCAGTGAGCACTATAGGATCACATGTGCATGCTTATTGGATTTATGCTTCTTCCGGGACCCAGAAGTGATCTCCTTCATCCGCTTCTACAATACAAAGGGAGTGCCCTGCTCCCCGCCACCGCCTCCTTCCTCCTCGGATCCTTCCTTGTCTACAGTATGTTGAGAAGAAAACTCCTCAATGTCCTGTGTGTCCTCCTTTGCGACATGCTCCTTTTGAGCTTTTACATTAGCAACAACTTCCTTCTTTTCCTATTCTGCTTTTTCTTGGGCTACTTCCTGCTCAACTCTTTTTCTACACTACCTTCTCACGAGTGGTAGCCTGCACAACTTCCTTTTTATTTTGTGCTATTGTGGCCTACATGGAGGAACTTTCCACGGTCATGCTTGTTCCTACACTAAGATCTGATGGATGCCTCCATTCAGTTGGCCACTGTCCTACGACTTAGTGTACATATGCATCCGTTACTAGGTATGGTCACTTGTACCATACTTTCTTAGGGTATCGCCACGCATAGATGAATACATTATGAAAATATTCTTTAAACTATGCGTAGGTGTCTAATTGCCCAAACAATCTTGGTGATAGCCTTGGCCTCTGGTTGATCACGGTGCGAAGGTCCATCTCAACTAGCACCTAGAATACTTTCATCTCCATGACCCTTTCTGGGTCCTTCGCTGCCCATAGCGAAGCGAACTTCACGGTCTATGGTATATCATCATCTTGTGTATGGAACTGGTTGTCCTCTCGCAACCTCCATGCGATGAGGGCAATCAACAATAGTAGCGAGGCATAGTGGAATTCCTTGTCATCATCCTGTGCTTCACGACAATTCAACGAGAATTATTTGTAGAGGTATTGCACCCAGTTGTACTGCACCCCCTTAAGACACTGTGTAGCCAATGAAATGACTAGCTCCGACACCTCATCCGTGCTACACTTTCTCATAAGTTTGCAAGCCAAAATTTGGGTGGAAAACTACACCACCCTATCAGTGATGGAACAGATAGAGTATCCACGTGACTTCTTTACTAGGACATACTCGCACTTCATTTTATCTGCGATTTGTTTCTCTTGACTCTTGCCTCCAAACTCCTTTGTGGTATCCAACCCTATGTAAGGCAACCTTGTGATCCAATGGATCAACAAATCTGTGATGGTGACGGGCTCTCCTAGCCAGAGACACCCATCATGCACCAACGTAGGCAATTGGCATACAGAGACTGTGTTGATAGTGGTTCGGCTAAAGTGTGGTACCCCTAACATATTCAACAACCCGACTTCTTCAATCCTAGGGACCCACTTCATAATCTCCAATCTTGTGATGCTAGTCTCTTCATAGTAGATTCTTGGTGCAGCTTCTCCTGGCACATTATTGGCTTCCCTCGTGCAACCCCATTACCTTGTTTTCTTAGTCTTCGGGCGGTGTAGTTTATAGTCCCATACTCGCTCGTAGTCGCCTGGAGTACTAATACTGTCCTGCCATCATCGAGTCATTGGGCAGGGGTAGGATCCCCTTAATATAACTTTAGTCTACTCCCATTGACTCTTCCCGGAAATATTTCACCATTCAACTTTGTGAGTTAAACTAGGCCACCATCTGTAATTTCTTTGACTACATAGGGACCCAACCAATGCATTTGAAACTTCCGAGGGGACTTCGTGAACTTGCTATCATAAAGTAAGACCAAATCATTCACTTTGAAGGTGTCGATCATGCCATGTCGTTTCGCACTCCTTTTTCACCTGTTAGTGAAATCCTGCTAAGAACCTATATTCTTCTCACTCCAACGATTACGCGAGGCACTCCTCCATAGTCTCGCGGTCCGCCATATCATTCAATGCTGCAATCCGCAAGCTGGGCACAATATATTCCATAGGTATTACAACATCTATGCCATATACCATCTTGAACGGGGTTTGTCCAATCAACTTCTTACACGTCGTCCTATATGCCCATAGGACCACCGGTATGTGCACATCTCAATCGCTTCTATTTGCGTTGCAGAACTTCATCAATGTTTTCTCGAAGATTTTATCAAATGCTTCAATGGACCATTTAGCTGAGGATGATACAGAATACTCTTTTGATGATAAACCTGATACTCTTCGAGCATCACAACAATAACTTCATTCAGAAAGTGGATACCCTTGTCACTCATCAGTATCTTAAGACACCCAAAACTTGTCCAAAGATCTTCATAATGAAGATTCCTAGTTGTTTTTGTTGAATGCAATTAATGGTTTTTGAAAGCATGCCAATGCAGATGCAATCAAGGAAGTTGCTTTGGTTCTGAAAGTTTTATATGATGATGACATATTAGAAAATGTTGTTTTCCAATGGTATGATAACCATACTTTGGGTGCCCAAGGCAATAACTCTTCAATGTGGAAAAATGTTAAGCCATTTGTTGAGTGGCTCAGAAGTACCAAGTCTGAATCTGAAGAGGATTAGTTAGTGAACTAAATATGTTTGACCATTTTAAGTTGTGTCACCAAAGAGATTAGTGTAGTGTTTCCAAATTGCTGAAGCTTTTATATCATGAAGCTTCCTGTCTACACTGTGCAACCAAGTTGAATGGAGGTATTTTTTGTGAACAATCAATTTCCACGAGGCTTTTCCATCTGATATCAATCACCAAAGGATTTTCACCCCCAATTTCCTAATTCAATATCTATAACAATTTTTTTTTATATATGTGAACATATTATGTTGGTTACATATATATTGATGACAGTTTGGTGATACAGGAGGGTTCATCCCTTGGAAGTGTGTGTTTCATGCATCTTCCTAGCATTTTTGGAGTGTTTACCTGTTGATCACTCTTATCATCAATATATTTGAAACCTCAATGACCTGCTTCCATGGAAGCATAATTCACCTTTCATTCTTTCACGATGGCTCCTTTGGTGCAACATCTTCTTTCTTCTACGCTACTCTTTCCTATACTACTGCCTTATGGCGTTTCAATTGCAACATGGGGTGCAATTCCTAGTGGTAACATTTTAAATGGGTCGAAAGATGTTACAGCACTCCCTTTGGTCATGGATGGGTTAAGACAAATAGATTGTAGGGTCCCCTTGAGGGTGACAAATCCATGATAGAGGCACAATTTTGTAGCATAATACAAAATTCAAAATCTTAACACTGTTGTCAACACTAAGGTGTCGAGGCCAATATTCCAAACTCTTATATTTTTCCAACATATAGTCTCGCATTCCCCCCAACTTGCACAACACATGTATATGTACCCCCTTTTATGCTTGACAACCCTAAGTTCCATCTTCTTGAGTTGTAACCTCTCTCCTCTTTTCTCTAACATTTTTTACAATAGTGATATATTTTATTAATTAGTTTTTATTTATATATTACACTACAATCTCTATGGCATTTCATCCTCATAGGCTCTGCAACCCAAATATATAACATGAAATTCAAACCAAATCATATCAATTTAGTGGCATAATCATCACATAGAGTACATTTACAACTTTTGGATCAACATGGGGGTATTACAAACAAAGAAACCATGGTTGAGGTTAGAAAATAAACTGAGACTAGGTGCAATTCTATAGAGTCAAAGACTAATTAGTTGGATGTGTTGTAAACTTTGACTTTTATGGATCAATACATGGGGCATTAATGTGGACATGCAATGAAATAAAGTACTAACATATATGTTTTAAGTTTTTGGTTGTGACAAAATTGTAATAATGAACATGCTACAATATAGTGGAACCAACACAATACAAACATCTTAAGTCTCATACAGACGAATTAGGTAACCTCAATAAATTTTATTAGTACTAATTTGATTTCATTGGTTTAATAATCCTTTAGTATCATATAAATTTGAATAATACAAATTAATTTAAAAATACAAATTATAATATAAATAATTTTCTTTATTATTTTTTTTAATGTAACTTAATTTAAAATCTAAGAATGTTATTAAGCTATTACAATTTTCACCAGCATTACCACCACTATCATCATTCTCATTCTCATGGGTATCGTAGATGTTTTGTGATTTTATGCAACAAACAGACAGTAGCAGAACCAAAGTCACCTTCTTTTTAGGTGGCTTCAGTGAAAGATCTCTTTTATGCTAGCTGTAAAAGATCTTTCCAAAAAAAAGGGTGACTGCATTTCATTCTGATTACTATTATCAACCGTTCGATTGCAATATAGTTTGTATTATATTCGTAATCAACGCAAACTGAAGAACGAAGTGCAATTGAAAGCAACGCTTGCATTTCATTATGGTTTCTGTTACAATGGTAATCAACGCGCATTGAACAGGGTAATGCCAGCTACAGTGTCGGAGAGATTCACCAAAAACTTTTTCAGAATAAATCAAAGCATAGTGAACAGAGGAATACTAGCTATAGTACCGGCGAGATTCAGCAAAACATTATTCAGGCTAATTAACTAAAACAGCTAGTCTTCAAGATTTCAGGAGCTGAATCTTACCAAATTAAACAAAAACCGAAGACTACCAATAACACCCATCTTAAATATAACCTATCGATCTCTGTCCTCATTTTATAAGGAAGGCATGGTTTGCCCTAATTGGCAGTAGGTGGAGATATCATACTGGCTCTCCGAGCGCATAAATATTCCGCGTGCTTGACGGGATCGGGCATCACTTCTTTCACTCCATCAGATTTGCAGAATCGGTCCATCCATGCGGTCAACAACGGCATTTTCTTTGGATCTATTAAAATGGTATTGGTAGCCTTCTCGAGGGCTTTAATAAACGTCGACATACCACCCAACGCGATGTCAATCAAGCCGATCTCATCCCCTCCAAAATACGCTTTTCCTGCGAAGCAGCGGTTGGTTCGCAGAGCTTCCTCTATCAAAAGAAAGTTTGTAACACTATATTCCACTGCTTTCTGTAGCTGCTCGCCTTGGCCAAAGAGAGCTGCTCGCGTAGATGGAAAGAGCTGAGCGCACACATAACAGTCATGAGGATATTGGTGACGAAATATTTAAAACATAATTGGAATTTTGGAAGACATAAATTTTCAAGAGACGAGTGCCAAATAAAAATGAGACATGAATGCAGGTGATTTCTAATGAATGAATTAAATTACCTTATCGTCTATAAACGCAGCCCAAAAGCGAGCAATGGCTCGGTCATATGGATCTTTGGGCATAAGATTCGGCGCCTTATTGTCCCATGCCTCCTCGATGTATTGCACAATAATCATGGATTCACAAACAGGCTTTCCATTGTGGACAAGCACTGGAATCTGCTTATAAACAGGGTTTGATTGCAGCAGCAGCTCGCTCTTAGTTTTCAGATCCTCTTGGATGAACTCGTAATCGATACCTTTAAGAGCCAGTGCTATGCGAACCCGCACCACGAACGGACTCAGAGTCGCACCTAACAGCTTCACTTGTCCCTTTTCTCCCTCCCTCGCCATTGCACTGAAAATGTACTGAAATTGAATGTTTTCTTTTTGTGCCTCTTCTGAGTTTTGTATCTGGTGCCTCTTCATTCTCGGATGTGTTATATATATAGGCATCGCAGCACCCGGAGTCCCGACCTTGTACGAAACCTAGTTTCTACCTGAGTTCGGACGAGTCGTACACCGACTAAAAATTTCGATAAAGTATAATAAACCAGAGAGCGCAGACGTAATGCATGACTTCAGTTTATCTTCCGTTCCTTCCGATGTTTCTCAATCAATTTTGAATCCAATTTTTAGCGTTTGTCTTGAATTTTCCCTTTTATTCGAGGTCAAATCTGGCTGGCTGTGGTTGTTAGTATTGTCTCATGGCTTGCGTCACAATGTGTTGCACTTGTGGCCATTGTGAGGCCATGTCAAAAGGGATCGGATCAGCTAAATAATAATGATGGGCATTTATATAAAAATGAAATATTTAATAATAATAATAATAAATATTATTATTATTATTATTTAAGTTGGTGTATGAGGGTGTTTTTGATAAATTACTATTTGTATATAAATTATTAAAGTAAAGGCATATATATTTTATTTTTATTGATTTGAATTTATAACCTCCAAAAATAAAGTATATCTCTTAAAAATATATGAATTATTTTTATTAGAAAGATAGCTCGGCACAGACACAAATGGTTTTTGAAATTTTTTTATGAATATTTAATAAGATTACATATGTTTTTTAAAATACATATTCACCTAATAAAAATGAGATAAGATAAAAGAAAATAATACTCTAAAATGTGTGGATGAAAAAACTATAAAATGAATTATATTTTTTAATTTGATTTTGCTAAAAATATTAGAAAATATAAATTTAATTTTTTTTTTTTTTTAAGGTTAAAAGTGTACTAATAGTGTTAGCACCATTAAAAATTTCAAAAGGGAACAAAAAAATTTGAAAAAAAAAGAATTGTCCACTTCAACACATGACTAAGAGGACACTGCAATTACTATAGGCATAATTCTAAAGGATGTTATAATGTAAACAAAGAGTGAATACATATCATATCTTGCGAAGGAAGATTTAATGCAACATATCAAAACATAGAATATGATTGTTTAGAAAGTCAAAATGAAGGAACAAAAAAAATGTCTTAAACATGTTTTATACTCCATAAGCAATACAAATTATAATTAGAGATGATGTAGTTAAAATACAATAAGAGAAAAAACAGAGTTTGATGTTTAGAAGGGTATTGCTAAAACATGAAACCTCAAAGATCATTTTTAAAATCAGAAAAACCATACTTGTAAAAGTCATTACCAAAGTTAAGTGTAAGTTTGGTCAGAACTAAAATTTTGTTTTCTTCTAAATTTTTGTCTATCCTTGGCCCAATTGCATACAGAGTGTTTTGTTTGCTATGGATCCATAAAGTCATCATGTCAAGACAATGTATTTTTAATTTTTAGTTTCTAAATTATTGTCCTAGAGTTTAACAATGGATGCATGTCAAATATTTGTTACACAAATTATTAAGTGTGAATGCATCTTGAATTGGTAAGTAATGCACATAAGGATTAGGAAATGGAATGTAATGCAACATATAGGAATGAAATATAGCATTATCATTGCCCATCTAGACATTTTGGGCATTACGGAAGGATTTCAATCAATGGTCTAAGACGTATTGATCTGCGGTATTCAACTTGAACCTTGTACTCTTTTCTCTCATGTTTTTCTTGTAGTTTCTTCTCCTTTCTCTCGGTTGTGTGACAGGTATAGATGAGCATCAAGGCAAGGGAGTTCTCCCCTCCTTACAAAATATAGTGACATGTAAATCTGTTTAGTCTAGTGAAGAAGTGATTCCCCTAGTAGTAGTACCAAGTCTCTAAAGATGTCTATTCTCAGGGATAAATGGTAAGCTAGTATGTGGGGACAATGCATTCCAAATGCCTCTAAAAACCCTCGATTTGTCATTCCTCGTAACTTTTTGGAGGATCACTGCAAACGTATGCATGATCATTCTTTCATCTACAAATTTATGGGTGGTTGGCCCTCTAAGAAAGATTTGGAATGACAGATTCAATAGACTTGGCAGCCCAAGGTTGAAATTGACCTTTGGTTTGGTTCGAAAGGTTTTTTTACAATTATTTTTACAAATTTGGAGGATAAAGACAAGATTTTTGAGGGAGGGTTGTAATTTTACAACAATGTCGGTCTCTATATCCATTATTGGGAAGTTTTTCTTGACACAGATAAAGACAAATTTTTACAGAATCTGTTTGGGTAAGACTTTACTCGCTTCATGTTGATTGTTGTATTCCAAAAAATTTGGAAGGTATGGAAAATTCCTTGGGGCATTTTGTAAAAATTTCAGAGGTGAAAAATAGGGGAAAGAACATGTTTTATACCTCCTTATGTGTTTATATGAATATCTGACAACCTTTGCTAGAATATATTGAGTTGGACTACTAGGGAGAAGTTTGGTCTTAGACTTCAAATTATGAGCATGTACCTTTTCGCTGTAGATTTTACCATGAAAATGGCCATTTGGTCAAGGATTGTCGATTATGAAAGGAGGACCTAGTTTCTGGTGGAGCCATTAGAGATGATGGCTTTAATAGGGTTACAACACGAAGGAGAACTCAACAAGGGCATGCTCCTTTGATATATTTGTAATTTGGAGATAAAAAATACTTTTTTGACCATTGAGACAATGGCATAAGATCCAAATCTTTCAGATGACACCGCAATGTTTGAGCATGAATAGATATCATTGGGAGATAAAATAAAAGTGAAATATTTTGGATGGAACAATTAATGAATAAGCGTTTGATTATTTTGATTTACCTGATATTGAGGAAGTAGTAATGTTGACCAAGAAACCCTCAAAAGAATTGTTGGATGAAGAATGAGTCTTAACTGATCTGTTGAATAACTGGGCAGGGAATGATTTGGGCAAATTAACTAAGGAACATCGTGAGTAGTAGGCCATAACCTATATTAATGGGAAGACACAACAACGAAAATCTCTGGCAAAGGATAATAAGTATGATCCCTTAAGGAGTTGAAAGAGAAAGGGAAAGATATTGTGGTGAAAGGCTTAATGAAACACTAAAAAAAAAAACGTCATAAATCAAACAAAGAGATATTGCAAAATATAGGCAAGGAGTTGGTTAACTTTGTCCAAGTAAATGCCATCCCAAATTTTTATTCTTCAGCTCAAAAATATCAATCACAAAGATTTTGACATGGAACTTGTGGGGATTGAATAATAAAGGGAAACAACAATATCCAAGGGAGAAAATAAAGAAGGAGAACCCAACTGTCGTCATTTTGTAGGAGACCAAAGTTTGGTGGGAAATGTTGCTTGTCATCGGTGACAAATGTTGGAGGGGGCATCATGCTACAACCCTTGATTCAAGAGGAAGTGCAGGGGTTTGGCATTTTATGGAATCCCTTGGAAGTGGTTTTCCATGATTGGATGACAAGTTTTTTGTATTTTATCAGGTAGGTTAGTGTATCTTGGTTCTACAAAAATTGTCTCTCTAAGTAGGGTTTATGGCCCCTCCATATCTGGAGATAATTTTTTTTTTTGGGAAACCTTTTGGCGACTAAACACTATATTATTGATCTTTTGAGGATCGTTGTTGGAGATTTTAATTTGATCACATCTCCTAAAGAGAAAAAAGGTAGTATCTAGAAATTAGATCCTGAATCAACTTCTTTTGCTCACTTTATTGAGAAGTTAAAGTTGGTAGATACTACCACCATTAATGGGAACTCTACCTAGGATAATAGGCATGGTGGATGGAACCAAATTTGTAGTAGGTTGGATATCTTTCTTCTATATGAAGAGGTTTTTCACAACGATATTTTTGTGGAAGCAATAATTTTACCTTCTCTTGGATCAGACCAATGGTCGATTCTTTTGGAAGTCGATTTAAAGGAATCCCCCAAGAATTGCCCCTTCATATTTGAAGGGTTTTGGTCACAGCTGCCAGATTTTGTAACGCAACTACAGAAATGGCGGTTAAATATTTTTTTACAAGGTATGACTAAAATGCACATTCTCCAGTTTAAACTTAAATATTTCAAAGCATGGATTAAATTTTGGAATAAACGTAATTTTGATAACATTTTTGAACATAACAACTTATTAGAATATAACATGCAACAATTAAAACAACATATAATTATTGAAGGACATTCTCAAGAACTTATTATTGAAGAAGGTCTAAGACTTCATAAACAGGAGCAACGCAAAAAAATGAAGAACTCCTTTGGAAACATAAATTGAGAGAACAATGGGTTCAGGAGGGTGAAAGAAATTCTAAATTTTTTCATAGATCGATGTTACAACACTATCATCATAATAGGATTTTCTCTATTAGAGGAGTTGTTGGGGATCACAAGATTATGCATAATGATATAGAGAAAGAGTTGGTTTTTTGTTTCCATAATATCTTGTTAGATATCTCTTATCAGAAGAAAGTTGATATTATTGAAGTCCTTAAATTGATCCCTTCAATTGTTAATAAGGAGCAGAACAATGCTTTAATGTGACCAATCTCGTTCTATGAAGTGGAGATGGTTGTTATGGAATTGTCGAAGAATTAATCCTGAGGACCTGGTAGTTTTACCTCAAAATTTTTTAAAGTCTATTGGGATTTCTTAGGAGATGAGATTTATGAATTGGTGGAAGAATTGTGACAGACTCGAGAGATATTGGAGGGCCTTAATTCCACCTTTTTCATTCTTATACCTAAATCAGGTTTCTCTGAGGACCCTATCGCATTGTGTAACGTTATTTATAATATTTAATCGACAATAATTATGAAATGTTTGAAACCATTACTTTCAAGTTTTATCTCTCCAAAATAGACAAGCTTTGTTGAAAGTAGAGAAATTGCGGATGGTGTCATCACTAATCGGGAATTCATCCATTATTTGAAGTCTTCAAAGTGTGCAGGAATGATGATTAAATTGGATTTATATAAGGCCTCTGATAGACTCAACTGGGAATATTTATTCATTATCCTCACTACTTTTGGTTTCTCATATCAATGGATTGCATGGGTACGATCTCTTATAGCCTCCCCTTTTTATTTTATTATGGGTAATGGTTCCTCGTCTTACACTTTTAAATCTTCAAGGGGGTTGCAGCAAGGTGATCCTTTATGAGCATCCCTTTTTATTCTATCCATGGGAGGGCTTGGGATATTTTATAGTCATTCTTGTTTATGGGACCACATTTTCAGGTTACGACTATTTAGACCTAACCTTATAGTTACACATCAACAATTTATTGATGATGTCTGTAATCATCCCTCCTAAATTTCACAAGATTGTCAGGGTAAACATGAGACAAGGGTCACTATGACATGATCCAACCTCCAAGTTCTAGTTAAGAAAGTGGGGCCTACAAAATGACCACAAACTGACACCCTACAGGGACTACAGACCACTTATGAGTTATACAACCACCCCAAGTGATCAACCCTTGAGTTGGAAAGATTTTTCACTAACCTATCACCCCAAATTAATGCACAAAAA
Organism: Pinus tabuliformis; assembly: GCA_031772625.1. Lineage (NCBI taxonomy): Eukaryota > Viridiplantae > Streptophyta > Pinopsida > Pinales > Pinaceae > Pinus > Pinus tabuliformis. The sequence goes on along the minus strand of CM062807.1, from coordinate 113,367,798 downwards.
GGCAAGGGTGTGATTATAGGCCTCCAACCGCACACATAGGCCTACTTTCATGTAGTTATGGCCTAAATTCCCAACTCTGATCATGTGGTCCTAGGATCTGTGCCACCTTTTTAGGCCAACATCTAGACCACTTCCTAGAAGTTCTTGTAACGTTCCATAATCATAATTTACATGATGACAAAGCTATGTATTCAAAATTGAATCAGAAACCTGACCTAGACTGCCTAGAATGCACTAGACGTTTCATCAAAAATATGGCAAACATGTAAGCTATAGGTCATGAATCTATATCTGATCATAAAATGATAGTATTTATATCATAATCACTAAGAAGACTCAAAGACGTCTCTAGCTAGCCGCAATAACACCTCTTAGAAATCACATTCATTAACCATTCAAATACTTATAAAAACATGACAAGAACCGTAGATAGCATACATCATATAACTAACATATAACCGTAATAGATACCATGGAAAATCGTTCATAACATCAACATCATAATCAATACATTTTGTCATAAATCGGGGTAGGAAAACATATTAACATGTGAAAATGCCAACCTAGTCAGGGAATTCCATGTACCACCAGACCACAGAGTGGGATGAACCAAATCTCTCGAATCACCCCTGTGCTATATTCTAAGCATAAATGTGGGATCTCATGGAATGAACTAAAGAAAAACTAAACCAGGGCTTCCATAAGACAAACCATATCGACCCTCAACCATATTGATTCTACCTCTACAATCTGGAAATGACTAACATCAACTAGATTGGTCACTACCCAAGCTGTCCAGGGCTCGAGGAACTCATAAATCAACCCACAAATTTCCCAGGATGTAGAGCATTTGTTCCATATACAACTCTAGGGATTAGTAACTCAGTCCACCATGGACTCCAGAGCATTTGTCCAAACTAATGGCTTGAGGAACTAGTAACTCAACTGAAGTTGCTCTAGAGCTTCTAGAGGATTTATTCCAACCCATAGCCATAAAAAATGTAAGCACCATTTAGAAAAACAAGTGAAAAACCCACAACACCTTGGTTATCAAATAAATGGAAAGGAACGACTAAAACCACCATCACTCTATGAAAATGCCCATGCCAAAGACAACACATAACCTGAGAATCACATGCATATATAATGCATCCAGAAATCAACAAGGAAATCACGCATGAAACTTTTTACCTCCAAAACAATCGGGTTGTAATCGTTGATTGATTTTTTTGCTTGTTCCTTCCTGCTTTCCTTCACCTTCTTTCTCCAGTCCAAATGAATACTAGGGTGCTCCAAGCATAGTCCAAGACTGCTCTAAGTGTGCAAGAGTATGAGAGAGAAGATAAACTGAAAAAAGGTTATGAACTCATCCTCAGAAGCCTTTTTATCACTGAGGCCTCTATTTTCTTCATTTTCCCTCATTTTTTCCTTTAATTTCCTTAGCATGCACATTTGTGTCTCTTCACATTCCTTTTATCTTATTCTCCTTTATTTTCATAGTTAAAAGCCAATTATTGCCACTTTTCCTTTTCCAATGCCTTTGCTCATTTCCATATCTATTAATTAATCACAACTGATGCCCACTAAAGTGTTTATCCCAACATTCAACTTGGGATATGTGTCCCATGACCTTGGTCTTATTTTATTTACATGGGAAAGCAACGAGGGGTTGTTACAAACGCACCCCCTTAGGGAAACACCATCGTCGGTCTTCAATGACAGATATGACCAACAAACCACCGAAAAACAAAACAAACTACCCATGGAGATTTATGACCCAACTCGATGCAATATTTACAATGACATCCTGCTAAAAGACAAAACAAACATACTCCTTATTGGAGCTTCATAACATAACCCATTGCAATATTTACAAAAAATCCACACAAACACACACATAGAGATATATCTATGTCTATATATATATATATATATATATATATATATATATATATATATATATATATATATATATATATATATATATATATATATCTCTATCTATCTATATCTATATCTATATCTATATATATATATATATATATATATATATATATATATATATATATATATATATATATATATATATATATATATATATATATCTATACTTGAACCAACAAATAATGAAGTATATAAATCCAACGTCTAATCAGTCATCTCCCATGTAGCTTCATTGAGCCCAAAGTGCTTTTGTTTCACTTTAACTTGATCGATTTCTCAGTTCGAGAGCATGAGTTGTTTCTACTTCAATATGCATTGTGGTTATAGCTGGAATTCTCCCTCTGGTTCCACCTCCAATACATACCAGTCAATCACATGATCAACATCCTTCACATATCTCTTAAGAAATGAAACATGGAAAACATCATGGGCTTTCACTGTCAGAGGTAGTGCAAGTCTATAGGCCACTAGTACAATTCTCTCAAGGATCTCAAAAATCCTATAACACGAAGGTGCTAGCTTGGCACATGATCCAATCCTCAAGGAGCTCCTCATGGGCTTGATGCGCAAGTACACATGTTCCCCAACATGAAACTCCTTGAATGCCCTATGTTGATAAGCATAAATATTTTGTTTGTCTTGTGATACCTTCAAATTCCTCTTAATAACCCAAACTTCATCTTCTATCTCAGCAAACATATCCAATTCAATCAACACCATGTTCACTAGATCACACTAGGTAATAAAATTATTCCAAATCCGCCTATAAAGAACCTCAGACAAACTCATCTTCAAGGACACATGATACCCATTATTATATGAAAAATATACCAGTGGAAGATACTCTTTCCACTTCCACTGCCGATGCATGAAATACATCCTCAACATGTCCTCAAGAATCCTAGTGATCCTCTTTGTTTGTCCATTTGTCTATGTATGGTAATTTGCACTAAAAGTTGACTCTGTCCACAAGCCTGCAAACAACTCCTTCCAAAACCTAGAATTAAACTTGAAATCTCTATCTGATATAATATTCTTGGGGACATGTTCTAATCTCACTATCTTCCTAAAGAAAATTTGAGCTACCTCGCTAGCTAAATTCATAGACTTCACTGATATGAAGTGAGCTACCTTACTTAACTTATCCACCACAACTATGATGGAATCATCCTACTTTGATGTCATTGGAAAACCTACAATGAAGTCCGTGTAAATGACCTCCCATTTCCACTCTAGAATTGGAATCAACTGCAATAAACCACCTAGATGCTTACACTTTTATTTTACCTGCTAATAGTCCAAACATCTCGCAACAATATTAGCCACCTCTTTCTTCAAGTTTGGCCGATGATAAAACTTCTTAACTGCCGTCATAGTCTTCTTATATCCCAGGTGACCTGAATATGGCTTGACATGAAACTCCCTCAAGATAAGATTCTTGAACTCACTGCTATCTGACACATAAATCATGTTCTTGAATCTAACCAAGCCATATCTCATGAGGTGATACTCCTCATCCATATCACCTTCACCCTACTGCTACAACCTATGCCTCAAATACTAATACATGTCATTATGTTGTCCTACCTACAATATCTATTCCTGCAAATGTGTCCCATATGAACTCATAGATGAAATAGAATTCACCTGCACTCTCCTACTGGGAGCATATGTAACCCTATTCTCCTTGGCCTTAATGTACCTGATCTCGAAGTGAAACTCATTGAGAGTAGCCAACCATCTAGCTTGCCTAACATTCAGATTGGATTTTCGAAACAAGTACCTTAGTCCAATTTGATCACTCATCAAGAAGAAACTCCTACCAAGAAGATAATGCCTCCACATCTGTAAGGCTTGAATGATAGCTGTCACCTCAAGATCATCAGTCACATAGTTCTGCTCATGCTCATTCAACTTCCTTAACTGATAGCATACCAACTGTCCTTCTTGCATCAAGACTCAACCAAGTCTTCTCTTGCAAGCATCTATACATACCACACACTCTTTGTTAGGATGTACAATATTCAAGACTAGAGAATTTGTAAGCAAATGCTTCAACTACTCAAAACTAGATGCAAACTCCTCATTCCATTAAAACTTATTCCCTTTTCTTCTCAAGGATGTAATAGGATAGGAAATTTGTGAGAAATTCCTAAAGAACCTCTTGTACTAACTTTCTAGTCCCATGAATAATATAACCTCATCAACATTCCTAGGATTTGGCCACTCCATGATGGATTTAATCTTTTCCGAGTCCACTGCTATGCCTTCCCTTGAAACAAGATGCCCAAAGTAGTGAACTTCAGTCTGATAGAAGCTACATTTTCTAAGCTTGGCATACAACTGATGCTCTCTAACTAATCTTAACACTACTTCCAAGTGCTCTACATGCTCTTCCTCATTCTTAGAATATATCAATATATCATCAATAAATATTATCACAAACTTGTCCATATAAGAACATAACACATTATTCATCAAACACATGAAAGTAGACGAAGCATTAGTAAGACCAAAAGGAACCACTATGAACTCATAATGCCCATACCTGGTATGGAATGTTGTCTTGTAAATATCTTCTTCCTTGATGTGCACCTAATGATATCCTGATCTCAAGTCAATCTTTGAGAACACTGCTACTCCCTTCAACTGATCAAACAAATAATCAGTCCATGGTAGAGGATACTTGTTCTTGATTATCACCTTGTTCAACTACTTGTAATCAATGCACAACCTCAAGGTACCATCCTTCTTCTTCACAAACAAAACTAGTGCACCCTAAGGCAAGAGAATTTGACTTATGTATCCTTTATCAAGCATTTCCTTAAGCTGCAAAATTCAATTCCAACAACTCTGGAGAACTCATCCTATAAGGTTCCTTTGATGTTGGTGTTGCTCTTGACATCAACTCAATAGAAATTCCACTTCCTTATGAGGAGGAAAATCTAAAATCTCTAATAAAAATACATCCTGGAACTCTTGCAGAACATGATACCTATTCAAGACTTCATCATCCTTAAAATCCTTCCCTTTGTCACTGGAAATATGAACTGCAAACAATATACATCCTTTCCTGTAACTACAATTTTCTACATAGTTGTAACCAATATTCTCACTAATCCAGGCTTCTCCTTTCCCTATAATAATTTCCTCCCTCCATCATCATCCAAGCACTTAATAGCATTCTCATAACAATCTACTTTAGTCCTGTGAATAAACAACCAATCCATGCCTTAAATGATATTTTATGATCCCAAAGGAAGCACATTTAGATGTGGTGATGAAGACATACCATTCAACTCAAATGCACAAGATAGAACTATTTTCTTAGTCCCTATAGCCAACTGCACCAACTAAGACTCTGCATGCACTTCTTTATTCAAGAAACACTTATCCAGGAGGTCAATACTGATATAACGATAATTAGATTCAGGGTCAATCAAAATAGAAACAACTTGATCGCAAATATTACCTTCCATCTCAATAAAAAATGCTTGATTATCAACTTTCCTATTATCGACTGCTGCATAAATCCGACGAATGCTCTAACCAACATCCCAAGTTGTCTATGCCTCTTGATAACTATAAATCATATGTACGCCATCTTGATGTTATGGACGAACTCTCCTGTGATGCTCTCTACCGCAAGTCTAACAATGCAAAGGCTTCCTACCATCAATGTTGTTCTTCTCCTTAGGCTAAGACCCATATCCTCTGTCAACTACATTTAACTTCTTGTACAACGCTACATTCTCCTTGTTACCTGCATCTTGAGGTATATGTTTCTTCTTATCCCACTTCCCTTCAAAATTGTCATTCCCCTTCCAACCACAGTGAGGATCATACTTATTATTAGACTACTTGTAATAGTGCTTCACCTTTCTAATGACTTCTTCTAATGACTAAGGCTCATCATACTCAATCAGATCCTTAAATGCGAAAGGATATCCACTAATGAATCTTTGAATGTTTTCCCTCTCTTCCTTAAGATATGGTACATACATCAAAAATTCCATAAACTTAGTCGTGTACTATTCGTCGATCATAGAATCCATCTTCAACTCATATAACTACTTATCCTTTCCATCATAATATCTATTACATAAGTACTTCTTCCTGAAGAGTCTTTTAAATTCATGCCAACTCAAGTCCTATGTCTTAATGCCTATGACATGCTTTACATCTTCCCACTAGATATTTTCTTTTCCCTTAAGACTTAAAATAGCTATCGTAGATTTCATATTCTTTGTATAATAATGCAATTTGAAGAACTTATTCACCCCAATTACCCATGCTTTTTCATCTTTTGGTTTATTCAACTCTCCATCAAAGTTAGGAGGTTTGGCTTTCTTAAATTCATCTGGAAAGTATTGCTTCTCACTCCTCCTATAAGGATGATATCAATTATGATCATGATGTCTCTTTGATCCCAAACTAGAATAGAACACATAAACACTACTTGTCATGTCATGTGTATCCATCCATCTGCCACCTTGGACTATGTCATCCCTGTATGACCTATTTCCTTTGCGAGACATGTTACCATATGTCCCATTAGTCCTTTCCTCTTGTCTATAATGGATTCTCGGTTGTCCATATATTTCCATATCTGATAAGCTCTGAAGGATCACTGCATTTACCTTTTCTTGCTTTACCTGAGCTCTAGTAAGCCTTTCTTGTCATTAAATTACCCTCTCATTGTCTACCTTGGAAATTTTGATTTCTAACTTTAGACTTCTCAAGGTAACTGCTATGTTAGGAGAGTACTCTTCCCCATGTTTCTCAATTGATCTATAAGGAGAGTCACGTGAAATATAATCCACCATTTTTGTTGTCATATTTGATCTTATTCTTCCTCAAAACTTACCATGTCACATAAACCATATATAAACATAATCAAACATACCTTAGTGAAGTTTAGGGGAGTCTATCTCATCTACATAATCAATCGAGATTAGCATGATATATATCTATCAACCTATCAACCATCTCAATATCAACATCATGATTGCACAAGACTACAACAATGACCATCACGATGCATGCATAGCAAACACATTGACAAATAACATGCATGCATAAAAATCACATCCACCATGAGGTATGGGGCTACAACCTCACTCTGATACCACCCAGTAATCAAGGCCTCCTACATTTACCCAATTTCACAAGCTCGCAAGGGTAAACATGAGACAATTGTCACTATGACATGACTTGACCTCCAATTTCTAGTTAAGGAAGTGGGGATTACAAACCGACCACAAAATGACATCTTACAGGGACTACATATCACTCAGGAGTAGGAATACCACCCCAAGTCATCAATCCTTTAGGTGGAACCCTTTTTCAGTTACCTAACACCCCATCCGTATGAACAACAATGAAAAGGTGCAATTATAGGCCTCCAATTGCATGCATAGGCCTGCTTCCATGCAGTGATGGCCTTAATTCCTAGTTCTATGTGTGTGTTCCTAGGATCTGTGCCACCTTTTTAGGTTAGCCTCCAAACCACTCCCAATAATTTCTTGTAACTTTTTGGAATCATAATTTACATAATGATAAAGATAAACATTCAAACTCGAATCAGAAAATTGACCTAGACTACTGAGAACACACTATACATTTCGTCAAACATATGGAAAACATGTAAGATATAGGTCATGAATGCATATATGATAATAATATGATAGTATTCATCTGAGAATCATAAAGAAGTCTCCAACCCCTATCTAACTAGCTACAATAACACTTGTTAGGCTAGTCATTAAATAACCATTCAAATACTTAGGGGAAAATGACAAGAAACGTATATAACATTCATCATATAACCAACATATAACCGACATATAACAAAAATAGATACCATGGAAAATCATCCATAACAGCAACATAATATCAATACATTTTCTCATAGATCACAATAGGAGAATATCTCATATTAATATGTGAAAATTCCAACCAAGTTAAGGACTTCCATGTACCACCCAACCATATATTGGGATGAACCAAATCTCTCTTTCAGCTAATTACCCTTGTGCCATATTCCAAGCATGAATGTGGGATCTCATGGAATGAACCAAAGTAAAACCAAACCAGGGCTTCCTGAGGCAAAAGCACCTCGACCCTGAACCACAGTGATTCCACCTCTACGGTTCAGAAATCACTAACATCAACCATATAGGTATCTACCCAAGTTGTATAGGGCTCCAAGAACTAGTAACTCAATCCATATCCTTCCAGGGCTCTAAAGTGTTTGTTTCAACTATAGCTACAGGGACTACTAACTCAACCCACCAAGAGCTCGAGAGCATTTGTCCCAACCAATGACTCTAGGAACTAGTAACTCAACCCAAAATATTCTAGGGCTTCCAGAGCATTTGTTCCAAGCCATAACCATCGAGAACTTGAGCACCAATCAGAAAAATAGTTGGAAAACCAACAACACCATGACTATCAATCAAATGGAAAGGCAAGGCTAAAACCACTTTCACTCCAGGAAAATATCCATACTAATTATATCACATAACCAGAGAATCACATGCATATACCATGCATCCATAAATAATAAAGGAAATCACACATACAAGATACTACCTGTAAAAAACTCCAGCTGTATCTATTGATCCAACTTTTCACTGCACTTTCATGCTTTCCTTCACCTTCTTTCTCCAATCTAAGTGAATAATAGGGTTATCTAAGCATGCTCCGAGAATGCTCTAAGTGTGCAAGATTGTGAGAGAAGAATGCTAAACTGAAAAAAGGAAGTGAACTGATCCTCAAAAGTATTTTTACCATTGAGGCCTCTATTTTATTCATTTTCCTTAATTTTTTCCTCTAATTTCCTTAGCATGCAAATATATTTCTCATCACCTTCCTCTTCTCCTATTTTCCTTTATTTTCATAAATAAATGCCAGTTATTGCCACTTTTCCTTTGCCAATGCCTTTTTCCAATTTCCATAGCCAATAATTAATCACACGTGATGCCCAATAAAGTGTTTTTCCCAACATTTGCCTTGGAATATGTGTCCCATGGCCTTGGTCTTATTTTATTTACATAGGAAATCAACTAGGGGTTGTTATAATGTTGTTCCTTTACGGATGCTCACAGTTAAATAAGTGAAAGGAATTTTTCAAATTCAGAATTTTTTTGTGTATGCTTTTTTTGTGTTAATTAATAATCATGAAACCAATGTTTTTTTCTTTAATTGTAAGGAAGTCATCCAGGAACATCTGACAAGAATCTTGGGCTTTCATAAGGCCTAGTTATTGTCCAAATTCCTTGGCATACCATTTCTGTTATATCAGAACCAGATATCCAATTGGGAAGAATTACTCTTTAAAACATATTCTGAGATTAATAGTTGGATGTTTTGTGCTCTTAATTTTTTTGGAATATTTGTCCTTACCAAATTTGTCTTGTAGGCATTTCCAAATTACCAAATGGTTGTCATGCCTATCTTGAAAATAGTTGGTAATCAACTTCACTCGTTATGGTGTGATTTTCATTGGAGAGGTGCAATTAAAGCTATGTGTTGGTCCCTTGTTGGTTGAGATAAGTTGATATTACCAAAATATACTAGTGGTTTGGGGTTAGGAGATCCAAAGAAGGTTAGTAAATCTTTTGGGGAAAAGTGTGGTGGCTTTAGGTTAAAGGTGGACAGGAATTGTGGAAGAAAATTTGGTTGTGGGTGTATGTACCCTTGCTAGAATAAGAAGATATATTATGATGGGCTTGTATACTTCCTGGTTTGTGTGTCTGGAAATGGGTAGGAGATTGCAAAGTGTCATGAGGAAATATGCATTATGGGATATAAAAGTAGGGGATATTTCCCTATTTTCAGCAGAAGCTTGGGAGTAAAAGTTTCACACTTTTGCAAACATTCTCAACAAAATATGCTTTGGTAGTAGTGGAAAGAAAATGATGCTTGGACCAAAAATCCAAATGACCTTTCTTGGGAGGATTTCCATAATACTTTAGAGGCTTAGAGTATTTAATGTTCTTAGTGACATGATGTTTTATGATGGGGGTAGAAACTATGAGGTTCCTTTTCTGTTAAAGAGGCTTATTCATTTATTGTCGATTTCTAGAGTTTGGAATAGAAGGTAACATTGAAGCATCTATGGGAGAGATGGTGGTAGCTTAAATTCTCTACCTTTTTATGGTTAATTTTTAGGGGTCACCATCTAACCGCAAATCTTATTCGAAGGAAGGGACTTGAGGGTCTATCATTATGTATTTTATGCTTCAAGGAGGGAGAAATGAAAAATCGTGTTTTCATCTCATGTGATTTCTTTATTAAAATGTGGGATATAATTCATATTTTTGGTCTAAACTAACTACTTTTGGAGTATATTCATTCGTTATTTGATCAAGGGTATTATCATAAATTTAAGAACCCCATTATTTATTGTGCTTGGGTGCATGCATTAGGATTTCTTCATTGGAAATTGTGGAAAGAGTGAAATTATCATATTTTTTATTCAAGAAATAGATCTTCTATGGTACCTACAAACTTGGTTCTTAAGAATATTTGAGATACTATCCTTGCATTACCATGGTATACTAATAAATGGCAAGTTCAAGGATCTGAAGCAGGTATTATGGAAAATATTCTCCTAGTGTAGGATTGTTGTCATAACAATTCTAACTCATATTCATCACCTCCACAATGTTTTATTAAGCTAAATTTTGATGGGGTTGCTAAACGAAACTCTACAATTGCAGGTTGTGGTGGGATAATCCGGGATGAACATACCATGCCATTGAGAGATTTTTCCATGTATTTTGGGCTCCCAACCAATAACATGGACTAATTTTTGGCAGTAGAATTAGGTTTATGAATTTTTTTTAGGGAAGGTTATTCCTTATTGCAGGTGGACGAAGATTCACAATTGGTAATTCAATGTATTCAAAAACTATTACATTGTCAACCAGTAAATAAAACGATACATAGTTGGAGACTGGAAATGTGGTTTCCAGTATAAATTATTTGATACCTAGGTTTTCTTACACTCTTGTTCATCATATCAAGAGAGGTGGCAATCGGGTGGCATATTTACTCACAAATTGGGGATGTACATGTGACAACTTAAACTTTGACTAGTCATGGGCGCTCACCACCATGCACAATAATATAAACCTGTTACTACAAAGGATGGATCAATATTATGCAGTAAAGTCTGGTGTTTTCCCCGATGGGGTTGCCTTTGTCTACCTTCAGTCTATAATTAATGTAACATTTGGAGTGTGTAGCTAGGGTGGACATTTCACATATGAAGTTGTGGGTCTGGCATAGGGTAAGAGCGAGTAGTCAAGCTTGGTCTTAGATTTTCCTTCATGTTAAATTCCCCTGCATGGGGTGGTGAAGAAATTAGGTGCAATACAGAGGAGGTTAGGTATGCCACATATTTGGCTTCACAATTAGTTTCTAGGTGAATTCAACGATGATGTACAATTCATTTTTCATGTCTTTTTGAGGGTAGTGGTTGTATGAGGCATTATACCTTCGCTACTATTCATGGTGTTTTGTGAGGGACACCAATGTATTTTGTACTTTATTACACTCAGCGAAGAAGGGGTTGGTTTTTGAACTGGTGTTTTTATTGTCGAAGTTGACTTTAGTGGAGTTTGAATTCTGAGTAATGAGTTGTCGGGGTGGTAGTAATTATGTCGGGGAATGAGGAAACCATAATTTTATAGGTGGATCCATTTCATGCTTCTTCAATGTAGTTCCACTCAAGGTGTGCAGGGACATTTTATTCCTGGAAGAAAAAAATTCCAGAGAATGTTCTTATTACTCAAATTCAGAGATCCTTAAAAAAGAATTAAAAGGGTTTCTAGACCCTAGTAAAATGCACAAAATGAGGTTGGTGTGGTCTACACTCCTTTGTTGCACGGTTATAGATGGATGTTTTTATTTGTTTAGTTATGCCAAATAACCAAGTAACCAACTACAATCTATTCTCTATCATAGAGGACATCAAGAAGATTCTAAAAAAATCAGTTTTAAGGTAAATTATTGGATGGTCAGTTGTTTGATATAGAGAGAGCTTTGCTATGAGATTCTGATTTTGGGGACCTTATGGACCCTCTAGGAGATCCCATTGCAAAACATTTTTGCATCTCTTCAAAACCCTTTGTTCCTACGTCAAATTAGTTGATGTATGGCTGAATCTCTCCTAGTGTAAAGACAGTGCATTCCAATCTTACTTCTTATTCCTTTTTTGGGAATATTAATGTACAAAGAGTAGAGGTCTTTGGTTGATGTGTTTCATGTTCATTTTTTCACAATAGAGGATGATCGTTGTTAATGCTTAGTCTCCATAGTTGATGGTGGATTAATGGTTACTTTTCTCATTTTTCTATTTGTTTCATTTGTGGATGGTCATATCATTTTGTAATGGCTCAAAATTTTAGTTTCTAGGCAGCTAAACAAAGTAGTATGAGTAATTATGTATTGGAATTTTGATGGGTGTTTTTAGTTAGCAATCAAGCCCAGGCTATGCCCATGTTTCTCCATGTACCCATGTAACTTATTTTTCGTAATGCAATAGAACGTGTTTATTTATCTACAAAAAAAAAGAAATTCAACCTTATAAAATAAGCTAATAATAAGGGTTACCTAATAACCATCAACCTTGACAAATGACTTCCAAGTATAAATAGGAATACAAATTAGAAATATGATATGGAAATATTCTCTATCTATTTGAACACTATGATTTATTCACTTCACCTCTAAATATCAACTCCAGAGATGTGGGTTACAATATTGTTTGAGATAAGTATTGTGCATTTCCATATTGCATTTTGATTGTGATCCTTAGGTTCTTTCCAACCTTAAAAATGATGACATGATATAAAAAATTGGTGGTTTATAGTTGATATGTGATGTAATAATTAGGGTATAGTTTTCATGCTTCAATTTGTCTTTCAAGCTAATGCTATTTATTTTAGTGAGAATATCTTCTATTTTATCAGTTATGATTTGTTATTTATTTATTTTAATAGTTGAATTTGAATGGATTTTTTTATAATAAGGAATATGATATAATCTTGAATGTAAACATTATAATACCTTTCTATTCATTTTTTTCTTAAAAGATTTGCTTTTAACTAGTGACTATTTATTTTATTGCAAAGGGTTCTTCATGTTATTCCCTATATTTATGGTTGGAGTCACTTTTAGACCCAACATTTGTGGGAATTTTATAATATTAGGAGGATGTATTTCAAAGACATTATACCTATAGAACCTCTTGGTAAGGTATCATACCTATGGAGAAGACCAAAAGGAATTCTACAAGGAAATCCAAAATGGAATGAAGTAAAGAAAGTTAGATGCTATAATACAAGAAGATCTAATAGATTAAGAGTAGTTAGAACTCAAATAGTGAGCAAGTGATGCAGGAGTAACTTACTAAAGGAATTTGGTTTCCTTAGTTTTATTTAAATTGTGATATTTTGGTAGTATTTAATTTAGAAGGAATATATTATGAAAATGTATAGACTTAGTCAACTAGGAATCTCTTAGCGAATTCAACAGAATAGATTGATTTTATTGAGTTTGGTTAAGAGAGATCTATGTAATAGATATTTCAATGTAAATGAGAGAGACTGAGAAATGTCAAGTTTGTTCCAGCGTAAATGGTGTTTAATAGAGAAAGAGTGTATGCAAAATCTTAATCTGTAATCTTCCCCTTTAGCTTGACTTAATATATCATTTGTGTATATTTCATTGTGTTTATGGTGATTTTTTTCATTTGAGTGTGGATCAGTTTAGATTTATTGATATGTTGTAGGAAGAATTGATTAATGTAGATAACTAGTTCCTAGGTTCAATTTCATGATCAAAACTTCAAATCATGGTCACATCACAAGTTTCTATACTAGAGTAGACAAAATTTATTATAACACAAAAGAATTCGATAACACATTTTTTTTTAAGATTATTCAATTGATGGAAACGTGAAAGTTTCCAGCACATATTTCCATCTATTCAGACTCACAATAGGTATTTGGTTGCAACAATGGTTCTAATGTTAAGTCATTAACTAGATTTCAAATTGCAGATGGTAATCTAGACTATGAAGTATTTGGTTTTAACTTACCAATAATTTATATTCTTAAGTTGGATCACGAATCCTGGATCAAAACAAATAATCCAGATTGGAAGACATATTTGGACCAGAAGGATAAATGAATTAAAGGAGGAGTTCAAATCACAAGATATCTGGATTGGCTGGAACATTTGGATCAATTAGATACTTTAGATCTCTGCATTGTGAGCAAAGATAAATCTACCTTGATCTTTGGATTCCAAATTACACAAGGAATTAGGATTTCTACCTTCAAGTGAGTTTGGTAGTTGATGTTTTAATAGAGAGAAATTAATGTCAAAATTCAAGTTTGGGTTTACCAACATTACTTCCACACAAATTTTCAACTATAGAGTGAGAGATCCAGATATGTCAAGAGAATTTCGAAGAGAATCGATCCAGAGTTACGAGAAAAATAAGTTAAAGGAGACTGAAGGGCATAATTTTTTTTATCAAAGTAAGGAGTGCTCAGATATGGAAAAAGGTCACAAATGAGCAACTTGACAAGCATGTAGAGAATGATTGTATTGAATGCTGCCTCACAAGCAAAGATGAGGCCCACTCAGTCAAAATTATAGGTGATGGAGACTCCTAAGAAAATAGGATCTAGTGTGGGAGATGTGAGTGAGGTAGAAGAAGAATATTCTAGTGAAGAAGAAGGTAAAGAATCATAAGAGGAAAATGTGTCAAACATGATAACTAATATGAGTTCCAGACCAAAGATATGGAGGTGCTTCTATATGAGGGTAATTTAAACATTGATTAATTGATGGATGATATCAATGCAATGGACAAATATTTTGATTACGAAGATGTTGATGAAGAAAAAAGAGTAAATTATGCAAGGAAAAGATTGAAAGGTCATGCAACCCTATGGTGGGATGGAGTGCAAGTAGATAGAAAGATGAAAGGAAAGTCCAAGATCAAAATTTGGGATATAATGGTCGCTAAATTCAAGGGTAAGTCCATACGTAAATATTACGAGTTAAAAATATTCAAGCAATTGCAACATCTTAGATAAATATCAATGTTAGAAAGGGAATGGATTGATGACTTTTACATATTAAAGATTAGAGCTAGTCATATTGAAGAGGATGTTGAAAAGGTTGGTCTCACTGAGCATGGTTGAAGATTCTTATCAACCTACTTTTAAAGGAGAAATGAAGTTAGCAAGAAAACATAGTGAGAAAAGTAGACGAAGAATTTGTGCAAGGGGAAATAGACAACAAAGTGGCAAAGGAACATTTCAATCCTTAATAGAGGAAGGTGGAAGTTCAAGTAGCCAATTATTACCAATAGGACGTGACACTAGAGGAAGAATACCTTTCCCAAGAGGTATAGGTAGAGGAAACGATTATTAGCCTAGATGCTACATATGTGGAAATTTTGGGAAATATGTCATTAGAATGTCCATAAGGTAATCCAAAAAGTCAAATAAGTGCACATGTGAAAGAAGCAAGAGAAAAAAATGTAAATTCAACAACAAATAAAGAAACCACTAAAGCAAGAGAATCGTTATTGATCAAGAATTTTTTGATCAGATCGAAGAAAGAAGCAAAGGAGTTAGAAGAGAAGAAAAACTTATTCAGAACTATATGCAAGTGAAATGATAAGTTTTGAAAAATTATGATTGATAGTGTTAGTACAAATAATTTTGTTTCTACTAAGATGTTACACAATTTACTTTTGAAGAGAATAACATTCCCTAATCCTTATAAAGTATCACAATTGGAAAAAAGACATCAAATTTTGGTGAATTAACAATGCAAGATGGAGTTCTAGATTGGTAGCTATAAGGATGACGTATATTGTGACATAATTCCCATGGATGTTTTTCATATTTGTTGGGAAGAAAATGGTAGTACGATAGAAATATTATTCATGATTGTAGGAGGAACACCTATACACTTGACAAGAATGGTTAGAAACATGTCTTCTTACCATTGCAAGATGAAGGAGTAAAGGAAGAAGTTTGTCCTAGTGTGTTGTTAATGAGTGAAAAAGAGCTACTGAAAGAAGTAAAGAAAGAAGAATTGCATTTTTCTTTGTTTGATAAACCCAAGATAAATATTACTAAAACAATATTAGATGTTTTTCCTAAAAAATTAAAATTGTTATGTTGGATGAATTTACTGATATTATTATTGATGATTTGCTAAGTAATTTACCTCCAATTGGAAGCATTGGTCAACAAGGAACATTTCAGTCCATGTTGTGTTCTCACAATACTAAGCCCAAATAAGGATGGAGGATGAAGAATGTTTATTAATTCCAAAGCCATCAATAAAATAACATTAAACTACATATTTCCACTTCCACACATTAATGATTTAATTGATTTTTTAAGTGGTGCCAAGAATTTCATTAAAATTAATATAAAGAGTGGATGCCATCATACTAGGATTAGAGAAGGGGTTGAGTGGAAGACAAATTTCAAAACAAAATAATGGATTTTATGAATGGTTTGTGATTCCTTTTGTTCTCACTAATGCCCATTGCACCTTCATGAGGTTTTCAAGGAATTTACTAGCATGTTTGTTATAATTTATCTAGATAATATTTTGGTATATAGTCAAACAAAGGAGGACCATTTGAAACATCTCAAATTAGTCTTAAATACCTTCTAATGAGATAAATTATTCATTAATTTGAGGAAATTCAATTTTGTGAAGAATAACTTGGTATACTTGGGTTTTGTTATATCTGAAGATGGTTTGCAAATGGACCAAGATAAAGTTAAGTCTATCATTAATTGGATTGTTATGGAAAATGTCTTTAGGGTAAGAATATTTCATGGCTTAGGAATATTTTATATAATTTTTATTATAAACTTTAGTAGCATTTGATCTCATATTATAAAGACAACGAAGGAAGGCAAACAACCATTCAAATTACCTATAGTAGCAAAACACAATTTCATATTGTTAAAGAAAAACATAATGGAACAACTTGTCTAGGCCTTCCCAAATTTTAATATACTTTTTTAAGTTGAGACAGATGCAAGTGAAATTTTTATTGGAGTTGCTTGAGTTAGGAGTGAAAGCCAATTTATTATTTTAGTGGAAAATTGAATGAAGAAAAATAGAAATATTCCTCTTATGATAAATAATTTATGCCATAGTTCAAGCCTTAATGAAATAGGGAAATTATCCAATGCCCAAGGAGTTTATTTTGTATACTCATAATCATGCTTTGTAGTTTATCGAAACTCAACCAAAGTTGAATGAAGGACATGCTAAGTGGGTAGAATTTCTGCAAAATTTTACATTTTTTATTAAGCCCACAATTTCTACATCAAACAAGGTAGTTGATGCATTAGGTATAATTAATTTAACTTTAAATGGATTTCAAGTTAAATTTTTTGGGTTTGATGAGTTAAAAGAGATGTAAATAGGTCATGCAAGTTTTTTAAGGATACATATGCAACCTATGAAAATGTTGTTAGCAATAATAAAACTTAATGGTTGATTTATATGGTTTAAGAGGGATTGTTTATTAAAGATAAGAATATTTTCATACCAAAATTCTCAGTGAGAGACAATTTGGTAAAGGAAAATCATATTGGGGGACTTTATTCAGACAAGATAAAACAAGTGATTTCTTGAATGCTTTTTATTTTTAGCAAGGTATGCAAGCTGATGTAAAATATTTTTTGACAGGTACAGAGTATGTCATCATGCGAAAGGAAGGACTTAGAATGTAGGTCTATATAAGCCATTGTTGATTCTAGGTAGACCATGGGACTTTGTATGTAAGGATTGTGTTTTGGGGTTTCCTAAAGCACAATTTGATAACTATACTATTTAACGTATTGTGGAAATATTTTCAAAGATTTCACATTTCATAGCTTGTACAAAGATTAGTGATGCAACTAATGTTGCTAATTTTTTTTAAAAGAGATTGTAAGGTTGCATGGTTTTCCTAAAAGTATTATTTTAGATAGTTATAACATATTTGTAGGCAATTTTTGGAGAAACTTTGTGTAAGAAACTAGGGTGTAAATTGAATTTCAATTCAACATACCACCCATACACTAATGGGAAAATATAGGTGGTAAGAAAATGCTTAGAAAAGTTCTTGAGAATTTTGGTAAGTGGGCATCCCAAACAATGGGATTAAGTAATTGCTAAGGTTGAGTTTGCATATAATGATTCACCAATTAGAAGCACATGGATAAGTCCATTTCAAATACTACACGCCATGCATCTAAGAAAAAATTATGAGTTAAAAAATTTGGGAAAACAAGAATTAAGGAGTGTTGATGGTGAAGACATTGCAGCAAGCATGCAAGAATTGTAGGAAATAATTAAGAAGCAGTTACAGGAGAACAAAAACAAGTATAAGTAAATAGTAGGTATGAGAACAAGACAACTAGACTTTGAATTTGGTTACCTAGTGATAGCATATCTTAGGAAGGAAATGTTTCCTACAGGGACATACAATAAATTAAAACTTACAAAAATTGGTATATCTAAGATTTTAAGAAAAAAAACTTGTAATATTTATGAGTTACAACTCCCAATTAATATTGGGATTTTACAATTTTCATTTTTGCATATATGTGTTATTTCAAGCAGACATAAAGTGTCATAGGAAATGATCTTGCAAGTGATGAAGATCAAACTAGAAGATGGAAGAAACAATACCAAAATAAATTCAAAAAGTGATTGAAATATTATTGGATCAAAGGACAACTAAGATAACCAACGGTAAATAATATTTTCAGTATTTGGTCAAATTGAGGAACCAACCAGTAGAAAATGATACTTGCATGATTGTAGTAGAAATTTCCAAGTATGGCACAAATGTTGAAGACCTCATGAATAATTATTTTCTACCACATGAGTCTGATGCAGGAGCATCTACCAATCAAAACCTCTAATTGATAATATTAGGTCAATATATTTTCTAAAGGAAGTTAGTTTCCTTAATTTTAATTAAATTCTAACATTTTTAAAGTTATAAATCCAAAAAATAATACTTATTGCTAGAGATTATAGAATGAGTGCCATTTAGTTGCTATGAAAATGGATAGACTAAGCTATATTAAGAATTTTTTAGATTAGTTAGCAAAATAGATTAAGCTTGTTGTGTTTGGGTTGGAGAGCTCTATGTAATATGCTTTTCAATATAATCAGGAGAAAGTGAAAGATGTTGAGTTTTTGAGAGTGTGAAGGATGTGTAAGAGAGGAAGCCTGTAGGAAGACTATTAATATGTAATCTTCCCCTTCAACTTGAATTAATATATTGTCTTTGTATATTGTTGGCTTGAGAGGGCCTGACCCAGGTTCAACATTAATTAGCCAAACAAATCCCTACACTATTGGCCCTTTCGGCATTAGCCCGTAGAGCGCGGACTGAAGTCTCACCTGAAGCAGTATGGGGGGATGCTGGAACCAAGTTTCCGCACCTTGAGATGGTTGTGATGTTGTTTTGATCTCTTCTATCCCCGCCTTCGTGCAGGTGATCCCGCTCTAAGGATTGTAAGACAAACCCTTTATTCCAACATTCAATACCTTCGCGAAAGTATATGATTAACCTTCATGTAGCCCTGACCTGGGGCTCAGGTACTTTCGCACTGTTATGGTAGTACACCGTGCAGATTCCTTAATTACCTTAAATGATTTTCTTATTTTGCCGAATACTTAAAGTTATCACCGCATAATCAGATATTTGTAATTGCGTTTAATTGTTCAATGCAACTGTATTCATTCGTGCATCATAGAAGCATAATAAAGGAAATTCATAGACAAAATATCCAACCCATCAACAGAACAAATAAACAGAAATTGTAGAATAACTCCTTTTATTAATATCTTCCAAGTGTTACAGAATCTATTCAGCCTGCGAACATAGTTGCAGGGGTCCGCGCACTCAGCTGCGGACTTCTACCCTAGGCCTATGTGCACTCAGTGGCAAAGCCTCTACCTATGCTACAACTGAAGACTTAGACTTCTTTCTCTAAATCTATGACTCTCTTACTTTTTTGATGCTACTAACTACTTAGAGCTTAGCTCTTTTTATACAATCCCATGGTCCGCAGACCATGGGTAGATCTCTTACAACCGAATTTACTTTACAAAACTAAGGGAAAACTACCCTTTGTGACATAAACACCTTCACTCTCCGCAACCCTAAAATGCAAAGTCTTTACAATATTATTACAAAAACTTGACTTAAACATGGGCCTTTGGCCCCAAAACTTCCCTTGGGAGATCCCGCTCCCAACAGGCCCCCAATACAAACATCGTGACTCACCCTCGATTCACACTGTAGGCGCAAAGATCTTTACGTGAAGCCCATCGAGCTTGACCTTGATGACTACAACTTCGGCTGTGCACTGAGCTGCTGCCTGCTTCACATCTTCGTCTGTCTTCTCAATTACTGCCCCTGCGCTGTCAGCCTGAAGCTATTGTTGTGGCGCTTGTAGAGTCACAAGCTTGCATTCAATGTTTCCTGTGACTGCATAAGCTTCCTCCAGCCAGGGCTTTAGTCGCGCCTTCAGCACTGCTTCCTTGTGTAGCGTTGTGTCCACCTGTTCCTTCAGTTGTTTGGCTAACCTCTGTGTCAGCGCGATGGTTTGCGCTGTTCCCTTAACTTTGTCATAGTGCTATTGGAGTTTGCGTGCTTCTATCTCTAGCCTTTGGATGTTTGGGTCCTCCTGCAAGCCAGTCAAGACCTCAAATGATTGTTCAAACAACTGTGTGCAATCTACTACTGCACTCTCCACTGCCGCGACTGCTTTTGTGACAACGGCTACCCATTGTTCCTTTACCTCTGGTGGTGTTGAAGGCTGATCCCTCAACTGGAGCTTTGTAATCTACAAGTTCATCTCCAACTGAACCCGCGCCATCTCCGTCCAAGTGTCGCACACCCCTATGGCCAATTTACGGATGTGGACCTCGACTGGCTCCTCCTCCGGAATGGCCAATTCCGAGACCATTCTGCAGGCCTCCTCCACGACCTGTATGATCTTCTTGCTCTGGCTGGTCACCTCGGCCTCGATGGCGATGGCAGCATCCCTTTGTAAGGCCATCTGCTCATTGTTGATTTTTTGTTCACTAATCACTTGGAGAGCATAGTGCTCGCGGGCCCTCAGCTCTACAATTACTCCATCCTGCAAGATCTGGAGTGCTTCACGTGGGAGTGCTCCCAGGTTCAATCCCACTCCCTTCAAGGTGCTAACAATGGGCTTGTCAGCCTCATGTTTTGTTGTCAGTGCTCCATCCAGCAGCACTAGCACACTAGAAGCCTTCGTGCACAGCATATCGGCAGCCTCTGATGTGCCGATAGCCAAGCTGGTAGACACCGTACCAACTTGCGATGCGTGGGTCTACAACTCTTGCAGTCTAGTCTGGATGGCCCCTAGGATGATCTGCTTCTTCATTTCAAATTGCTTTTTAGGGCCTCCGCGGTGACATCTCCGACTGTGTCACCGATGTCGTATAAATCTCCCTCCATTAGTGTGATAGGGTCCAGCGAGGTCTTGGTTGTCTTTGATTTCTTTTTGGACCCTCCCTTTTCCTGCTCTCTTGGCTACTTAATGCAGTCGAACATCTCCTGAGGGTCCGCGCCGTGCTGCTCTATGTCTTCTTCTTTAGTTTCAGGTGAAGGCGACCGCGCGCCTTTGTCAGAGCCCCACTCTATGCCACCTGTCTGTTCTACCTTGGCCTTCTGAGTGGCCTCCTTCTTCCTCTTTTTGACCACCTGTGCCATCTTCAGCTTGGCCTCGTCCTTCTTCTTTTGTGTGGCAGACTTACTTCCACCCATCGCCAAGTCCGTGGTGGTGTGCCACTCCACCAGCCATTTATCCAACACCGCATTGATGGCATCATTTGTGGCTAGGTACGAAAAATCGTACCACATCTGCGCAGGGTCCTTCTGCACCCTGATTGATATCCAATGGAAATCAACTTTGAATTTGGCATAGCTCTGCAGGTTAGCATATACCGTGGGTGATAATTGTGACTTGTGATTGATAGCCATCCTAATATTCATTTCCATCAAGATCCAGAAGATCTTACTGTCCCGAATGTGCTTCGCGTCCTTGGTTTCCCACAGTGAAGCGTACTTTTCTTCTTCAGGAAGGTCTGGCGTGACTGAGGGGAATTTCCTCTCTTCTGGTAGCTCCCATGCTACGAGCACAATCGATAGAAAGAGCCACATGTAGTCGAACGTCTTGCTTTGCTCTTGCGCCTTGTGACAGTTTGCAAGGAACTCTATGTGAAGGTAGTCTGACCAGTTAAATTGGACTCCTTCCATGCACTACTGTTTGAGCATGACGACAAGCACTAACACTTCGTCATCGCGGCACTTCCACATCATCTTCCCTGCAAGGATCTGCATTGCCACCTTCAAAGCGGGGTCGCAAATGCTGGAGATTGCATACCCACGTGACTTCTTCACCAATTTGAACTTCTCTTTCATTGATTCTATGAGTGCTAGCTCGCCACCCTTGCCACCAAAGATCATAGCTGGATTTTTTCCTGTATACGACAGGCATGTTATGCGGTGAATCAACATATCAGTGACAAGTATCGGCTCCTCCAGCCACAGACACCCATTATGCACCAAACACAGCAGCTGCTTGATGACTGAAACTATCACGGGGGTGCGGTTATAGTGCGACACCCACAATAGGTTGAGTAATCCAGCCTTCTCTACTCCTCTGAGCCACTTTCGTGGCTCCTGTGCAGTCATCCCCGTATTTGTGTTTATGATGTGGCGCATCAACTTTTTGGTCGCCGGGTGCGGGAACTTCTCATGGTCCGCCAAGTCCCAGTCTTCTTGGGCAACTTCTTCTTCTTATCTCTCCATCTCTTGTGTCAACTCTTCTACCACTTGTTGTGTGTTGATAATTTCTGGGGGTGATGACATAACACTCTCTATCAGTGCTCGCAACATCTCAGGCAAGTTCGCAAATGCAGGAGTCTATTTGAGAGCCTCGAAAAACTCTGGGTCCATAGGCATCTGAGAGCTCAACAACTGAATACTTAAAATGCCAAGTGTTTCTTGCTGGACAACCACTTGTAATTTATAGGGAAATTTGAATTCAAATCCGACTGTTCCCCCCAAAATCGGTTCATTAATGTTAGATTGGCAGCAGATTTTCAAGGATCTAAGCCATAAATTTCATCTTAAATGCCAGCTGCCCGCTCCATTTTGCCTCACTTCTATTGTCTTTTCATGAACAGTGACTTTAACAGTCACTTTCTAGTCGACCTGCGTGATTTCTCCCTGGGTAGCGCAACTCCCTCCGCGTTGTCGCGGACCTAGTGACACGTCCTTGCTTCGCACCATCTTCCAATCGTGCAGCTCCCCAACTCGGGTAGTGTAGTTTATAGTCCCGTGCCTCCTTTCAGCTACCTGGAGCACTAAGACTATGCTACTTTCATTTAGTCACATGGTTGGACCGTCGGTGTATGGCTTCAAGCGACTGCCATTCACCTTTCCTGGGAAGGGTTCTCCATTTAACTTGACCAGCTGTATTGCTCCTCCATCGGTAATCTACTTAATAACATAAGGCCGTAACCAATGCATCCTGAATTTTCCAGGAAATTTATCAAACTTACTATCATACAACAAAACCAGATCATTTACCTTAAATGAGTGTAGCTTGATGTGTCGATCATGCCATGCCTTTTCACGCTTTTTTTGGACCTATTGGTGAAATCTAGCCAAAAATCTTTCTTCTTCAAGCTCATCTAGCTGCGCGATCCTCTCTTCCAGGGCTCTGTGATCTGTCATACATGTGAGTGCTGCTATGCGTAGACTAGGCACGATGTATTCCATAGGCGTTATGGCTTCCACCCCATAGACAAGCCTAAAAGGGGTTTGTCCCGTCAACTTCTTGCATGTCGTTCGATAAGCCCACAATACCGTGGGTATGCGTAGGTTCCAATAAATTTGCTGAGCACTGCAAACCTTGGTCAGCGTGTTTTTAAGCACATTGTTGAACTCCTCCACTGTCCCGTTAGCCTATGGGTGGTAAGGTGTGCTCTTCTAGTGATATACCTGAAATTTCTCCGTGAGTGCACTGATCGTCTCATTCAGGAAGTGCGTACCACGATCACTCATCAAGATCCTTGGACATCCAAATCGTGTCAGTACATGCTCACATAGGAACTTCGAGGCCGTCACACTCGTACAATCCTTCACTGGTTGCACTTCTGCCCAACGAGTCAAATACTCCGTCGTAGTGATAATGTACCTTGCTCCTGTCTTCCCTTGTGGATGAATAGGTCCTACAAAATATATTTCCCACTTCTCGAAGGGTTGCAACTTCATTTGTGGATTCAAAGGCATTTCATCCCTCCACAATGGCTTGCCCATTCTTTGACATACATCACACACCTTGCAATATGCTTTTGAATCCTAATGAAGGGCTGGCCACCACAACCCTGCGCATAGAATCTTCTGTGCGGTTTCTCTTCCTTCATAGTGTCCTCCCTCGATGCCCCCATGAGTGTCTGCGAGGATGTTGCTTCGTTCGAACTCAGGTACATATTGTCACAATATCTCATTAGTCCCCATCTTGTATAGATAACCAGCAATGACAGACAAATCTGCCGCACGCACTACTAATTCCTTCTTTTTCTGGATAGAGTATCCTTCTAGTGCATTTCCTGTTGTTAGGAAGTGTATTATATCTTCAAAATGACCATCCACGGCACACACTACAAATAGCTGCGCATCAGGCAATCCTTCTTCCAAGTTAGTAGGTTCCTCCCTTGTTTTGATGCACGATAGATGTTCTGGTCCCACATTCAATCGTCCAGCCTTCACAACAACTTCAAAATCGTACTGTTGGAACAATAAGAGCCATTTGCAGATTCACCTCCCAACACAGGCTTATTGACCAGGTACTTCAGCGCGAAATGATCCATATATATCTTAAAATGGCCTCTTAGCAAGTAGTGTTGGTACTTCTGGAGCGCATACACCATAGCTAGCCCCTCACGTTTAGTGGTAGAATAGTTCTTCTCTGCTTTGGATAATATGAAGCTTGTGAACATGATAGGATCGTCCAAGCCTTCTCTGCCAGGCTGTGTTAGTACTGCCCCCAGTGCTATACATGACGCATCGACATGCACATGAAACTCTATCTTCTAGTCCAGGAAGACTAGAATTGGCGCGGTAACCATCTTTCCTTTTCATATATCCAAGCTTTTCTTACAGTCATCATTCTAGCAGAATGTGACATCCTTCTTCAACAATTTTTCCATCGGCGCGGTGATCTAGGCATAGCCTTTGATAAACTTTCTATAATATCCCATATGTCCTAGAGTAGCGCGTAGCTATTTCACACTCCTCGGCACTTCCAAGTTTAGTATCACTGTGATCTTCGTGGGGTCTACCATCAGTCCTTGTCTGCAAACCACATGCCCCAATAGGTTCCCAAAAGGAATGCAAAACAAACACTTCTTGAGATTGAGCGCGATCTAGTATCTTCGACAGGTATCTAGCATCAAGCGCAAGCTTGCTACATGGTGCTTAACCAGTGAAAATAAAGTTCAGTCATCAAAATATACCTCTAGGAACTTATGAATAAATTCCTAGAGGTAGACCCCGCAACAACCATGCACGAAAAGATTGCAGGCGCATTCTTCAATCCAAATGGCATTACAGTGTATTGAAAACAACCCCACTCAGTCACGAAAGTTGTCTTACTCCTATCCTTTGGCGCGATTTTCATTTGGTGGTACCTAGAGAACCCATCAGTGAAGGAATATGCTTCCTGGCCACCTACTTTGTCCAACACTTCATCTGTGAACGGAGTCAGGAAAGGATCATGCACACAAGCATCATTTAGGTTTATGAAATCCATGCATATCCTTATCTCATCCTTCTGCTTCTTCTCCTGCACCACCATTAGGCTTACCCAATCAGATTCTTCCACCAGCTCAATGATTCTTGCCGCTAACATCTTGTATAGCTCTAATCAGACCTTCTCCTTGTATTTTGGATTGAGACGGTAAAGCCTTTGCTTAATTGGCTTCACGTCAAGATTTAACGTGATTTTGATCATTCCTAGGTCCTCAATTATTCCTTTCAGATCCGTAAACTTGGTAGGAATAAGTCCTGGTATTTGCAGAGAAATTTAGTGACCTTATCCATCTTCGCATCATCCCAGTAGTCTCCAATCTTTGCGAATTCAGGTTCTGCCTCCGTACCAATGTTCACTTGTTTTGTTTTCATTGACGCGGTTATATCAGGGTTCTCAATCTGTGGTCCTTAAACCTTGTGGTTGCCTTCTATCTCTGGAATGTTAATCTTCCAGGGATCCTCATCCTCTACTTCAATAGTTACATTATAACATTCAAGCGTGCGAATCAACTGAGTAGCCCATTCAGGCTGAATCAGGTCTAAAGGATCCTCCGTTATCCTAAAGATAGCTGCTTTCAGCTCTTGTAGCGCTTCATCAATATTTTCAAACCTGTCCTTAAAACTGAATGTCATGATGAATCCTTCACGCAGGATATCCCATTCTCTTGTCCCATGGTGGATCTCTATTTCCATATACCAATTCATTGCGATAACATCCAGGGTATGACAAAACAAGTGCACCCACTCAAGTTGGGGCTTTTCTCCATGAGCCTGCGTCCATTTGGCCATATGTGCACATGGATCATTCTTCCCATCATACTTGTCTGTCAGCCGCATCTTAGGCTTCCCAAATCGTGTTCTCATCATCCTCCTACATTCGCATCAATCATCAAAGCTTCCCTTGTGCATACCCCACCATCTTGCGGGCGTAGCGCGCAGTGCCTAGTCCAAGGCCTGGAAGCGCTGCTTTTCTGGTACCTCCCTTTCAAATGCATCCAAAAAGATATCAACCTCATTGACACCATCATAAATAGGAATATTTCTTACCTCTGATGACACACAGCCAAGTGACGGGGTCATCATGTTGCAATTCAGCGTAGTTACTTCATGTAACCGATTTTGCCAGTGTTCTATTTCTTCGTCGGA
Source organism: Pinus tabuliformis (assembly GCA_031772625.1). Classification (NCBI taxonomy): domain Eukaryota; kingdom Viridiplantae; phylum Streptophyta; class Pinopsida; order Pinales; family Pinaceae; genus Pinus; species Pinus tabuliformis. The sequence goes on along the minus strand of CM062807.1, from coordinate 113,340,782 downwards.
GTCCAAAGTGCAGGAACTCTCACAATCCCATGTAATCCATCCATCCACGGTGGGATTCACCCAATCTTGGTCTCACGCTGTTATCTTATAGATACAGTCCAGGTCGTCATCACTCTCATAATCACAGACAGGTTCAGTATAGTGTGATCCTTCAACAGGATCAAGGGGTACTATTACGCGCAATGATTTCTTCTCAAATATCATCTTTCGCTTCTTCAGATTGATTACCCCATTCATATCAGTAGCCCAGTCAATTCCCAAGAGCGCAGGGTAGGGATTGTTGTCATCCACTATCTCTATTACTTCAAAATTAGCCAGTGCGCCCGCTCTCTCAAAATCCATGGTCACCCCCTGTAGCCACCCCATGGAGATGCTTTTCTACTGATTCACCATCCTTAGCTGAATCAGAGACCATTGCAGCACAGGTATCCCCATTCACTCCCAAGTCTGCTTTGGAAGGACATTCGAATTTGACCCCAGGTCAAAACTGACCTGATCCATCTCATACTCTTGTATTTGTGCGATCAGTCTCATTTCTCATCCCGTCCTTGTTTTATGCTTTCCAATCTTTCGTACTACACATGACTCATCTGGTGTGGTTCTAGTGCATCTATTGATGAGTTCTTATAACCCTTTCACAACCTTGCTGTCGTACAGTAACTTCATACAGGTTTTTAGGAAAGTTGTGAGCATATATGGGTCCATCTCTGGCTCGGGCTTATCCTTGCTTCTCGAGGTGGAGGCCTCAGTGAAGCTCTTTTTAGCTTCCATGAAGGCTTCATGAGCGCACTCCAAATCGAACTCAGCCTCTTTTGTCGGGGCTTTGCGAACCCATGTACTAACTTCTAGCTATTTCCCCTTGTCATCTCCTATCATGATTCCACTCCTGAGCACTATATTTATGTTTGAATCTTCCTCGCGCAGCTTAGATCTCATCATCTACAGGTTCTGAGTCGGCAGAGGTGGTAGCATCCCTTTGTCACGTATCCTAGCTATCATCGTAGGACAATCTTCTGTTTCATGATCAAACAACATGCAATAATTGCACGACAGAAGCATTGGATTAGTTCAATTGTAGGCATAGCGTGCCGGTCCTCCGCAATTATAGCAAATCAACTATCCTCGACCTCTACTAGGTCCTCCTTTGCCTCAGCCTCGTCTGCAACCCTCAAATCCTATCTGCACCATCCCTGCATTTTGGTCAAGGTTGTCACAATTTGGCCTAAACCCTATAGGTGGGAGTTCTATCCATCATCAATTCATAGCTCCTACAAGTACGCCCATCATGTCTTATCGACCTACAAAATTTGTAGAACAGCTGTTGCAGTGCTTGTACATACTTCTGTAGCAAGTGACAGTTATTCGTGGCATGTTTTCTGGCTACCTGACAGATAGCACACCATAATGCAGGCCCTGCGCTAGGTCCTGCTTGAGCTTCTAGCCTTAAAGGCATCAGTCCTCCTCCTGCAATGTAATTTTCAAAGACTAGGCAATGGTCTTTGTCATGACCCTGACTCTTGCATTTCAAGCACCATACCTCCTCGTGTACCTCTGGTCGAACCGTCCTGTCCTACTTTAGACTTTGCATCTCAAGGCATAGATTCTTCAGCTGTGCATGGATCTGTTGAACTCCTAGATTAGGATCTTGCATCAGAGTCTCATGTAGTCTCATGGTAATCTCCAAGGCCTCTGCCTGAGTTGTTATCTTCTGCTGTGGCAACGCACTCCTTAAGTGTGGTAGTAAAGAAGCCACAAACCACTCGCGATGTTTTCCATATGTCAAATTCATGTTGGCTTCATGGATTGTACATTTCAGCCTCTAATCTAGTTCCCAGGGCGTCTTTCCTGGTTGCATCTCGATCTCTTTGAATCCCACAATCGAATGCACCTTAGATTTAGGCCTACTAAATTCCCTATTTGGTGCTGCCTAGATGTCTGCTACTCCAACATTCAGGTTATCGTTAGAGTACTTAATATACTAGGTTAGCGGGCGATCTTGCAGAGCGCTAACCAGTGCTGCCTTCATTATATGATCATTTGTAACACCTTGAGCTTCCCATATAGCCTTCAAAACAAACAAGAATTGGTCCAGGTCCTCATGTCCAAAGCCTTTGAACAAAGGCAACTTCACTGTATTTGCCATACTAAACCGTGGTGGAGGTGGATGTGGTACGGGTGATGTTGGAGCTAATGGTGGTGAAGTCAGAGGTGGTGTGGGTGGAGGTGGTATTCGCGGGAATCCTTGTCTTATTAACTGAATAGCACTTCTCGGAGAAACCTTCGCTATCCCTTCTTCATATCTTAACGGAGGTGAAATAAAGGGGCTATACTCCGGACCCTTTTTTCCTTCATTCCTTTAAGCTTTTCCACTTCGCGTAGTCCCGAACATCAAGGTAGCTGCATAACCTGTTTTTTCGCACAAAAACATTTTAATCCAAGCATTCAAAGATTTTACATACTTACCTTGCAGTCCTTTGAAAAAGCGTTGCTCCACCTCGCTATAACTAACTGAGGTGTCGATTGTGAATTCAATCAAAAATCCTCCTATGATGCGATCGATCCAATGATCAACAACGCGGGTGATCTTATCCTCCGATGCTTCCAACATTTGCACTAGCTCTGGGGTCCACACAATAGGACCATCAAGTTTCCACCTTCCTTGGCTATCTGCTAGCTTCGCGATCCACTCGTATAGCTCAATAGGAAAGATCATAAAAATATCTCGTGGATCTCTATATACAGGTATCGGTCCAACCACTGTTCCTTTATTAGTCGTGGGTTCCTTTTCTCCTGTGCTACAAATTAGTGGATCTTTCTATCCAACCGGTCTCCAATCTCCTTCTTAGTTGGATTCCAGTGGTACGACATCACGCATCTCTTATGTAGATTATAGTCTCGGGAACGAAACCATTTGTTGGATTGAGGGGGCTTGACCTAGGTTCAACGTTAATTAGCCAAAAAAATCCGTACATTACTGGCCCTTTCGGCATCAGCCCGCGGAATGCAGACCAAAGTCTCACCAGAAGTAGTATGGGGGGATGCTGGAACCAATTTTCTGCACCCTGAGATGGTTGTGATATCGTTTTGATCTCTTCTATCCCTGCCTTCGTGCAGGTGATCCCGCTCTAGGGCTTGTAAGGCAAACCCTTTATTCCAGCTTCCAATACCTTCGTGAAAATATACGATCGACCTTCACGCAACCCTGATTTGGGGCTCAAGTACTTTCACGCTATTATGGCAGCGCACCGTGCAGATTCCTTAATTACCCTAAGTGATTTTCGTATTTTTCCAAATACTTAAAGTTATCACCATGTAATCAAATATTCATAATTGCGTTTAATTGTTCAATGAAACTGTATTCATTCGCGCATCATAGAAGCATAATAAAGGAAATTCATACACAAAATATCCAACCCATCAATAGAACAAATACACAAAAATTGTAGAATAACTCCTTTTACTAATATCTTCCAAGTGTTACAGACTCTATTTACCCTACGCACATAGCTACAAGGGTCCGCGCACTCAGTTGTGAACTTCTACCCTAGGCCTTTGTGCACTCAGCTGCAGAGCCTCTACCTATGCTACAACCCAAGACTTAGAATTCTTGCTCTAAAGCTATGACTCTCTTACTTGTTCGATGCTACTAACTACTTAGAGCTTAGCTCTTTTTATACAATCCCATGGTCCGCAGACCATGGGTAGATCTCTTACAACTGACTTAACTTTACAAAACTAAGGGCAGACTAGCCTTTGCGACACATAACACCTTCGTGTTGACCTAGGTTGTCATTGATGTCAATATGGCAATATTCTAGATACTAAAGGATGACATGAAGCCAAGGGGAAGTAGAATAGATTCATGAAGAGACAGGAGCAAGGCCATCAGGATAGCCAAGCCATAAGCAAAGAGGAGTTACCTAAGGAGGCAGATCAAAGCATATCACAGGATATCAGAGCAAGAGAGGCATTCATATATGCAAGGAGGTCTTTGAAAGACACTACCAAGCCAGAGGAGCCACATTGGACTAAGAGGAGCTGCAGGAAGAGCTATCTATCTATCTATATATATATATATATATATATATATATATATATATATATATATATATATATATATATATATATATATATATATATATATATATATATATATATATATATATATCTATATATATATATATATATATATAGATATATATATGCGGAAACAGACATATCAGAGCAAGGAGGCATATCGGAGCCAAGACGAACCACACACACATATATATATATATATATATATGCCATATATATGCCAAAGAAGAGGAGCATACATGGCAAACAGAGGACGCAGACAGCCATCGGAGCAACAGAGGAGTAGACAGAGCATCAGAGGAAGCAGATTACGCAATCGGGAGCTATCAGAGGCAAAACCCATCTATATATGCATTAACAGCTATCAGAGCAACAATCCAAAGGAAGAACGATCAAAGGAGCATAGAGGAAGAGTAGAGGACAAGGCGATAGAGAAAAAAGAGGAGCAAACAGAGCCATGGGATGCAACAAACACAGCTGGTGGAGCCACAGAGGAAGCAGACACAGCTATCGGGAGCTATCGGGAGCCATATATCCACAAATAACACTATTGGGAGCTATCGAAGGAGCAAAGGAGGCATTAACACTATTAGTGGCCAAAAACTATGCATCTATGGCACATTACACTATCGGGAGTGGCAATATGCCTCAAACTCATGTATTTACCCATCGGCGGCAAAAACCATATATACATGCACTTAACACTATCAGAGGCACAAATGGAGGCCAAAGCATACATATTACAAATACACTATTGGAGGTGGAGCAACATATTATATCGGCGAGTTCTATTAAGTGTCACACCTGAAACCTCCGACTGCGATTGCAAGAGTGGACCCGAAACTGTGACTGCCGATATGCTGCGACTGCGACTGCGACTGCCGATATGTTGCGATCACCGATAGCGATTATCGCATCAGGAATTTGGAGCGAAGTCATACAGTGGTAAGCGGCCCCTTTGCGATCGCCGATAGCGATGAACGTTGCGGACCCGATGCGACATCACAACTTGGCTTAATATAATATCGCGTCCAGTGGTGAATCGGCCATCGGCCATCGGAAATGTCATGAGCTCGACTTATAGGAGAACCTCTGAAAGTGGCGATTGCGATAATGTACGCGGACCCGATGGTCCTATTATATAGCACCCTATTGTTATATCGCGTCCATAGGAGGATCGGCCCATCGGCCATCGGCGATATCATGGGGTTGATGTATAAAGGACCCCTGGAAGCCTTGAGTGCCGATTGCGACATACGCTGTGGATCCGATACAGGAATAGTTGTGGGTGAATTAATATTGAAGTCCACCCTTTAGCCATTTTGCCTGTGTTTCCTGTGTAAATGAATTTTTTGGCTTATGTGGCGTTTAGAGGCAGAAATACACTACGGAATGCTCCTGATAGTTCAGGAGGATGAAATAATGTCGATGGCGATCAGGACGTGGCAGGTCCGTTAAATAATTCCATCCCTGTGTATGCCTGCTATCATGAGAAAACAAGAGCGCTGTTACAGTTTTCTGAATATGTGTCCTTTGCGTATGACTCAGTCCTCGCCATTGAATCAACGTGTCCTGTGAGCACGAATAGACAGAGGAAACCGAAAGCTGGGAAGCTGAAGAAGCAAGCGAGCACAGAGGAAATGACAGTGAGCGTTGAGGAAGTCTAAGAGGCAGTGTAAGTGGAAACGAATGGACGAAGGCATGGGAATGTATAAAACAGTAAAAACAGAGAACTGTTGGTGTCGTTGGTATGGTGAAGAACCAGAGTGTGAGATAGCAGAAGCAGCAGCAGTGAATGTTGTTGAAGGCTGTTGAACGCTGTGGAAAATAAGCTGGAGGAGACAGAGGTAGCGAGAGGATCCAACAGAATAGAAAGAGGGCCGCAGGGCTAACAGGACAACAGACAGTCGAAGGGGAGAAGTAGCCAGCAGAGAACATAAGCTTGAACAAGAAGTTGTTCTTTATGCAGAGCTGAGTGCAGCTAACAGTAGATTGACTAGAGCTATGTGAAGACATTATCAGAGAGCATGAAGGCTATTGGAGACTATGCGTGGGCAGTGTGCAGAGTTGTAAAGACTCATTCATAAGAAGACTGGTTGTCATTGATACTATAGTTTGGAGACTACAGTGAAGCTGTAAATAGACAGAACTCAGCAGAGAAGAGTTTTGAGAGCAAAAGATTACTATCAAACATGCCTTGACAAGATTGGGTTGGAACCCTTGGGGTTAGTGCCTCAGAAGTGAGAAGGATTGGAGTCCTTGGGGCTGGTGCCTCAGAAGCAAGAAGGATAGGAGTCCTTGGGGCTGGTGCCTCAGAAGCAAGAAGAATAGGATTCCTTGGGGCTGGTGCCTCAGAAGTAAGTAGGATTGGAGTCCTTGGGGTTGATGCCTTAGAAGTAGGAAGGATTGAAGTCCTTGGGAGTTTCTGCTCCTAAGTCCAAGATTGGTGTCTTAGCGAAATAAAGTTGGTGCTCTCGAGGTTGGAGCCTCACCAAAGTCCAAGTTGGAGCTTGGCAATTGATTGTAACCATCTATATATTGTATCTATTTTACTGCATAGTTTATATTAATAAAAGCATTTACTCTTGCTGTTCATCTTGTGTTCTGAATATATACTTTTTAACTGGTGAAACAATAGTGGGAAAAAGAAATACTGATTCACCACCCCTCTCAGTATTTCCAACAATTGGTGTCATAGCAGGTACCTTCATTCAAAGCTTAACAGCTTGAAGGTTGACCCTTAGAACACAAATGGCGAAGTCAAGGAAGAAAGTTTCCAATCCTCCTAAGGATGTGTCTCCCTCTACTACTAAAATAGAAGACAATCAATTTGAGGAGGCTCCAAGGCTCAATGGGAACTTTAATATATGGGAAGCAATATTGAGGAATTTATTACAGACTCAAGGCATTGAAATCTGGAAATCAGTGATTGATGATAGCAGGATGGATAGAGAATCCAAGTAGTACAATGCAAAAGCAGTAAAGGCAATCTTGAATGGGCTCCCTAATTCTGTAAAGAACAATCTAGGAAAAGATTCATCAACAAAGGGCATATGGGACAAACTTCATGATCTTCACTCAAAAGGAGCACTGAACATGACCATCAATCAAGAAGGAGATTCTGAACCCATTATAGAAGCTAAAAATGAGAATGATGACATCAAGGCTAAAGCAGACCTAGAAGATGAAGAGAATGAAAAAGACTTTGTAGAAGAACTCCTCGCTCAACTTATGATTTCCATGGAAGAGATTAACAATTTGAAAAATGAAAATGAGGCACTTAAGAAGATAGCTCCAGTTGGTGACCAAGATCAAACAAGAAAGAAAGTTGACCTCATCAAGCTTCAAGTACAAGAAAGGGATGAAGAGTTTGCCAAGCTTAAGAAGGAATTTTATTAAATTAAAAGAAAGCATCATGAAGAATTCATATCCATGACAAATCAATTGAATAAAGCAAAGAAGCAGGAAGATACCTTGTCAAGTCAACTTGAACAAAGGCACAAGAGCTTGAACAAACTTGAAGAAGAGATTGGTCAGTACAAAATAGAGGTCTCCTCTCTCAAATATCAACTACAAGAAGCAAGGAAACAAGCACAAGGAGATGAGAAGGAAATGGAGAGCAGTCAAGCAAAGAATGAATAAATCTTCAAAATGAAGTTAGATATCATCTCCCTTAAAATAGTAGTAGCTGAAGCTACTCGTAGCAAGGAAGAAACTGAGGAACAACTTGCAAAGAAGAATAGTGAGTGTGAAAGATTGGAAGAAGAGATTGTCTTTCTCAGAACAAAGGTTGAAGGGATGAACAAAATCTTGAAGAGCTCTCAAGCCTTGGATGACATGTTCAGCTATCACAGATGTCCATCTGATAAATCAGGTCTCGGGTATGCAGGTGAACCCTCAAACAAGAATGAAAATGCTTTTAAAAAAAGAGAAGTGAAGAAGATAGAAAGAAACGGTGATGCTCCTGGTTCTAGCAAATACAAGGAGAAAAATCAAGGCTACAATAGAAGAAAACCAGCTCCAAGAAGAAATGTAGATGATGAAAAAGATGCGAGAGGCAATGGTTATCATCAAAGGATCTCAAGGTAGAAATGCTTCAGAAGTACATCAAGGAAACCTCCATCTCCTAGGTACCAAAGTTCATTTTTTGGTTATTGTCATTCTTGTTCAAACTTTGGTCACATGGAAAAAGACTGTAAAGAATATCATAAAGATAGATGTTATGGTCCCCAACCATCTCATAGAGATAGATGTTATAGTCTCCGACAACCTCCAAGAAACAATTTTGTAGGAAGAAATCATGAATTCTTATTCATGAACAATGTAGAATGCTTCAAGTGTCATAACATTGGTCATATGGCACGTGATTGTAACTTAACATGGGCTCTTACACAAGCTAGAACCATGCAAAAGAAGAAAGTTACACAAGTATGGAGAAGGAAGGAAATACAATCCGAAAGTCCCTTGAATTCTTCAGCCAACAACATATGTCATTGGCCTGAATTTTGACAATCTAAGCATTAGATGGGCAGACTCTGCCCAAAAGAGATGATGCATACAGTTAGGGGGAGCCTGTAAGTCTTGATCACTATTGCAGAAGCTATTAGTGAAAAAGGGTCCTGATGAAATCCTTGTTGAGCTATATTAACAATCATTTTTTGATGAAGATCATGTCTCAGGAGCACTCCATTGAAGCATATGATCCTGTAACCATTCTTTGGACTGTTGTTAAAGAAATAGGGCAAACAACCATGGTGCTATTATCACAGAAGTTTATGTCTTAACTCAGAAATTTAATGTGAGAACAGATAAATTCTGGACACTAATAGAGGCAGTCTTCAAACAAACAGATACATTTGGAATGGAGTTTGAAGTAAGAGCAGTTGGCAGCATATAACAAAATTGAAGCATTGCATGAAGATGAAAATCAACAGAATAAATTTAAAGGATAGTCACGGATTGGATATCTGAATCTGCAGAGATATGTACAAGAACACAAGGAAAAGATGGCTCATAGGAAGGAGAATGTTGTGCAGTCAAGCATAACTTAAGCTGATACAGATCACTTAAGAAATATAGCAACAGTAAGGCACAACCCCTCACATTTTTGTCCAAATGCAATGATGATTGAATACTAGATGGTAGTAACTTAAGGGGAAGCAAAAAGACACAAAGGAACTCAGATTTGAAGAAAGATAGCAAGAAAGACAATCTCAGGGGCATTTTCTCTTGATTTGGACTATGAAGGCCTCTCATGTTACCTGTGGAGACAACAATATGGATTGAAGCATAAAAGCTTGGACTTGGACACTTGGTATATGGCCGTTTGCAATCTGAATGAAATCATTAAAGTAGAGCATCCTTAAGCATTATTGAAGCCATGATAAAGCAGTTCTGAGACATGGAGAGGGAATAATGTGTTAATTGATGATAAAGCATCAATCCTTCTATCTTGAGTAAGAAGAAGAAGAGCACTATGACAGGGGAAGTCACAGACCCATGAAGATTTACCATTCATGAAGAACATAAGCAGTTTGATAGAGGGAGTCCCAGAGCACTCCTTTGCCATTGATGTCAAAGGGGGAGAGAAGAAGAATATTGCCATCAATAACAAAGGGGGAGATTGTTGACCTAGGTTGTCATTGATGTCAATATGGAAATATTCTGGATACTAAAGGATGACATGAAGCCAAGGGGAAGTAGAATAGATTCATGAAGAGACAGGAGCAAGGCCATCAGGATAGCCAAGCCATAAGCAAAGAGGAGTTACCTAAGGAGGTAGATCAAAGCATATCACAGGATATTAGAGCAAGAGAGGCATTCATATATGCAAGGAGGTCTTTGAAAGACACTGCCAACCCAGAGGAGCCACATTGGACTAAGAGGAGCTGCAGGAAGAGCCATATATATATATCATATATATATGCGGAAACAGACATATCAGAGCAAGGAGGCATATCGGAGCCAAGAGGAACCACATATATATATATATGCCATATATATGCCAAAGAAGAGGAGCATACATGGAAAACAGAGGACGCAGACAGCCATCAGAGCAACAGAGGAGTAGACAGAGCATCAGAGGAAGCAGATTACGTAATTGAGAGCTATCAGAGGAAACCCATCTATATATGCATTAACAGCTATCAGAGCAACAATCCAAAGGAAGACTGATCAAAGGAGCATAGAGGAAGAGTGGAGGAAACAACGATAGAGCAAACAGAGGAGCAAACAGAGCCATGGGACGTAGCAAACACAACTATCGGAGCCACAGAGGAAGCAGACATAGCTATCAAGAGCTATCGGGAGCCATATATCCACAGATAACACTATCGGGAGCTATCGGAGGAGAAAAGGAGGCATTAACACTATCGGCGGCCAAAAACTATGCATCTATGGCACATTACACTATCGGGAGCGGCAATATGCCTCAAACTCATGTATTTACCCATTGGCGACAAAAACCATATATACATGCACTTAACACTATCAGAGGCACAAACGGAGGCCAAAGCATACATATTACAAATACACTATCGGAGGCGGAGCAGTATATTATATCGGCGGGTTCTATTAAGTGTCACACCCGAAACCTCCGACTGCGATTGCAAGAGTGGACCCGAAACTGTGACTGCCGATATGCTGCGACTGCGACTGCCGATATGTTGCGATCGCCGATAGCGATTATCACATCGGGAATTCAGAGCGAAGTCATACAGTGGTAAGCGGCCCCTTTGCGATCGCTGATAGCGATGAACGTTGTGGACCCGATGCGACATCACAACTTGGCTTAATATAATATCGCGTCCAGTGGTGAATCGGCCATTGGCCATCGGTAATGTCATAAGCTCGACTTATAGGAGAACCTCTGAAAGTGGCGATTGCGATAATGTATGCAGACCCGATGGTCCTATTATATAGCACCCTATTGTTATATCGTGTCCATAGGAGGATCGGCCCATTGGCCATCGGCGATATCATGGGGTTGATGTATAAAGGACCCCTGGAAGCCTTGAGTGCTGATTGCGACATACGCTGTGGATCCGATACAGGAATAGTTGTGGGTGAATTAATATTGAAGTCTGCCCTTTAGCCATTTTTCCTGTGTTTCCTGTGTAAATGAATTTTTTGGCTTACGCGGCGTTTAGAGGCAGAAATACACTACGGAATGCTCCCGATAGTTCAGGAGGCTGAAATAATGTCGATGGTGATTGCGATCAGGACGTGGCAGGTCTGTTAAATAATGCCATCCCTGTGTATGCCTGCTATCATGAGAAAACATGAGCGTTGTTACAGTTTTCTGAATATGTGTCCTCTGTGTATGACTCGGTCCTCGCCATTGAATCAACGTGTCTTGTGAGCACGAATAGACAGAGGAAACCAAAAGCTGGGAAGCTGAAGAAGCAAGAGAGCACAGAGGAAATGACAATGAGCATTAAGGAAGTATAAGAGGCGGTGTAAGTGGAAACGAATGGACGAAGGCATGGGAATGTATAAAACAGTAAAAATAGAGAACTGTTTGTGTCGTTGGTATGGTGAAGAACCAGAGTGTGGGATAGCAGAAGCAGCAGAGGTGAACACTATGGAAAATAAGCTGGAGGAGGTAGAGGCAGTGAGAGGATCTAGCAGAACAGAAAGAGGGCAGCAAGGCTAATAGGATAGCAGACAGTCGAAGGGGAGAAGTAGCCAACAGAGAACATAAGCTTGAACAAGAAGTTGTTCTTTATGCAGAGTTGAGTGCAGCTAATAGTAGACTGACTAGAGCTGTGTGAAGACATTATCAGAGAGCATGAAGGCTATTGGAGACTATGCATGGGCAGTGTGCAGAGTTGTAAAGACTCATTCATAAGAAGACTGGTTGTCATTGATACTGTAGTTTGGAGACTACAGTGAAGCTGTAAATAGACAAAACTCAGCAGAGAAGAGTTCTGAGAGCAAAAGATTACTATCAAACATGCCTTGACAAGATTGGGTTGGAACCCTTGGGGTTAGTGCCTCAGAAGTGAGAAGGATTGGAGTCCTTGGGGCTGGTGCCTCAGAAGCAAGAAGGATAGGAGTCCTTGGGGCTGGTGCCTCAGAAGCAAGAAGGATAGGAGTCCTTGGGGCTGGTGCCTCAGAAGTAAGTAGGATTGGAGTCCTTGGGGTTGATGCCTCAGAAGTAGGAAGGATTGAAGTCCTTGGGAGTTTGTGCTCCTAAGTCCAAGATTGGTGTCTTGGCGAAATAGAGTTGGTGCTCTAGAGGTTGGAGCCTCACCAAAGTCCAAGTTGGAGCTTGGCAACTGATTGTAACCATCTATATATTGTATCTATTTTACTGCACAGTTTATATTAATAAAAGCATTTATTCTTGCTGTTCATCTTGTGTTCTGAATATATATGTTTTAACTGGTGAAACAATAGTGGGAAAAAGAAATACTGATTCAACCCCCCTCTCATTATTTCCAACACTTCGCACTCCGCAACCACAAAATGCATAGTCTTTACAATAATATTACAAAAGCTTGACTTAAACATGGGCTTTTAGCCCCAAAACTGCCCTTGGGGGATCCCGCTCCCAACATATATGATGTTGTGTTTGTGCGCATTGTGGTAAGTTGAGTTCGTACCAGTTTGGTTTTCTTTATCTATTGTAGGAAGACTTTATTATCGAAGTATGTATTTCCTAGGTTTAATTCCAGGTTCAAAACTTAAAATATGGGTAACAATAGAGTTTGAAGGTTTCTAGACCATATCACACCCAATTTCTTATAATTAAAATCTTTGATAACACTAGATATATTTTTTTCAAATATTTTGTTAACTAATGGAGATGAGAAAGTGTTCATCATACATTTCCATCAATCTAAATTGGTCAGGGTTTCGAGTTGCAACAATAGTTTGAACAATGAGTCTTCAGCTAGATTTTTGATTATATTTGATAATCCAAACTACATATAATCCATTTTGAACTTATCTTAAAGTTATTACATTAAGACATATACTAAGCTTTCAATCAATGAGAATAATTCTAGGATTCATAAATTACGGTGGATATTCTACTAGACAATTCATCATAACAGACCTGATATAGTTATATTTAAAAATAAAAAAAACTAACATTTTCATAGTTTTATTTCTCTTTCGATTTTTAGATATGTATACTATTGTTGATTATGTATGTATCAAAATTAAAATTATGTGAAAATAGGGAAAAGTGAAAAAAAAATCAAAATCCATGATTTGATACATGATATAGCCTGGGAAACCGTTTCTGAAAAAAACTTAGCTGGAAGGTGAGGTTGCTTTGTTGTCTTTCTCTAAATATAAAATGACTGCAAGTACAAAGAAGTATGGCTTGTAGCTCGTGGTATAATACAATGAGAAATCTTCTCTATGCTCTCTATCCCTTATCCCTCATGGATATTTTCCTCATCTACGGAAAATAATGGAGCCCCTATTCCTCATAGTGGCCTAGTTATAAAATATCTTGATATCCTACTTGTGCTTAGGTTTGGCTACCTCTACATTTAACCTTATTTACAATATGGAATCCTCAATAGTCTTATTCTTCATAATCATGTGGATAGCCCCTTTTCCATGACTTATGGTCGTTGATGTGGGATCCTCTTGAATTATGTTGGTGAAAATAGGAAGGTCAATTTCCTAATGGTATAAGGTGTGTAGAATAGGAAAAATAAGGGGAAATGCTAAAGTGACAAATTCTTATCCCAAAGAATAATCATTTAATGCCTCAAAATTCTTGTGAAAGGTTTCAAACCCCCATTCGAAAGGTATTTATGTGTAAAATAAGAAACATAAGGGGAAATGCTAAAGCGACAAATTTTTATCCCAAAGAAGAATCATTTAATGCCTCAAAATTCTCCTGAAAGGTGAGAGACCCCAATTTTCCAAACTGGGTCTCATGGGTAAAAATGGTCCTTTGCCATTATTCCTCAAAGTTTTCACCCTAAAATATTTGTGATCAATGAAAAAAATATAATGAGACATTATGGATAACACATCCCCATTTTTGGAGGATTTTGGTCCCCAAATGATTCTATTAAATGAGGTGAGGAAATTTTTCTTCCACCTTCTCTTGGGTGTACCAATTATCTTTTCTTAGAAGTTTTCCTTTCAATCCAATCTAAGCAAGGCCATGCTACCCATATCTTGTAATTCTATGACTCTTCTACAAAATTGTATTCTCCACCAACTCTGCATGAGAATATGGTGACAAATATTCTAAAGAAGGTAGGACCTATTCTGTTAGGCCCCTATACTAATAGTGTAACCCCTTATTGTTATTAGTATAACCCACTTATTATATTGATGTACCCATGTAGTTCCCATATTGTTACTATTGTGCCCCATAGAAGCCCACTATTGTTATTATTGTGGCTTTATATTATTATTGTTAGGTCGGCTGGATTATATTGTGACTCCTTAGACTCCTATATATAGAAAGGAGGTTTTGTCATTTGAATCATCCAAGAATTGTTCATTTATGTAATGTAAAGGAGGTTGCCCCCTCGAAGAGGCTGAATTCTAAGGCGTTGATCTTTCTTTTCTATCTTTTCTTGAGCTGGTTTCATAACATTTGGTATCAGAGCCTTGGATTCTAGGGTTTCGCTGCTCCAAACAGGTCATCATGGAATTTTTGCTATAACTTTTTTTCTGTGATGTTTCAGAAGTTTCAGAAAAAACCCATTTGAGAAGAAATCGCGTTGAACCTTGGGTCCAAATTTCAGAGCTTTTCGCGCGATATTTGCGGAGATATGATCTGAGGAAGTTGGTCTTTTTACAGACTCCTGAATTACATTCAAAACAGGTGACCTGGGGAAAATCATCATAACTTTCTCTCTGGGGATCGGATTGACGTTTCATAAGAAGGTACAGAAAGAGAATGGACTGTAGTTTCTTTTTGATGTTTTTTAGATCCAAAGGTTGAAACAGTGACTCGTGGCACGTCGTACAAGTTCACTCTACTGAGCTAGTCTATAATCAAGTCATCTTGGGAGATTGTGCATAACTATTCCTTGGAGAATCCAAATTGGATCAGACTGGTGGCATTGGAAAGAGGACACAGAGGGCTACTACAGGTCATAATTCCAGAACTTAAAGATCTGAAAGTACAGAGTTACATTTGTTTCAAGATCAAGCTCCTAAAATCAAGAAAAAGCAAGATGAGGAAGTTTGATGGCAAGGATCCGGTAAATTGGATACTTCAGATAGAGCAATATTTTGATCTACATGGTGTACAACTATTACAAAATGTATGTATTGCATCTTCATATTTAGAACCAGATCAATTTTTATGGTATGAAGGGCTTTGTTCTCGTAAACATCTTGTTACGTGGTCAATTTTCACGGAGGAAATGATAGCACATTATGAGGATACAAAGAGCAACACCTTCTTTAGAGCAACACCACAACAATTGGAAAGAGTAAAAGCACTTTGTGACATATTGGAAAGCAAAATTATGGAAACCATGAAGCATACCCCTCACAACTATAAAGGTAAAAGTGTTGTTTCTCCTAGCTTTCCACAACCTACAAGGGTTACACCACAACAATTGGAAGAAAAAAGAGAAAAAGGGATTTGTTACAATTGTGATAGCAAATGCACTAAAGGTCATAAGTGTGCTGAGAAAAAATTATTTTACATAGAATATGAAGAGGAGGAAGAAAAGGATCATGAAACATCAAAGGAAGAAGATATACGCCAGGACCCCACCCCAGAGAAAGAAGGAATGAATCAGATGACATCTTGTAAAGCATTGGCAGGAATTATCACTCCTCAAACTATCAAGATAAAAGGACATATCAAGAAGAAAAAGGTGCAAGAAGTGAAGGATCACATCGAGAAAGAAGAAATGAATCCAACCATATCTTGTAATTCATTGTTCGAAATTACCACTCCTCAAACTATCAAGATAGAAGGACATATCAAGAAGAAAAATGTTCAAGAAGTGAAAAATCACATCGAGCATCAAGAAATGAATCCTACCATATCTTGTAAAGGATTGGAAGAAATTACCACTCCTCAAACTCTAGAAATAGAAGGACATATGAAGAAGAAAAATGTTCAAGCAGTGAAAGATCACATCGAGCATCAACAACAAGTTCTCCAACTTTTAAAGGATAACGTCACTTCGGTGCAAAATCAAACAAAACAACAGGTAGGTCAACATCGTAGTGAAAAATGTTTTGATGTAGGTGATTGGGTATTTTTACTGCTACATCTCAAGCAAGCTATTTATGAGAAGGAAATGTTTGCAATACTACATGCGCTTAAAAAATGGCAACCTTACCGAATGGGAAGACTCTTCAAGGATGAGGATGTGGAAGCATTGTTTTGTGCTATTTATATTATCCAACCAGATTGGATAAACGAAGCAAGGGAAGAATGGAAGAAGGACGAAGAAGTATGGCCACTTATTCAAAAGTTGCAAAAGATCCCAATTCAAACAATATTGCCAGAAATTGAAGAGGAAGGAAAAATCATATTGGAACTTGGAGCATTCACAGAAACAAGAACCCGACAACTACGAAATCGATCAATTTCAGAGTATCTCATCAAGTGGAAGTACTTACCCGCTGAAGATTCCACATGGGAGGACAAGAATTTTATACAGAAGCATCAAGAACTACTGAAGCGTTGAGGACAACGCTTTCTGAAGGAGAGGGGCATGTTAGGCCCCTATACTAATAGTGTAACCCCTTATTGTTATTAGTATAACCCACTTATTATATTGATGTACCCATGTAGTTCCCATATTGTTACTATTGTGCCCCATAGAAGCCCACTATTGTTATTATTGTGGCTTTATATTATTATTGTTAGGTCGGCTGGATTATATTGTGACTCCTTAGACTCCTATATATAGAAAGGAGGTTTTGTCATTTGAATCATCCAAGAATTGTTCATTTATGTAATGTAAAGGAGGTTGCCCCCTCGAAGAGGCTGAATTCTAAGGCGTTGATCTTTCTTTTCTATCTTTTCTTGAGCTGGTTTCATAACATATTCCTCTTCATGATCTAGCATGAAAGGCTCATAGAGCTTCAGATTTTCCATAATAGCAACTAAGTAAATGCGCATGTATGGGGGTAGTTTGAGTCTTTTCTTGTATCTCAAAGGGAACATATCACAGAGGCTTGATTTTCTTAAGATGACCTTGTAGCCTCTCCTTATTCAACTGTAACCATACTTTGTCTCCCACTTTGAATAACTTCTTTGTTCTATGTTGATCATGCAAGGCCTTGTATTTTTCCTATGAATTTTGTAGTGTCTCGTGTACCTATATATTGATTTACCTGATATTTTATAGAAAATTTTCAACCCTCAAGGCATCCCATGTAAGATCCTCGCTTATTCCTCTGTGTTTCCCATACGCAATATCGAAAGGTGATGGTGGAAAATATCTAAAACAATTTTCAAATGGGGACTTACCAATTGAAGTATTGATTTCTCTATAATAAGTGTGTTGCATATATACCAGATTTTTATCCCAAGTCTTTAGCTGCCTCTAGTTATAACCCCTAAAAAGTTGCACCAAATTCCTATTGAATCTTTTATTTTCCTATTTGTATGAGGAAAAAATTTTGTAGATCTCTTCAACACAGTTTCCATCTTCTCCAAAAATGTAGTACAAAATGCATTGAGAAATCGTGTGTCCCTATATGAAATCATGCTCCTTGGTATTCAAAAGTGTACCCAAAATTATCCAATGAACAAGTTCACCACTTTTTTCCTACTGATGGTATTTTGATAGGGCATCAAAATACACATATTGTTAAACCTTTCAACTACAATGAATAGATAGTCATGTCCCTTCCTAGTTGTTGGTAAACCTCCAACTAAGTCCATGGAAATTATTTCCCATGGACGAGTGGGTAGAAGTAAGGGATGATAGAGACCATGTTTTTTGTTACTAGGCTTGGTTGTACAAAAAATCATGCATCCTCCTATGAACCTAGCTACATGTTCTTGAATCTTGGGTTAATATACATACCTGTGAATTTTTCCACTATCTTCCCTACACCAAACTGCCCTGTAACCCTGCGAGGTTTGAGCCTCTCCAATTAGCTATAATCACTCACCTTTAGGAACACATAGCTTATTGAGGCTATAGATTAATCCATAATGGAGATGGTAGTTAATGAATTTGTCACCATTATGCACATGACTTCGACACTGCAATTTTGGAAACAACTCCTTGAAGTCCTCAAACTCTAAATATGTCTCTATGTATGCATCATGGTTAAATGGCTCTATATGCACCAAAGTTCCCAAATTTGTGATATTTGATGTGCATTTCCTTATAAATGGGTTGGAAAACTTATTTGTGTTTCCATTCTTATATTTTATCACTAAATGAAAGCATTGTAGAAACCCCATCCACCTTTAAATTATGTTATGTTGTATCTTACTCTAGGCCTACAAGTACTATAGTGGTCGCTAATTTGTGTGGATAACTGTCTCCTTTACTGTCAGATATTGCTTCCACATCTTCAAAACTTGCACCAGGGCATATAGCTCCTTGTCATAGGTAGGATATTTAATAACTCATCCTCGAAATACTTCAGAATGGAAGCATAAATGCCATCCTGCATCAACATCATTCCCATAACATACTCACTTGCATATGTCCCACTTCCAAGGGCTACTGCAAGTTTGGTAATGTCAAAAACAGTGCTTGAGTGATCTTATTCTTTAAGTTTTAACTCCTTAAAGGCCCTCTCATGGCCCTTTACCCACTAGAAATGATTTCCAGTATTTTTTTTGGTGTGGGGTCATGTTACTACTAGTGAAAATGAGGCTATGAATTTCCTCATGTACTATGTCATCCCAATGAAACTCCTAACTTGACAAACATTAGTAGGAATTGGCCATTTCATAATCACCTCCATCTTGGCATGATATTTTTTAAATTATCCTCCACCATGGGGGCTTCACTCAATGAACCTTTGACATATCATGTTTGTTCATGGCATACTAAATAATACCTCTAATTTGACTACATATTAGAAAATACCTCTAAAAATCACATTATTTAACCCCCTACCAATACGAACACAATACACCTCCAAATTAGAAAAACCCCTACTTTATCTAGATATTGTAGGTATGCATTTGTTCATTAACATTTTTTATACCCTTTTAGGATTTTTCATTAACATTGAGCGCCATTTTTTATACATGTCAATATAAAAACTCTTTACCCCCTAATGCATGCTCAATATATTATGCCATTTTTTCCCCAATATATATCCCCCAATATGAATGCACGTGGTATGGTATTCCTCCCCCAGTGAAGCTCTCGTTTCCTCCACCCATCACACACCATAGATAAACCAAAAACTGTTATTCAAACTAACACTTCTTGAGATTTTTTAGTAATTGTTGTGTCTTTAATGTCTCTGTTGGGCCTCATAATTGTTATAATTTCCTTACCTTATTTCTTAGTTCTTGTATTATTTTCCTAAGTCTTTCTTACATTTAGGACATGATAATCTATATAATATGGATTTTAGAAGAATTTAATGTATTTATATTATTGTATTGCCTTTATGAATTGACTTGATTAAAAAAGTGTT
The DNA here is from genome assembly GCA_031772625.1 of Pinus tabuliformis. Taxonomy (NCBI): domain Eukaryota; kingdom Viridiplantae; phylum Streptophyta; class Pinopsida; order Pinales; family Pinaceae; genus Pinus; species Pinus tabuliformis. The sequence goes on along the minus strand of CM062807.1, from coordinate 113,321,129 downwards.
ATTTACTCACAGTTGGATCCTTATTTTGAACAGGAATCTATCAATGAGATGGTGCTTGATGTTGTTCCTTGGATTGATCATAGAAAATTAGGTAGCTTAATGTTGTCAATTATTGTTTGGAGTAAATTGGTTAAAGATAGGCTTTCGACTTAGTCATATAGAAATATTAAGATTTCTTGTAACTTAAAATGACCATTCTGGGAATCTTCATATTCTCATGATTGCTCTCTATCAAAAATAGATTTAATTTTCTTATCTTCTATAGTCATAGCATAAAAACTACAAATTCAGCTTGGATAGAGGTTGTTCAACTCTAATATCTTTCACATAAGTCATGAACCTGAAAATGCATTAAGTGTAATCAATCCTCTATAATTTAATGAATTATTTTATCATTCAGAGTTAATTTGTTGTGTTGATTTCTTTTACAAGACAATTTGATTATGGTGATTTGGGCTAGATCCTAGAAGCAATGTTGTCTTCATATGTATAATTAAATCTACATTATTTTCTTTCTCTTCAGCGACTTGTTTGTGTAATCGTTTCCAATTTGTAATTACCAGTTCGTTAAGTCATTGTCATATCACATGTTCTATTATAAATAAAAATTACAGTTGTTGGAGTGCGGATTCACTTTAGCTCGTATAGTTGGTATTGATGTTTCTTGGAAATAATCATAGGATTATTATTTGCGTGCTTGAATACCTTTCTATAGTGTTATTTTCCCATTTTATAGTTTTTCTTCCTTAGGTAACAACTTAGTGTTTACTAGTCTTTTTTTTTTGTTTCTTGCATAAATTATCTAGGACTAGATGCTTTAAATGGTTTGGTTTAGTTAGAAGAAGAAGTTATTAATTTTGTTATGGGTTGGTTCTTTTATCATTGAAGTTTCTATTTCTATTAGGATAATAGTAGTTAGTTATACTAACATTTATCTTTCATAAATTGTGCATATAACCTTGATATAGAAAGACAAGACCTCAGATTAACAATTTAATGTGTAGTAGCTAGTTGATCCTTTTAGGAACAATTAAATGGCTCAACATTTTGGCGATGTTTCCAGGGAAGTTGTCAAAGAGAAAATTGGTTGTATCTATGAGGGTTTGGTATTAAATAAGGAAGGTAAGAACATGCACATGCACCCTAGTGAAAAACAAGGCTTGTGGTGGTGCCTACCCTTGGCTGATTTGTTTAAGTTGTTTAGTATGTATGACTAGAAATAAACCTAGGACTAGGAATCAGGTAGAGATAGATCTAAAATCTACCCCAAAAAACACCAAAATACAAGGTCAATTCGACCTTGTAAGAACGACCTTCATAGACGAGATCATTCAAAAGGCATATTCTCAAGCGTTGGTAGGTCCCCGAACAGTATCTGGGAAGGGTTATACAGTTATTTCCCCTTGAGTAGCATAGTTTTCTGCCACAACTAACATGGAGATTCTTGATAAAACTTTTGAATCATAGTAGAGCTTCAAAGAATCTTACAACCTAACATGCATCTTAGTCATTTTAGCAAGGGTGAGGGGCACTCTTACAAATTAACGAAAGGAAGAGGTGAGAAAAGTGAACCATATCCTCATCCTTCTGAGAATGAATCTCATGCAACACCCATTGCGGGAAGAGAAAATAAAATTCTTGACTTGAATAGTGTTATAAGACCTAGTCAAGGCCTAGAACCCCAACAAAATACCAATCAATTTTAGCTAGCACCCCTTAACAATGGGATTATTGAAGTTTATTGGAATATCTTTAATCAAATGGAAAACCTAGTAACAGGGACACAAACCTCGACCATAGAGTATTTGATCATTGATCTGCAGGATAATTCACCAATGAAGGCTATCTCGCTTCAAAACCTCCCAATTTTTTATGCGTTGGCCTATAAAGATCCCGATGCATTTTCATTTTCATTTGATGTTTTATGTCGAGGGTAGGATTACAAAACTGACCCCCCAAAATTAATATTGTTTCCCTCTACTTTAAAGGGAGCAACATTACAGGTTTATGGGATTGGGGGCAGTACTATTAATTCATGGGATCAAATGAAACAAGATTTCCTTACTAAATACCAGGATTATTGTCGATCTAGATATTTAAAAGAGGAAATATTCAATATGACATCAAAAGAAGATGTAACTTTAGAAGAATATATTGAAAGATTTCAATACAATTTACAAACATCACCATATACCACTTTAGGTAGGGATGTGTTGAAAATTACCTTAATTAGAGGTATGAAATATGAATGTATAGAAACACTCAATTTAGTGGGGCAGGGTGGTATTTATAAAGAATAATAATATGATAGTGTAAAATTTTGCATTAGATGTTCACGTGGGAGTACACGAACTAAGCTTGGAACTCGTGATCCTCTTAGCATATCTAGGAGAGTTGCAGGAGGAGGAGTTACACAAGTAGAGATTGGTAATATTTTTGAATATTTTAAAACCGATATCCTAAGTACACCTACAACATAGTTGGATGTTTTACAGGTCAAACAAAAGCAAGCTGAAGCGGAGTAGGAATTAGCCGTACTTTTTCCTTATTGCCAGAAAAAGCACAGTTGTAAAGATTTTCCGTTGGACACAATCGAGATATGCATTATTTGTACGAAAGATCGCTCAATCAATCATTTTTGCTCGATTCCCAGATTAAAATTTGTATTCAAGTAAGCTAAGGAAGAACTAGATCCATTGTATTTCATGGCACAATGACAATAATGGTAGACCGTCCACCAAGTATGATGCAGGACCCTTCTACATTTTTTCCTGGAAAATTTTCTCAACAATAATTTCGTGGATTAACTTGGCAGGGTCAACAACATTCTAGTACTTCCTGGTAGCCTCAGCCCTATACTTTATCATCTTGTAAAAAAAATCAGTTATTGGTCCTTTTTGGCCAAATCAATAGTATCCCGCACCATCATGGTAGAATTTACCAAATAACCCATTCCATTCTCAATGGGTAAATCAACCTACGTACCAGCCAATGTGGTCCCAGAGTTGGTAACGCCCGAGTGGACTGATCAATCAATCGATGGGAACATTGCCTCAGTCACAACCACCATTACAACACCCACTTCAACTACCTTCGAATACTCTAGCTCCATTACATCCCCAGTTAACTGCACAGCCTAAATCCGAACTAGAATAACAGGCCTATGATTTTTTTAGAAATTTTGGAAACCCTAGACTATTGTCCTCCCTCTTTGGAATGTAATGAGTTACGTCTAATACATGGGAGGACTATCTTTCTGGAATACCATCCAAAGAATCAAGAGCAACGAAAAAATGAAAATCCTTCTAAGGAGCTGCCTCTGGCATAACACCCTCCTCTGGCGATAATTATTACTAAAATAGAATCATAGAGTAAACCGATTAAACAAAATAAATCTATCAATATTATGGACATTTCTCCCCTATTCTCTGAGAGAATAGCCATAGTAAATTCACTTGTATATCCTAATGCGGATCTCATAGGGGAACTAAAAAATTTATGTATCAAAATCCCTCTCCTATAGGCTATTGGAGAGATAACTATCTATGCTAAAACCATTAAGGAATTGTGTTAAGAAGCTAGGAAGGAAATCGAAAGATTCTCCTACAGTCCATGCTGTTTGGAAACTCTCTAATATTATCCTATGAAAACAAATATGATGATTTTGGAAACCCTGTAGTCACCATCCAGATCGAGGAGCATGACTTCCCAAATACTTTAGTGGGCTTAAGAGCTTCCATAAATATCATAAAAATTGAAACCTATGGCCTCCTTGGAATAACTAGATTTAGACTGACTCCAACCATGTTGGAACTAGACGACAGATCCGTAGTGAAACTAGAAGGAACCTTGGATGATATCACTATTTTTGTAGACTCCTAGGAATATCTAGTGGATTTTCGGGTCCTCAACCCTAAAAATAAATTGGAGGGATAGCCTCTGATATTAGGCAGCCCATGGCTTGCCACTGCATATGCATACATTGGGTGTCAAATTGGAAGCATGACCATCACCAAGGGACCTTCTATTAAGAATCTCATTTTATATCCACTCACTATACCCAACATGCCGGCTAACAATTCTAGATGGTTCCCTCACAAATATGAGGAAGGAAATTTACATTCTCCCCTTAGTATTGATAGAGATATTATCTTTAAAATACAAACTAAGGATGAAATAATTAATGGTTTTATTAACTAGCCTTCCACTGTAGGAAACCCAACATGTGAGATGTTAAAAGCCATGCTTGACAATGAAGCCCAAGGAGATCCACTAGAAGGATTTGAACAGTGAGCATATACCTATGACCGCAATTTATAATAAAATCCCCATTGAAATTGAACCTAGAAAAACCTTGAATATTAATGACAGTCTTCATGACCTTCAGCATGAAATACCATTCCAATTTCTTCAGAAATATAAACAAGACATTTCTTGGGAATATTATAATATTAAGGGCATTGATCCATAGATGTTCACACACCATATCTATATTGAGAAAGATTCTCAAGCCAATTTTCAAACCCAAAGAAGATTAAATCCACACCTTAGGGACATAGTGAAACAAGAGCTTCAAAAACTTCTTGATGTTAATTTTATATATCCTATTTATGATAGTCAATGGGTTTCACCACTGGTGGTAGTCCCTAAAAAGAATGGAAAATTATGAATTTGTTTATATTATAGAGAACTAAACAAATCCACGCAGAAGGATCATTTTCCTCTTCAATTTGTAGACCAAGTCCTTGATACTCTTGTTGAATAGAAATATTTTTCTTTCCTCGATGGATTTAGTGGGTATAATCAAATCTACATTACTCTTGAAGATCAAGATTAAACTACGTTCACCTTTCCATGGGGAAAGTTTTCATATAGTCTTACCATTTGGGTTGTGTAATACACTGTTATACAACAAATTGAGCTCCAAATCAAGTCCTGCACAAAGGAAAGACAAGCGGAATCATAGTATAAAACCTTGAAAATTAATATATGAATACACAAAGAAAATATAATTGCATACAACTAAACTACTTATGCAAACAGGTATCAAATGAACAACTTAATGAACGATAGTATCAACACCATAGAGTAGGCAGCACAACTACAGTTCTGTATTAATAATGGAAGAGTGATTACAACCATCTGTTGCATCAGTCTTCCTTTGCCCCTTCAACTTCTCTTTCTCTCTCCCTTCTTGGAAACTTCTTTAGATATGAGACAATTCTCAATAGTTAAGCAGGTTATCCTTTCAAATGCTTTGACCCCTTGTTCCTAAAATTACTCAAGAAAAGCAAGGAAACATCCAAAATCGACCTATTTGGAGAAATTCTAATCTGAACGAAGGAGGCGAATGGGAAAGAGCTAAAAAGCATGGCAAGTTGATTGCTTTTTCCCTAGTGGACTCCATGAGGAACTTGGCAACCCTAACTCGATTGCTATATAAGAAAAGTGAGGGTCATTATGAAAGAGGTCAGAGCATTTGAAAGGATAACCTACTTAATTGTTGAGAACTATCTCATATCTAAAGAAGTTGGCAAGAAGGGAGAGAGAGAGAGAAGCTGAAGGGGCAAAGGAAGAGTGATGCAACAGATGGTTGTAATCACTCTTCCATTATTAATACAGAACTGCAGTTGTGCTGCCTACTCTATGGTGTTGATACTATCGTTCATTAAGTTGTTCATTTGATACCTGTTTGCATGAGTAGTTTAGTTGTATGTAACTATATGTTCTTTCTGTATTCATATATTAGTTTTCAAGGTTGTATACAATGATTCCACTTGTCTTTCCTTTGTACAGGACTTGATTTGGAGCTCAATTTGTTGTATAACATGCACCAATCACTTTTTAAAGGGAAATTTTGAACATTTTTTCTTATTTAATTAATGAAGGGCTTGAACTATAAATGGATGATTTCACTCCTTACAATAATGATTTTGATCAAGCTCTACATAATATCAAAAATATTCTTCCACGATGTCTAGCTACTAGGTTGTGCCTTAGTAATGAAAACTTCCACACGATGATGACATAAGGTGTGGCCTCGAGACATTTTATCTATGTTGCAGGTATTCAGGTAGACCCAACTAACATAGAGGTAATTTTGAAACTCCCTATCCCTCTTACGCCAAAAAAGGTATGTATTTTCCTTGGCTATTTTGGTTACTATCATCATTTCATAACGCATTTTTCAAAACTTACAACAACATTGTATGCGTTAACTAGACATGTGGAATTTGAGTGGATTGATAAATGCCACATACCTTTTGTATATCTGAAAAGGTTGGTTTCAACAACTCCCGTGTTGCGGCGACCAAATTGTAGTTTACCATTCCGGATATCATCTAATGCATCAAACATGACGATAAGAGCAGTTCTCATACAAGAAGAGGATAAGAATCCCTACACAAATTATTACTTATTACATTAGCAAAAACCTCACACCTGTAGAGTCAAACTATACTATAAGAGAAAAAGAGTTTTTGGTCATTGTTTATGCTATAAATAATTTTTTTCATTATATGACATGATATCTAGTTTTTTTTGTACACTAATCATTCTAATATTCGGTATTTAGCTAAAAAACTTGTTACCTATGGCAGAGTAACTCGCTAGTTACTCTTATTGTAGGAATTCGACATTACTATAAAGGACAAGCCAGGAAAAGAGAAACTTGTATTATATGTCTTATTGAGAATCCCATATGTGGCTGGCCCTCTACCGATGGAAGACCAATTCCTGGATGAACATATTTTTGTTGTGACCATCAAGATGTCATGGTATGCTAATGTTGAAAATTACCTTGCATCTACAAAATTGCACATCACACTTGTTTCCCGAGAAAGGAATCTTATTATCCAACATAATGCATGATTTTCATGGATGGATGGTTACCTCTTTCACACAGGGACTGATATTCAAATTTGCAAATGTATTAGAGAAGATGAAATTTATGACATCCTTATGGATTGTCATGATGAACCCTGTGGAGGTCATTTTTCTAATTGAAGGACTAGACATAAGTTATTATAGATGGGCTATTTCTAGCCCACGATATTTAAATATGCAAATAAATATGTCTAGAGTTGTGATAATTGTCAAAGGATGAGTCATCCCATTCAAGCTAATGAAATACCCCTTCAACCAAAGATTGTATTGGAACCATTTGATAGATGGGAAATGGACTTTTTAGGTCCCTTTAATCCACCTTCAAATCAGAAGACATATATTTTAGTTTGTATAGACTATGTAACCAAATGGTTGGAAGTAGTAGCACTTTCAAGGGCCACAAAAGAAGCAATTATCAATTTTCTATTAGAATTGTTTGTTTGAGTAGCCAACTTCTGAATCTTCGTTGCTGCTTTTGCATCCTATGGAATGTGAAGTTTTGGCAGCATCTTGCATGCCTGTGCAATTTCTACCTCCAAGTTTTGACTTCGCGTGCCCAATTCTCCCTTTTCTTTTACCGCTTGAGCCTTTTCTGTGAAAATATGCTCATTCTTCATCTTGACCTCATTGATGACTGATAGTGCTCACTGCTCCCTGATCCTGATCTCATCTGATACCCCCCGATGAGGCTTGTGGAGGGTGTGAATAGGCAGCGCAGCTAAGTTGACACCCACATCTTTTAATTGTCGAAGCTAGGAATTTGCTTCATCTTCCTCTGTGCGCAATGATCCTTCTGGTAATGGAATAACTCTGAGGTTCAGAGTCCTGGCAGAGGAACTTTCCATGGCAATGCTTGTTCCTACACCAAGATCTGATGGTTGCCTCCATTCAGTTGGCCACTTTCCTGACTTCCTGTACATCTACATTCGTTACTAGGTATGGTAACTTATACCATACTTTCTTAGGGTCTCTCCTCACGCAAATGGATACATTATGAAAATATGCTTTAAAATCCGCGTATGCGTCTAATTGCCCAAAAAATGTTGGTAACAGCCTTGGCCTCTGGTTGATCATGGTGTGAAGGTCCATCTCGACCAACACCCAGAATACTTTCGTCTCCATGACCCTTTTTGGGTTCTTCGTTGCCCATAGAGAAGCAAAATTCACGGCCTCTGGTAAATCATCATCTTGTGGAGGGAACTGGTTGTCCTCTGGAAACCTCCATGCAATGAGGGAAATCAACAATAGTAACTAGGCATAGTGGAATTCCTTGTCATCATCCTGTTCTTTGCAACAATTCAAAAAGAATTATTTGTAGAGGTACTGTGCCCAGTTGTACTGCACCCCCTTCACACACTGTGTGGCCAATGAAATGACTAGCACCAACACCTCAAACATGCGACACTTTCTCATAATTTTTCAAGCCAAAATTTGGGGGGAAAACTACACCACCTTGTCAGTGATGGAATGGATAGAGCATCCGTGTGACTTCTTTACTAATCCATACTTGCACTTCATTTTATCCACGATTTGTTTCTATTGACTCTAGCCTCCAAACTCCTTCACGGGATCCAACCCTTTGTAAGGCAACCTTGTGATCCAGTGGATCAACAAATCTGTGATGGGGATGGGCTCTCCCAGGTAGAGACACCCATCATGCACTAGCATAAGCAATTAGCATACGCAAACTGTGTTGATAGTGGTTCGGCTAAAGTGTGGTACCCATAACATATTCAACAACCTTGCTTCTTCAATCGTTGGGACCCACTTCATAGTCTCCAATCTCGTGACTCCAGTCTCTTCATAGTAGATTCTTGTCATGTATTTGTTTGTGGTCAAATGTGGGAATTTCTCGTGATCAGCGAGATCCCAATCCTCTATTTTTAGTGCAGGTATGCATCCTAACTGTGCACCTTCAAATGGCACTTTCTACAGTAATAGCGGCATTGAGACCATACATTTTTCAGAATCAATATCTTTTGGGACCTTTTCTTTTCCCTTTCATAGAGGGATATACTTTGGGAGCCTAGTGATAGGCTCGCCCTCCTCAACATCCAACTCTTCAACCCCTTCACGAAGCTCCTCTTCTTCTAGATCCAGGGCTTCAAATGGTTGTTTGGCCTTATCCATCTTCCCTTTCTGTCGAACCTCAGCAGGGTTCTTCCTCGGTGACTGCCCCACGGGTACAACCTATTGTTTCTTCTATTTTTCCTTAGCAGTGGATGGTTTAGGCCTAGGCGACCTCGGCGCCGTAGGAACAGACAGTGTAGCTTCTATCAACGTGACTTCATGGGAAGCGGCTTGAGAGACAACAGCATCAAAACCTATAGATTTTGTGGGATTAGTTGCAGATATTTTCTCGAAGATGAGCTCACGGTTCCACTCAAGTAAATTTGTGAACGCCGACTATGATAGAAGTACCTCCCAATTTTCTTGGTTCATAAATTTTAGAGAACATAGCTTAAAGATAATTTCCAGAAGGCAAAGTGTTCTATTGCATACCAACATGTCATATTTATAGGTAATTTCGAATTCAAATTCGACCGTTCCCTCCAATTTCTGCTCATAAATGCATCTTTGGAGACAGATTTCCAAATATTTTCGCCATAAATGAAGCTTATTCGCTCCTCCTAATAGGATTTTCGCCATCCAATCAGCTACAGTGCATCCAACGACTGTTTTTGGACTCATCTGCATGGCACCATCCTCCATGGCGCAGCTTCTCCTGGCACACTTTTGGCTTCCCTCGGGCAGCCCCATTACTTCGGTTTCTTAGTCTTCAAGCAATGTAATTTACAGTCCCATACTCCCTCGCAGCTGCCTAGAGTACTAATACTCTCCTACCATCATATAGTCATTGGGCAGGGGCAAGATCCTCTTGATATAACTTCAGTCTACTCACATTGACTCTTCTCGGAAATATTTCCCCATTCAACTTTGTGAGCTGAACTGGGCCACCATCTGTAATTTCTTTGACTATATAGGGCCCCAACCATTGCATTTGAAACTTCCTAGGGAACTTCGTGAACTTGCTATCATAAAGTAAGACCAAATCATTCACCTTCAAGGTATCGATCATGTCATGCCTTTTTGAGCTCCTTTTTCACCTGTTAGTGAAATCCTGCTAAGAACTTATATTCTTCTCACTCCAATGACTGTGTGAGGCACTCCTCCATAGTCTTGCGGTCCACCATATCATTCAATGCTGCAATCCGCAAGATGGGCACAATATATTCCATAGGCATCACAGTTTCTATCCCATATACCATCCTGAATGGGGTTTGTCTAGTCAACTTATTACACGTTGTCCTATATGCCCATAGGACTGCCGGTATGCGCACATCCCAATTGCTTCTTTATGCATTGCAGACCTTCATCAATGTTTTCTTGAAGATTTTATCGAATGCTTCAATCATACTATTTTCCTGAGGATGATAGGGTATACTCTTTTGATGATAAACCTGAAACTCTTTGAGCATCATGACAATAGATTCATTCAGAAAGTGCATACCCTTGTCACTCATCAATATCTTAAGACACCCAAACCTTGTCAAGATATATTCAAATAGGAACTTTACAGCTGTAGCAGTAGTACAATCCTTCACTGATGGTGCTTTTGCCCTTATTGTCAAATACTCCATCGTAGTAATAATGTACCACGCCCCTGTATTTTTCCCTGGAAGTTGTATCAGACCCACAAAGTCAATAGCCAATTTGTTAAACACTGGTAATGAAATCTTAGGATTCAAGGGCAATTCATCCCTTTTCAAGGGCTTTCGCATCCTCTGACACGCATAACATGCCTTGCAATATGCCTTAGAATCCCTATGTAGCATTGGCCACCATAATCCCGCGCGCATAATCTTTTGCGTGGTCCCTCTACCTACATAGTGTCCTCCCACCACTCCTCCATTTTCTTCGGTGAGGATACTAGATCGTTCAAATTCTGGAACTGTTACACAACATTTTGTCACTGTCCTTGTATTCCTTGTTCCACGATCTTGGAGGACCTATATAGTGAACCCTACATGCTTTCCCATCATGAAGAAACCCCCAGTATGTCCCTCTTCATGAGCAGAATAATTCCCCTTTGCATCATTGCCCAAGAATCTTCCTTTTACCCCAGTTTACAAGACTGGCGCTAACGACCAGTTTCCTCCTCGCTCCAATTTGTAGAGATTAAAACCAGGACTAGCACCGTACAATGCTATTGAGCCTTTTCTCACTCGTGTTGATCCTCTTTTGGCAAGTTTTTTAAATATGGAGTCGAAGCTTCGAGGTCTAGAAGCTTCATAACAGAAGTCTAGTAAATGGTTGAGTTGGATGGAGCCGAGGAAGTTAGTTTGGGCTCCTTTCCCTTATTAGGATGGAAGCAACCCAAGAGATAAATACTTCTCCCATAATAAGAGGAACCATCTCCCCTCTATCCAAGCTATATAAACCCCTCCTTTTACAAGCTTCACTAGTTTCAGTATTAGTATTTTTGGAGCTTGAATAATCAGCAAGACATCGATAGTTTGTAGCTTTCGTGTTTATCTTTGAGGGAGAATAGTGTGTTTGGTTTGGTTTGAGACTAAAGGGAAGAGGCCTTAAAAATTCCGTTGTTGGGGTTATCCATGAGATGCTAGCAAAAGTGTGGGAACCCGGATACGTCGGAGGAGACTAGCAACGTCAAGGCATTGGTTGTAATCTCTTTCTGAACTTATATGAATACAACTATTGATTGATTTCCTACATTGAAGTGTTATCTTACATTTGATGGCTTAATTTTCCTTGATCTCTTAAGTAGGTTGAATGCAATTTGTATACTATCACATTTGTTGTTGTTGCTTGTTTTCTTGTTTCAGGTATTTGAAGGAAGGAAACAGTAAGTAGTTGGAGCGAGGAAGTAGGATCATCACCAAGAGGAATAGCGTTCTAAGAGGTAGGCCCTCTTATTTGATTCTAGCTTAAGGATATTTTCCATATATTTTTTTTGTTTGTGGCTAGACCCGCTCTCTCGGGCTAGAGGAATTGTTTGTGTCCACACTGAGAATTTATCTGCACCACAAATTGGCGACTCCACTGGGGAGCCAATCCTTCTGTTTGATTAATTGTCATTTTATGGTTTTGTGTGAAATTTTCTAGTATCACCATTTCCCTTTAGTGTTCTCTACTTTGCCTAGTTTACTGCTCTGAGACTGAAATTTGCAGTGGCAAGTCTAGATTTAGCCTTTGAAATTTTTTATTTTTTTCCTTGAATCCTCGGTCAACGCATTTATTTTTCTCACAGTCGCGTTGATCAGCGCGAGTTTCTCAAAAATAGTCGCGCTGAAATCCTTCTAGCACTTGTTGTCAGTTAGGCAGTCACGTTGATTCATGTAGGTGAAGATCAGGGTTTCCCCTAGATCATAACCAGTGTGTCTTACCCTTCTGATTCCTGTCTCTTGGCTTTTTTGGATTGTGTTCTCCTTGACTGAAAAGCTCTGTTAGCTTGGATTATATGCTTGTTTGGTTTTCTGTTTTCTTCACTTGGTTTCTTGAGTTCTTGGATGGTTTGTAGCCCCGGGGAATCGAGGTCGTCATCCATTCACCTGTTTGCGTGCTCAGCAAGTCAAGTTGATAGTTAAGTTGCTTCTTGCATTTCTTTTTAGTCCTTTTGTTACTTTGATTTCCATTTAACAAGTTTGAAAAGTTTCATTTGTTGGTTAAGCATCTCTTTTTGAGCATATATCACATTGCTCATCTTGTTTTTGGTTGAGTCTTTGCATCATTAGTTTGGACGGAATTATCTTGTGTGCCTTGCATTTGCTTTAGGTTGATTGTTTTGAAAAAAATTCATTGAAGTGTTTGTGAAAGATTCGTTTTGTTGAAAAATACATAATTCTAGTTTGCTGAATCAATATGTTACATTAGTTAGCATCATTGAAGGCTAGAGTTTCATCGTCATTTGCATTGGAAAAGAAATGAATTCTCTTTACTAGTGAAAGGACTACTTGAAGTGCATTTGATAGGAAAGATAGGAATTGGAAATATTTTTCATAAATTTTTTTTCAAAAGCGAAATAGTGAAAATGTAATTTTCTTTCAATTGCTCAAGTTTGTTGCATTGAGTGTGTTTTCTACTCTCATTAGTGTAAAAAATTCATCGAATTGAAAGGATCTTGTCTCATTTAGTTGCATATAGGAGTTTTTCGAGTCACATCGGTAAGGCTTGAAAACCGAGACATCATTTCAAGATAAACTTTAAAATGTATTCAATTAACCTAAGGCACATTTGAAACCTAACGATCACATTTATAAGGTCTAGGCTAGAGACGTGTTCTAGCATCTTTAAACCTAGAAGATGTCATTTGCTTTGGCACTAGACACACTAGTACAGACTTGTGATCCCCGTACCATCAAGTATATAAAGGGAGACCCCACTAGGTTGTAATTGTTGGACACAGATTGTCATTGATGTCGATATGGCAATATTCGAGGAGAAGATAGAGACGAGAGGAGCAGACAGAGTCGAAGAAGAGGAGCGAAGAGCAGAGGTGACGATGGGAATGAGAGATCAAGTCTATGAGAGTGTTAGCAGTATGGTGGTGAGACCCTCAGACAACGAAGGAGGAGGAGGGAACGATTACGAGCCCAGAGAGATCAAGCGCGAGGAGCCATGCCGCGCCAACGGTCATGGCCGTGCATATGATCGTGCTACTGCTGGTGATAGATTACCTCCATACTCAGGATACATTATGAAAGGATACAAAACTTCAGGTACTACAGGTTCTGATTCACCATTGAGACATAGGAAGGTAGAACCATATGCACATGATTATGATCACAATGGACGTGACTTTGATTGCAATGGACGGCAGATACATCATGACGGGTAGATCTAATGGTCGTGGGCGATAAAGATGCATGCAGGTTAACAAGAGGGATGTGGGCCATCAGATCAGGGTGCGGTGGATCCAACGGTGATTGGGAGCGGAAGTTGCGTGGAGGTTAACAGCTGGGGGATAGGCGGTTTCGCGGGCGGGCGGTATTTGCCGCATCGCCTATAGAGCAACGGCAGTGTCCGTATATGGCTGCGCGATCCAGTGAAACGACGACACGTGGCCGGTGTGATGGGCGCGAAACTACTTTCCCTGCGGGTTATCGCAGGCGCGGCTTGAGGGATGTGGGCTAGCGAACGCCGTCGGATGATATGGTGGATGCTATCAGATGGCGGGATCTAATCATGTACGTTTATTGACTTACATGACAAGTGAGGGCCCCGATGGGTAATATGATTTGGCAAAAGTGCACGGCTATATGTGTTAACACCTTAGCGCCTAGGGCTAAAAGAAAAAGGATTTAAGTGGGTTTTTGGAATAAAACAAAAACAACGGGGAAAATGGGTGTTTCTAGACTTTTATATTAGTTTTCTTAGATTTCATTCCTTTGGTTTTCGGATCGCAATGGCAATGGCAGCTTCCACCATGATGAGATCGTCTGTTACGGCGGGATCGTTTCGTGAAAATCATCGTCCTTCTGTGGCGATTGATGCACAGATCCGATCGAAGATAACCAGCATAGATGGAAAAGTTAGATTGCCTTTCGGAAGCTTTGGAAGCAATTTCTTCGGATCCACTGCAGAGTTTGGCCAGGGTTCAGCCTTACAATGTCAGAGTGCTAGGACTTTGCAACCAGTTAGAGCTACTGCAACAGAGGCCCCTCCTAGAGTTCAAAGATCCTCGGGAAAGGGGAGGACCAAGATAGGAATAAATGGATTTGGTCATTCTGGGAAGCTAAAAGATCAAGCAAGTCAGAGGAAATGACAGCGACTGAGGAGGAAGCCTACGAGTCGGTGTAAGTGGAAATGAATGGACAAAGGCATGGGAATGTATAAAATAGTAGAAACAAAGAACTGTTGGTGCAGTTATGGTGGTGAAGAACCCGAGGGTGAGATAGTAGAAGCAGCAGAGGAAAAAGAGGCAGAAAAAGCAGCGGAGGCTGTAGAGGTAGCAGAAGCAGCAGAGGCAGGAGAGTAGGAGTGAGACAACCTCAACTGAATAGAGTGCAGCAGCATACCTGTTTATACCAAGGTTGGGTTGGAGCCCAAGAGGTTGGAGCCTCAGAACTGAACAGGACTGAAGTCATTGGGGTAGGTGCTCCTAAGTGCAGAACCACTGCAAAACAGAGTTGGTGCTCTGGAGGTTGGAGCCTCACTGAAGTCCAAGTTGGAGCTTGGCAACTATTCACAATCAGATTTATACTTATATTGTATTTATTTATTTGCACTGTCTTGAGTTTTAATAAAAGCATTAAAATCAGCTGTTGATTTTTGTGTTCTGTGTATACATATACATATACATATCTATATAGGTTGTTGGCAATCACTAGAACAATTGAAAAAAAAATAAAATAGTAAGAAATACTGATTCACCCCCCCCTCTCAGTATTTCCAACAATTGGTATCAGAGCAGGCTTCTTCATACTAGCCTAACAACTTGAAGAAGGATCCGCAGCCATGATGAGAAACCACGAAGCATCAGGAAGACCTCCTTTGTTCGATGGCACTAACTTTGGTTTCTGGAAGAAAAGAATGACTTACTACTTAATTTCCCTTGGACCCAAAGTCTGGCATTTTGTTCAAAATGAATACAAAACTACTTCCACTCTTCCAACAGACCAAGATGAGAGGAAAGCCTACATCGCAAATGCAAAGCCCATGAACTCCATCACTAGTGGAATCACTGATTCTGAGTTTACAAAAATCATGCACTGTACCTCAGCCAAAGAAATGTGGGAGAAGCTAGTTGGCTTGTATGATGGAGACTCAAAAGTAAAAAAGCCAAAGCTTCAAACTCACAGAAGACAATTTGAAAGTTTGAGGATGGAATATGAAGAAGATATTGCAGCATACCTCCTCCGAGTAGCTGAAGTGGTAAATTTCCTGAAAGGATTGGACAAAAAAGTTGAAGAAAGTACCATTGTTCAAAAGGTATTAAGGTCTCTTCCAGACAGGTTTGACTCCAAAATAAGTGCTATAGAAGAAGCAAAGGATCTAGATACCCTCAAAATGGATGAACTCCATGGAATTCTCACTGCCTATGAAATGAGGAAAGGTGGCCCAAGCTCCAAAGATGCAGCATTCAAGGCCTCAAGGTCAAAGAAGGGGAAAGAAAGGAATGACTGTAGTGATGAGTCAGATGTGGAATCTGAATTGGCTCAATTTGTACGAAAGCTGAAGAAAGGATCTAAGCTTAAAGGCAAGTATCCTCTTATCTGTTTTAAATGTGGTAAAATAGGTCATTATGCAGCAAAATGTCCTCATAAACATGACAGTGATGATGAAGGAAATTCTAAAAGAATGGCACATAAAAAGAAAGGGTTCAATAAGAAAAAATTCTTCTCCAAGCAAGATGAGTCTGATGAGGATGAGTTTATGGTCATCAAAAGGAAATCAGATGAGGAAAGCGATCATGATGAAAGCCAAGAAGCATTATTCATGGCACTTGCAGATGATGATGACTCGGGGCTGGAAGGAAATGTAGATGAACTGTTAATAAGTGCCATTGAAGAAAATGAGAAACTACGGAACAAAATCATTTCTCTCAAAGTGGAAAACGAGGAAATATGAAGGAGAGAAGATCTCTTGGAAGCAAAGCTTAAAGAAAAGGAAGAGACTTGTGAAGAACGCGAGACCGAAATAGTGTCTCTGAGAAAGGAGTTGGAGCAAATTAAAAAGGGTTGTAAAAGCTCTCAAATACTTGAGACTATTCTGAAAAATCAAAAACCTCAACATGAAAAGTTTGCAATAGGTTTCAAAGGAGGATCCTCAAGCACTAAGAATAATGTGAAAAGCTATGCTGATGCACTTTCCTACAATCCGAAAGATGAAAAGTGCACCCCAGATCCCAAGAATGAAGAGAGAATTACTCCAAATAAGAATGTGGAGTCGAATCATGGACACTATAGCAAATACAAACCTGTACTCCACCAAGGGCTCATCGCAAATCCAAAGAACAAGGGAGGAGTAATTCCCAGGAAGGAAATCGACTCAAACTATGTTTTCTTCAACAAGTACAAAACCATCTTTCTTGGACACTGCTTTCACTGTAAAAACTTCGGTCATCAAGCCAGACATTGTATGGCTAGCAGAAGTGAAAAGACAAAGCTAAAGGATAGAATAATAAACTCATATGCCCCCAAAAGGTAGGGACAAATCAAAACCTTTAATTCATTTGATCCCTTGACCAAATTTGATCTGATTTGCTCTTTCTGCTACAATAATGGACACTATGAACAAGACTGCCCACTCAAAGGAAGAAAGACGAGTAGCAAGAACTCCAGCATGGACAAATGCGGCCTGGCTCTATATGCTCAAAATAATGGAAACCAGTGGTTTATAGATAGTGGGTGCTCCAGACACATGACAGGAGACAGAAGGAAGTTTATCTCACTGAGAAAAAAGGAAGGGAATGTGTCCTTTGGAAGCGGATCTGGCAGAATTGCAGGAAAAGGAACAGTTACTCTGATCAATGGAAAAGGAAAAGCTCAAGATGCTCTGTTGGTTGATGGACTCAAACACAACCTCTTGAGTGTCAGCAAAATCTGTGATCAAGGACATAAGGTTGTTTTCAGCACCAAAGACTGTGAAATAAGGAACTCTGCCTCAGGGAAACTTGTGGCAAAAGGGGTGAGGACACCAGACAACATTTACATTCTGAACAAGATTTGAGAAAATAAATGCTACCCGAGTCAGACAGATGAGACTTGGCTGTGGCACAAGCGACTTGGACATACAAGCTTCGAAAATCTGATCAATATTAGCAAGATCAAAGCTGTACGAGACATCCCAAGGCTGTTCAAACCAAATCAAGAAGTATGTGGTCCATGTCAACATGGAAAGCAGACCAGAATTAGCCACAAGACAAAGAAAAACTCTACATCAAAGCCCTTAGAGATCATCCATGCCGATGTATGTGGGCCAACTAGAAATCAAGCAATCCAAGGAGAAAGGTACTTTGTGTTATTTGTTGATGATTATACGAGAATGATGTGGATATATTTCATAAAGTATAAATCTGAAACTTTTGAGTGTTTCAAGAATCTAAAAGCCCTTGTAGAAAATGAAAAAGATTCAAAAATTAAGTGCCTCAGAACAGACAAAGGAGGAGAATTCACATCAAACGAGTTTAGTGAGTTCTATAATATTCATGGAATTAAAAGGGAATTCTCGGCTGCTAGAACACCTCAGAAAAATGGGGTAGTTGAAAGAAGAAATCGAACAATCCAAGAAATGGCAAGAACTATGCTATTAGCAGCAGACTTACAACCTAGATTTTGGAGAGAAGCAGTAGGGACAACTGTCTACACACTGAATTGAACTCAATTAAGACCAAATTGTGATAAAACTCCTTATGAGCTATGGAAAGGAAGACCTGCTTCGGTGAAGTACTTCAAGATCTTTGGAAACAAGTGCTTCATAAAAATAAATGATGGTTCACCAGGAAAGTTTGATTCTCGAGTTGATGAAGGGATATTTCTTGGATACTCTACATGGAGCAAAGCATACAAGTGCTACAATTATCGACTGAAGAAATTAGTGGAAAGCATTGATGTAAAGGTTGATGAAGATCTTCCAATAGAGGAAATTGAAGAACATGAAGATGACTCTCTCATTGAAAAAGAAGAACCTAAAGAAGAAGAAATAGATGAGGAAGAAGAAGAAGAAGAAGAGGAAAGAGAACCACCTAATACCCCTTCTAAGATGAAGTATGTCCAAAGAAACCATCTAGAAGAGCAGATCATTGGCGATAAAGATGAAGGTGTGCAGACCTGAAGAAGGATAACAATTACACCCAACAGAAAAGTCATTGCCCTCCTATCTATGATAGAACCAAAAACATTTGCAGAAGCAAGTAAGGATCCTCATTGGGTAAAAGCCATGGAAGAAGAAATGACCCAAATTGAGAAGAACAAGACATGGGAGCTGGTACCTCACCCAAAGGACAAAAACATAATAGGAACCAAATGGGTGTTCAAAAATAAAATGAATGAGGAAGGATAGGTTGTCAGAAACAAGGCAAGACTTGTTTGCAAAGGCTATTCACAAATTGAAGGAATTGACTTTGAAGAGACATTTGCACTAGTGGCCTGTATGGAAGCTATCAGGATGTTCTTGGCATTTTATTGCTCAAAAGGATTCAAAATCTATCAAATGGACGTGAAATCAACATTTCTAAATGGGGAACTCAAGGAGGAAGTCTACATGGATCAGCCAGAAGGTTTTGATCTAACAGCAGGAAAGGACTTAGTTTGTAAGTTGAAAAAGGCTTTATATGGGTTGAAACAAGCTCCTAGAGCTTGGTACGCAAGACTGGATCACTATCTACAACAACAAGGCTTCAAAAAGGGAGTGGCTGGAAGCAATCTATACATAAAGATAGATCAAGGTAAGTTACTAGTTGCTCTTGTTTATGTCGATGATCTGATTTTTGCTAGTAATAATGATGAAATGAGCCATGAATTTTCTCAGAACATGTCAAAATAGTTTGAGATGGCAATGATAGGAGAGCTGTCCCACTTCCTTGGACTTCAAATATCTCAAAATAGAGCATGATTGTGTATATCTCAAACCAAATATCTAAAATACATGCTCAAAAAATATGGAATGGAGGATTGTGCACCCATGAGCACACCTATGACCACAAACTGCAAACTGAGCAAAGATGATGACTCCCCTCTAGTATATGCAACTCATTACAGGTCAATGATTGGAGGCTTTCTATACTTAACAGGTACACGACCAGACATCATGCAAGTAGTATGAATGGTGGGAAGCTTTCAATATGTTCCCAAACAATCCCATTTATTAGCTGTAAAAATAATTCTCAGATATCTGAAGGGAACTTCTGATTTCGGTCTTTGATACCCAAAGGACTCAACACTGACTATAACTGCATACACCGATGTTGATTGGGCTAGAAGTATAGATGATCAGAAAAGAACTAGAGGAAATGCATTCTTCCTAGGAGACTGTTTGGTATCCTAGCTTAGCAAAAAACAGTCATCCATATCATTATCCACAACGGAAGCTGAGTATATTGCTGCAACAGACTGTTGTTCTCAGATACTATGGATGAAGGAAACTCTAAAAGATCTCGACATATGTACAGATCAACCAATTTCCATCTATTGTGACAACACAAGTGCTATCAGTCTCAGCAAAAATCCTGTGATGCACTCAAGAACCAAACACATACCAATCAAGTATCATTTCCTCCATGAACAAGTAGCTAAACAAAACATCATCCTAGAATATATTAGTACTAAGGAGGAGATAGCTGATATTTTCACAAAACCTCTTCCTCAAGAAGCAATCGAACATCTGCGTCAAAAGATGGGGGTTATTTCTTTATCATCACTCAAGTTCATTCATAAATATGTAGCAGGACAGGGGGAGCAGTTTGACAGGGGGAGTCCATATGCATCCCTTTTCCGTTGATGTCAAAGGGGGAGAAAGCAGAAGAATATTGCCATCAATAACAAAGGGGGAGATTGTTGGACACAGATTGTCATTGGTGTCAATATGGCAATATTCGAGGAGCAGATAGAGACGAGAGGAGCAGACAGAGCCGAAGAAGAGGAGTGAAGAGAAGAGGTGACGATGGGAATGAGAGATCAAGTCTACAAGAGTGTTAGACCCTTGGTGGTGAGACCCTCAGATAGCGAAGGAGGAGGAGGGAACGATTACGAGCTCGGAGAGATCAGGTGCAAGGAGCCACGCTGCGCCAACGGTCATGGCCGTGCATACGATCATGCTACTGCTGGTGACAGATTATCTCTGTCCTCAGGATATGGCATGAAAGGATACAAAACTTCAGGTACTACAGGTTCTGATTCACCATTGAGACATAGGAAGGTAGAACCATATGCACATGATTATGATCGTAATGGATGTGACTTTGATCGCAATGGACGACAGATACAACACTACGGGCGGATCCAACGGTCGTGGGTGATAAAGATGCACGCAGGTTAACGAGAGGGATGCGGGCCGTCGGATTAGGGTGCGGTGGATCCAATGGTGATCGGGAGCAGAAGTTGTGCAGAGGTTAACGACTGAGGGTTAGGCGGTTTCGCGGGCGGGCGGTATTCCCCGCACTGCCTACGAAGCAATGGTGGTATCCGTATATGGCCGCACGATCCAGTGAAATGGTGACACGTGGCCGGTGCGATTGGCGCGGAACTGCTTTCCCCGCGGGTTATCGCAGGCGCAGCTTGAGGGATGAGGGCTAACGAACGCCGTCGGATGATATGGTGGACGCGATCGGACGGTGGGATCTAATCATGCACGTTTATCGATTGAAGTGACAGGTGAGGGCCCCGACGGGTAATATGATTTGGCAAAAGCGCATGGTTATATGTGTTAACACCTTAGCGCCTAGGGCTAAACAAAAAAGGATTTATGTGGGTTTTTGGAATAAAACAGAAACGATGGGGCAAAAGGGTGTTTCTAGACTTTTATATCAGTTTTCTTAGATTTTGTTCCTTTGGTTTTCGGATCGCAATGGCAATGGCAGCTTCCACCATGATGAGATCGTCTGTTACGGTGAGATCATTTCATGAAAATCATCGTCCTTCTGTGGCGGTTGATGCACAGATCCGATCGAAGATAACCAGCACCGATGGCACAGTTAGATTGCCTTTCAGAAGCTTTGGAAGCAATTTCTTCGGATCCACTGCAGAGTTTGGCCAGGGTTCAGCCTTACAATGTCAGAGTGCTAGGACTTTGCAACCAGTTAGAGCTACTGCAACAGAGGCCCCTCCTAGAGTTCAAAGATCCTCGGGAAAGGAGAGGACCAAGATAGGAATAAATGGATTTGGTCGTATTGGGAAGCTGAAAGATCAAGCGAGTCAGAGGAAACGACAGTGACTGAGGAGGAAGCCTAAGAGTTGGTGTAAGCGGAAACGAATGGACAAAGGCATGGGAATGTATAAAATAGTAGAAACAGAGAACTGTTGGTGTGGTTATGGTGGTGAAGAACCTGAGGGTGAGATAGTAGAAGCAGCAGAGGAAAAAGAGGCAGAAAAAGCAACGGAGGCTGTAGAGGCAGCAAAAGTAGCAGAGGCAGGAGAGCAGGAGTGAGACAACCTCAGCTGAATAGAGTGCAGCAGCATACCTGTTTATACCATGGTTGGGTTGGAGCCTCAGAACTGAATAGGACTGAAGTCATTGGGGTAGGTGCTCCTAAGTGCAGAACCACTACAAAACAGAGTTGGTGATCTGGAGGTTGGAGCCTCATTGAAGTCCAAGTTGGAGCTTGGCAACTATTCGCAATCATATTTATACTTATATTGTATTTATTTCTTTGCACTGTCTTGAGTTTTAATAAAAGCATTAAATTAAGCTGTTGATTTCTGTGTTCTGTGTATACATATACATATACATATCTATATTGGTTGTTGGCAATCACTAGAACAATTAAAAAAAATTAATAGTAAGAAATACTAATTCACTCCCTCCTCTCAGTATTTCCAATAGTAATCCTTTATCCATAGGAAGTCGAGTCTGCCACCTCGTAAACGTGATACACCGAACACAACATTCGGGGAGATTTCCTGCCCATACTTTTCAGTTCGTTGGGAGGTTTTCTACAGTTCACGGTTACCTGGTAATCCTTCTTGTCTAGATTATCCTGAGTAGTCATTTTGATCTTTTTGACTCCCTAAATATAAAAGATCATACGAGTGCTTGTCCTTTTGATCTCATTTCAAACCGAAAGTGATAAAGTCACCTTTGCTTCTTTCTCGACTCTTAAAACATGAAAGAACAACAGTTTGTTTTTTCATCTTAAAAAATTGTTTCCCACGATCATATAACATTCCTATTAGTCTTTTTCTAGACCACATCGGAAGTATACCTTTAAATAAAATTTAAAGCCTTAGAATCAATCTCTCTCTTCTGGTTAATTGAGACAAGATCATTATGGCTGAACCATCAGGTTTGGTTTGCCTAGTTCCTCTTCCTCTCCTCTGTCTGAAAGTTCATTTGAGGAGCCTTTTCCTGAATTGCCGCAGTCACATGAGGACCAAGGTGTTGAACTTGGAATTTTTCTGATAATTCAACCTCTGTCATCTTATCCTCCCCCTCCCTCAGATACTGGGTCACTTTCTGACATTGGCCCGGAATCTTCGGATAATCCTATCCAAACTCCCGAGAGTCCGTCGACTTCTGAAGGTCAGCTTGGACTGGTTATTTATCCTCTAAATCCTTTTTTTGATCCTATTATGATATCACTGCAACATTTGTATAGTCTGTTAGATCATCTGGGTATTCCTTTGGAATTATCCCCTCGAACATCTTCGGTAGTCCGTTGTCGCTTGTTTTCACCCATGGAATCAGAATGTTGGGTTGTGTTATATTCTTTCCACGTAGTTAATAGGGGGTTTGAAGGGCACCCGTAACCCAACTTTATGGGGTCTGGGGCAGCGCCCCGGAAAATTTTGGTTTTGGACCCTATGTTAGGTTGGGCAGACCCACCTATGGTTTTGTGCATGATTTTCGCACATGTTTTTTGGACGCGATGGTTTTTGGTCCATGGTATTGGACGTGATGGTTTTCGGTCCATGGTATTGGATGCTTCAGCATGTATAAATATGTATTTTAACATTGAAAGGAACATAATGAAAAATCAAGTTGGTAGTCCCGGTTTTGGGATCCGAGGGAAAATATCTGTGTATATGTGTTTTATATGTTATGATATCACATTGTTTATTTTCTGTGTTTCAGAATTCATATGCAGGTAATTTCTGTACAGGATGAAAACCTACATTTGGTATCAGAGCTGTTTTGGTTTCAAGGGGACGCCTTTGTTGCTGAGGCGTTTCGCTCGAGCCTGTGGTAGACCCTTTTCAGTGGGAGATCTGCTAGATCAATTCTGGTGGTGAAAGAAGATGGCGAGCAGTGGAAAGATAGAGATCGAGAAATTTAATGGTCAGAGTTTTGAGTTGTGGAAACTCAAGATGGAGGATCTGTTGGTGGATAAAGACCAGTGGATCGCGGTAGATCCGGGTACTAAACCAACGGGAGTGTCTGATGAAGAATGGAAGAAGTTGGATTGGAAGGCAAAGAGCACAATATGATTGTGTGTCTCAGATTCAATATTGCTGAATGTATCAGGGGAAGCTATGTCGAAGGCTTTGTGGGACAAGTTAGGGACTTTGTAGCAATCTAAGCCTCTGGTGAATAAACTGTTCTTGCGAAAAAAGTTGTATAACCTGAGGATGAAAGATGGAGACTCTGTGATAGAGCATCTGAATGCATTTAATACTGTGGTAAGTCAGTTAGCATCTGTTGATATTAAAATTTTAGATGAAGATAAGTGCATAAGTTTGTTGTGTTCTCTACCAGATTCGTGGGATAGTCTGGTTATTGCAATAGGCAGCAATGCAACTGCCTTGCATTTTGATGAAATAGTCTCATCCTTGCTGATGGAGGAGATGAGACGGAAAAATATGGAGAGCCAAAATGGTGATGCCTTGTCTGTACGAGGGCAGACCCAAAATAGAAATAAAAATAAGTCATTGAGTGGGAGATCTAAATCTCCAGGAAAACCTGTAAAGGTGGTGTGCTGGAAATGTGGAAAGGAAGGGCACTACAAAAGGGACTGTAAATCTAAAGCTCCTGACAAAGGAAAGGGATTTGATGAGGCTCATTTTGCAGAGGCGAAAACCACCTCAGATGAAGGTGGGGATGTGTACTTGGCTTCTTCAAGTACACATGTAGATCATGAGGCATGGTTGATTGACTCAGGTGCATCCTTTTACTTAACTCCCCATAGAGAGTGGTTCTGCGAGTATGAGAAATATGATGGTGGTGATGTCTTCTTGGGGGATGACAGGAAGGCTAGAATCGTTGGTCGTGGAAAAGTAAAGTTGAAGTTGCAAGGTGGAAGGGTTAGAATGCTTTCAGGTGTTCTACATATTCCTTCATTAGCCAAAAATCTGATTTCTGTTAGCAAGTCAGATGATGCAGGTGTAAAAACAGTTTTCGAGAAGGATACCTGCAAGATGGTTCGGGGAGCACTGGTATTGATGTGGGGAGTTCGGATTGGAACTCTGTACAAGCTGCAAGGTAGCACTGTTATTGATGGGTGCAATAGTTCTATGGTTCTTGAAAGTGGAGCAGAAAATCTAGTGGTATTTGGAGAGAAGACCATGCTGTGGCATCAAAGGCTTGGACATATTAGAGAAAAGGGCCTTCGGATACTTCATGGTAAAGATATGGTAGAAGGTATGAGTAATAGCTCTCTGGATTTTGATTTCTGTGAAAATTGTGTATACGGGAAGCAGAATCGGGTGAGTTTCCCCTCTGGTAGTAAGAGGGCGAAATAGATATTAGAACTTGTGCACAGTGATGTGTTTGGACCTGTGAAGGTTCCATCACTGGGTAAGTCTATGTACTATGTATCATTTATATATGACTTCTCAAGGAATACATGGATATATTTCCTTAAGAAGAAATTTGAAATCTTTGACAGGTTTAAAGAATTTAAGGCTCTGGTGGAAAACTAGACAGAGAAGAAGATAAAGGTGCTGAGGACAGATAACGGTGGAGATTTTTGCAGTAAGGAATTTGAAGAATTCTGTAAGAAGTGTGGTATAGCATGGTAGAAGACTACTCCATATATACCTCAACAGAATGGAGTTGTAGAAAGAATGAATAAGACATTGATGGAAAGGGCAAGAAGCATGCTCAGTGGTGCCGAGTTAGGACAAGAATTCTGGGTAGAGGCGGTGGATACTGCATGTTACCTGGTCAACAGGTCACCTTCATCAGCATTGGAGGATAAGACTCCACAAGAGGTATGGACTGGTAAGAAACCCTCTCTTTCACATCTGAGGGTATTTGGATGTGATGCATATGTACATGTTCCAAAGGAGAAATGAACCAAGTTGGATAGTAAATCTGAAAAGTGCATCTTTATTGGGTACAACAATGGTTTAAAGGGTTATAAGATTTGGAACCCAGTCACATAGAAGGTTGTGTACAACCGAGATGTGGTGTTCAGAGAGGTGAAAGATGTTATTAAACATGAAGTCCAATAAAAGGAACCTGAGAAGATAGAGTTTGAGCTAAAGGAGGAAGAATCAGACTCTACAACAGAGGAGGAATCAGAAGATGAAGAGCCACAAACTCCAGCTGTGAGAAGATCAGTTCGAGAAAGAAGGTAGCCTGAAAGGTATAGTCCATCTGCTTTCTGTTCAAATTTTGCTTTATCTATTACTGACGATGATCCCAAAACTGTGAAGGAAGTAGTACATTTAGAGGATGGAAAACTATGGAAAGAGGCCATGGTTGATGAAATAGCATCTTTGCACAAAAATGAGGCTTGGGATCTGGTGGAGTTTCCGGTTGGAAGGAAACACATTGGTAGCAAATGGGTGTTCAAAAAGAAGACAAATGCAGAAGGAAAAGTGGAGAAATACAAAGCTCGGTTGGTAGCAAAAGGTTATTCCTAGGTGTCGGGAATTGATTTTGGTGATATTTTTTCTCCTGTTGCCAAGATAACTTCTATTAGATTACTGTTATCTGTTGTTGCTGCTTTTGATTTTGAGGCAGAACAGATGGATGTGAAGACAACATTTCTTCACGGGGATCTGGAAGAGGAAATCTACATGAAGCAACCTAAAGGATTTGCAGTGAAGGGTAAGAAAGAACTGGTATGCAAGTTAAAGAAGTTTCTATATGGGTTAAAACAGTCACCAAGGATGTGGTATCAGAAATTTGATACATTTATATAGGGACTTGGCTTCACCATAAGCAAAGCAGATCACTGTGTGTATTTTAAATTAATTGGTGACCGTGTTATTTATCTGGTCTTGTATGTGGACGATATGTTGCTGGTTGGAAATGACAAAGAAATTATCCAAGATTTGAAGACCCAATTGTCCTCCAAATTCGACATGAAAGATCTTGGTGCTGCAAACTGTATTTTGGGCATGGAAATTAAAAGAGATAGGGCAAAGAGGAAGCTCTGGTTAAACCAGAGGAAGTATGGCGAGACAATACTGCAGAGGTTTAATATGCAGGATAGTAAACCGGTGAAGGTTCCTATTCCTGTAGGTGTGAGGTTATTTGCTGAACAATGTCCCAAGACACAAGAAGAGGAAGAGGACATGTCCTGTGTTCTGTATGCAAGTGCAGTTGGTAGCTTGATGTATGCAATGGTCTGTACTAGACTAGACATTGCACATGCAGTGAGAGTATTGAGCAGGTTTATGTCAAAACTAGGAAAGGAGCATTGGACAATAGTGAAGGGGCTTTTCAGGTATTTGCGTGGCACTAGTGATTATGGTCTATGCTACCAAGGAAGACCAGGATTGGACAGAGTGTTGGATATTCATGGCTTTGTTGATGTAGACTGGGCTGGAGATCTGGATCAGAGAAGATCTACAAGTGGGTATGTGTTTAACCTATTTGGAGGTGCAGTCAGTTGGATGAGTAAGAAACAATCTGTAGTGGCACTATCAACTATAGAGGCAGAATACATGGTAGCCACTCATGCAAGTAAGGAAGTAGTTTCGTTGCAGAGATTGTGTTCAAGTATGGGGTTAGTACAGGAAGCTATAAGGATAGACTGTGACAGCCAAAGTGCAATTTTCTTGGCAAAGAACCCTGGATATCATTCAAAGACAAAGCACACTGATGTTCAGTATCACTTTGTGAGGGATATGATAGAAGACAAAAAGGTGTTGCTGGTAAAGGTGGACACTTTGAAGAATATTGCGGATGCATTGACAAAATCTGTGAGCTCTGCGAAGTTCTCTTGGTATAGAGAGACAATGGGCATTTCAGGGTTGGGAAAATGACTAAGCTCTCTTATGGCCCCTTGTGGAAAGAAAACAACAAGTGGGAGAATGTTGGGTTGTGTTATATTATTTCCACGTAGTTAACAGGGGGTTTGAAGGGCACCCGTAACCCCACTTTATGGGGTCCGGGGCAACGCCCCAGAAAATTTTGGTTTTGGACACTATGTTAGGTTGGGCGGACCCACCTATGGTTTTGTGCATGATTTTCGCACATGTTTTTTGGACGCGATGGTTTTTGGTCCATGGTATTGGATGCTTCAGCATGTATAAATATGTATTGTAACATTGAAAGGAACATAATGAAAAATCAAGCTGGTAGTCCCGTTTTTGGATCTAGGGGAAAATCTTTGTGTATATGTGTTTTATGTGTTATGATCTCACATTGTTTATTTTTTGTGTTTCAGAATTTGTATGCAAGTAATTTCTGTACGGGGTTAAAACCTACACAAAAGGCGAAATCCCAGTCTCCTCTTTGGGTCACTCAGAGGTTTCCACTCCACGAACAATTGAGGAGCAGGAATATCATTTCCCTCCTGAAGGTTTCCCTTACATGAGAAGCATTCCAACCAGTGGTCATCCTGAGTTACCACGTAATTACGTGAATTTAGCTTAGTTGGTTTCAGGTACACCTACTACCTCATCACTATATCATAACCCTACCTGGTCTTCTGGCGCTATGCTTACCTTAGGTCCATCCATTCAGAACTTGACCTCCCAACCGATGGTACATTCTATAGTTATTTCAGTTCCGGTGCAACCCATCATTCTGAATCCCTTTGTTTCGTCAATCCAAGTAACTCGTCTGGTTCAGCCGATGGTCTCGAGTCATGTCTCTCTCAATTCTTCGAACCCTCCAGTAAGTGGAAAGACTGTGCCACCGCCTGGGGGGAAATTTTGAATGTTTCTATGATGTCTGGCACAACCAATGTGAGTGACTCACAAGCTCACACGGTTGGAATGAACCAGCCCTCTTCGGGTGCCATTCTAAACCCTATTGGTCCTATTGGATTGAGTAATGTCTAGTACCAACAACTGAACCCTGTTGTTCCATCTGGGTCAAGTATCATCCAGCACCAGCAGCCTAATATGGCTCACGTTCAGTACCAACCTCCTTATGTTCCATATGGTTTAGAAGTGATGGTTAATCTGCCCTACATCCCTTAGCTTGGACCTTATGTTCAGCTTGGTCCATCCACCGTGCCGGGTGGATATGGCCAGATAGAGTTTGAGAACTTTCAATGTGTCATTCCAGGAACTGTTCAAGTACCCTTACAGTGGCAAGGGCAAACTTTGTTGCAGCAAGGGCCATCCATGCAATAGAAAGGGAAGATAATGCAGCAGCAAGGACAACTGCAACAACCACAGGGGAAACCCTCACAACCATTCCAGCAAACCATGCAACCACAAGTGTAGTATGTGCCAAAATACTCCCAGCCTATGCCTTTGCAAGGCCAACCTCTGCAGTCGTAGGGACAACCTTTACAGCCAAAAGGTCAGCCCTTGCAACAACAAGGTCAACCCAGTCAACATCAAACCTTATACTCATATCAACAGGGTCAACCTTTGTAAGGGCAGGGTCAAGGTGAAGTCCTGCAGCAGCAAGCGTAAAATCGTTATGTCTAAGGGCAACCAGTTCATCATCCTTTTGTCCAAGGGCAGCAAGTCCAAAATCCTTATGTCCAAGGGCAGCAAGTGCAAAATCCTTACGTCCAAGGGCAGCAGGTTCAAAACCCTTTTGTCTAGGGGCAACAGGTTCAAAACCCTTATGCTCAGGGGCATTAGGTGCAAAATCCATATGTCCAAGGCCAGTAGACTCAACAACCTTTTAATCTGTATGTTACTTATCAGCCGCCTATGGCTGGACAGTTTCAAGGCTTTCAATCTTTCAAGGTCAAAATCCTCCCTACAGGTAAGGTAACCTAGAGTGGGGGAAAAATAAAATGTCGTATGGACAAAACCCTCCACTATGGGGACAAAATCCTTACTAGCAAGGATGGATCCTGCCAGTTGGGTCCCCTTATCGACCTCAAATACCTTTCAATACCCAATTGTCGTTCTTGGCTACACGGGAATTTCCAGATGTGTCTAGACTCACGAATGACCCGATTCTTCATTCGCCATACTGGCCTCTAGTTCCATCCAAGGTACCAAGCGATTGTCCGAAGTTTGAAGGAAAAGGGAAATAGGATCCATAAGCCCATGTGATGACATATCACCTCTGGTGCTCCTCGAATTCCTACATTGATGATTCCATTCATCTTCGGATTTTCCAATGAAATCTTATAGGTACTGCAGCTAAGTGGTATATTGAGCTACCTTGAAATACCTATCATGACTTTAACACTGTCGCCATGGCCTTTCTCACACATTTCTAGTTTTCGGTTCGCTATGAAACTAGAACCCATCTGGTAGCGTCGATCAAGCAAGACACTGTGACCCACATCTCCGATCACATCCATGAATGGAGATGCATGCATCGCCTAATTAATTTTGATATTGTTGATCAATTGTTGACCGAGTGGTTCACCAAATCATTCGTCAACAAAATTGTTGAGGACATTGCTATCAGTGGATGCGTCACTGAGGCACAAGCCATTGAGCATGCCCAGTATCTAGACCTCGTCTATTCACAATATGGCACATTATATGATGTATTACCCAAGCACCCAGACCATCATCTGATCTGACGACATCTAAGTCTCAGGCTACACCTCTTGTTGATGGATTAATTAGTTCAGTGAATCAGACCCCTCCAAAATCTTCTTCCAAATAGAAGCCGGTCTCCAACACTGCTTCAAATGATTCCTCTCATAATTCATTAGGCCCTGGTAAAACCTCAGAGGTTCATGATATCCAGTCTACTGTAGCAGACAAATCCTCTAAAGGTAAGAAGAAAGTGAAAGGCAAGGGTAAATTCGATGCCCCAAAACAGGGCCCTCCTAATGGATGCTTCCCAACGGAAGCCCAAATATCCATGCCTCATCTATGAGGAGGATCACTATACTAAGGATTGTCCCAAACAATCCGAAGTTAGTCATCTGCTCAAAGGTACCCTAGCTGTCCTGAAAGATCCCTTTCCGTCCCAGCAGACCTAAATGGTAGACCAACCTCAGTCATCTTCTTCCTTAGGTTCACAAGTGTTCATGATGAATACACTGATTAACGTGGCCACCAGGTCAAAAGATTATCAAACTCCTAACCCGACAACACGGAAAGAGAAAGAAGGTACCCCTTCTTCTTCTACCCAGTCCAGTTCTGGTCCTCTCCATAGAGAGTGACCTAATCCTGATTCCACCATTCGACCACCTTCTTGAGGTGTGCTACGAAAGTACTTGTACAATCCAAATGCTTGAGCCACTCAGCAATATAACATTGCTGAAGATTTGGCTCAAGCACCATCAGCTATGTCTTCTCTCAAGGTCCTTCAAAGCTATCCTTCTCAATAGAAATCATTATTGTTGGCTATTGGGGGTATTGATCCAACTCACTCTAATCTCATTTTCTTTGACCTGGAAAACCATGTTCCACATTTACCTTATCAGATTTCCTTTCTCATTCAGGTGATCATAACTGAGAAAACCATTCATAGGATTGTCATCGATCAAGGTGCTTCTACCTGCATCATGTCTGTCGCTTGTTGGAAGGAAAGTGGTTCTCCTAATTTTAACCAGTCCCCTAACACTTTGGAAGCTTTTGATGGATGCGATTAGCGACCATTCATTGTCCTTCCCAACCTTGTCATTACTTTGGAGGGCAAGATAGTACATGTCGAAGTAGAGATTGTTGACGCTAATCTTAACTACAATATTCTACTCGGATAAACTTGGACCCATCCCATGCAGGCTGTAGCCTCCTCCCTTTTCCACGTGATTTGTTTTCCTCATCAAGGGAAGATAGTCACAGTCGACCAATTGTCCTTCTTTGCCTCTTCCTCCTCAGATGGCAAGGTTCCTTATGTCAAGCACACCGGTGCTTCTTATGAGAGTGTGGGGGCAGGACTCTTTAAAGATCTTGCCTTAATGGTATTATTCCACTCCCACCTCCTCATGTTGCTTCTGTGAACATGTTTTCGGTCAAGTCTGATCCTTGGGTCATTCCCTCACCATATCTTCTTGATACATGGGGCGAGGTTATGTTGCTAAGCCCTGCTAAAATTAATTATGTGGAAATTGTTTCAGCTTTGCCTTCGGTATCCTCTGATCATCCTGTTTCGAGAACATCTCTCGATGCATATTCTCAATCCCCATGGCTTGGTTCTTTGGAATCCCCCGATCCCTTAGCTGAGACTTTTCTTTCTGATGAGAGTATCATGGAAGTAATGTCTCTAGAGGAAGTACCTTGGAACAACACTCATCATCGTTCCTCATTCTTGCCTGGCCCAACGGTCATGTCTACTTGTCTTGAGTAGTTCTCTTCTTAGCTCCCGACCCTACCACCTCAGACAGATCATGACTCATGAAGTTTGGTTAGAAGGGAACATGGGTAACATTACCCAAACGATGCCAATTGATATTTCTGTCAAGCCTGGTGTCATTGAAAATGTCCATATCGGGGTAACTTGTTCTCCAGATGAGATCAAGCTCTATACTCATATGTTCCAAGAGTTTCGGGATGTTTTTGCATGGTCATATGAAGAAATTCCCAGCATTGACCCAAGTATATTCATGCATGAGATTACAACTTACCCTCATGAAAAGCCTGTTCGCCAAGATCTTCGTTTAGTGCACCCTAGAAAAGTGGCCGCCATTAAGGGTGAAGTTGAAAAACTTCTGAAAGCTGGATTTGTTTATCCAATCTGTCTTACAGATTGGGTGTCAAATATTGTACTGGTGACAAAAAAGCAAGGCACTATTCACATTTGCATCGATTACCATGATCTCAATCATGCATATCCAAAGGATAATTAACCCACTCCCTTCATTGACCAGATCATTGATCAATGTGCTGGGAGTGAATTCTTTTCCTTTTTGGGCGTTTTTTCGGGTTACAACCATATAAACATTGCGTTGGCTAATCAAGATAAGAAAACCTTTATCTATTCGTGGGGAACCTTCACGTATAAAAATCTCCCTTTTGTCCTTAATAATGTCAGTCTTGTATTTCAGAGAGCGATGTATTATGCGTTCCATGATATTCGAAATATCTTTCAGCCTTACTTGGATGATCTCCCTGCTTATTCTCGTAAATGCCATGATCATCTTGATCATCTCTGGCAAATTTTCTTCGTTGCAGACACTACAAAATTTGGTTGAATCTGCATAATTATGTCTTTTGCGTCGAATCTGGACGACTCCTCAGCTTTATCATTTCAAAAGAAGGCATTTGCCTTGATCCTCTTAAAGTTGAGTCCATTGTTAATTTACCCTCTCCATCTTCATTGCATCAACTACAATGTCTACAGGGAAAAGCAAATTTCCTCCGTTGTTTCGTACTAAACTATGTTGAGCTAGATTCAGGGTTCACCCAGTTGCTTAAGCAAGGAACCCCATTTATTTGGGATGAGGCTACCCAAAAGTCTTTAGATGACCTAAAATATGTCCTCATAAATGCTCCTCTGTTGCACCCTCCGAACTACCATCACGATTACTTCCTTTATCTGGTTATAGCCTCTAGTACCATTACTATGGTGCTGGTACATGATGATGACGAAGGTAATGAACATGTTATTTACTACCTCAGTTGCGATATCCTCTACATCAAGACGCATTATGCTCATGACAAGAGTTTGGCTTTGTCTATCTTACAGGTTGTTCAGTGTTTTCGGCATTACATTCTCCTCCACACTACCACTGTGATTTCTGAATGCAACACCATGACTACATCCTGACTCATCAGTTGCTGGGGGGAAAGTATTCAAAGTGGATTGTCATCCTCGAAGAATTTGATTTGGTGTTCACTACTGCCAAATATAAGAAATATCTGGTCTTCGCTGAGTTGATTTGATCCCTTCCCTCTGCTTCTCTTCCTGCTGGTGCTAATGAGAAGCTCCCAGACAAGACTCTTTTCTTGATTGGTACTCTTAACCCCTGGTACAGTGATATCATCGTGTACCTCCAGACACCCACCTTATAGTTTGCGTTGACCAAGGATGATCACTGATGCATTCGGCATCAATCTCAACCTTACCGTATCATTGGAGATACTTTATACCACATCGGTGTCGATTCAATTCTTCGTCGTTGTCTCACTCTTGAGGAGGCTGAGAGAGTCTTGAATGACTACCACTCTGGTGCATGTGGCGGTCATCTGTTTGGATACGCTACTTCTCAAAAAATCCTTTGCTCTGGTTATTTTTGGACCTCCGTCTTCAAGGATTTCATCCTTGTTGTTCGCAAGTGCCATGAGTGCCAAATTTATTAGCGCAAAATGCGTGCCCCACCCGCTCACCTACACCCCGTTATTACCGTTGGTCCTTTTGCCAAATGGGGCATCGACTATATGACCTGTAACTCTCGTTCGGCCGGGGGCATGTGCATATTATCGTTGTTGTGGATTATTTAACCAAATGGGCTGAAGCAATGCCTACATACTCTGCAGATGGTAAAACGACGACTCAATTTCTATTCAATCACGTTATTTCCAAGTTTGGAGTACTTGAGGCCATTTTCAGTGACCATGGCTCCCATTTTCGAGATTACATGATGGTTGAGCTGACTTCTATGTTGGGTTTGCGCCACGATGGTTCAACACCATATTACCCTCAGGCCAATGGCCAAGTTGAAGCTGTGAAAAAAGTCTTGGTTACGATGCTTCAGCGCATAATTGGGATGCACAAGTCAAATTGGAATCTCATGCTCTTTTTAGCATTGTGGGCTTACTAAACATCGACCAAGGATGCAACTGGATTCACACCATTCCATCTACTCTATGGTTTGGAGGCAACTTTACCGATTGCACGGGGACTTCACTGGGGGAGCAATACCATACCACGTGGGTTCATATTGGGGGATATATATTGAGGTAAAAATGGCATAATATATTGAGCATATAATATGGGGTGGAGGGTTTTTATATTCGCATGTATAAAAAATGAAGCTCAAAGTTAATGAAAAAATATAAAGGGGTATAAAAAATGTTAATGAAAAAATGGATACATACAATATCTAGTGAAAGTAGGGGTTTTTTAATTGGGAAGGTGTATTGGTTTCATATTGGTAGGGGGTTAAATAATATGATTTTTAGAGGTATTTTCCAATATGTAGTCAAATTAAGGGTATTTTTTAGTATGCCATGAACACAGGTGATATGTCAAAGGTTCATTGAGTGAAGCCCCCGTGATCGATTGAGTGTGAAATTCCATCCCTCAAGCTGGCTGTCGAACTTCTCCTCGAGACCTCACCTCAGGAAGAGCACCTCTTGTATTTAGAACGACTGGATGAGACTCGTTGTCTTGCTGCTTTGGTCATCGAAGCATAGAAAAAGCGGGTCAAGTCCCATTTTGATCAGACTATCTCTCCTTAAGCTTTTTCTGAGGGTGATTTGGTTCTTCTGTATAATCAAGCTAATGATAAGCTAGGGGAAGGAAAGTTCGAACCCATGTGGCATGGGCCCTACATTATTAAATGTGTGTTACAGAAAGAGGCCTATGAGCCGATTGATTATGAGGGAAATCCCTTAGACAAGCCCTGTAA
This sequence comes from Pinus tabuliformis, assembly GCA_031772625.1. Taxonomy (NCBI): domain Eukaryota; kingdom Viridiplantae; phylum Streptophyta; class Pinopsida; order Pinales; family Pinaceae; genus Pinus; species Pinus tabuliformis. The sequence goes on along the minus strand of CM062807.1, from coordinate 113,285,782 downwards.
TGGGCTTTATCTCAAAAAGTAATATGCCTAGGTCATCTAGCATGACTACTTTTGTACAATAGTGTGTTATTCATTTTTGTGCAGTGTGGTTTGGTGTGTTGTTTTGCAAGCATATTTTTTGCTTATTATGTTTCTACCTACTTTGTAGATGTATGTGTCTCGTCACATCGGTTTCAATGATGGTGCTTGCCATAGTTCCCGAAATCTATCATCTGTGCATGGGCCATTTATGACCCCCATGGTGAGTTGCTTGATCTTCAAGGTATTTGTTTAGGTCGAACAACTAATAAAATTGTTAAGTATAGTGTATTTATCAAATTGTTGTCAGAAGCTATCGCTTTTGACATCTAGGAATTGGTTGTCAACCTTGATTCACAACTTGTTATTCTTCAACTCAACGGGCAATATTCCATCAGAAACCCTCAGATATTGAGAATGTATCTACGTATTCGTCTATTGGAGAGAAATTTTGATTACATTACATATCATCATATTCCTAGGCATATGAATACATTGACAGATGCATTAGCTAATTATGTGTTGGATAGACATTTGCGAAACATGTGAAAATAAAAAACAAAACATTTGTATCATAGTAAGCAAGGAAATATAGCATATATATATATATATATATATATATATATATATATATATATATATATCTATATCTATATCTATATCTATATCTATATCTATATCTATATATATATATATATATATATATATATATATATATATATATATATATATATATATATATATATATATATATATATATATATATATATATATATGTCGATAATGTTTGTCATACATCAAAACCCCAAAAAATAATATGTGTGTTCAAATACATTCGTGGCTCGCAGGCCTAAAAAATGTAGAATGCTAGACCTATGAACTACTCGGCATGGTGCTCATGGTAGCATGTAATTGCTCGTACTACACGAATCAGCAGTCGGTGGATCCAGTCTGGTACCCCCACTGTGTGCCTCTGATACTAGCGCGGGATATCACCCGGCCGGGCATACTCTGTGATACCATGGGTCAATCCCTCGAGGTTCTGTGCGATCTCCTCGTCATTATCGCTTCCTTCACAATGAGGATCGATATCGAACTCCTGAGCAACGCGCCTGGCAATCGGGGACATCCCAGCAAGATGCTCTAGTCCCACATATGCATTTACAAAATCGAAATGTCATGAATGCATGTATTTAAAAAATAATAAAAAATCAAAAATTAAAAACTGTTTGTTTTTACCTCCATCATCATAGTCTTCTCCCTCTGGGAGCGCATATCTGGATCGTCGCAGAAGTTAGTACCACTATAGGGCCAATCCTCTACTTTGATCAACTGTCATCGTAGCCACGAGAAGAAGGCTGGCTTATATGACATTTATTTTCCTCCAGTAAGCCTAGGCATCAATGCACTCCAACAGAACATAATGACGGTTCCACCTCAGCAAGCTGGTAGTGAAATAGCAGGACTTGCTCCAAAAAGAGAGTCACTAGAATGGAACTGTAGCAAATCTGCTTCGGGTTTTCCACCTTGGCTTTTGATAGCTGGCGCTTCATGTTTACCTTCATGGCCTCCGCCTAGTTGAATATCATCAGCGTTGTGCAGTCGATAGCATATTGAAACTTCGACTTGTTGGACTCATGTTGTGCTTGAGCTCCAACCACTATATTGATGGTCAACAACAACACTTTCAACACAAGATCCTGAACACTCATGATCTCTATCTTGCCGCTTTTTGATTTTAGTGCTTCCAGGCAGTGTTCTGCGAGCAACATGTTCACACTTTCCCCAACAGCCCTTGACCCATATAGATTGACTCGTTCCCCTCTTCGGGATAGTCCTATGATGAAATAAATGTCAGAAGTTTCAAACTCTAGTTCTTGGTCCCGAATCATAAAAACTTCCCGATTGACATCCTAGAGATTGATCAGATACCGTAGCAATTTGGGTTGAGCTCGAAGACCTGGTGTGAGGAAGAATTTGAGGAGCCCACAGTTCCTTAGGGCATTCAAGAAATTTGGTTTTGCCATTTCTTGTGTGTCAATGTCCTCATGCTCATGTTCCTTCCAATCAACCATTTTTCGCGATGTTTTCCCTGCAAAAACCATAAAATCAAGTCAATAATCATCCTTGGCTAAAGAAATTTGGATCAAATCAGAGAAATTTGGGCAAAAATTGAAAATTTTATGTTCATGGTGCCAGTGCAACTGTTTTAAAAATAGTAGCACTGACAGTGCACTTGATAGTGCTAATAACCCCCGATTGGCGCAATTTCGTGCTCGGAAATCACGCCGATTGAGGGAGACTTTTTTTTTCCAAAAACTCCTCAAGAATTCCAAAAAACAATAAAAAACAAGAAAAATGAGCATGAAAATGAAGTTAAAGGTCTTTGCTCTTACTTGCAACTAACGGATCCTCGAATGGCTGCCTGGATCTCCCGTAATCTACTTCTGAAAATCTAGGGCACAAATGGGTGAAAATTTCTTCACACAAGGTAAAATGTTAAAATGGTAAAAATTAATTACTTTTTCCTCCTTTTATTCGTTTTTCATGCAATATTATGGTTTTTAAAGTATTTTTGACCTATTTTTGCCTCAGAAATTGGATAATTCATTTACCTTTTCTACAGTGACAGGCGACAGATTACTGATGATGGTACTGGAGTCACGTTTAAGCTATTTTCGTGACTCGTAAAATTCTAATGAAAATATCGCCAAGTATTTTTCCCTTTTTAACTCATAAAAGAGAATAAGAATGGGGGGTCCACTTTCAGGCTCTTTCCGACTCTTTAAACACGAAAAGATTGCCGAGATCTTGTCATTTTGAATTCGTTAAAGGCTACGAAACGTCATTTACCCAGTATACGTTTACCCCTTTTTTTGGGCTGGGATAAACTATTTACGAAAAAGGTACTCCTTGACTGAAATGGTCAAGCGGTTCTCTCAAGTATCGTTTTCTACATTTTTGGGCTCAAGAGACACAAATGTACGAAAAGGGACCTTGTGGAGTTTTCTTTTCAGTGTCTTTTCAAACTCTCTAAATATGAAAAAGATACCGAGTTACACATTTGTTGGACTTGTTAAAACATTAAACGACATTGGATTCCTCACCATGATGGACGTGAGCTTCTCCTTCCTAGGGCGCATTAAACATACTAGCTCGGATTCATCCAAAGGATGGACTTCTAGTGAAATCACATGCTATGCCCTTCGAGCTTGCAATTAAAAAATAATTGGGGTACCTGCCAGAAATGGTGGGGGAAAATGGGAAATTCTATCAGTTGTATCGACAGTTCACTCTTGAACATGACACTTTTTGCTTCGTGTCGGGTTGGGATATCCTCCTTTTAATCGTTGAACTTCTTGGGTTGGGCCATTCTTTTTTTCCTTCCATTTGATCTCGACCACATCATCATGACCACCGATCCTATGGATCCAAAAGCTGCCAAACTCCGGAGTCGTGTCACCAATATGTTCAAGAGTTAGTCCTTCTGCAGTTACACTTACTCTTGATTCTCTGTATCATCTGAAATCATTGCATCCCTTTGTCTCGTGTCGATGATGTGGGATACATCATGGTCCTCCTTCGACACGGTCGCTTCCTATCGACTTCAACTCATTATCTAGGAAGCTGGTCGAGAGACTCCCTTCCAGTACCTTAAAGCTTGCATGCCCTAATGGCAAGTTCTTCGCACTCGATGATAAGTTCACATCATTGGCTTTCGATCGGGTGATTTCACGGGTGTTCGACTTCAGTTCCTTTATTCACATTCTGTGAACTGTGCTGCTAGTACCTTGAGAGCCATTGTCATTATTGGTGGTTTCTCTCGCACTTGTTAACAGTTCACATCATTTACCGGTAACCAAGCGACTTTCTAGCATGTTTAACTTCAACACATTCATTCACATGTTAAGATTTGTACTTTGGTCGAGTCGTTTGGAGCGCAAGACCCTAGGCTCATATTACACAAGTCTAGGTTGCGAGGTGATGTGACATGATCATGTTGATATACATGTCTCTTTCAGATGGATCGTTGTGACTATACCATGCATTGTTATATGTGATCCTTCTCATTATTGGATGGCTACAAACATACCTTGGTTTTGATCTGATCCTCTCTAATGGATTGCTGCACCCATTCCTTGGATCCATTTACATGATCATTCTCAGGATGGCTGCATCCATACCATGATTCATGCATCATTTGTGAGATTTTTTAGTGATGTATATGTATCTGTGCTTGCTTGAAGGTTTTCCAACGACAGACCTCTGTTCCCCACATCTACTTGTAAAGCATTTAACCCTCACTCTAGTTCAGCCTTCACGCTTTTGGGGGCATCTGTTACATAGCATTTTGTCACTGTCCCTGTACTCCCCATTCCACGATCTTGGAGGACCTCTACAGTGAACCCTACATGCTTTCCCATCATGAAGAAACTCCCAGTATGTCCCTCTTCATGAGTAGAATAATTCCCCTCCCAAGAATCTTCCTTTTACCCCAGTTTACAAGACCGATGCTAATGACCGGTTTCCTCCTTGCGCCAATTTACAAATATTAAAACTAGGAATAGCATCGTACTTCACTATTGAGCCTTTTCTCAGTTGCGTTGATCCTCTTTTGGCAAGTTTTTTAAATATGGAGTCGAAGCTTCCAGGTCTAGAAGCTTCGTAACGAAAGTTTGGTAAATAGTTGGGTTGGATGGAGCCGAGGAAGTTAGTTTGGGCTCCTTTCCCCTATTTGGATGGAACCAACCCAAGAGATAAAGCCTTCTCCCATTATAAGAGGAACCATCTCCTCTATATCCAAGCTATATAAACCCCTCATTTTACAAACTTCACTAGTTTCAGTATTAGTATTTTTGGAGCTTGAATAATCAACAAGACATCTATAGCTTGTAGCTTTCTAGTTTATGTTTCAGGGAGAAAAGTGTGTTTGGTTTGGTTTGAGACTAAAGGGAAGAGGCCTTAAAACTTCCATTGTTGGGGCTATCCATGAGATGTTAGCAAAAGTCTGCAAACCTGGATACATCGGAGGAGACCATCAACATCAAGGCATTGGTTGTAATCTCTTTCTGAACTTATATGAATACAACTGTTGATTGATTTCTTACATCGAAGTGTTATCTTACATTTGATGGCTTAATGTTCCTTGATCTATTAAGTAGGCTGAATGCAATTTGTAAGCTATCACGTTTGTTTTTGTTGTAGCTGGAGTGAGGAAGCATGATCATCACCAAGCGGAATAACATTCTAAGAGGTAGGCCCTCTTATTTGATTCTATCTTAAGGAGATTTTCCATAGATTATTTTTTTTGTGGCTAGACCCGCTCTCTCAGGTTAGAGGAATTGTTTGTGTCTGCACGAGAATTTACCTACACCAGAGGAACGTATCGACGCATTATTTCATTAGTGCCCATTTTATACAAGTGTCTTGCAATCACAGAAAAAGGAGTTGCACGGACCACCAATTCCTTCTTCTATTTAGTAGAGTATCCTTTTTGGGTTGTTCCAGTAATTAGAAATTGAATTATATCAGCAAAGTGATCATCTATGACCCTTACAGCAAAGAGTTGCACATCTGACAACCCTTATTCTAAACTAGTTGGTTCTTCTCCTGTCTCAATTTTGGATAGATGATCCAGTCCCACATTCAACCATCCAGGCTTCACAATCACCTCGAAGTCATATTCCTGAAATAGTAATAACCACCTGCAGATCTTCCCTCCCAACACAGGATTGTTGACTAGGTACTTGAGAGCGGAGTGCTTTGTATACATTTTGAAATGGGCGGCCAACAAATAATGTAGAAACTTCTGTAGCACGTAGACCATCGCCAATCCTTCGCACTCTATAGTTTAATAATTCTTCTCAACCTTTTACAGTTTCTTACTCATGAAGGCTATAGGGTGATCTATCTCACCTTTTCTCCGTTGGGTCAATGGCGCACCCAAAGAAAAACAATAGGCATCCACATGCACATGAAATTATTTCTTCGAGTCAAGGAACACCAAAATCAGCGCAATCACCATCTTTTCCTTTAACACATCTAGACTGAGCTAACACTCTTCATCCCAGTAAAAGTTCACATCCTTCTTTATTAATTTTTCCATCGCCGCATTTATCTATGCATAAGCTTTGATGAACTTTCTATAGTAACTAGTGTGCCCCAACATTGCGCGCAAATGCTTTACATTCTTTGAAGCTTCTAAATTGATAATCACTGTTATCTTCGCAAGATCTACCATTAATCCATGCTTACATACCACATGACCTAGCAGTATCCCATAAGGCACACAAAAGATACACTTCTTCAAATTTATAGAAATTTGGTATCTGCGACAAGTGTCCAACATGAGGCACAGACTTGAAACATGGCGTTTTAGCAACCCAAACAAAGTCCAGTCATCAAAATATACTTCCAAGAATTTATGGATGAATTATTTGAATGTTGCAATTACAACTCTTGACAAGATCACAAGTGCGCTCTTCAACCCAAATGGCATCACTGTGTACTGGAAGCATCCCCATTCCTTCTCAAAGGTCATCTTACTACGACCCTCTAGCGTGATCTTAATCTGATGGTACCCTGAAAACCCATCAGTGAACTAATAAGCTTCCTACCCTCCAACATTCTCCAAAAAATTCTTCCGTAAATGGTGTTGGAAATGGGTCATGAACACATGCATCATTGAGCTTCCTCAAGTCTACACATATTCTAATTTCACCCTGCTACTTCTTCTCTTGAACTACCATAGGGCTTACCCAATCAGATTATTCTACTGGCTCAACAATTCCCGCTTTCAACTATTTGTATAGCTCTTTGCACACCTTCTCCTTATGCTTCGGACTTAGATAGTAGGGTATTTGTTTTACGGGCTTAACATCAGGATTTAAAATCATATTCATCACCCCCAAATCCAATACTATTCCCTTCAGGTCTGAGAACTTGGTAGGAAACAAGTCTTGGTATTCACGCAATAGCTCTGCAACTTTATTAGCTATATCTTCATCCCAATAATCTCCTATCTTTGAAAACTTAGGTTGCGCGTTGGATCCAATGTTTATTTTCCTGCTCTTTAAAGGTTCTGATATATCAAGGTTCTTAGCTTTAGGTCCTTCAACCTCGCGTTGTCCTTCAGTTTCTAGAATATTGATTTTTCATGGATCATCTTCTTCTTCTGTAGTCACATTGTAGCACTATAGTGCATGGCGCAGCTGTGTACTCCAGTTTGGTTGAACCCATTCGACCGACTCTTCTATTGTTCGAAAGATAGAGGCCTTAATTTCCTAAATCACTTCATTAATGCACTTGAATCCATCCTTAAAGCTGAAAGTTAATAAGAAGCTCTCCCTCAAGATGTCCCATTTGGTCGTCCCATGGTGTAGCTCTATTTCCCAATACCAATTCATGGGAATAGTATCTAAGGTGTGACAGAAGATGTGCACCGATTCCTGTTGTGGCTCTTCACCCCATGCTTTAGTCCATCGCACTAAGTGTTTGCGCGGACCATCCTTTCCGTTATATTTCTTAGTCATCCAGGTATTAGCGTATCCAAACCTTAGAGTCATCATCCACTTGTATTCCTTCCAGTTAGCAAATCTTTCCTTATGCGTACCCCACCAACAGGTAGGCATAGCATGCAGTGCTAATTCAAGTGCCTAGAATCGATGTTCCTTGGGTACCTCCCTTTCAAACTCATCGAAAAAGAGATTAACATCATTTATACCATCATAATGTGGAAGTTTTCTTACATCCGTATATACATACCGCATCAATTTTTTCATCATATTGCAACGTAGCATAGAGACTTCATGCAACCTATTTTGTCAGTGTTCGAGATCTTCATATGAGTTTGAGGTACAAGAGTTGTCTATATCCAACATGATTCGTCCATCTACAGCGGGATTGATCCAATCTTCATCTCTTGCAGTAATCTTGTAGATTTTATCCAAATCATCATCTTCCTCATAGTCACAGACCAGTTCAATGTAGCACACTCCTTCAGCATGGTCCAGTGGCACAATTACCTTGAGCGCCTTTGTCTTGAATGTCATCCTTCGCTTCTTCAGATTGATCACCGCATCCATATTGAAGGCCCAATCAATTCCTAGTATCACAGGGTAAGGATTGTTGTCATCCACTATTTCTATTACTTCAAAATCTGCAAGAGAACTTTCTCCTTCAATATCGATGGTTACCCCATATAAGCGCCCCATAGAATGATATTCTACTGATTGGCCATGCGTAGTTGTATAGGAGACCATTGTAGCACAGGTCTCCCCATCATTTCCCATGTCTGCTTCAGTAGTACATTCGCATCTGACCCAAGATCCAAGATAAATTAATCCATTTCATATTCTCCAATCTACGTGGTCAGCCTCATCTGGCGCCCTGTTCGCTTCTTATGCTTACCCAGTTTCCTCACAACGCGTTGTTCTGAAGGAATATTGATTTTTCCCGTGCAATTGTTGATCAGCTCCTGGAGCCCTTATACTGCCTTATGATCTCTCCATGGCTTCATACAAGTTTTCAAAAAAGTAGCTAACAGTGAAGGATCCACATCCTGCACTTCACTATTTCGAATCGGTTTTTCCTGACTCCCCGATGTAGAAGCCTCAAAAAAGTTCTTCTTAGCTTCCATGAAAGTTTCCTTAGCCTGGTTGAGGTTGAACCCGACTTCCTTTCTAGTAGCCTTGCACACCCATCCTTCAATTTCTGGCTTCTTTCCTTTATCTTCTCTTGTGCCCTTACCATTGCGTGTTACAAAATTGATGTTATGATCCTCTTCACGAGGCTCCACCCTCATCATCTGAATATTCTGCGTAGGCTGCTAGGTTTGTGTCTTCTTTTCCTTCATATTTGCTATAAGTATTGGCAGTATTTATCACATGATCAAACTATTTGCAATATTGAAAAGATGCATGCGTTGTGTTTTGATAGTCATGCACAAAATGTCCAGCTTCACCACAGTTATAACAAATAACTTGTCCACGACCTCTACTAGCCCCTCCTCCTCTTCCTCTCCCACAACCTTGAAATCCTCTGTGCATTGCACCCATGCTCTGATCCTGAGGCTGATTTTCCTCCTACATTCGATAGGTAGGGGTTCTATCCATCATTAATTGATAACTTCAACAGTGGCACTCATCATGACTGATAGATTTGCAGAAATTGCAAAACAGCTGTTGGGGGGTCTATAAAAAATTCTATAGTAGATGACAATTTTCTATCACATGTTGTCCTGTAACCTGACAAATAGTGCACCATGGCATTGCTCCTGTGCTTGGCTCAGCAGTATTTTCTGGCTTCAGGGGGGGAGGCCCTCCCCCAAGAAGATAATTCTTATAAACCAGGAAATGGTCCTTATCGTGACCATGGCCCTTGGATTTAAAGCACCAAACTTCTACACGAATTTTAGGCTAGGATTCCTTTCCCTTCTTCAGGATCTGCAACTCCAAGTGTAGAGTTTCCAGCTACGAGTGAATCTGTTGTACTCCAATGTTCATATCTTGTATTGGCAAGGCTTCCAACCTCATCATGATCTCCTTAGCTTCTACTTTCGTTGATATCTTATGCTATGATAATGGTAATCTTAGGTGAGGCAACAATGAAGCAATGTATCAATATTTGTGTTGTTCATCTGTAATGTTCATATTAGCCTGCCAGATCAAGAATTTTAGCCTCTAATCAAAATCCCACAAGGATTCATTTACCCTTTGTTGTATCTCCTTAAACTTTGTGATAGACTGTCACTGAGACTTAGGCTTCTTAAACTCATTGTTCAATGCTTGCTGAGTCTCTGCCAATGACGAACCAAGTTTCTCTTGACAGAACTTGATATACCAAGTCAATGCCCTATCTTGGAGCGCTATGACCAACTACGATTTCTATAGGTTATCCAACGAATCAAAATTGTTTAGGGTCTTCTCTCCATACCACTTTGAATATTGGCATCTTCATTTAATTTTCCACGTCGAATGGTGGAGGTGGAGGTGGAGGTTGAGGTGAAGGTGTAGGTGTATGTGGCGGAGGCGGAGGTGGAGTGGATGGATGAGATATTCGCGGGATACCCTGACTTACCAACTACAACACACTTCACGGTGTATTCAGAATAGTTCCTTCATCATTGCTTGAAGAGGATCCTAATAGTGGACTATATTTAGAGCATGATTCTCCGTTCCTTTTGAAGGGTTTTCCACTTCGAGTAGTCCCAAACATCAAGGTAATGACATAACCCATTTTTCACACAACAGAATCTTAATCCAAGTTTTTAGAGATTTTAAATACTTGCCTCACAGCCCCTTAAAGAGCCTGCGCTCTTCTTCGCTATAACTGATGATCATATCAATCACCAGCTCATTGAAAAATCCTCCTATGATACAATCAATCTAGTGATCAACAACCTGCCGCGATGTTATTTTCTAAAGCTTCCAAGAGCCTCACTAGCTTTGGAGTCCACACAATAGGGCCATCAAGTATCCACGTACCTTGATTCTCCACTAATTTAGACAACCACTCATGCAGTTCACAGGGGAAGAAACAGAAAAAGGCTTCGGTTTCGTTTGAGTATAGGTATCTACTCAACCACTGTTCCTTAGATAATCGCAGATATCTGTTCTCCTCAGCGACGAACGCGTGTTCCTTTCGATCGAGCCACTTTTCCATTTATTTCTTAGTAGGAAACCACTTATTCAACATCACACATTCCTCAGATAGATCCCAGTCCCAGCAATGAAAGCTTTGTTGGCTTGATGGGGCCTAACCCAGGTTAATATTTAACTACACCAACCAACAAAACCCTAACTATTGGACCTTTCGGCAACAACCTGCGTAGCACATGTTGCAGTCTCACCTGAAGCAGTATTAGGGGATGCTAGAACTAGATTTTTGCATCCAGAGGCTTGTGTGATGGTTTCCTAAAGTTCTTACAGCTTAGATCTGCATTCACACAGATCTAACCCTTTCGATAGATAACTACTGCAAATCTAACTAAATGTCCTTCAGATATTCACGAAGGTACTTAATTTTACTTATCATTCATAAATATTATAGATCTACCAGTTCCACGCAGTAAATAAACATTAATTCATATGAAATAGATTACAGAGCGAAGATATATAAACTTAGCAGAAGTAAATAAAAGAACACAAATGCATCAATTTTGGCCCAAAACAATCTTTATTAAGTATAAACGTTCAAATACAGACTCTTTACCCTATGCACCCAGCTATAGGGTCCTATGCACTCAACTGTAGACTTACCAAGGTCTCTGCGCACTCAGTTGTAGGAACCTTCCCCTTTCACCCAAGTACAGGAAACATACCTTTCCTTCCTTAGAACCTTGCCCTTACAATGATTCTTCACAAAAAATTATCTTCTAGACTTGCTATGACTCAACTACTTATAGCATTTTCTTTACAATACCATGGTCTGCAGACCATGGGCGGGTCTCAAAACATCTCTATCACCTACCCACTTAAGGGACTAAATCCCCTTTGACTCTATTTAACTTAGCACTTTTCTTTCCACATTTCGTGGAGACATTACCTTTGCTACAAAAAGGTATTACAAAAATGACTTCAAACTCGACAAAATTGACCCTAGGGACCCCATCCCAACATGATTCACAGCACTGATCGTTATACTTGTTTTTTTCTTAGTCACAATTTTTTATCTGTAAAATGCCATAGATATTCCACAGGACAATTTGTCACAATAGATCTGATAATATTATATTAAAAATATGAGATTCTACACCCTTACAATTTTATTTAAATTCTAAATCTGTAGATTTTACTATAATTATTACATGCATGTAAAAGGAAATTAACAAGAAAAGTAGAGAAAGAAAAATAATCTCGCACACACATAAGACACAAGATATGCTCTCTGGGAAACCATTTCGGGAGAAAACCCAGCTGGAAGGTGAGGCCACTTCGCTCTCTTTCTCTGTCTAGAAATATGGTTGTAGGTAGAAAGAAGTAACACATGTGGCCCATGGGCTACTAGAGTGCATAGATCCTCTATGTATTCTCTACATCCTATCTCTCCTATCTATCATTTCTCAGCTATGGAAAAATATTCTTTTGAAAGAATGGAATGCCACTTCCTCCTAGTGGCCCGATTATAACACAACCCAATAGCCTATTAGTGGTTAAGTTTGACTATATCAACTCTTAACTAGAGTTACAAAATAGAATCTTCTAGATCCTTATACAACATAATCACGTGGCTAGCTCCTTTTCCATGAATAATTGGGGCTCACACGGCATCCCCCCCAAACTATAGGTGTGAAAAAAAGGAGGTAAACTTATGAGTGGCATAACTTTTGCATACAGACACCAATTGAGGTGGTTCTTGTGTTGTTATAAAGATATTTGTGTGTAGAATAGTGTGAAAAGGTGTTTTACTTTAGAGGCAATGTTTTACCCCCAAAAAACATTGTCTGATGCCTCAAAATTCTCCTAGAAGGTTTTAGACCCCATTTTTCCTAAATGGGTCCTTAAAAAATATAATGATCCAATTCATATCACACCTCCCCATTTTGGGTGGATTTTGGTCCCCTAAATATTTTTACTAAGTGAGGTGAGGAAATTTTTCCTCCACCTTCTCTTTGAGGTACCATTTAGCTTTGCTTGGAAGTTGTCCCTTCAACCTAATATACCAAAGGTCATGCTGCCCTTGTCTTGTAGTTATGGACCTCTTATGAAAAATAGTATCTTCAGTCATATTTCCTGAGCATATGGTGTCAAATGCTCCACAGAAGCTAGGACTTGTTCCTCTTCCTAATCTAGCTGTTGGCATTATGATACAGGTGTTGGCCTTGATGGAAACTCACTCAGATGACAGTTCTCAGTACAGTAGCAAAGAATTATAGATCAGACTACAGAGAATGAAGAAAGAGAGGTATACACAGGTTCACCTTGACAAAGGAGTGTATACATGTGGGTGAACAGACCAAAAGGAGCGTATAACGTACACATGAAGTTTCACAAAATGAAAAGCGCGTATATCTTGGAAAACTAAGTTTTGGTCCATGGTATTTTGATCCATGGTATTGGTCCAAGGTATCTGGTATGAGGTATTGACCCTAGGTATTTGGTCCAAGGTATTGGTCCTAAGTGGTTTTGGTCCATGGTATTGAGAAAGGCCTAAAACTATATAAGGAAGAAAAGATCATTATGCCAGGTATGCAAGTACTGAATATCTGATGAAGTGTGAGATCTAGTCTATAGGTTATGGGGTTGTGATGCTTTGCTTGATCTGAACTAAGGATGCACCTATGTGGTTGATGATGGATGATGGATCGGGATCTTAAGGCTTGAAATGAATTATCATTATGAGGCTTGATCATGTATAGTCTAGATCTAAATACTGACGCATGTGTTGTTATGTAAATGTTATGATCTGGGTATAACTGAAGTCTGGAATAGCTGAAAAATTATATTTGCAGATGTATACACTAGTTGGCTTTGGTAAAAGTGCATATACATGCTGGTTTAGTTCATCAGAGTAGCATATACATTATGAGATTTGATATTTGAGGTTGTTGTTGGTTTTAGTGGTTGTTGCAAAGTTCTGGGTTCTACTCTGTGTTCTGGTGATAGGTCTTCAGTGATTCAGTAGTGGGTGATTCAAAGAATGATGATTGAGTATTTAATGATTGGTTAATGCAATGGTTGTATTACAGTGGTGATTGATTTTGAGCTTCAATTTTGTTGATGGATCCAGTATGAAAATTAGATGAAACATGGCCTTCAGATTATGGTGTTGTGTTCCAGGAGTATCCAGTCTGAAAATTTATGAAACGTGGTCCCTGGAGGAAGAGAGAAGGTCGTAGCCTTTTGTAGGTCGGCACCTACGTACTGGTAAACATATTGGCCAGTACAAGAGCCAGGGGGTTGGAGCTCCCGTCCAGTAGTAGCTGGAAAGTGAGTGAAGGTTGGAGCCTTCAGTAGTCCGGTACCTACGTACTAGTAAACATATTGGCTAGTACAAGAGCTAGGGGGTTGTAGCTCCCATCCAGTAGAAGCTGGAGAACGAGAGAAGGTTGTAGCCTTCTGCAAGTGGGTGTCTACGTACTGATATGAGTCTGCACCAGTACAAGATTGTAAACAGGTTTTTCTTATATTAAGAAGACAACAGCAGGTGGTTTTTGTCCCGCATTGGGTTTCCACCTTAAATCTTGGTGTTCATGTGTGTTGCTTATGTGTGATGGTCTATTCTATTTCTACTGCACCTGGTTACTCTTTATATGGTTAATGAAGTACTGATGCACTGATTAAAGATCAACATATGATTAATTAACTGAATCATAATTTCGCTGGATATACGCTAGTTTCCTTAAATACAGTTGTGTGTACACGTAAGTTCCCTTCACTGAAGTAGCGTATATAAATCTGAATATGGAAATGAAAATTTAGTGATTTTCTAACACTGATTCGCCCCCCCTCTCAGTATTATTTCCAAAAATTTGGTATCAGAGCAGGTCCTTTGGTAGAAGCTTGATTGCTTGAAGGAGATCCACAGAAACAATGGGAAAGAAGCTAAAGAAGAAAGCGCCTCAGAAGAAGAACACAGCTCAAAGGAACAGTGACAGCAGGAGAAGCAAGGATTCAGATTCTGAATCACCTCAGGTTGAAGAAGCATCAGATAAAATCAGAGATCAACAAGATCTATTTAACAAAAGGGAGTGTGCCCTCAAAGAAGAAGTTACCAGATTAAAAGCTCAGCTGGAGTGTGCCTTCAAAGTACGTCAAATGCTACAGGATGAAGTGATATCATTAAAAAATAAGCAGAATGAAGAACTACCTCAAGCAGATAAAGAACAAGAAAATGAGATTCTCAAATTAAGGCAACAAGTGGAAGAAGGAAGAAAGGCTGAAGAAATCCTGAAGAAGCAATATCTGGAAAAGGAAGAACAACATCAGGTTGAGGTAAATATCTTAAAAGGTAAATTAGAAGAAAAGGATAAACTGTTATGATTTCAAGACAGTACTAAGATTCTGGATAATATTCTTAGTAGTCAAAGGTCTCCTACCATCAAAACTGGTCTTGGTTTTCATGAATCTGTAGAAGGTGAATCTAGCTCACAAGGTGAGGCAAGGAACTCTAATGCAAAATCTGAAATTCTCAACAAGGAGATGAAAGGTCAACCCCATCAACAACCAAGGAAAGAAATCCTTCAAATAAAATCTTTTACTCCAAACTATGGAAGTGATAGTCGGTTATTTTCTCTGAAGAATAATGTTGAGTGTTACATATGTCATAATCTTGGACATGTTGCAACGAGATGCAGAAGTAGAATGGTTCAAGGCCGTCACACAGAAAGATCATCAGCTTCTAGGTACTTTAAGGGATATTTTTTTTCTTGCAATATGTTTGGTCACAAAGCCATTGACTGCTATAGAAGGAATAGGAAACATATGAGATGTTATGCTTGTAAAAATTTTGGACATATAGCAAAGGAATGCATGAGAAAAATTCGGCCACCATACCAAAGGGAGAAAACATTATCACATGCAAAGATATGGAAGAAAAAGGAAGTACAGTTAGAAAGATGTGGCATGACAGAGTATACAGACATGACAGACTCAGAGGGAGCTGAAAGTGTGAAACTTAAGTGTTCTAAATCTCATACGCAAGATTCATGAAGACAAGTTGCGTATATACGTGAGTTCGAAGCTACATAGTCGTGTATATGTTGGTTTGAGGAAAAGTAGTGGGACAGACTCAGGAAAAAGGGTATGATATGGTTTAGTCAATTATTTGTTCTGTTTGATGATTGTTACAATCTGCTGATGATGTGTGGAAATGTGTTGGTACTGATAATATGTTATTTAGAAGTGCTTTTGATCCTCACAAGTTAACTTGATGTATATCTGATTGATGATGATGCCTTGATACTTCTTGCTAATATATGCATGATCAAATCTGACAGTGAACAGATGGAACAAGTTTATGGGGAGCGTATGCTTCAAATAATGCATTGTTGGCATTATGGTTAAAATTATTTGGTGATGATGCGTATGTGGCTAAATGATACATCTTGCTATGAGACTTGGGGTCGCATTATTGGTATTCAGATCAGATTCATGAATGATTACTTAAGTGGCATATTATTGTTGGTTGGCCAAGAGAATGGTATTGTAGGTTACAGGTCTGGATGTTGTTGATAGATGCTTATGGTGTAGATCATATATGGTGTATGATAGTTGCTGATGACTATCATGGTCTTGTTTAGATTGTTGGTTTTTGTTATAAAAGTCATGTATATCATTTGATGTAAAGGTCATGAAAAGACCTAAGTTGTAACCCCACTATTCATGGGAAGGATGATGTAATGATTTCTATTTTCATTCATGTATAAGCATTTGGTATATCCCCACTTGGTTGGGTGGATGAGAAAAAATTGGTGTATCCCAACTTCGTTGGGAGATTAATGTATGTATGAGTCATTGGTGATAGGAAGGTCATACTCACTTAGTTGAGTTGTCGAGTCATGTTATTCTTTTGAAAAATATTTTTTGCAGACTCTGCATGTGCTTAGGGGGAGCATGGACGGTTTGGTGCATCTAAGCATGTACAAAGGGGGATCCCAATAAGAGATTTCAGCATGTACTCAGGGGGAGCATGAACAGTTTGGTGCAGGTGAGCATGTATATCAAAAGGGGAGAATATCTTGGTCCTCCCTTTGCCCTTGATGTCAAAGGGGGAGAGTGACTTGGTGTTGTTGTTGCCATCAAGTCCAAAGGGGGAGATTGTTGGCATTATGATACAGGTGTTGTCCTTGATGGCAACTCACTCAGATGATAGTTCTCAGTGCAGTAGCAAAGAATTACAGATCAGACTACAGAGAATGAAGAAAGAGAGGTATACGCAGGTTCACCTTGACAAAGGAGCGTATACACGCGGGTTAATAGACCAAAAGGAGCATATAATGTACACACACACTTTCACAGAATGAAAAGCACATATATCTTGGAAAACTAAGTTTTGGTCCAAGGTATTTGGTCCATGGTATTTTGATCCATGGTATTGGTCCAAGATATCTGGTCCAAGGTATTGACCCTAAGTATTTGGTCCAAGGTATTGGTTCTAAGTGGTTTTGGTCCATGGTATTAAGAAAGGCCGAAAATTATATAAGGAAGAAAAGATCATTAGGCCAGGTGTGCAAGTACTGAATATCTGATGAAGTGTGAGAGCTAGTCTGCAGGTTATGGGTTTGTGATGCTTTGCTTGATCTGAACTAAGGATGCACCTATGTGGTTGATGATGGATGATGGATCAGGATCTTAAGGCTTGAAATGAATTATCATTATGAGGTTTGATCATGTATAGCCTCGATCTAAATACTGATGCATGTGTTGTTCTGTAAATGTTATGATCAGGATATAACTGAAGTCTAGAATAGCTGCACAAATATATTTGCAGATGTATATGCTGGTTGGCTTTGGTAAAAGCATGTATACACGCTGGTTCAGTTCATCAGTGTAGTGTATACATTATGAGATTTGATATTTGAGGTTTCTGTTGGTTTTAGTGGTTGTTGCAAAGTTCTGGGTTTTGCTCTGTGTTCTGGTGACAGGTCTTCAGTGATTCAATAGTGGGTGATTTAGAGATTGATGATTGAGTATTTAATGACTGGTTAATGCAATGGTTGTATTACAGTGGTGATTGATTTTGAGCTTCAATGTTGTTGATGGGTCCAGTATGAAAATTGGATGAAACACAACCTTCAAATTATGGTGTTGTGTTCCAGGAGTATCCAGTCTGAAAATTTATGAAATGTGGTCCCTGGAGGAAGAGAGAAGGTCATAGCCTTTTGTAGGCCGACGCATATGTAATAGTAAACATATTGGCCAGTACAAGAGCCAAGGGGTTGGAGCTCCCTTCCAATAGTAGCTGGAAAACGAGTGAAGGTTGGAGCCTTCAGTAGGCCGGCACCTACGTACTAGTAAACATATCGGCTAGTACAAGAGCTAGGGGGTTGTAGCTCCCTTCAAAGAGAAGCTGGAGAATGAGAGAAGGTTGTAGCCTTTTTCAGGTGGGTACCTACGTACTGGTATGAGTCTGCACCAGTACAAGATTGTAAACAGGTTTTTCTTATACTAAGAAGACAACAGCAGGTGGTTTTTGTCCAGCATTGGGTTTCCACCTTAAATCTTGGTGTTCATGTGTGTTGCTTATTGTGATAGTCTGTTCTATTTTTACTACACCTGGTGGTGGGCACCAGTATTGCAGCAATAATGCTGCAACCCCTGGGCTTCCTACTTTACTTTTATCAACCCGGTAGTTCGTAACAAACTTGGAAGCAATGGAGCTGTATGCACAAGTACTAGTTCTTATTGCAGGTTGTCACTTGGTTAGCTGGCGCAAGATCACTAGGAGCTCAAGCCAACTTCTATGGATTCCAGAAGAAGCTCTATATGTGATGAAAGGAAAAAGAGAGATTACTCTACTGATGCTATTCTACTTGCAGAAAGGAAGACTGAAATGTAAATCAAACCAAGGAAATCCTAGTTAACCACTAATCCTACTCTTGCAGAAATCACTATGAAAATCATGAAAGGAATGACATTACATACTTAAGGAAGAAAACAACATTTAATTAAGCTATTTCTAGAAGCAAATGAGCAAAAAGCATATTTTTGGATTTTTATGTGAATTTGTCATGCATGTAATTTATTTGTTTGTGAATGTGGCAGCGAATAGGTGGCGATGGAGGGCGATTTCGGGATGTGAGAGGATGTAGGATGGTGTGGATGGGTCCTAGGAGGTCTCAGGTGGCCTTTTGGAGGCTTTTCCCAAACTCAGCCTTCAAAAGAAAGCCTACAGGAAAATCTACAGGAGGACACAGGAAATCTACAAGAGGAAAAATAACGTTCTACAGGAGGAGGCCGAGAGTAGTTTTCACTATTTTGAAGGTGTGAGAGTGGGTGGAGAAGGTAGATGAAGGTTGGAATGAAGTGTTAGGGCACCTAGGGTCTACCAAGAATCATTAGGAGAGATAAAGATGATTGGATTTGCTTAAGGAGAGAGAGGAAAGTCTATGGAAAATGCAGGAAACTAAGGCAGAATTGAGGGGAGACTTGGGCGACCTGTAGGGCATGGATCAGATGGAGGGTGGAATGGCTGATAGGATGAACTGCTGCTATAAAAATCTGCTGCATAAAAAATTAACAGTCAACCAATGAGATTAAGCAAGCAAGGAAATAAGTGCATCTAAAAAAATAGGGCTTTTGCATCAAAATAAACTATGATCTATGAAAGGAAATGCTGATAAACATTGCATGAAAGAAAAGCATGAAAGAAGACTCTATGATCTATGAAAGGAAATGCTGATAACCATTGCATGAAAGAAAAGCATGAAAGAAGACTCTATGATCTATGAAAGGAAATGCTGATAACCATTGCATGAAAGAAAAGCATGAAAGAAGACTGTTGCAAATAAGGAAATGAGCATGATGAAGAAGTTTTGAAGCAAAGAAAACTAGAATATGAACCAACTAGAAAGCTGTAAACACTAGAAGTCCCATGAAGGAGGCAAATCTATGTTTTTGGGGTAGCAAGAGGGTCTTTGCCTCAAATCATTGTCCCAACGGAAGGAAGAGAGGCCAAGGCATGGCTGCTAGCCTTTTGGATCTTTTCTTTATCACCGCTTAACCTACTATAGAAAACACAAATGGAAACAAACTACTGAATCATCAAAAGCAACCTATTCTTAACCATAAAATAAATTCATCTAACAACAACCTGATCTACAAACTAAAATGAAACATAAAAATACAAGTAAAGAGGAGCTTGGCTGCTTGGATTAGGCCCTAACCCAAGAGCTTCAGCCGTCTGAGGTAACTCAGTGCTAACTCAAAAAGGATTCCATCTTTATTTCGAGAACAATAATAAGATTACATGAAACTGTCACAAAAAAATAAGCTCGAAGTTGAGCAGAGTTTACATAAGCAAAACTGCAGCAAAAATCCAACAAAAATTTGACCAAATCCCTAGTGAGGCCCTAGGCCTCTCTACTTATACAAACGAAGCTCCCAACATCTTCCTCAAAATTAGGGAGGCTTGGCTCCCAAAACTCAAGATAAACATCAGTTATCCTCCACTTTGCTCGGCTGCCTGCTAATGCATGACTTGGCTGCTTGTACTTTGAGCTGAATGAAGGGAAATTTGAAGTGAGGAGTAATAAATGAGGGGGATTCCCTCCTATAAGTCCTCTCCTTTGTCCACTTCGAGTTATTGCTTCCATTTGTCCATTGGATCCTTGACTTTGACCACAAAAATCATCAATAATCTACATTAAACACATATTAGACCTCATGGCATCATAACTAACTCAACTCACTCTATAAGCATAAATATAATTAGAAAATCATTCAATAAGCTAAGAGAATGGTTGATTTGACTAGGTTAGGAGGTAAAATGAGCCCATATAATTACCCATTTATGGGGCTCATCATCACCCCCTATTGAAAGTGTTGCTCATCCTCTAAGCAACTTAGTCCATCTCCTCATCTTTGATGGCCGTGGTGGCCTCCCTAGCATCCCATACTTCTGATGTGGTCTCCTCCTATTTGTCATAGAATCCTGCCTTTCTATCTACCTCTTCCCACTGTTGTTGCTCTTCTCCTTTTCTGCCTTCTAGCATTCCCAACAGCAGTGGGGGACTCAAATTTGAGGCCAATCCAATTGACCTGCAGCCTCTGCATGGAGCGTTTGTACATTGGCACTCTCCTTAATGCCTTTTTCATCCTCATTGGGGAGTGATACTCCCTGATCTGCAGACTGTGTGGTAAGGTGTTCCATCTCCTCATACAAGCATGCACACAGTCATCCCCCAGTAACCTTTCCATATCCTCAAAATGTGCAATGGCTTGAGCCTGATCACTGATATATCTAGGGGCAATCTGAGGATTATGTGCAAGCAGGTTATGTGTGCTGATGAGTGCCATGGGGTCTGATGGCTCAGCTCTGATCATTAAGGGCTCATTCTGCTCCTTTATCATCAACTTTCTTATTTCTATTACCCTTAACTCTTCATGGTTCATCCATGAGGCCATGGCCATTAGTTGTAGGTCCCCTAGCCTAGCATTGGGGTCCCACACATTCATGTCTATGAGGGCCATGTTATGCAGATAGAATTCTGCCATCTTTGCCTTATCTTCTGATGTGCTTTGGTCACATAGGTCCATAAACTGCCTGTAATCTTGGAAAGGCATTGTGCCTCTTTGTGCCAAAGTCTTGATCTGAAATTGCATCCATTGGTCCTTGAGATATAGGCCATAGGATTTTGCTGGTTTCCTACATTTCAATGCCTCCATGGACCAGCTGACCATGCATGCTAGTTGGGTCTCTTTCTCTTACAGCTGTCTTCTTAGCAATTCATTTTCAGTTTCCAAGTGACTTCTTGTGATTGCTTCTCTGTGTCTGACAACACTTAATTCTCTGCCCATTTCTCTGAGTTTTTTCTCCATGTGGCCAATATCCTCAACTCCCTTAGATTTGGCTATTTGCATCCACCTATGGCTCCTTATTCTTTCTTTCTCCAACTCAAAGAATAGTGGAATTGCAAATTTTGTGGAATGATTCTCCCCCCCCCCCCCAAGAAGATTGTAGTAAGAGCCAAGACTAGGCTGGGGGTCAGGTTCTTGTGCCTCTTTTGCTTCCTCCTTCCCTTGTGGCTGTCCTTCTACCCTTTTTTCAAGTTTTTCGATCTCCTGTAGTTTTGACAGGGTCTCTTGTAGAACAGTCTGTGCCTCCTATAGAACTGTTTTTGAGTCCTATAGTTCTACTTTTTCTTTCCATGTGGGAGATCTAGGAGTCCCCCTTTCATAAGTAATAGGTTCCTTGGAAGGGGATTCTTTTCCTTGGGCAAAGGGTGAATCTTCAATAATAATAGGCACTTTAGAAGAAGGCTGGGGTTTCCTTGTTTTGATCCTTGTGCTCTTCCTATGCCTGAAATACATTGAGGTCTGCCTCTTCCTCTTTTGTTTTGGTTTAATTGGGGTGCTAAGGGCAGTGAGAGCAGCTGCTGCCTCTCTTTCTAGGGTTTCAGGAGACACTTTTATCTTTTCTACCCCTTTTTCTCCTCCTTCTATCTTTTTCTTTATCTTTGTTTGTTCTGTTTCTCCCTGCTCTGTTTTGGTTTCTTTCTTCTTCCCTTCTTGTTCCTCTAAATCACCAGTTTCTTCTCCTTCTCCCCCTTGCTGCTCTTCCTCCTCACTACCAGTGGGGCTAATATCATAGGTCAGGGCCTTGATGTCATCTTCAGTAGTCATGTTTTGGAAAATTTCCCATGCTATAGGGATTGTAAAGGTATGGAGGGCTTCTTCCACTAAAATTTTGATTAACCCATGGTGAGCTAGTTGGTCTGGATTTCCTGCTTTTGCTTTAGTACTGGAGTCAATGAGGGACTGCAGGAGGAAGTAAGGAATTGTGAGCTTCTAAGGGGCTGGAGTGTCTATGCCATACCTTAATTCATGCATGATTCTAAAGTGGTAACCATAGACAATGATATACCTCCCCTCACAGGAAATATACTTGATGATTTGATAGCTAACCTCATTCCAAGGGTATGGTATGCTAGCTCTTCTTATGCCATTCTTATCTTCTACATGGGTTTCATTGTTTTGGAAGAAGTTTTTCTTGGTAGCCTGGCCAATTAGTTTTTCATCCTTACTCCAAGGCAGCCCAAGAGGAAGGGTAGTGACCCTACTAATAAATTTAGGGGTTAACTCCATGGAAAGGCCTATAAAAGTGACAGTGGCATGTGTTCTAGAGTGAGGGACCAAAGAGTGGGCAAATTCCTAAGCAATTTCCTCATCAAACCCTCAGAATTTCTCAAAAAAGTTCATCCAATTGGCTCTTGTGAATATGTCCACTACTTGGGGGTGTGCATGGAGCCTGGAGGAGTTGGTTGGCTCCTTCCTCATAAAACCTCTTGTCATTTTGTGTATGCTTCCTTGGAAAACCAACTATGGAAATGGAGAGATTTTTTTTTTTTTGAAGAAAAATAGAGAGACAGAGACTGTGTTTTTTTTATTTTAAATAAGTAGCAATTCTTTTATGAAATTCCTCCACCCAACAGTTCTATTTTCTCCTCAAAAACTAAACCACTGTTAGCATATTTTGATATTCAATGGAGGTATGCCAAGAACCTACCTCTGCAGCCCAAGAATTGTGCTAAAAACTGTGTTTTTCCTCTCCAAAACAGCTTACTGGCCCTCCTGTAGAACACTGCCAGCCCTCCTGTAGGATTCCTGTAGGTTCTCTTGTAGAACACTGCCAGCCCTCCTGTATGATTCCTGTAGGTTCTCCTGTAGAACCTGTAAGTGCTCCTGTAGAACACCGAGAGCAGGGATATTGGAGAGATCAGCAGAGAATGATGGGTACAAGGCTTATAGGGGCACGAGAAGGTAGTAGGAGTGGAGTTTCGAGGAGAGAATGAAGGAGAAAGGTGGTGAGAGTGCTTCGGCGAGGAGTACTTATGTCTTTTTATGGATATTTCCGGTGATGGAGGGTGAGCTGGCCAAGTGTACATTGGCCCCATTCAGACCATTGGTCCCCACCTGCCTTGTCATCATTTCCCTTTCCTCGTAATCATCTCTCATGATTGCATCGGAGTTCCCATCACCTCCACTACTTGTCCTTGACATCTCTCTTGAGTTTGACTAAGTGCACATGTGGTGACATCTTCGGATGAGTGAAGTCAACTAGATGAAGGTGGCCAAGTTAACTGGCCACCTCAACCCCAACCAGCCTCAACCATCTCGTTGTTGTTGCATGCTCTCTAATTATACCAATGCAAACAAAGGAGCGGGTTAGTCACTTACTTGAGATCCAAATGCGTTTGCTATGAGGTGCTATTGCCTTTCATTTTGTTGCATGCCTTTATTTCTTTTGATGCATGCTTGTATGGTTGCTGAGATATGGCTGTGCTATGTGTAGGTTCCTTTCTGGTTGGATCTGATCTTCAGGTGTCTGCTTCAACCTTCAGATTTGCACCCTCATGCTGCTGATGCTAGATTTTAATGGGATCAACTGCTACAGGAATTCCTACAGGAGCTCCTATAGCTGCTTCTCCCTTTGAAATTTTTAGCTTTTTCTATGCTTGGAGCTATGAGGATGATGTCAAAAATTGCAGATAGAGATGGAGAGGTAATGGGTAGGCTTCAGGTGAGGTGAATGGTGTTGTTCCTTTTTTATTTTTGTTCTTTTATTTTTCTAATAAAACTATTTTTCCTGTGTTTTTTGTGGGTAGGGAGAAGAATGGTGCTTGGGATATGATGTAGGTCTAGAAATGATGGAAGAGAGGTTTGAAGACTGCAGGAGGATTTATAAATCCTTTATGAAGCTTCCCTATTCCTCAAATTGCCTTTAAAATCCATTTCTGGCTCTCTATAATTTCTATAGGAGCCTCCTGTAGAAAACACAGTTTTCGAAAAAGAAGCACAGTGAGGTGAAAAGAATGTCAAGAATGATGGAGAAAGGTGAGGGAAGGTAGGATAGGTGCTGGTATTGGTCTTAGATCTCCCTTGGCACCTGCTGCTGCTTCCTGTAGTCCTCCTACAAACCTGCAATACAACTGGAAATTCATTTTTCTTTTTCTTCTTCTCTTTTTTTTTTTTTTTTGAAAACAACCAGGGTGCCTCAGGGAGGTTTTCACCCTAGTTGCCTGCCCTGGGTGCCTCCAAGGGAGGTTTTCACCCAGGGATCTTATTTTCTTTCTTCTCTTTTTTGACACCACTGGGCCGCCTCAGGAGAGGTTTTCAACCCAATGATGGGACTCAAGCGCCTCATGGAGGTTTTCACTTGAGTCCTTATTATTTTTTTGTTTTTTTCCTTTTTCTTCAGTGAGTGGGTGAAGTGGAGGCTAAGACATGCTCCACTACCATCACTGACTTATTCAATCCTTCAATGAACTCTCGCTTGGAGAGGGGTTTCTTGTATATTTTCAACCGGTGTCCATTGACAAGCATGGGGATGGCTTCATCATCAATGGTTCTGATCAGAACTGAACCATTGTCATTGCATTTCTCCACAGTGTAGGGTCCTAGCCATCTTGTCCTCAGCTTGCCCTTGAAATATTTATATCTTAAATCATAGAGTAGTGCCCAATATCCCTCTTGAAATTGCTTCTCTTTGATGTTTTTGTCATTCCATATCTTTCTCTGGCCTGCATTCTCTGTTCATCCAACCCATTGAGCTAGAGCAATCTTTATTTCTGTGCATGGCTAAGGTCTAGGTCCAGCTGAGCTTCCATCCTTAGGGTGTTGAATTCAAATTTTATTGACAGCAAATCCTTCTTCCCATCGACCAGCTCATAGGGTGTGAACCCTGTAGTGGTCTTCCATGTTGTGTTGTAGGCCAAGTGGCCTCAACTAATCTGTCTGCCCAGTCTTTTCTGCTGCTACTCAATACCTTTGTCAGGATCCCTTCCAATGCTCGGTTAGTGACCTCCACCTACCCATTGCCTTGTGGATGGTAAGGGGTGGAAGTCCTGTGCTTGATTCTATGATGTGTGAGCAGGTCTTCAATCAGATTAGAAGTGAACTAGCTGCCTTGATCTATGACCAACTCTCTTGGAAACCCGAACTTGTAGAATATGTTATCTCTCAAAAATTCACCTACTTTTTCCTCTATCACTGCTTTAATTACTTTTGTCTCTGCCCACTTTGTCAAGTAATCGATGCATACAATGATGTATTACTTCTATTTTGAAGGAGGGATGATAGGCCCCACAAAGTCCATGCCCCACTTCTCAAATGGATCAAAGGTCACTTGAGGTTGCATGGGAATTTCATCCTTTGGAGTAGGTTTCCCCATCCTTTGACACCAATCACACTAGCTGGTATATATTCTCACATCTTGATGAAGAGTGGGCCAATAATAGCCTGCTTGCAGTATCTTAAAGGCAATTCTTTTTGCTGCAAAATGACCTCCACAAGGCCCATCATGACAAGTCAGGAGGATGTCAAAAACTTCATCCTCCCTGACACATCTCCTCAAGATCTAATCTGGGCCAAGTTTGAAGAGATTGCCCCCAATCCAGGTGAAAGGGGTGCTTTTCCTTACTATTTTTCTCTTCTCATTTGAGGATAAGTGTGGTGGGAACTGTGCTGAAATCAAGTAGTTTGCTATATCAGCAAACCATGGAGAGCGTACTGAGATAACAAATAGGTGTTCATCTGGAATTTGATCATCCACCATTCCTTCTTCACCTGCAAGCAAATTTATTCTAGACAAAAAGTCAACAACAACATTTTCTTTACCAGGCTTATCAACAATGGTCAAATCATACTGTTGCAGTAAAAGAAACCATCTAATAATGTGAGCATTCACATCTGGTATGTTCATTAAATATCTAATTACAGCATGATCAATGTGCACAAAGGTTTGATAGCCTGTGATATAATGTTTGAATTTGTTTAAGGAATGCACGACAACTAGGAGTTCCTTCTCGGTTATCGTATAGTTCAACTATGCCTTTAACAAGTTTTTGCTTATAAAGTATATGGCATAAGGTAACTTTTCATCGATTTGTTCCAAGGCTGCTCCTATTTCTTTGTTTGAGGCATCTGTGTGAATGTGGAAAGGTAGGGCCCAGTTTGGGCCTCTCAAAATTGGGGCAATCACAAGTTTGCTTTTCAAGGTATCTAGGGCTTCTTGACAGTTTTCCGACCATATGAATTCGACATCTTTACCCAAAAGACCAAACAACAGAGAGGCTAGCTTGCTGAAATCTTTAATGAATCTTTAGTAATACCCAGCTAAGCCTAGGAAACTTTTGACATCTCTCACCTTTTGAGGAGGTGGGACCCATTGGATGATGGCAATTTTGTTGGGGTCCACCTGCAATCCTTGTTGAGATATTGCATGATCTAGCACGGTCGCTTCAGTCATAAAAAATTCACATTTTTTCGGACTGAGGGACATGTTCATCTCAATACACTTGTCTAGAACTTTTCCTAGGTTAGATAAAGCTTCCTTAAAATCAGAGCCATAAGGAGTAAAGTCATCCATGTATATCTCTACTGCATCATGAACTAATTTGGAGAATATACTCAGTACTGCTCTTTGGAAAGTGGCTGGAGCGTTACACAAACCAAAAGGAAGGACTCGATATGCGAAGGTACCCCAAGGACAAGTGAAAGTGGTCTTATCTTGGTCTTCCGGGCTGATTTGAATCTAATTGTACTTGCTAAACCCATCTAGGAAAGAGAAAAACTTTTTCCCTGCCAGACCATATAACACTTGATCTATGAAAGGTAAAGGGAAATGATCCTTTTTAGTGGCTTTATTCAGTTCTCAATAGTCGACACAGATTCTCCACTTACCATTTTTCTTTGGCACTAGCACCAAGGGAGAGACCCATTCACTGTCAGAGATAGGATAGATGAACCCTGCATCAAGAAATTTCTGTAGTTCTTCCTTAACAATATCTTTAAGTGTTGGGTTAATCCTCCTTGAAGGCTACCTGACTGGATTGCAACCTTCCTTGATGTATATATGATGAGTACAAACTGAAGGGTGCACTCCCTTCATCTCCTTATAACTCCAGGCGAAGGCATCTAAGTTCTTTCTCAGTAGGGTACATAGTTCCTTTTCCTGGGAAGTGGATAGGGATGATTGATTTTCAAGGTTCTTTCTGGGCCAAACTCTATATTCTTAACATGGAGGGGAGTGGAGTCGGCCGTAGAGAGATCAGTTGAGGGGTTGTTTTGGATTTCTCTTACTATGTCCTCTAAAGGCGATACACTGGGAGGTGGATTTTGAATCATATCATCCTCATCTTACTGTTTTCCTCCCATGGCGATTTCTAATGTACAAAGAAGTGCAGAATAAACTTCATCCTCATCTTCCTCCTCCAGCCAGAGAGGTAGATCATGTTCTAATGAAGGTTGGGCAGGAGGATATAGGATTAACTGCTTGGACATATGCCGTTCTTTATGGTCATGTTCCCAGCCCGGCAGCTGATGTAGGCATTGGTGGTAGCCAACCAAGGTCTTCCCAGAATGACAGGATACCGAGTGAGCTTTTCCTTGGGCTGGAGAACTAAGAAATCAGCAGGGTACTCCCAAGAATCAATGGATACCATCACATCTTCTACAATCCCCTCAGGGGTCACGGTGGAGCGATCTGCTAACTATAGCACAGTTGTGGTCTTCCTCAAGGAGCCCTGAAGGTTGAGTTTGAGCATTGTGTCCTTTGTCATCACATTAATGGCAGCTCCTAGATCAATCAAAGTATGTGGAATCATGGTGCCATTGATGTGGACATCAACTACTGGGCTTCCAGGGTCTAGATATTTTGGACAGATTACCTGCCCCAACATCAGGTCGGACAGCTGCCCTATGACATTGATGGTTGGGGCATCTCTCTTGCACCTTCTTGGATGCCTAAAGCACTTCTCTTTAATCAACCTATTGTAGATAGGCACATCCTTTATGGCTTGGAGAAGTGGTATCTTTACACATAGATGTTTCAATTCCCCCAGGAGTTCAGTTTCTTCTAGGGTAGGCTGGACTATCACGGATAGTCTCTCAGGAAAGGGTGGAATTACTTTTGGTTCACTTTCCTCTTTATCTTCCTCAACTCCCTAGGTGGAGGCTGACTATCTGGAAAAACTTTCCTAGATCACAGGTTGATCTCCTGAATCTCCACAACATAAGTTAGGCATGATGGTTCCCCACTATACACTTGCTGATCCTCTCTACTGTTTGGGTTCAGATTCGGCTAGGCAGGAATTTGGGGTTGCTTTGGAGGAGCAGGAGGTAATGGTTATGGTTGTGAAGGTGGTGGAGCCAAAAGAGCAGGGAGAGAGTTGTGTTGGGGCCTTCACCCCTGATGAGGTGCATTCCATTGAGGTGATGGCTGAGCATAGGATTGAAATGAATGGTTGGCTGGTTGGGCATGATATTGAGATGTGAAGGACCAAGGAGGAGGCGTGGACCAGGAAGGATGAGCAGGGGGATCCCAAGAAGTTATGGAAGTGATTTGGTTGGGGTGGTAGTATGCCTGGGATGTCCCTTGCATCCCCTGCTAGTATGGTTTAGGTCCATGCAACCTTCTTTGGTTTATGTAATAGAGTTGTTTAGTGACTCCCTCAACCCCTTGATATATAGCTTTAAGTCCAGGTAAGGAAGGGAACTTATCTGTGGAATGATTTTCTTCACAGACTGAACAAACCTCTATAGAGTTCAATGGGCATTCATTCCTCGGATGCCTCCTAGTGCATCTAGGGAAAAAGATGGCCAAAGCCCTCTCTGCTTCTTCTTGTTTCCTTTTGATATGCAAGGTATCCATTTGCATGGCAAGAGTCTGCAACATCTCACTCTTGAAGTCTTCCAACATGTTTCCAATTTTTCCTTTGATGGATGAGTTAGCGGAAGAGGCACTGGCTATGGGTTTACTCCCCCTACCTTTCTTTCTCGCTGCTCTAGAATGGCTTCTAAAAACAGTCTTTATGACTTAATATGATAGTTGGTAGATGTCTCCCCCAGCCAGTGGATGGAGGGTGTCTAAAAGATCTTCCCGAATTCCCCTGAACAAAACCATCTTCAGAGACTCAAGGTTAAGTGTAAACCCGACCCTTTTGTAACTGAGCTGGAACCTCTCCTCATAGTCTTCTAGGGACTCATCACTTCCTATAGTCATTCGGAAAATTTCTTCTTTAGTATCTTTTGACCTACAATAGTCTCGATACTTGTTGTTAAAGGCTTGCTGCATCTGAGCCCAAGTTGTGATACTATTGCTAGGTAATCCCATGAACCAGCACAATGCTGCATCCTTGAGAGTAGAAGGGAATAGTTTCAACTTTTTCTCATCTTCTACATAGTCATAGGTTCGACAGATAACAAAAAATTCAAACAAGAAGGTGTCAGGATCTTCTGTAGTCAGACCATGGAAATGAGGTAGGGCAGAAGGGCTTATATTCTTCATTTTGGTGTCCCCATTGGTCTCTCGAATGGGAAAGGTACCCTTTATTCTTTCTCCATTCCCCCTAGCATTTCTGTTTTCAACCATTGGCTCTAAAGGAATGTTTTATTCTTCTTCTTCCCCTATAGGTTCTTCAAATATGTTGGGCTGTTCACCTAAGGGTTCTTCTTGATCGCAGCCACCGAAGAAGAGAAAAGGTTGGCTGTGTGGAGCAGTGGGGGTGTTGGGCAAATATTTTCCTGAATTATCTCTATTCCTACGAGGCATGAAAGGAAATATTTTTAGTTGGTTTTTGTTTCTTTTTCCCCACACTGATAGTACCTGCAAAACTAAAATTGATTGAACAAACAAATTGCAATTAACTGAAATGAGCTTGCTGAAATTAAACTTGCAGAATTAAAGAGGAAGCAAGGAAATGACTATTCTACTTTTTCTGAAATGGAAATTGTAGAATTGAAAAGGAAAGTAAAAGAAATGCAGAACTGAAAGAAAGGAAATGTTTATTCTACTTTTGCTTAAATAAACTATTAGCAGAATATTGCAAGAGAAAATAGAAGAAAGCAGTAATCACAGAATACTTTGACGCTTCCCTGGCAACGACACCAAAAAGTGGTGGGCACTAGTATTGCAACAATAATGCTACAACTCCTGGGCTTCCTACTTTACTTTTATCAACCCAGTAGTTCGTAACAAACTTGGAAGCGACGGTGTTGTATGCACAAGTACTAGTTCTTACTGCAGGTTGTCACTTGGTCAGCCGACGCAAGATCACTAGGAGCTCAAGCCAACTTCTATGGATTCAAGAAGAAGCTCTATATGTGATGAAAGGAAAGATATATGTTACTCTACTGATGCTATTCTACTTGTAGAAAGGAACACTGAAATGTAAATCAAACCAAGGAAATCCTAGTTAACCACTAATCCTACTCTTGCAGAAAGCACTATGAAAATCATGAAAGGAATGCCATTACATACTTAAGGAAGTAAACAACATCTAACTAAGCTATTTCTGGAAGCAAATGAGAAAAAAACATCTTTTTGGATTTTTATGTATTTTTATGTGAATTTGTCATGCATGTAATTTATTTGTTTGTGAATGTGGTAGCGAATAGGTGGCGATGGAGGGCGGTTTCAGGATGTGAGAGGATGTAGGATGGTGTGGATGGATCCTAGGAGGTCTCAGGTGGCCTTCTGAAGACTTTTCCCAAACTCGTCCTTCAAAAGAAAGCCTATAGGAAAATCTACAGCAGGACACAAGAATTCTACAGGAGGAAAAACATCGTTCTACAGGAGGAGGCTGAGAGCAGTTTTCACTATTTTGAAGGTGTGAGAGTGGGTGGAGAAGGTAGATGAAGGTTGGAATGAATTGTTAGAGCACCTAGGGTCTACCAAGAATCATTAGGAGAGAGAAAGATGATTGGATTTGCTCAAGGAGAGAGAGGAAAGTCTATGGAAAATGCAGGAAACTAAGGCAGAATTGAGGGGAGACTTGGGCGACCTGTAGGGCATGGATCAGATGGAGGGTGGAATGGATGATAGGTTGGACTACTGCTAGAAAAGATATGCTGCGTAAACAACTGACAGTCAACCAAAGAGATTAAGTAAGCAAGGAAATAAGTGCATCTAAAAAACAAATTTTTTGCATCAAAATAAACTATGATCTATGAAAGGAAATGTTGATAACCATTGCATGAAAGAAAAGCATGAAAGAAGACTGTTGAAAATAAGGAAATGAGCATGATGAAGAAATTCTGAAGCAAAGAAAACTAGACTATGAACCAACTAGAAAGCTATAAACACTAGAAGTCCTATGAAGGAGGAAAATCTATGCTTTTGGGGCAGCAAGAGGGTCTTTGCC
Source organism: Pinus tabuliformis (assembly GCA_031772625.1). Classification (NCBI taxonomy): domain Eukaryota; kingdom Viridiplantae; phylum Streptophyta; class Pinopsida; order Pinales; family Pinaceae; genus Pinus; species Pinus tabuliformis. The sequence goes on along the minus strand of CM062807.1, from coordinate 113,253,963 downwards.
TCAAATCATTGTCCTAAAGGGAGGAAGAGAGGCCAAGGCATGGCTACTAGCCTTTTGGATCTTTTATTTATGACTGCTTACCCTGCTATAGAAAACACAAATGGAAAAAAACTACTGAATCATCAAAAACAACCTATTCTTAACCATAAAAGAAATTCATCTAACAGCAACCTAATCTACAAACTGAAATGAAACATACAAATACAAGTAAAGAGGAGCTTGGCTACTTGGATTGGGCCCTAACCCAAGAGCTTCACCTGTCTAAGGTAACTCAGTGCTAACTCAGAAAGGATTCCATCTTTATTTCCAAAACAATAACAAGATTACATGAAACTATCACAAAAAAATAAGCTCGAAGTTGAGCAAAGTTTACATAAGCAAAACTGCAGCAAAAATCCAACAAAAATTTGACCAAATCCCTAGTGAGGCCCTAAGCCTCTCTACTTATACAAACGAAGCTCCCAATAGCTTCCTCAAAATCAAGGAGGCTTGGCTCCCAAAACTCTAGATAAACATCAGTTATCCTCCACTTTGTTTGGTTTCCTGCTAATGCATGACTTGGTTGCTTGTACTCTGAGCTGAATGAAGGGAAATTCAAAGTGAGGAGTAATAAATGAGGGGGATTCCATTCTATAAGTCCTCTCCTTTGTCCAATTCGAGTTATTGCTGCCATTTGTCCACTGGATCCTTGACTTTGACCACAAAAATCATCAATAATCTGCATTAAACACATATTAGACCTCATGGCATCATAACTAACTCAACTCACTCTATAAGCATAAATATAATTAGAAAATCATGCAATAAGCTAAGAGAATGGTTGATTTGACTAGGTTAGGAGGTAAAATGAGCCCATATAATTACCCATTTATGAGGCTCATTACATGGTTACTCTTTATATGGTTTTTGAAGTACCAATGCACTGATTAAAGATCAACATATGATGAATTAACTGAATCATAAGTTTGTTGGATATACGCTAGTTTCCTTAAATACAGTTGCGTGTACATGCGAGTTCCCTTCACTGAAGTAGCGTATATAAATCTGAATATGGAAATGAAAAGCTAGTGATTTTCTAATACTGATTCACCCCCCCCTCTCAGTATTATTTCCAACACTAGCATGGAAGGCTCATAGAGTTTCAAATTCTCTACATTCATAATTGAGTAAATGTGCATATATGGTGGTAAACTAAGTCGATAAGAATTATCACCCACCTTTACCAATATCTCAAAGGGACCATAACTTAAAGCCTTGATTTTCTTACCAGGCCCTTGCATCCTCTCCTTATTCAACTGTATCCATACTCTGTCTCCCACCTCGAATGATTTCTCTGTTCTATGTTGATCATGCCTGACCTTATACTTCTCCTGCAACTTCTTCAGTGTTTCTTGTACCTGTAGATGGATTTGTCTAATCTTCTCTATAAAAAAATTCAGCCCTCAAAGCATCTTCTGTAAGATCTTCCCTCACTCCTCCTTGCTGCCCATATGTAATATCCAAAGGTGAAGGTGGAAAATATCAAAAACAATTCTCAAATGGGAAGTTTCTTGTAGAAGTGTGGACTGCTTTGTTATAATAATCTTGTATATATACCATATTTTCATCCCAAGTCTTTGGATGCTTCTAGTTGTATCCCCTCAGAAGTTGCACCAAATTCATGGACTACTCCTGTCTACCCATTTGTTTATGGATAGAATGTTGTAGATCTCTTCAACTGTGTGTCCATCTGATCCGGGTCCAGGTGTAAAGGACCCTTCCAAGACCTTTTAATTCTGAGATGTGTTAAATTTCATTTTTAAAAAGAACATAAATGAACACATCTGCATGTTGTAAAGAAGAGGAACATGACATTCATCAACACATGAAAACATAAGCCATTGATAACGGAGTTCGTCCAGGAGGGACTACGTCTCCGGGCCCCGGTGTCAAGATGGTGTAGGCTATTGCATTAAGTGATGTCAATAATGATTATGTACATAAGAGGTGATTTCACTATCACACAAGGAGAATGCCCTCATGCAGGAGTGGTGCCAAGAGATGTTCCGCTACAGGAACTCTCAGTAAAAAAAGGACTCCTATCAGTATGACATAAAACTCATGCATGATGATAATGAACATCCCGCCAACATGGCATGAAATGGATCTCAATGCAATCATGCATGGCGACACATGAGTATCCCATCAACATAACGACAAAGGGATCTCAAACAAGACATGATGAATCATGACAACAAGTACATCCCACAAATGATTCCGCATCACATCAAGGAGGAATAATGAAACAAGTAAGAAAACAAGATCCCACATCAAACATCAAACAGGGATCTGTGCAGCACAATGCATAGCAAAAAAGAGTACATGAACACACTGCATATACCTCACATCCAGGGGCCATCTGAAAAAAAGGGTGTCAAACTACTGAATCTGGCCGTACCATCAATCTCGTGGCATTGAATCTCATGGAATGGCTGCTCACACATGAATGCTGACACCTACACTCCACTTAGAAAAAGTGGCCAAAAAATAGAATGAGTAAATGGAAAATCTGAATGTACCATAAGATTTGTGGCATCAAATAGTGCAAAATCGACTGTCAAATTTTTGAATTCTTAGAAAATGAAAAATTGGGGCTCAAGGAATCTTTTAGATTCCCCTTAGATTCCTTAAAGATTCCCTCCTCCAGGTCCTTTCCAAATCTGCTGCCCAGATCGAAATCCTGAGTACACCATCAGGTTCGTGTTGATGAGAGGTGTAAGATAGACATAAAGTTTTCCAATTTGGACACTGCAAAAATTTCACCCTCCAGGAAATTTCGCTCAATCATGGTTCCACCTACAATAAATTAATTAAAAATTATCGCCTCGAATTCTGTGTGTGCTCCTGGTTCCTCCACTTGCTTGGGCGTACTGTGTAAATGAGGTTTTATATATAAATTATACGACGTATTTTCCAAAGTTGACGGTTGGCATGTTGGTTTATGATCCGGTTATGATGGAGGAGGTCGGGCGGTCAAACCCCGCCTCCTCTTTTTATATAACCGAATTTTTAATTTTTAAAATTAGTTTGGCTGGGTGGCCCGCCCCCGTACCTACCTCCATCTCCGTGCTATTTTTAATGGGCTGGTTGCGTGTTTCTTTGGGCGTGGTTGGGTCCGTGCCCCAAGGGCCAGCCCACCACCCACTATATTGAACAATGTCGTGGGTTGTGGGGTGGCGGGGTCATGGCTGCCCACCCCATTTTGGGTTGCGTTGGTTCTGTGGAAGGGGCTGGGGGTCGTGGCCCACCCCTCCACCATATATGTTATATTGTTATGTGTGGATAAGAGTTTGGGTGGCGGGGTTGGTGGCCCGCCACCCTTTTTTTTATATTTTTTTTGTTATATCAACCAAACTGGGCATTTTTGAAAATTCAGTTTTTGACTGAAGGAGTCGTTTTAACCAGGCAATGATTTCACCTGGAATCTGGCCAGAGTTGGCTAGATTGCATCCTCTAGAAAAAATTCCAAATTATGCCTTTATTAATCCTGTCGAGTCAGCAAAAGTCAACCCAACTTTGACTGCCTCTATCTTCCTCATCCAAACTCTGATTGCCGAACCGTTCACACCACTGCGATCATGATGATGAGATTTTTAACATGAACCTAGTTCGAGCATAATCCAAACACTTTGATTTTTGATCTTTCATAAGCCCTCTTTGTCTTGTGTGTGTCTCTGAAGCCATCTGGATCAATCTTCCCCACTGAGGAGCTTTTGGTCCTCCAAAAGCATGAAAAACAATCTGCAACTTTTATGTACCTTGTCTGCATCACAAGCATCCCGATAGGTCTTTCTTCCAACTCCTTCACCTTTTTTCTTTGGAGCCTTAAGCAATGAGCCGACACCTACAACCTCTGCAACTTGTAGTACATTGTTTTGCAAATTACATGCTTGTCTTACATGAACAACTAATGACCCAAGCATCCCACACTTGATATGAGCTTATAACACATACTCGATGGTCAAGTTTACAACAAGATGGACATAATACCCCAGCTATGAAAACAAGGCGAGCATATCATTGTTGCTTCAACAAGTGATGGAAAAAACATCATCATTGCAACACATGATTTACAAAGATAAGGCCAAACAATATTGTTTTGACAAGTGATGGAAACATGACATCACTTTCATAGTTTAAAATGCAACTCAAAATAATACCAAACATCATTATTGCTTAATAAGTGATGGAAAACATGTCATCACTTTTACACTTTAAAATGCAACAAATGATTTATAAAATCACGACCATGAAACACTAACATATCTAGAAACCATTTTTTAGTTATCGTTGTGAATGGGTCATCCCCTTGTGGTGGTTTTGCTTGTCGAACAATTGTTTCCCCTGGTTCATGCACTGATGCTTTCTCTTTCAGGTGCTTTGCTGTATGGAGCCTCCAACAAGTGGCTCTTTGATGGCCACTTCTATTGAAATGCCTGCAATAGGTCTTCTTCCTCCATATCTGCTTAACATGTTTCTTTACCTACTATTGAGAGGGTATTTCATGCCTCATCCTTTTGTGTGCTGCCATTCTTTTCCAACACTTAGAAAATGTATGGTTATGTAATCCACAAAAGGTACATTTTTTTTGATGCCATGTTTTACGTTCATCATTAACAACATGATTACAATTGAAATGAACATTCGAATATCAAAACTGGTTATACCTTTCCTTGCTGTCTCTGGTGTAAGTATGGCGATGAGAGCTTGCCTCAGCTCTTTCCCTGCAATGGGAACTACCATGGGATGATGGGGATGTGTTCCCATCATTCTCTTTCCTCGACGATTTTGATGATGTCTCGGAAGAATTTGACACCTTCGAGCATTCTCCCTCGGTGTATCTCAAGCCTGCAAATTGAGGTCTCTGCACAACCTCCAATGGTTGAGTTATGCCTTGGTTATTAACACCAAGTTCTTTTTCCTCCTTGCACCTCATCCTGGTAAGGAGCCTCATGTTTTTCCCTGTAATTGGGATCTCCAAATCTCCAACAGAAATCATACTATGTGAAGACAAAATTGAAAGGAAATCAACATCTTTTACCTCCTTTGTCGATTTGGAAAGAATTGATGAGGGCTTCTCATCATTTGTTGTTGGTGGTTCACTAGCTATCTCGGCGCATTCCCCAACTTCCTTTCTAACATACCCAAGTCCTGCCTGACGGGGTAATTCCTCTACTTTGATGGGATTGACAATGCCTTGGCCATTAATGCCCAAGCCTTTTCCTTCATAACCCATTTTCTTCAACAGTTTGGAGCCAATTCCTGTGGTATGATTTTCAAAAACAGGGAAATCATCATCAAGGCACATACATGAATTCAGAGAATTACTTTTTTACCTCACATGGGTCATGCTACAGCTTTTCGAAGGCCTCGTCCTTTGCCTGCAGCTGTCTTAGTAGAAAATGTTGCTCCTCTTTCTCTTCATGTAGAAGCATCTTCAATTCAACGTTCTTTGTTTGAAGATTTTGGTTATTGTGCTTTATTTCTTCCAGGGCCTCTTTCATGGCTCGCAACTAAAGCTGCGGTCTCTCCTTTTCCTCTGTCTCTTTTTGTAGAGCTTCATACATTATTTCCACTCTTTTGGGAATTTTGAGCATGGTCTCGTACATCGCTTTTTCATCCTCTGTCACTTCACGTTCCATTGTTCACGCTTGAAATTCACATCTGTGTAAATACCACTCTGATACCACTTGATCCAGGTCTGGGAGTGACAAAGGACCCTTCCAAGACCTTTTACTTCCGTGATGTGTTAAATTGCATTTTTAAAAAGAACATAAATGAATACATCTGCATGCTGTAAAGAAGAGGAACATGAAATTCATCAACACATGGGAAAATAAGCCGTTGATAACGGAGTTCATCCAGGAGGGAATACGTCTCTGGGCCCCGGTGTCAAGATGGTGTAGGCTGCTGCATTAAGTGCTGTCAATAATGATGATGTACATAAGAGGTGATGTCACTATCATACAAGGAAAATGCCCTCATGCAGGAGTGGCGCTAAGAGATGTTCTGCTATAGGAAATCTCAGTCAAAAAAGGACTCCTATCAGTATGACATAAAACTCATGCATGCTGATAATGAACATCCCACCAACATGGAATAAAAGGGATCTCAATGCAATGATGCATGGTGACACATGAGTATCCCATCAACATAATGACAAATGGATCTCAAACAAGACATAAAAAATCATGACAACAAGTACATCCCATAAATGATTATGCATCACATCAAGTAGGAATCATGAAACTAGTAAGAAAACAAGATCCCACATCAAACATCAAACAGGGATCTGTGCAACACAATGCATAGCAAAAAGAAGTACATGAACACACTGCATATACCTCACATCTAGGGGTCATCTGAAGAAAAGGGTGTCAAACTACTAAATCTGGCCGTACCATCAATCTCGCGGCATCCATTCTCATGGAATGGCTGCTCGCACATGAATGCCGACACATGCACTCCACTTAGAAAAAGTGGCCGAAAAATAGAATGAGCAAATGGAAAATCTGAATGTACCATCAGATTTGTGGCATCAAATAGTGCAGAATCAACTGTGAAATTTCTGAATTTTCAGAAAATGAAAATCTGGGGCTCAAGGAATCTTTTAGATTCCCCCTAGATTCCTTAAAGATTCCCTCCTCTGGGTCCTCCAAAAATCTGTTGCTTAGATCTAAATTCTGACTATGCCATCAGGTTCATGTCGATGAAAGGTGTAAGATCAACAATAAAGTTTGTCCAATTTGGACACTGCAAAATTTTCACCCTCCTAGAAATTTCGCTCAACCATGGTTCCACCTATAATAAATTAATTAAAAAAATATCACCTCGAATTCCGTGCACGCTCTTGGTTCCTCCATCTGCCTTGGCGTACTATGTAAATGAGGGTTTATATATAAATTGGCCGGCAAATTTTCCAAAGTTGAAATTGGCATGTTGGTTTATGATGCGGTTATGATGGAGGAGGTTGGGCGATCAAACCCCGCCTCCTCCTCTTTTTATATAATCGAATGTTTAATTTTTAAAATTAGTTTGGCTGGGCCTGCCTTGGGCGGCCCACCCCCGTCTTTGGGCGTGGCTGGGTTCGTTCCCCAAGGGCTGGCCCATCACCCACTATATTGAACAATGTCGTGGGTTGTGGGGTGGCGGGGTCATGGCCGCCCACCCCATTTTTGGTTGTGTTGGTTCCGTGGGAGGGGCTGGGGGTCGTGGCCCACCCCTCCACCATATATGTTATATTGTTATGTGCGGATAAGAGTTGGGGTGGCAGGGTTGGTGGCTCGCCACACCTTTTTTAATATTTTTTTTGTTATGTCAACCAAACTGGGCATTTTGGAAAATTCAGTTTTTGACTGAAGGAGTCGTTTTAACCAAGAAATGATTTCACCCAGAATCTGGCTGAAGTTGGAAGGATTCTGTCCACCGAAAAAAGTATAAATTGTGCCTTCATTAATCCTACCTAGTCAACAAAAGTCAACCCAACTTTGACTGCCTCTATTTTCCTCATCCAGACTCAGATTGATGAACCATTCACACCACCGCTATCATGACGACGAGATCTTTAACATGAACCTGGTTCGAGCATAATCCAAACACTTTGATTTTTGAGCTTTCATAAGCCCTCTTTGTCCCGTGTGTGTCTCTGGAGCCACCTAGATCACCATCTTCTCCCACAATGTAGTCTAGAATGCACTGAGAAATCTTGTGTCCCAGTCTGAAATGATGCTCCTTGGTATCCCAAAGTGCACCCAAACCTGTCCAAAAAACAAGTTTTTTGTTTCTTGTCCACTGATGGTCTTTTTATAGGGCATCATAACACACATCTTGTTGAACCTATCAACTACCATGAACAGAGGTAGTCATGTCCCTTCCTAAGTTTCAGTAAACCTCCCACAAAGTTCATGGAAATGGTTTCCCAAGGACGAGTAGGTAGAGTTAAGGGATGATATAGAACCTGTTTCATATTGCTAGGCTTGTTGGTATAACAAAGTATGCATCCTCATATGAACCTAGCTACCTGATATTACATCTTGGGCTAATACACATACCTCTGCAAGTTAGCCATGGTCTTTCCTACACCAAAGTGCGCTGCAACCTTGGAGGTGTGAGCCTCTCTAATCAACTGCAAATGATCAGCTTTAGGAACACATACCTTATATAGTTTGCATAGTAACTCGTCTTGGAGATGGTAGTCAATGGTGTTGTCACCCTCATGCACATGAATTTAAATCTACAACTGCTAATACACCTCCTTGAAGTCCTCATCTTTTGAATATGCCTCTCTATATTCATCATGGGTGAATGGCTCCATGTGCATAAGAGTCCCCATAGTTGTAATATTTGATGTAGGTAGCCTTGAAAGCATATCAGTCAACTAGTTTGTGTTTCCCTTCTTATACTTGATCACCAAATGAAACTGTTTCAAAAAGCCCATCCACTTGTAATTCCTAGTTTTTTGTAGGTTACTCTGAGCTTGTAAGTACTGTAATGACTGGTGATCTATGTGGATTTTTTTCTCCTTTCCCATCAGATAATGCTTCTACTTCTTCATAGCTTGCACCATGGCATACAGATCCTTATCATAGTTAGGGTAGTTAAGAGCTTCCGCATGAAATACTTTAGAATGGTAGAAAATGTGCCTTCCTCCTTGCATTAATACAAGTCCGATATCATACCCACTTGCATTTGTCTCCATTTAAGAGGGTCACTAAAAGTTTGGTAATGTTAGAACTGGTGCTTGACCGATCGTTTGCTTCAGCTCCTCGAAAGCCTTTTGTTGACTTCTTCCCCAATAGAAACTCTTTCCAGTTGCTATTATGGCATGGAGTGGTGTTGCTACGGCTGAAAATGAGGCTATGAATTTCCTCAGGTACTGTGCTGCCCCAATGAAACTCATAACCTCGTAAACATTAGTAGGCACTAGCCATTTCATAATGGCCTCCATCTTGCAAGGATCTATCTTCAACTCTCCTCCACCGATCACATAGCCCAAATACACCAAATACTGCTGCACAAACTCACACTTCTTGAGATTTTCTAGAAACTGGTGCTTCTTCAATGTTTCCTGCACCTGTGTCAAATGTGAAATATGATCCTCCCAGCTAGCACTATATACTAGTATATCATCTAGATAGACAATAACAAATGAATCTATTAAAGGGCACAATATATCATTCATTAATCTCTTAAATGTAGCTTGTGCATTACATAGGCCAAATGGCATAACTAACCACTCATACAAACATTGCCTGGTTTTGAAGGCAGACTTCCATGTATATTCTTCTTTGAATCGAACATGGTGATATCCAGACTTCAAGTTCATCTCGATGAAATACTTTGCTTGATGCAACTAATCTAACATCTTGTCTATCCTAGGTAGGGGGTATCTGTTCTTGAGCATGATTTTATTTAACACCCTATAATCTATACACATCTACCAAGTCCCATCCTTCTTTGGCACAATGATGATGGGTGACCCAAATGGTGATGTACTCGGTTGAATGACACCCTATTCCAGCAGTTGTTGCAACTATTTCTTCACCTCACTTGCTTCTATAATAGACTTCATGTACAACCCAATAGTTGGAAATGGGGAGTTTGGCAATATATGGATCTTGTACTCCACTTCTCTCTTAGGTGGTAACCCTTTAGGTTCTTGGAATACATTCTTGTATGCCTGTAACAACTACTACAATTGTTGTTTATGTTTCTTAGTACACCCCTCCAGGGACGCCTTGCCTCTTATTGATTCCTCTTTAGAATGACTTTCTCTTAAAAACAATAAAACATACTCCTTGCTAGAACTCATCAATTTTCTTGGCTTGGTTGGCAATTCCAAGTGAAATTTTTTACTTGCCTTTGTGTGCATTGATGATGAACAATTTTCCATCCTTGATGAGCCAGTACTGGTTAACTCTCCTCCCACTACAAGAAAAAAGGACATTGGTGAGGGACGAAAAATGTTACCATAAGCTCATTGGTGATGGTCAAAAGAGCCTTCGTCACCAAAAACTGAACATCACCAATAGTGGCATCGCCAAAAGTATAGGTGTTGTAGTGACATTCAAAGTCTGTCACCAATAATGATTTATAATGAAGGATAGTGACCATTACCATTTCATATGAGCAATGGTGACGAACCATAGTCTCCGTCACCAAAAACTGAACATCACCAAAGGTGGCATCACTAAAAGTATAGGTATTGTAGTGACATTCAAAGTCCATCACCAATTTTATAATGACAGATAGCGAATGTCACCATTTCATATGAGAAATGGTGATGGACCATAGCCTTCGTCATAAAAAACTGATCGTCACCAAAGGTGGTGTCACCAAAAGTATAGGTGTTATGGTGACATTAAAGGTCCGTCACAGATATTGATTATAATGACGGATAACAATTGTCACCATTTCATATGAACAACAACGATTAATTGTGATGGATCTTTCATGGTCGTCACTATTGGTGCATATATATGTTGACATTCATTGACCCTCACCAAAAGCCGCATTTCCATAAGTATAGGTGTTGTGGTGACATTCAAGGTCTATCACGAATAATGACTATAATGACGGACATCGACCATCACCATTTCATATCAACAACAACAATTTATGGTTACAGACCTCTAAGGTTCATCACTATTGATGCATATATATGGTGGCATTCGTTGACTGTTTCCATTTCATATTTTGGTGATGGTTGAAAAATGTCACCAAAGCTCATTGGTGATGGTCAAAAGCTCATTCCATATGGATCATGCCAGGGAATGATGGAATTGAACCACCAACCTCCTGCTTGTAAAGCAGGTGCTCTTCCATTGAGCTAGCACCCTTTAAAGAATTAGACTTTTAAAATTAGATCTTGAAACTTCATAAATTGTAAATTCTACAACTTTCAATAAATTAAAGTCTCGACAATATTTTACTAAACAAGAAAAGAAACATCGAAGCTACAGGTCCCTACCTAATGGTTATGGAAGTTATGAAAAGTGGGTGGAGGGAAAAATAATTATGTATAAGAGAATCAATATGTTCAGTTGAATACTCAATTAGAAGTGAAAGTCTGAAGACATTTATAATCTATAAATGACCTATAACTAGAAAATGCACCAAATATTGCAAAGGAAATGTCATAAGTTGATAACATATGGAAGAAGAACATTGATGAAGACAGATGCAATATGTTATAGGTTGAGTGAAAGAAAAATCTCAATGTTGTTTTTGTTTGGTGTTTAGATATCTGAATGATATCTAAACTTTTGTGCAAATGTAACACGGATCTTCAGAAACCATGAATGACATATGATAAAAAAAATATATATATATATATATATATATATATATATATATATATATATATATATATATATATATATATATATATATATATATATATATATATATATATCCCCTTTACATAAACCAACATGAAATTTGGAATTTTACAAGTCCACACTCAAAACATGACAGCAACCAACAAATAAAAGAAATTGACTTGGACAAAAAGCAATAGCTTCACCTTCATTCTTGAGTTGCTTCTATTTATTTGAATTTGATTCATGAAATTCTTTATTTGACAAGGAATCAAAATCATCACTAGTATTAAACTCATCCAACACGGACTTTGGATATCCCACTAACATCTGTGTTTTTGTTGCCATGGTTGAAAACCACAGAGTTTCCTGTTGATAGTAGAATAAGATGTGTGCCTACTGCTCAAGAACACATTCCTTATTAGCCATTGTTACCTAACAAAATCTAAAGAGACAACACAATATCATCATACACAAAATCCCCTATCGAAATAGAATCATGACTTAGCAAAGAAGTCTAAAATATGTTCTTAATTAATAAACTTTGTATTTGGAAATATTGTTTCTTTAGATTTAAAAAAGACTATGTTGTACAACACTTCTGTCTATTTATCCAGGAAATTATATCATATCATATGTCACACAGTAGCAATCTACAATACCTAAAGTAAAAAAGACAAATTTGCTTAAGAAAATAGATTTAGAAAAGAGATTTGAAAACTATAAGTTTGTCATCAAAGCTTTACTTAATTTAACAACAAACTAGTTGGAGTTTGAAAATCAAAATCATTCATAGGAAATGAATAGGACAATGGAAAAGTCATTATTCATACAAATAAAGCTAGAGTCACTATTTCCATTGAAGATAACTGAAATTTGGGCAGTGGTCTAACAATTAGAGCTTATTTTCTGGGAAGACTAGTCAATACCATCATTTTTTTTCCACGGTCTATTGTGTCTCTAGATCTAGATCAGATAGCTTGCCATTCTCAAGTTCTACCTTTCAAGTACTGATTTCTGGCTCACCCTTTAAAACACATTTCTACCACTCCATTTTATTTTGTTTTTTCAAGAGAATTGGCAGGACCTTCCCATCCTCTGTTTTACATAATAAATAACCATCCATCAATGATATAAGGAATAACAGATACACAACAAAGGCCAAAGATGTTCTTGTTGTATACCTATGTTCTAGGACTCATCTGACCTTATTGGTGGAAAGAGCTCACCCTGAAAAAAAACATTCACGTGGAATTTAGAAAGAAAATTTAAATCAAGCTCCAAGTAAACCAATCAAAATATGAACATCCTTTTAATCAATAAAATCTCTGACTTAAAATAAAAGTGGCCTAGAATTGAATGTTATATCAACCATGTCAAGTAACTAACATCGGGTGAGAAATACAATCCATGCATATTGGATCAGTGAAATAATTGATCTGGTAAAGCTCAAAAACAGATGAATTAGAGCTAAGAAATGCAAATAAATGACTTAGAACTAAGACATGAGGTTGCGCTTTCAACCATATTGTTAAATAACTCTTCTTTATGTTACTTACCATTAAACTTTTTTTGATACTAGGTGGAAGTGGTATTGTAACATTAACCTCTGCTAGTCTGTTTCCACGACTACTTCTCAAGATTTGCTCCATTACTAGCATTTGGGGCTAGATAAGATACATGCAAAAACCATCAACATGAAAATCAAATCTACGTCCTTATAAAAATGGGAGGAAAAAATATATCCACAAATTGAAATAGACTATAGGATACCTCATTCCTGCAACATGATTATCTTGTTATGAACAATAAAAAATAAATCAGGAGAAATGTAATTTTTGCCACATTTTGACAATGAAATCTTTTGCATATTCTATGAACAATTGATGAAAAAATTCAGCTAAAGCTTGTCAGCATCAGGATTATAGTAAAACATAAAGGAACTGCTCCAACACATATATAATCATAAACATAAGTATCTATACATATAAGTATTTATTGAGGACATTGTATTTTTTGAAAATATCGAAGTCAAATCTTTGAAATAACACAATTTATGGTACCATTGCCTTATGAAGTCCATTCTTTCGAGTATTTACGAAGTCCATTCAGGAATTTATTCAAAGTTCAAAGTTCAAACAATTAAAATGTAGTCTAAAAAAAATTCATATTTGAAAATGAGATAACCCATAGATGTAGAGTATATATCTCACATTTATATATCCTAATTTCCAGACATTGAAATGACACTTTTTAGCATACTATTGTGAATTCAGCCCAAAATGCTAGAAAAAAATATTGATGGTTATTTTGCTAATAAAGAAGTTTTATACATGCATTTATTTAAACATTTAGCATGCAATGTCAAACATATCTAAGGATGTACACAATACATTGCATCTTTAGCGTTGGTGTGTGAACTTGAGACAACAGAGTCCAACATTAACATTTTGCCTACAATATGCACTAGCAAAATAGGTGAACAATAGTATTGTAGGTATGTGTTATGAATATATGTATGCAGGCCAATAAGAGTATGGTTGGAACATTCATGTCCAACCCTTCCAATTTTGCCTATAATTTTCACTGGTCTAATAGGTGAACAATAGAATTGTAGGTGTGCATTCTTTATCAGTTACCTAAATCCAACACCTTCAGCATAGAAATTTCAAAGAATATGTCCAGAACTAATAGGTAATTTTCAAAAAGAAAGCATTGGCTTGATTGTTTCTGGAGAAGACTAGATTCTTACATTGTTCAATGTAAATTCACGACACTTTTCCAAGCTTATATGGAACAAAAAGGAACCAAGATAGAAGGTTATTTAAAGAATCCTTACTTAGCTAGGGTAAAATGTTATCCCTTTTTTGTCAAAAAGCATAGATGTAAAAAATTTAAGAAATTCAGTGAAGAGACTGTAGAAATGTTCTTATCAAACCACTAACGTAAAAAAAGCTAAGAAATATTGCTTTGTAGAAGAGATATTCATGGTCAAATTAACAAGAAAGTGACCTTTTAGCATAGTTAATGCACTAGTGCTCATGTCGTAGTGTCCTAGGGCATGCTAGGGACTATAGGGAGTGCTCATGTACATCTAGAGAAGAGGTGGGGAGACATCGAGCTGTAGTCAGGAGGACTATAAGCAATGAGGGGAAGATACTTGAGGTACCCAACCTCTTGGATTATACCTTGCTATGGGAGCCCCGAAGAGAGAGTAGCCGGGTTGGCGGATGTGGGTAGAGACGGATGTGGATGAAGCAACAGAGAGTGCTATAGTGCAGGAGTCCTTGGGCAGCGTGAGGCTAGTGGGCTGCAATAGTGCAAGCCCTAGTTGCGGTCACAAAGGAGCCATAACTGTAGTCATGAAGGGAGACCTAGATGTGGTCTTGAAGGAGCTCTAGCCACAGTCGAAAAGGAAGCCCTAGTTGCAGTAAAAGGCAACCCTAACCATAGTCAAAATGAGGCTTAGCCACAACAAGAGAGAGGCCTAAGACGCAGTCTAGAGAGAGGCCTAATATGCAGTCAAGAGAGGCATAAAGACGCAGTCAAGAGAGGCCAGATATGCAGCAAAAGGAAGGCTCTTATCCACAGCAAAGGAGGCCTTAATCCGTAGCAAGAGGGAGGCCCTTATTAGCCATCAAGAAGAAGCATATATCCACAGTCAAGGAAGGTCTAAAGTAGCACTCAGAGAGGCCCTAGACGCAGTCAAAGGGAGGCCCTAGCCACTGCAAGAAGGATCCATAAGACAACAATAAAGAAGCCCTAGAAGCAACATGGAAGTCTTATGTTTTGCTGTTGGTGCAACGTGTGAAAGAGAGGTTGTTTTGAGTGTCGTTATTGGGTGCTCTTATAGGGAGAAGGGCCAAAGTTTGAAGTTTAAGATCACAACAAGAAGAGGCATTCAACGTGGGTTAAATAGGGTTGTTTTGTAGCTATTCCAAGAAGACTGAAGGGTTGAAAAGAGGCCAAGTATCTTTCTTGAAGCTTCAACTAAAGGATGAAACTCAACTAAAGGATGACTTAGCTTAATAAAGTTCATGATGGCCTTTTACAATCATATACTTATGAGTGAACCCAACTCTTATTATTGGGACTTATCTTAGTGTCCTGATTGGTGGGATATAGAGGAAAAATATGATCTCCCTTTCTCTGTTGCATTCCTCCCACCTTGAAAATCAAAAGGGGACATAATGAATTTCATATACACATACTTAATAGATATATATTCCCAATCTCTTGCCATCTGCTAGTTGCACCTGCTTGAGCTAGGCTCAAGCAATTAGTCAATCCAGTGCATGCATATCCCTACTTATTCTCCACATGCCTCTAGGTGGATCTCTCTATCCTTGTAGTGCCAGTAAAAGGGTTTGGGTATGGTAAGGGTTGCTAGCTAGTTTTTTGAACCTTTGTATTTACATCTATTTTTGCCTAGCCTTACCCTACTCTCATCTCTATGTATTCTCAAATTAAACCAACTACACAATCAGAAACTTTGTTCTTGTGTGGTATCTCAAAATACTTTTCAAACATAAAATTACAACATACTATCACAGGGAGACTAATCATGGTTTAACAGATCAAACTTGACATCTTACATTAACAATTTCCTTTTACGTGATGCCAGTCTTCTGCCCAGGCCTTGGAACCATGCCTAAAGGGGTGTACGACATGACCAGGGGTTTGCACTGCCAGTAAACTTAATTATAACTAATTATGAGAACAAGATAACATTTTTATATAACAGATTTCTTAAATTAAAGATTAGCTTCCTGTATGAATTACAGTGCACTGGTAGAAACAGAGATAGTTTCCAACAAAAAGCACCCAAAAAAGCAGCAAAAGTCATATGAGACACTTATTTCGCTTCTTCGGTGCTGGTCTTTGAAGACCTCCACCACCATCATCACTTCTACATTCATCCTCCTGCACCTCAAGAGTTGCAGGTACTACTCTGCCCTTATTTCTTGAAATCTGTTTGATAGGAGTCTCTGCAGCCTTCTTAGAACAAGGAATCATAAGTGGATTGGTTATGTGAGGCATCAACTCCTCACCACTTTCAACAGCTTCCATCATCAACTTGCAGTCTTTAAAATCAAACCGAAAAACAAATTGGTTGTAAGAAGCTTCTCTAGATGCCATTTCTGTAGCTTTAGGAGCATTTTTGGGGACAACAAAATGTTTTCCATTTTCATTGACATTTATTTCAACTCTACCATCCTTTACTAGAAATGATAATGCAAAGATGTTTTCTACTGTCTGGGAAAATGATATTCTATTTAGAACCAAATTCTCTAATCTGGCTTGCTTTTGTTTTCACAAAATGTTAAATATGCTTGCCATATTCTTGTCTGTTTCTAATTTTTCATCTTCCGGGACTCTTTCACTGCTTCAGTTCGAGTGCTTTCTGTCGGCTTAGTCTGTTTTCTCTGTACTATAGCTTTCCTTTGCTTGGGTTCATTATCCATTGGTCCAAGCATAGTGAAAATTCCTGCCACATGCTGGAAAACAGAAGCAGCTAAAAGCCCAATATTTCTCCATGATATTTGGGTTTGATCGTCATTTCCTTCCAAAGACCTACTTCCATATGCCTGGTCACTATAGTTTCTTAGAATATCACTACCAATAAAATCAACTAGAGTATCACCATCATTGTTTTGTGATTTGTTAACAGTAGCGAGGAGTGTGGATGTGAGATCAAAGAGTATATCAGCTTCTGTAACTTGCTCATGAGGTCTCTAAACAAAATTGTGCAAGATTTCCACCTTGCTAATTATAGCCTAAAATTTTCCAGATTTTGCTTTTAAAATATTGTCTCCCTCCTCAACAATCGAAGTCCTGAGGGGATGATAATGGTACCTTAATATACAGTGTTGCACCATACTCTGATTGTTACCACTGCATGCAATAGCATCTTCTTTCTCTCTCAGGGGCTTAATGTGGCCTTGTTGTGATCCTTTTACCCCACGAGAGGAATCTTCCAATGTCTGACTCATTGTTTCTTCCTCTTTAACTCTAGCTTGGGTACCAAGTCTTCTACTCATACTTTCTATCACCTGGTTTTGGAGTTGATAGAAATGAAAATATTCAACCAAAGCTGGAAGGAAGGGCTTTAAATTGAGATTTCTGATCGAAGAACTGTCGTGAAATGGAAAGAGAGCAAGAAAATATTTTCGTGTTGCATTGAAATGAGGGAGGGTAGGGAGTTGTGATTTCCCCTACCCTAAGAAGTCTGCTTTGTAAAAGAAGAGGAATTAAGGCCCACTATAGTGGATATAAAGTCCCAAGACATATGCATTGTTGAATGAAAGGCGTAGGTGCAGTGTGCCAATTAAGCGTGAGGATTGGGAGAAGTGACAGGTGTGGGAGAGTGGTAATATTATTGAAGAATTTTTTACAACGAGGAAGGACACCATTTGAATATGGTAAGAATGTCAATTCTAATGTGGAGAGTTTCCAACACCACTTTCTCATCTACACGAGGGAGTTTACAATTTGTATATCTTTGTCTCAGTCCCATGGTGAATATATTAGTGTGAGGATCCACTGTTTCATGATCCATATGTTGTATGCTTTGCTCAACTTGAGATTTATAAGGAAATCTCTTTAGATATCCAGAACGTCTTAGAATTTTATTTGAACAATTATTGTCTTGCAACAATGTTTATTGATGATAAATTGCTTGGTAATGTACACATGCATAGAAGAGTGTGACTGATGGCATGGATACTCAGCCTTTCGGGTTGAAATGGCCACCTCTAAAGATAATATTTGGAATATCCTTTGAGCCTTTCTTTGAGATGGCATCCAAGAAGTTGGAGTGAAGACATCAAGGAACTCTATATTTTGACATATTCCAGCTGAATTGCCAAACATGCAAGAGAAACTAAAACCAGGGGTTATATAAGTAATAGCCCCAGTGTATGGGAAATCCATGCTTTTAGAGTAATATTTCCGCATTTAATAATTGGATGAGGATGAATATTTTTGTTACACTATATGTTGTTATTGATATGTTTGGATGCTTTGGGTGAACACTTGGCCCATCTTCAAGAACATCCAATAACGTTCGAGTCCAAGACAGATTTAAAGAGATCATTTATCAAATTAGTTGTCCAGCTATGAAATACAATCAAGTTTTGGAAGAGATACATCATAGTACTATCAAAGCAGATTGTGGACCATGTTAGAAAATGGATCAAAAAGGTTTTCAGAATGTCTGCTAAAATTTGACATTTAACATTGTCTTAGCATTTTCTTATCAACTTTCATGGAGGCAAAAAGTGACAGGAGAAACTTGCACAATAATGGCGGCCACTAGAATGAGAAACACAATGAATTAGAAAAATGGAATCTATTGCTATGATGACACATGGGAAGATACTTATTACTCTCAACGTGGTTGTACAGGAAAAATAGTTTTTGCCTTTGAGTATAGTTGATGTATCATAATGTAGTGGTTGTTTCCCTGCTGCAATAAAACAAATATATATCCATCTCAAGGTGAAAGAATAACACTAGTATATCTTTGAATGATATGGGATATGTGTTGTGCTCAACAGCTAGGAAAGTCTCTATCAGTCATAGTGCGATGAAGCGATGGGTTTGGGTTTCCGTGCCTGTGCTGTCAAAGTATATTGATACAAGTGATGAAAAAACATATGTTCAATTCCCTGGAACATATCTTATTTTCATTACCTGTCCAGGATAAATCCATTGTGATAGTTCAGAAACGTAATCAAAAGAAAATGAATATGTAGTTTATTTAAACACATGTGGCATGAGTGGAAAACATATGCACCAAATTACAAAATGCAAAAGTCAAAGTTCTGTATAAAAGTTTTAAATTTAAAAAATTTCAATCAATTGCCAGGAAGTTTAATGAATGGAACTGCCCAGCAATCATCCAATGGCCATTCAAGGAGGGTCAAAGCCATCCATCAATATGAAGAGATCTATAAAATAAAACAGGGACTTTGAATAAGGGATCCCTGATTTTTCATACCAAAATGTTGCCCGATTATTGAGCAAGGGCCTGATGAGTTAGTGAGGGCTTCCCTTTTGTTTTTGTTTCAATCCATTTTCATGCTTATATTTTTGCTAATATGATGTCATTGGTGGACCTTAATATACGATGTTTCACCATACTCTAATTGTTACCACTGCATGCGGTAGCATCTTCATTCTCTCTCGGGGGCTTACTGTAAACTTGTTGTGATCCTTTTACCCCACGAGAGGAATCTTGCAGTGTTTGACTCAATGTTTCTTCCTCTTTAACTCTATCTTGGGTACCAAGATTTCTACCCATCCCTTCTATCACCTGCTTTTGGAGTTGAGAGCAATGCAAAAATTCAACCAAAGCTAGAAGGAAGGGCTTGAAATCTATGTTACTAGAAACCAGAAAGGGGAAACGAAACGAGAAATGACAACGAGACGAGAAACAGAGTTTGGAGATTTCACATTCAAGAAATGAGGAGAGAGAAAAACAAGAAAAATATGAAACATACAACCAAGCATTTGTTTCACATTCAAGAAACAAGGAGAGAGAAAAAACAAGAAAAATATGAAACATAAAACCAAGCATTCATCATTAACATTCTCGAATACTATGGTTCATAGGTAGTTGCTCATAGGCTTTAGCTGCTCACATTGGCCATTCCTTAATACTTATAGTGATCAACAAAGCTTCCATTTCTCACATAAGCCATTCTTGAATACCCATGTTTGATCCTCTAAGCTGGAAAATACAATAGTGAAGAAACACTTGGCACCGAATTCAAGTTTGATTTATCCTCTGCATTTTTCGGATGAGTACATGATCCCACATACATTGTATATATTCTTGGATGTGACATGAGTGGACCTCAAATTTGGGATCTATTGTATCATTTTCCACACAGGGTTATTGTTTTCATGGTTGGGTAAGAAGATAGTGGAGATTGAGTTGATCTCCATTGGATATAGAGCCAAAAATAGAGGGTTGTCTTGCAAAACCATAAATACTACAACATGTGTTTGAAGACAAAATCTAAAGAGAAAACTTTCAAAAATTTATCTTTAATCCATTATAATAGAAAACTAATCTTTATATTAATGAAAAGAATATATTTTAAAAGTATAGTTGAACTAGATATTAAATTGCTAGTTTGTGAGAAAAAAAAATTAACTAAATTATTTAACTACTAATTTATAAAAATATATATAAAATATCCATACACATTACTAATTTATAAAAGAGATTTGATCCCTTTAGGGTGTTGGTATATCCGAAATTAAGATGGATCTAGGCTAGTATATATTATTTACCATAATTATTGTTAAAGTGTATAATGGCTATCTCATATTTGTATTTGCATTGATTAAATGATTATTATATGTAGTCATGTTTTATATTAATTATTTTAATGAATCATTTATATGGTTTTGTATAGTAAATTTATTTTTATGTTAAATTTTGATATTCTTTCTTGATATTAGTTATTTTTTATTAATTTTCATTTTATAAAATTTGTTATCTGAGTCAATGTTTCCAATTAACAAGTGTGGTTGATCAATATAAATAAGTGAAATAAATTATTAAATTGTGATTTTTTTAAAATTTCTACTTAGTTAAATATTATATATAAATATCACTTGTGGTTATAACATACCAAACCATTCATTTTTAGTTGTTAAATATGATTATGTTAAAATAATTTAAAAAAAAATGTTATCACCCATGGTTAGAACTTACCAAACCATTCTTTTTTAGTCCCTAGATTTGTTTATGTTAAAATAACTTTTGAAAAAATGTTATGGCCAATAGTTTTGTTATATTCCATGGTTTTGTACTTTATATTCATTTAATTTGCTAGTTTTTGCACATGGTTTTGTTAGATTCCATGGTTCTGTATTTAATATTTATTTAATTTATTAGTTTTTTCTCATCAATTTTCTTTCATAAATTAAAACAAGCCAGAGAGACCTTGAAGTCTTGAAAAGAAATGTCATAATCTAGGTATTTTATTCTAGGCCCCTCTTAATATATTTTTGGTTGTTAGATTTTTGTGCCAAGAGACCCTTTCCACTTGGGGAATATGTTATAATATTTGGCATTTTAACTTCACAATAAAACAAAATCAAATCAAATAAAAAAATTAAAAAACATAAAATTCTCCAGTGCATAGTTTTTTCTTGCCTATGGTTTTTCCCATTGTACTCCTAACCCATGGTTTTTGTCCATGGTATTTTTCTGCAATGTAGCATATTCAAAGGCTAATAATTAAAGCAACCTAGATCCATTTTAACTATGGATCAGGCATTGAGAGGATCAAATGTCTTTTAACTTAAAGAGGTTTGTAGAGAGAGAGAGAGAGAGAGAGAGATTTGATCTCTCTTGATGCTCGAGAGAGATAGATCTACTCTGGTTATTTATAAATGAAGAGGAGTATTTTCTTGTAGTAGTACTCCTATTTGTTTTGTATTTAAAATTTATTAAATGATGGATTTCTATTTTGTATTTTGATTTTTGAGACTTGTTTTTTTTATAAATTTACAATTATTTCTATCACTATTTTTATGTAATTATGAAACTTTCCATATTTATCATAGTTGAAATTATGTTTCTATTATAGACATATTAACCAATAGCTTGTTGCTCTTAAGCTTTATTACTACCTAACATAATCTCTCTTATCACTGATGAAAAAAGTATTTATGGGATAAAACTATTAATGGGATGGATAATAGATAATTATTATTTTTTATATATTAAATTAATGTATTTGGTTGATGATATTTAATATTATAGATAGTCTAATACTTGATAAAAGTTTCTATAGGATGGTTTTATCAAAATCATTTTCCAATCATTTGAGAGGTTATAAACCAGACCAATGGCAAAAAAAATATTGTGTCCCAATGTTTATATAAAATAATTAATTAACTAGAAAAATTAACTAAATTATTTAACTACTAATTTATATATATATATATATATATACATTACTGATTTAGTAAAAAAATATATAAAAAAAACTTTATACATTTAAATTTATAATTTTATATAAAAATACACATTTTAAATATTAGATACAATCACTAAATCCACTTTTAAATAAAAGCAACACAAAAATAACATTTTTTTTTGTAAAAACTTAACCATACACTACTACACATCAATGGCTACAATTAAAAAAATAACATAACTTTAACTAATAAAATCCCTAAATAGTCAACGTTGTTAAAGATATATTAAGCACTATTGCAAGGTGTTGTCACTAGGGAGAACACCCAACCTATTTGCAACAAACCTATTCCGTTAGCACCTAAGCTATATATGGTTGACTTCTAACCATAGACTATGAAAATGCCTTCAAAAACTATCCAGAAAACCAATGATTTTTATGATTCATGTCGACATCCAATCGGGAAGAGATCCATATTGCAAATGAACCAGATTAACGTTTTCCATAAAACAGTTTCAAGAAACGAACAGTTTTTGGAAAACCCAGTTTCTTGCATTAAAAAATGACAGTTTCAAGAAACGAACAGTTTTTGGAAAACCCAGTTTCTTGCATTAAAAAATGAAAACTACCGTATAAAACATCGTTTTCACTATTGTTCCATTTTTTATACGTTTTTTTTCAGAAACGAAGACTTCCATTCTGTTTCTGGTAACAGAGCTTGAAATTGAGATTTCTGATTAAGAACTGTCGTGAAATCTTTTCATGTTGCATTGAAATGAGGGAGGGCAGGGAGTTACCCTGAGAAGTCTACCTTGTTGTTTTTTCCGTTGTTTTTCTGGTGTGGTATACTACCAAACTACTATAAGAATTCATCGTATGTTTATATAAATTTCATTGCCAATATAGTAATTGTGGGGCTAATTCATTTGAAGTTAAATCCTTAAAAAACAAAACCCAAATAACCTAATTTTAGGTGAAAAAGTTGGACCATGGAAATGGTCATACGTGAATGACTTAATGCAGTTGAATCCCAAAAATGATATCTAATATAATGCACTACCTAAACCCTCTAATACTTAAATTTTTTATTGATATTTAATTATCTAATACTAATATTATGGGTTTCCATGTTATTTAAACAAATGGGATTTGGTTTTATAATTATTATGTCAAACTTTAAAGCTAAAAATTAACTGCTAATAATGCAATCTTTTATAACCAATTTGGATGTAGTTCATTGTTATGGCAGTAAAAAATGAATCTCATGAGTCAATTTGGTTGTAGTTCATTGTGATAGTAATAAAAAATGAATCTCATGAGCTTGGTCCCACCCACACATTGGTATAGTTCCACCCAAGGAACCATTGATCTTTCTCCATGAATCGGTAATATTGTACCAAGAAGCACCATAATGCATGGCATTTCTATTTCCCACAATTGAAAAAGCACCATAAATCCTTCTACATGAGCATTTTGCTTCCGTATTGTTGAACCAAACATGGCAAGGCTCTCCTGTGGCAACAAGAATTTCTGAAACCCTCATCCCCCCTATCACAATATATCTTAGAATCCATCATGTTGGAGTGTAGTATCCCTAGTAAACATATAGGAGTGTAGGGGAACACAACCTCAAAGTCAATGGGAAGCTAATGGGAAGGTTTGTGCATCTAAGAGGTTGGAGTGTAGTATCCCTAGTAAGCATATAGGAGTGTAGGGGAACACAACCTCAAAGTCAATGGGAAGCCAAGGGGAAAGGTTTGTGCATCTAAGAGGGATACCTCGATTACATAGATGTGGTTTTCTAAGCTTTTGCATTAATCAAATGTATATTTGAGGGGGAATTCAACCATAAAAAATTGCTTGACTGAATTTTCATACACAAGGGTTGATTCTACTTCGAATTTTGATACTTTGTGTTTACTCACTTTAATGTCATTACATATAACTAATAATTTGCAAGTCCTTGTCTCATTTGATCTCATTTTATTTCAATTGTGAAGTGACTAATCCTTGAACCCCAAATCCTCATAGCTAAGATTTACAAAGTATGCATTGCCTCATTTCCTCTCATTTTACTTTAGTTAAATGGAGCAACTATGCCTTAGCCCCAAACCCATAGAAATAAGCTTTGCACACTACAGAATCCTCTCTCTCCATGGTATTGCACTTGGTTTAGATATACTTTTCTTAGAATAGAAGCAATGTCTCACTAAATACATTACATGTTAACTTATCATTTGATCCCATTACATTTTCCAAGCATTGAGGACATTAATAAAATTTCAAAATTCAATTTCACACTCATTTGATGTAATCACCATGTTCCATCAATTTCAGGTAAACTCTACAAATAAATGTAAGTAATTATTTTGATTTTTTCATTGATTCTAAATTAGCAAGTGAGAAAACTGCAGATGCATCTTTATTTTTAAAGTACAATCATCCAAAAAACCTCATCAAAGACTAGAGATAGGTTAAAACCTTTATGGAGTGAAAAATATCATTGGTATCCTCTAGAATAACACTACTTTTAGAAGCTGGGTTCAGATTTTACCACAAATGCAAGAACCAAAGTGAGAAGCTTATTTTAAAGTTTTTATAACATGATATATTATAAAAAAAATTGAATAAGCACAAAATACAAAAAAGTTTTGTATATAGTATCATTCTAGATAGATAAAAGTACTTGTTAGGCTATCTATGACATGAGTAAGAATTTCTACCCACCTACTTTCAAAATCATCATGGACATTTAAATATTAAAAAAGGAATTGATTAGGCTACCTATGGCTAAATAAGAGTTATTCCCCACCTTTCCAAACTATCATGTACATTTAAGCTATCATATTTTGTCAACATCCTTTCTATGATGGAACACATTACAACTTTCCATTATATTTATGCATTATATGAGTTGATGTACTTGTAAGTTGCATAAATTCCAAAATAATTCTCCAAATACCCATGTTTCCACTAAATTAATTGTTTAAGTAAGAGACACATTCGATTGTAGGAAGCATGCATCAATAAAACACTGCTCTACTCATAGTTTACAAACCCAACCAATTTTTCATACACAAACACATTCAAGACTAATCCACAATAACAAACAATGCTCAAAACAATATTCTTCATCAAACATCTACCAATGCATAGAGAATGAGGAGACAAGAGACACATAGAATATGCGATCAACCAGGGCCAAAACCTCTCCAACATGAGAGGAAAACCCAAACGAGATCTTCTTCTTACATAGACTTCAATTGACGAATACCAAGACCATGGCCTAGACCCTTGACTCAATGACCTCTCCAAGACCAAGTCACAAGCCTCCTTGATTCAAATTCCTTATTTTTCCTTGATTCAACGATGATCAGGCTTCTTCCTTCAATAACTCGACTATCCTTCAAATTCCAGTTCCATGGATTAGATCTGTAGTCCTTGGCCCTCTTGCATAAACCTTATAATGTGTGGTTGACCAACCTTTTGAACCTTGATCTTCTTTGCTTGGATGGTATGAACTCTTATTATAATTCGGTGTGTAACCTTGCTTATCTTCTTCCCTGATTCGACTTCTTGGACAAAAAAAATAACTTCGACCTTTTCTAGTAGATAGTTCTTCCTTCCTTCGCACGTGCGGATCTATTAGCCCTAGAATAGACCCATAAACAACACCAAAATCTTCTATCTTTGTTTCCTTCTCTTGGTTGGTTATCTTCGCACTTCTTATTACAGACTTAACCAAATTTGCTTGTCCACAAATGGAGGATGAGTTGCCCTATATATAGTGTTTTGTCCATCAAAAACACATGGTAGGAAGTGTTAAGGAGTGCTAGCGGAACACAAGGGAGTAATAGGTGAAAATAATACATGCAAATGAACGATTAAGATTTTGTGACAGGAAGTGTTAGTGAGTTCCAAGTGTGCTAAGGAGGGAGTTATAAGGTATGCTAGGTAGTGTTAAGGCATATTAGAAGCCAGGGAAACATGCCAAGATATGTCAAGTGCTAGGGTGTGCCAATGCATGCCACGGAGTGTTATGGAGTGCTAAGGAAACATAAGGGAACACTAGTTTCAAATGCATGGAAATGAATGACTAAAAGTATGTGACAAGGAGTGTTAGTGAGTTCTAGGTGTGCTGAGGAGGGGATGACAAGGTATGTTAGGTGGTGCCAAGAACTTCTAGAGTGTTAGGCGACATGCCAGGGTATGCCAATGCATGTCAGGGTGTGCCAATGCATGTCAGGGTGTGCCAATCCGTATGAGGGAGTGTTAGGGAGTGTGACACAAACACAAAGGAAAACTAGTTCAAAATGCATGGAAATGAACGAATAAGAGTGTATGATAGGGAGTGTAAGTGAATTCCAAATGTGCTCAGGAGGGAGTGACAAAGTTATATGCTAGGTAGTTCCAAGGCATGCAAGAGTGCCATGACATGTCAAGGAGTGGTAAGATATGATAGGGAGTGCTAAAGCATGTCATGGCATGCAGGGAATGCTAACATGTGCCACATGGTGCCAAGGGATTGTTAGACATGCCAGGTGTTATGCCATGTCAAGATGTAAACTATGTTGCTTAGTTGTTTTATGGCCATGGTTAGACATGAGCCTTGACTTGGTAACTTCTTAAGTGAGATGAGCTAAGATTGGACATGAGTAGCTTAAGAAGAGTTATAGGCCATTCTTAGCTGAACAAGGGATAGTATAGTTGTAGTAACTGTAACTTGGTCAAGATGTTGTAGTCGAGGTAGGACTTGGTGGTTCCCAAGTCTTAAAACCAATAAGGGTAGTTATGAGGGCATGATAGCTAAGGAGTGCCAGGGCATGCCAAGGAATGAAAAGGCATGATAACACATACAATGTCAATGCATGTCTAGGAGTGTTGGGGAGTGTGAGGGCACCATAAGGGAGAACTAGGTCAAAGTGCATGGAAAGAAACGAATAAGAGTGTCTTCCAGGTATCCCAAGGATGAAGTGTATTAGGATAATTTCATAATAGGACTTGCAATAGGTAAGCCTACGATTACAATAAGGGGATGGAAAAAGTAATCTTAGACAAATGGAGACTTTTGTCTAGGGAAAACACTATTCTTTCAATGAGTTGGTTGGGTTCCAAAGTCACAAAAAAAGTAAGGCTATCTATGAGGGCATGACAATGAGGGAGTGCCAAGGTGTACAAGGAATTCCAGGAAGTGATAACACATGCTAGAAAGTTCCAAGGCATGTTAGTCATTCCAAGAAATGCCAAGTGCTAAGGCATGCCAAGAGGTGTCAGGTGCTAGGGTGTGGCGCCAACGCATGATAGCGAGTGCTAGGGAAACACAAGGGAGGACTAGTTTCAATTGCATGTAAATGAATGAATAAGAGTGTGTGATAGGGAGTGTTAGCAAGTTCTGGGTGTGCTAAGGAGGCATTGACTAGGTATGTTAGGTAGTGTCAGGGAAACACAAGGAAGGACTAGTTTCAATTGCATGGAAATGAATGAATAATAGTGTATGATAGGGAGTGTTAGCAAGTTCTGGGTGTGCTAAGGAGGCATCTCTAGACAAATTTTGGGAGGGTTTGGAGAAAATTTTGTGTTTTGGTGCAGACTTGCAATTTTTTGGCAATTTTTTGTCTAGCAGCATAGCGAGCTCACGCTTTGCTTCTTCCTCAGGGCTCCAAATGATGTAAAATCAACATTTTTGGAAATCTTATGACCCCATCTGAAACCCTATTTTCCCACTTTCCTGGTCTGGGGCTCAGGTTTTGAGAAATTTGCAAAAAAGAGGCCAAAAATCACCTTTTTGCCCCTCTCTTTCCATTTCGTTGCGCACATGGAGACACCTTGGGAGAATGGCCATATCTCAGCCAAAAATTGGTCATTTTGAGTGAAACAATACTCTAAAGACATCTACACTCTCCCAGATTTCTAGAAAAGGCTTTCGATCTAGATTTGGACTTCAGAAAGGCACTCAAAAATGGCCTCCAACAGCTCGTTGTACACCTGGAAATTTATGAGATTTTTGTAAAATTTTCACTGTGTAATTTTTTGTAATTCCTAGTTTGACTCTGGTAAAAGTCAAAAGGGTGAAGTAGATGAATGTGAGGGGTAAAAGTAAATGTAAATAATGGGTGGTTAGTATTTATAAGTTGTTTTGATGTAAATTTGACCTCATTTATGAGAGAGGTTGGAGTCAAAGTTAATTGTAGAAGTCATTTTTAACTTCCCTAGACATTAGGGTTTGGTTAGAAAACTTCATGGAATAGTTCCTAGAGTCATTTATTCAACCCCTAAGAGTGGGGAGATGTTGTTTTGTTCTTTGTGTATCAGTTTATCAGTGATAGAATGGGTTGGATTTTAGAGGAGAGAACTATTGTAGCTTGTACTTGGACATTTTCTGGAAATCAAAGGACACAATTTGCAACTATTATCTAGGAATTCATGTGTAGTAAGTTTCTGATGTTATTTTTTATCTGTTATAGCTTTATATGAAAGATATTAATATTCTCTTTCCATTCATCAATTATTCAATGTTTTTCCTTACATTTTATAAACAAAATTCTTTGCATAAAGCTCCGTTTTGATGGAAAAATCATTATGTGTTACTTTATTTCTTGCTTAATGAATTCATGTTTCATGCTCATTAATACCTTTTGCTTCTTCTAAACACTACACTACATTGAAAAACCCTAAGATCCATCAAAAAAGTAATGCTACATTTCTCCTTTTTGTATTTTTTGTTGTAACCCTTTGATCCTCTAACCTAGCTACCTATTTTTTCTCCCTTATCCAGCAACAAAACCCTAAATTTTCCAAAACCCACTTGAACCTAGCTGTCTAGCCTAAAATCATTTACATTCTAGTCATCTCTTTGTTGTGATTTCATAGAGAGCTCTCTCTGGTTTGGTAGGAATAGCTACCAAACTAAAAGCTTGGTCTGTGATTACCTCCATTGATCTCCTCATCAGTCTGGGACATTGTGGAGGATAACAGAGGGCATAAAAACTAGGGAGTGCCAAGGTGTTCTAGTGAATGTAATGTTCCCAAGTCATGGAAAAATGTAATGCTAGTTGTAAGGTCATGACTGCCAAGGTGTGTTAGGGAATGCTAGGGCATGATAAATGTGCTAGATAGTATGAAGACATGTCAAACAAGATTAGACATGCCAAGTGCGAAGTCATGCCAAGATGTACAAAGGTGTGACAATGCATGCCAGGGACTGTCAACGGAACAAAAGGGAGGAACAAGTTAAACTACAAGTAAATGGGCACATAATAGGGTTAATAAGTCATCAATTTACCTTTTCCATGAGGATCATGCTAGGAAAACCAACACTAGGTGCCAATAGGTGCCAAGTGCCAAGTTTCAATGCAATCTAAGTGTCAAATATTCCTCCGTTTCTTCTCATCTAGTTTCCAATAATTAATCTCAAATAACTTTAATATTAAACCATGCCAAATCATACCAAGTCATCTCAACGCATACCAAACATGCTAATACTTGCCAAGTGCTAACACGTGCCAAGTTCCAATGTATGTCAGGGAGTGTGATGCATGCTATGAAGTGGAAGAGCATATCGAAGAGTGCTAAGGTATGCTAGAGAGTGCCAATGCATGCTGAGGAGTGTTAGGGAGTACCAGGACAACACAAGGGAGAACTAGGCCAAAATGCATGGAAGTGAATGAATATAATGGTGCGTCGGGGAGTGTTAATGAGTGCTAGCTATCATGCCAAGGAGGTAGTGACAAGGTATGCTAAGCATGGGGAAGGCACTCTATGTAATATCAGGGAATGTTAAGAAGTGCTAGAGTGTGCTAGGTATTTTCGGGGTGTGCTAGCATGTTCCAAATAGTGGCAAGGCATTCCAGGTGCTAAGACATGCTAGGATGTGCATGGTGCCATAGTATGCCAATATGTGTCAAGGAGTTTCAAGGCAACAAAAAGAATAAACAAGATAAAATGCAAGGAAATGAACACATAAGAGGGTTAATAAGTTAGGAATTTATCTGTTTCAAAAGGGGCATGCTAGGCACACTTATAATATATTCCAATACATGCCAAGTGCCAATGTGCACCAAGTTCTAATGTTTTTCAATGCAATATTTTGCCAAGGTGTTCCAAGGCATGCCAACACATGATAGGGGAGTGTTATTCTACGCTAGGGCATGCCAAAATGTGCTTGGTCATCCTACTCATGGCAAGATGTTCTAGGTACAAAGATGTTCCAAGACATGCAAGGTGCCAAGGAATGTTAGTGTATTGTTCCAAATCATGTTAAGGTGTGCCATGAGTGTTGACGAGTGCTAGGTCTCTCTCATTAATATAATTGATAGAGCTTGATTATATATTAAATAATATAGTTCCTACACACACTAGTGGAACTTTATTTAAAGGAAATTTTCTAGATAATAAACCTAATAGAGATGAATCATGTGTTGACTCATAGGAAACCTATATTCTTATGAAGTGAGGGAAATGATAAACACTAATTAATTCTTAACAAATTGACTGACTATTATAACCACTATGACCTTGGACACAATAAAAAGGACTCCACAACATTAGTCTTAAATCATTATCTTTTGACAAAAAGTATAGTAACAAGTACATAGCTTCATAAACACTCATTGGAATGATCAATGATGACAAACATTTTTTGACCGTCACCAAAAGTAACCAAAGAGAGCATTGGTGAGTGTCAATGAAATATCGTCACTAGAAGTGCCACCAAAAAGAGAATTAGTGATGGGCCTTTAACGACCCTCACCAAAGGTGTCACTAAAGAGAAAATTAGTGATGGGTATTTAATGACCCTCACCAAAAGTGTCATTAAAAATGGATTTGGTGACAAACCTTAAAGGACCATCACTATATACACTTACAACAAATGATTTTTTAAAGATTGTCACCATATGCGACATTGGTGACGGACCTTAAAGGTCCATCACATGCATGAAGCGTCATAAAAAACTCATTGGAATGATCAATGATGACAATGATGATGAACATTTATTGATCGTCACCAAAAGTAACCAAAAAGATCATTGGTGATTGTCAATAAAACATTGTCACTAGAAGTGTCCCCAAAGAGAGAATTAGTGATGGGAATTTAACGACCTTCACCAAAAGTGTCACCAAAGAGAGAATTAGTGACAAGCCTTTAACGATCCTCACCAAAAGTGTCATTGAAAATGGTTTTGGTGACAAACCTTAAAGGACCATCACTATATACACTTACAACAACACTTTTTTAAAGACCGTCACTATATGTCACATTGGTGATGGACCTTAAAGGTCTGTCACAAGAATGACCCTCACCAATGACCTTTTTTCTTGTAGTGTCATGAATATTGCATCACACTTGTACATCTATGGACTCCCAAAAACGACTCCACATACATCAAGGGGAACCACATCCAGATCTACTTCATCAATAAAAGAAACACTGATAGGAAATATAATTTTCCACTATTTTGTTACCTTTAGCTCTACATCCTTATTTACCCATCCCAGTGGATATGGGATTAGACGATCAAAAACTTCCAACCCTAACTTCTTGACTAGCTTTGCTGCATGAGATTTGCCTGCAATCTTGAGTCAAACAGAGCATCAATTTTTGTCTTCTTGACCTATATATTTATATGGAAGAGTTTGGTCATTTCTTTCTCTTCCTGTTGCTAAAACTACTCAGATTCACCTCCTTCCACATTGATGTACAAAAGATATTCTCATTCAAGTCCGATATGATTTCTACTTGGTTGCTCAAATTAGCGGCCATGAGATTCTTCTTCTTATTATCTTTCTTCTTGTTCTTTTGGTTTAGCTTTGGATGCAACTTCCAACACTTCTCCTTTGTATAGCCATCAATGCTACAGTGGTTGCAGTGGTTTCTAGGATCTTTGCACTAGTTTGTTGTGGCTGCCATCTTTTTATATTTTCCCCCTTTTTACTTCTTCTTCCACTCCTTAGAATATTAATGTTTCTCCTTCTGCTTCGAGCCACTTGATTGCGCTCTTTTTAGGCCTATGTTTTCTAGGTATTGTGCCTGTACACAAGCCTCATACACTAATTTGGGATTGAACAACATCACTTGCTCACGCTGATAGCGGTGCATACCCCTCAAATACTTGACGAGTACAGTTGGTTTCTTTAGAGAGACACCTAGCATTATATCCATGTTTCTAAATTATTTGGTGTACTCCTGCATGCTTTGGCCTGACGTTTACCTGAAGTAATGCCACTGGATCCATTGGTCCTCTACATACCCAATGGGATAAAAATTTTAATTAGTGAGGGTTTTGAAATCCTCCCACTTAGGCACTAGAGTTTCTCCCTCCAACCTCGGGGTTTCCATGTGGCTCTCCCACCAAGTCAGTGCATGGTCATCCAATTTCAGCCACACAAATGATATCTTCTACCCTTCCTTGATCTCATGGACACTAAAATAAACTTCCAGTTGCTGAAACTAGTGGTTCAACTTCATAGCATTGATATCTCCATGGTACAACTTGATATCAAATTTTTCTTCCAATTTAAACAGGGATTTATTCATGACATTCGAACTGGGTTGACATTTTTCAGTTTCCTTCTTCGACTGGTTCTCTGTATGTTCTCGATATCCCAATCCCCATTCTCATTTTTCTGCATTCGAACCCCCATCTTCTTCAAATATCCCCAACTTATTTATTAGGGCCACCATGAGGAGGCTTAAATTGTGGTTTATATCCAAGACTTGTTGTTTTAGCCATGAAAACCACACCTCTAAAGGATAACGAGGTTCATTACAGATTCGTTTCCCATGATTAGGGTTTTATGATTTTTGGCCATGTCGATGTAGATTCCTACAATATCCATAAAATGCACAAAGAAACCTGGCTCTGATCCTAGATGATCTATAAAATAGCATGGATATTCCACTGAACAATTTGTTACAACAAATTTGATAATATTATATTAAAAATCTGAGATTCTACACTTACCGTTTTATTTAATTTCTAGATCTGTAGATTTTATCGTAATTAGTGCATGCATGTAAAAGGAAATTAAGCAGAAAAGTAGAGAAAAAAATAATAATCTCACACACATATAAGACACAAGATATTCTCTCTTGGAAACCCTTTTGGGAGAAAACCCAGCTGGAAGGTGAGGTCGCTTTGCTCTCTTTCTCTGTCTAGAAATATGGGTGCATGTACAAAGAAGTAATGCTCGTGGCCCGTCGAATGCTATAGTGCACAAATCCTTTCTGTGTGCTCTATCTCCTATCTCTCCTGACTATCTTTTCTCATCTATGGAAATTCTCTCAAAAGAGTGGAATGCCTCTTCCTCCTAGTGACCCGATTATAACACAACCTGATAGCCTACTAGTGGTTAAGTTTGACTACATCAATGCTTAACTAGAGTTACAAAATAGACTCTTCTAAAGTCTTATACATCATAATCGTGTGTCTAGCCCATTTATCCATGAATAATGGGGGCTGATACGGCATCCCCCCGAACTATAGGTGTGAAAATAGGAAGGTCAACTTATGAGTGGCATAACATTTACATGTGGACTCTAATCGACGCGTTTCTTGCATTGTTAGAAAGATCTATGTGTCTACAATAGCATGAAAAGGAGCACACTAAAGCACAAATTTTACCCCAAAAAAACATTTTTGATGCCTCAAAACGCTCTTGGAAGGTTTCAAACCTCGTTTCGCAAAACTGGGTCCCGCGGGTAAAAACTCTCCCGTGAGTTGATTCCTCCACTTTTTCCACTCCAAATGCATCGAGATGGATTAAAAAAAAATTATTGATCTAATTTGGATCAGTTTTTGTCCCCTTAGATGCGGTTACTATTTCCCTATTTTGTTAATATTTATATTTCTTTAGGGTAAGGAATATCTTAAGCCTTCTTTCAATATGATGGTTGGACGAGGAATTTTCCTAATCCTTATCATAGGGGGATGTTTTATAAAAAATCATTATCGGGATTCTAAAGTTCCTTGATTTTTTTAATTCCCCTGATTTTGTAAGAAACATATAACATTACTCATGATGCATTCCTTCTATATCACCACTTCCGGAGTTTTCCTTCACTTCTAATTTTCAATGATTCTACGATCTTTTTGAAAATATAATTTTTGGAGACAAAATTAGTGAGCTAAAAAAGTATTTATAATAATACTTTTAACACCATCCCTAACTCTTGAGGAGTTGATATGTCACCCCATTCACTAAGTAATATTTTATGATTACCAAGAATCATAACAAGCAAAGTGAAAATCAAACAGAGGATAGGAGGTCTCATCACGAGCCAACCTAGCATGATCGTAGGATCTAGCAAAGTGACATTACCACTTCTGGTCACCAAAAAAAGGTAATGGCCTTTGTTCTTCGGTCAAAGGGAAAGAGGTCTCATCAAGAGCCGACTTGTTCACCTCATTAGCTCCGTGAATGGCATCATTATTATCTAGTTACCATGCCAGAACAATGGCCTTCTGTAGATGTTTCATGGAAAAAAAAGGCTTATAATGCTTTCCTAGTAAATGGGATAAGGGCATTTCAATGTGCTAAAAGAAAACCTTGTTGAGGCAATGGATGCCTTTTGACAGCAGAGGACATGCATGTGGTATTAAAGTAAATTTAAATATTACAATTTAAGTTGGCTATTTTGTCTCCTCAAAATTAATAAAGGAAGATTGCTAGATTTATTATGGAACTTTATAAAACCCTCATAGAAAATGGTGATGTTGGTTGATCATGAGAAACTAATTATAATCCTGCATATGAGGGATAATTTTTTTTTGGAAATTCAGTATTCTAATCGATTTCTTTTCTTTTTCTCTCTAAAAAATCTCCTTAGGCAACTATTGTTTCCACCCATCTATCATTCCTAAAAATATCTGCATGCCTTTACTTCACTCTCATACTCCACGTATTATAATAATTAGCCTCATCATTACACCTCATAATTAATAAATGGCTTAATGATTATCTCACGTGCCATAAATATCCCTCGTCCTCCATTTTTATTTCTGACGGTTATCTCTATGTGCCTAATTGATACCACCTTACCTCTTAACCATGCCAAATCTGCCAACCTATTAAAAGATTTACTGACAACCATGGGCGACCTTCAACTCTATTAGGGGGGTTAGGAGGAATTGATACATAATTTGTTATCCAAATTTCAAAAAATATCATTCCATGTTATTGTTTCTGAGTCCACATATTTTGTGCAGTATTAATATATTTTAAATTATGTTGTTTCCAATTGCAAAATTGCTTCTTGTTGAACAAATGATAATGGGTGGCCATTGGGTACGTGATGAACCCATTTAGTTACAGGCCACATAATAAGTGCACAAAATTTTGGATTAAGCACGATGGTTAGAGTATTTCAAATGATTACATGGCTTTGATAACAAAATAGCATGGGAATTCACATAAAATTTTGATAATGATGTAGGAATCGTAAAATACATATAGGCACATATGTCCCATGATATGGTGCCCTCGGTATTATTATAAATACGACTATGAATTATCAGAGGCAGGTAAGTATATGGAATTTTAGGAACACAAATGTAGGAATGGATTCAAACACAAAGAAGAAGAGTCTTATGAAGCTTACTTCTTAACTTCCTTGCATCCTAATCATTTGTTTACATGAGGTCATGCAAAAAAGGTCAGTTGGGGGGTGATGTTGGGCCTCATAATTTTTATAATTTCTTTACCTTATTTCTTAATTCTTGTATTATTTTCCTAAGTCTTTCCTGCATTTAGGTCATGATAATCTATGTCATATGGATTCTATAATAATTTAATGTATTTCTATTATTCTATTTCCTTTATGAACTGACTTGATCACAAAAGTGTTATTTACTCACGGTTGGATGCTTATTTTGAACAGGAATATATTGATGAGATGGAACTTGATGTTGTTCCTTGGATTGAACATAGAAAATTGGATAGATTGATGTTGTTGATTCTTGTTTGGAGTAAATCAGTTAAAGACAAGCTTCTAACTTGGTCATCTAGAAATATTAGGATTTCTTGTAACCTAAAAAATAGATTTCTTGTTCTTATCTTCTACAGTCATAGTATAAAAACTAGGAATTGATCCTCGAGAGAGGTTGTTTAACTGTAATATCTTTGACATATGTCATGAACCTAAGAATACATTGATTGTAATCGATCCTCTGTAATTCAACGAAATATTTTATCATTCAAAGTTAATTTATTGTGCTGATTTTTTTTACAAGGAAATTTGATTCGAGTGATTTGGGCTCAAACCTGGAAGCAACAATGTATTCATATGTATAATTAAATATTCGTTTTTTTCTTTCACATCAGCTACTTGTTTTTGTAATCATTTTCAATTTATAATTTCCATTTGGTTAAGTAAATTTCAGATCACGTGTTCTATTATAAATAGAAATTACAATTGTTGCGGAGTGGATTTTCTTTATCTTGTTTAGTTGGGATTATTGTTACTTCATTGTTGTTTCTTGGAAATTAACATAGGAATATTATTTTTGTGCTTGAATACCTTACTATAGTGTTATTTTCCCATTTTATAGTTGTTGTTCCTTAGGTAATAGCTCAGTGTTTAATAGTCTTTATTTGTTGCTTCTTGGAAAAAGTATTTAGGATTAGATGCTTTGAATGGTTTGGTTATCATAAGTTCTTAATTTTGTTATGGGTTGGTTCTTTTATCATTGAAGTTTCACTTTCTAGTAGGGTAATAGTAATTAGGTATACCAAAATTTCTCTTGCATAAACTGTGTCGATAACCTTGAAATATAAATACAAGACCTCGGGTTGAAAATATAATGTACAATGGTTAGTTGGTCCTTTCAGGAACAATTAATTGGCTCAAAAGTCCCCAACACCTCTATGAAATGTGAGATGTGCTCCTCCTAGCTAGAACTGTATACCAATATATCATCCAAACAAGCAATAGCAAATGAATCTATAAAATGGTGCAATATATCATTCATTAACCTCATAAATGTAGTTGGTAAATTGCATAGGCCATATGGCATGAACAATAAATCATGCAAACCTTTCCTTATTTTGAAGGTGGTCTTCTTGGTATATTCTTCTTTGAATTGAACCTAGTGATATCCAAAATTTAAGTCTACCTTGGTGAAGTTTTTTTCTTGCTACAATTGATCCAATCGATCATCTATTCTAGGTAGGGGGTACATGTTCTTAAGTGTGATTTTTTTGAATGCCCTATAACCAATAAAAATCCTCCAAGTCCCCTTTCTTTTTGGCATAATGATGATGGGTGACCCACAAGGGTGATGTAATTAGTCGAATGACACCCTGTTCTAGTAGTTCTCCACTTTCTCACCTCACTTTCTTTTATAGTAGGTTGCTTGTATAACACAATGTTTGGTAATGGGGAGTCCAAAAATAGTTGGATCTCATATTCCACTTTGCTCTTGGGTGATAACCCTCTAGGCTCCCGAAGTACATATGTGTATGCTTGTAGAAACTCTTGTAGTTGCTATCTTTGTTTCTTGATACGCTGCTCTAGGGACACCTTGCTTCTTACTAACACTTTCTATAGACTGACTTTCTCTTAAAAACGTTAAAACCTACTTCCTGCTATAACTAATCAGTTTCTTAGATTGGTTGGAACTTACGAGTGAAATTTTTTACTTGTTTTTGTGCGTGTTGATGGTGAATGATTTTCCATCCTTGATGAGTTAGTATTGGTTGGATCTTCACATGAATATTACATCATGTATATACATATATGTAATTCCAGACACCATTACACATACATTAAGGGAAATTACATCTAGTTCTACTTTATCAATAAAATCAACTCTCATAGCAAATCTAATTTTGTACTATTTTTTAACATTTAACTTTGCATCCTTATTTACCCAACAAAATGGATATGGCCATGGATGATCTCAGGATTTGAATACCAATTTCTTGACAAGCTCTGCTCTAATTAAATTCACCAATGATCTTGAGCCAAACTAAATATCAATCTTTGTCTTTTTGACTTGTATATTTATGTGGAAGAGTTTACTAATTTCTCTTTCTTCCTCTTGCTAAAGGGTACTGAGATTCACCTCATTTTGCACTGATTTATAGATAGTATTCTCATCCACATCCAATCTTCTTTCAACTTGGTTGTTCAAATCAATGGCCATGAGATTCTTCTTCTTATTGTATTTCATTTTATTTTTTGGGTTAAGCATTGGATGCAACTTCCAACACTTTTCCTCTTTATGGCCATCAATTTTGCAGTGGTTTTAGTGGTTGCTGGGATATTTTCATTAGTGTGTTGTGGCTATCATATTTTTATCTCTTCCCCATTAACATTTCTTACTCCACTCCTTATATGTTCCCTATCGCTCCTACTCTGATCGACTTGATTGTCCTTTCTCGAGACCTATGTTCTCTAGGTATTGTGCCTATATGCAAACCTCATCTACCGATATGGGCTTGAACATCATGAGATGATTCCATTGATAGTTTTGTACACCCCCAAAATACTTGAAGAGTACATCTAGGTTCATTGGGGAGGTATCCAGCATTATGGCCATCTTTTTAAACTCTATTGTGTACTCCTGTACACTCCTTGCCTACTTATGCCTAAAGTAATTCCACCAAATCTACTAGTCCTTTGCATAACCAATAAGGTAAAATTTTGATGAGGGTTTTGAAGTCCATATCTCCCTCCAAGTTCAAGGCCTCCATGTGTTTCTCCCACTAGTTCAGGGCTTGGCCCTCTAATTTCAATTCCAAAAATGAAATCTTTTATTCTCGCTCAATATGTTGAACACTAAAATACACTTCTAATTATTGCAACCATTTATTTGGATTGAAAGCATCGATATCACATTGATAACGCTTGATATTGACCTTCACTTCCATTTTGAATAGGGAATCTAAATGGTTCATAGCACTCAAACTAGGTTGACCTCTTTTGGGTCCTTTTTTTGGCTAGTTATTTGTTTATTCTCGATATCTTGATCCCCCCTCTGATATGTCCTCTACATTAGAACCCCCATCTTCTATGAATAGATTGTGCTACTTTTTGAGTTCTGACAAGAGGATATTCATATTGTGTCTTATATCTACAACTTATGCTTCCAGCTATGAAAACCTCTCCTTTATATGATCATGATGGTTATTCATTGATTCATCAATCATGAATAGTTTTTTCTGAATTATGGCTTGATCTAGATCCATTGATAATATCCACAATATACCTAAATAATCCTACTTTGATGCCAATATTATCCATAAACTATCATGGATATTCCACTCCGTAATTTTTCACAACAAAATTGATAAAAATATATTTAAAAATATGAAACCTTGCACTATTATGGTTTTATTTCTCTTTAGATATTTGGATTTGTAGAATGCTATTAATTGTGTATGTATGTAAATTAAAATTATCCATAAAATAGACAACGGTGAAATAAAATCTCACAAACCATGAGTTGGCACAAGATATAACCTAGGAAGTCCTTTTGGGATAAACCCCAGCTGGAAGACACTTCAACAAATCCTTATGATTAGCTCCCTTGTTTCCTCCCTTTTTTGCTTCCAAGGACTGTTTTAGTGTATTTTAATACAACTTTTTGAAAAAGTCAGTGATATTTATTGGGATGGAGCAATTTTTGGCATTTCTTTTCCCGAACAAAACATTTAGGCACTCATTCAGTAAATAATAGCGTCGTAAATATCAAAGAAAGTTGCCCCAAAAATAGTACCGAAAATAACACTAGAAATTAGTGTTGGAAGTAACATCGTAAATAGCATTGGAAATAGCACCATCAAATTTCCTAGAAATAACGCTAGTGATAGCGCCGAGTTTAGCTCATTTTTTTTCACCTACATTACCTCCTTAGTTAGCTCCCTTTTTAGCATCAATAATTTTCGTTTTCAGGGTGTTTTTTGCACAAAATTTTTTGGCTTTTATTGGATTTTACCACCATTTTTAAAAATTATTGAAAATTTACTCCAAAAAAAAAGTGTTGATGCAACATCAACACTTTTTGTTTTTGAGCTGCCTTTTCATTGTTTTTTGGGTGTTTTTTTGCTAGAGTTCTTGTTTTGAGGTAATAGTTCAGGTTTTATCGGTAACTTTGTTTTTATTTTTTGTGCACCCTTTTGTGTTGTGTGATTTATCCCACATCGAACAAGTAAACGACTTCATTGATGTTTATATATATCAATACATGGTAAACATGTCAATAGGTTGTGCACAATTGTGGGCTCCTCCCTTGGTTTGTGCATTGTATGTTGGCTTTGATTTCGCTTATGACTTTGGTTGATGGGCTTCGATGATATGTATAACATATATTATATAGAACATAACTTGGAGATTGGGTCCCAGGCTCAATATTTAAATAAAAATTACGCCCTTGTTATGACATGCAACCACAAAGATGTTGAAAAATCAAACTTTGACTAATTTTTGGCAATAAGCCGGACAGGCTTATAAAAACTATTTTTTTTTAACAAACTTTATAAAAGTTGTTATATCCCCAAGAATCTAGCTAGTAAACAAATTGACAAATTCTAAAGAATTTTGTAACATTTTAAAGGGGTCAAAAGATGTTACAACACTCCCTTTGGTCATGGCTGGGTTAAGACAAATAGATTGTAGGGTCCCCTTGGGGGTGACAAATCCATGATAGAGATACAATTTTGTAGCATAATACAAAATTCAAAATTTTGAGACTGGTGTCAACACTAAGGTGTCTGGGCCAATATTCTAAACTCTTATATTAATTCCAGTACATAGTCTCCCATCCTCACAAATTTTCACAACACATGGAAATGTACCCCCTTTTATGCTTGACAACCCTAAGTTCCATCCTTTTGAGTTGTAACCTCTCGTACTCTTTTCTCTAACATTTTCTACAATAGTGAAATATTTTATTAATTAGTTTTTATTTATATATTACATTGCAATCTATATGGCATTTTATCCTCGTAGGCTCTGCAACCCAAATATATAACATAAAATTAAAACCAAAACATATCAGTTTAATGGCATAAGCATCACATACACATTTACATTTACAACTTTTGGATCAACCTGGGGGTATTACAAACAAAGAGACCATGCTTGAGTTTAGAAAATAAACTGAGACTAGGTGCAATCCTATAAAGTCAAAGATTAATTGGTTGGATTTGTTGTAAACTTTAACTTTTATGGACCAATTCGTGGGGCGTTAATGTAGACATGCAATGAAATAAAGTACTGACATATATGTTTTAAGTTTTTGGTTGTGACAAGATTGTAATAGTGGACATGGTACATGTAATATGTAGTGGAACGAACACAATACAAACATCTTAAGTCTTATGTTTATAGGGACGAATTAGGTAACCTCAATAAATTTTATTAGTACTAATTTGTTTCATTGCTTAATAATCATTTAGTATCATATAAATTTGAATAATACAAATTAATTTAACAATATAAATTAGAATATAAATAATTATATTTATTTATTTATTTATGTAAATTATTTTAAATTCTAAGAATGTTATTAAGTTATTACAACTTTTCACACACTACCACCACCACCATCATCATTATTACCATCATTATACTCTTCATCATCATCATTACCACCACCATCATCATCACTATTACGATCATTATCATCTTCATCATCATTATTGCCATCATTATCCTCCTTCTCATCATCATTACCACCACCATCATCATCATATTTTAGAACGTTTTATATCTTAAGAATACAATACACGCACAAATACATTTAAAATTAAATTTATAAATAATATTAAATAATTAAAAATAGCATAGTCTAAACAAGCTATGATTTTGCTAGGAAAATAATGGTTTTCCCAACGCAATTTTAATCTAGTGGATTTTTTGGGAAATACAGGTTATGGCTCTCAAGTTTTAGATTTAGGCACTACAAGTTTCAGATTTAGGTGCTACAAGGGTTCTTGAGAGTTTTTTTATCTTTTGACAAAAGAAATAGTTGGATTCTGACTAGAAAATTTCTTTTTAGGTGAAATTGTCATCTTCTTAGACAAGTACAAAAACTTATGTATTTTTTTATTTTATTTAATACTTAATCTCGCTTATAAATCATAAATAAGGTGTAGTCTAAGTTATAG
Source organism: Pinus tabuliformis (assembly GCA_031772625.1). Classification (NCBI taxonomy): domain Eukaryota; kingdom Viridiplantae; phylum Streptophyta; class Pinopsida; order Pinales; family Pinaceae; genus Pinus; species Pinus tabuliformis. The sequence goes on along the minus strand of CM062807.1, from coordinate 113,211,554 downwards.
ACGGAATGGTCTTTTTAAGGGCATTTCCCCTTGTTAATTTTAACCAAAAATTGACAAAGGTTTTTAAAAACTTGAGTTTAAGCTGTTTAATCTAATGCCCCATGGGTTCTTCAAGTGTTGAGTGGATTTATGCATTAAGAAATCTTAATGTGTTAAAAATCACAATTTTCCTTGAAATTGTGTCACTGAATTATGGTGAAAAAACTATTTTATCTATAAATTAGATTAGACTACGCTGCATAAATAACATGATCTAATTTTATTTTAAAATATTAAAAAAAACTCTAATTTAAGATGGTCTAACCCATGAGGACCTATTTCAATATGAAAATGGTTCAGTATTTATTATAATGATAATTATTCTAAAAATGATAACTAAAAATAAATTTAATGGAAAGAAAATATGCCAATTCAAAAAGATAAACCTTTTATTTAAAACTTCATATTTAAAAGATGTGTAATAATTATAAGAAAAATGCATATTAAGAAAAATATATTTTATTTTATAAAAAAATCTATAAAATATATATTTTAATTTATAAAAAAATTCTATACAATACAGCTCAATTATAAATTAATATTTCACATTTTATATATTTACAGAGCCATATGAATAAATAATTAACTTGTTAAATAATCAAAAGCAACATTTTACCAAATGTTTCGAAAATGACATTTTGACATTTTACACAACCTTGTAATTCAAAATAATTGAAGACATGGAAACAACAGAAGCACAAAAACTGTACTTATTGCCTTTTACATTAAGGATGGTTTGTAGAATGTAACAAGGTCCCATGTAAAATTACACTCAAGTTTTGGGATTTTATGCAACCTTCTATGCAAGGTGTAAAGGATCTTTCCACAAAAAAAGGGTGACTGGATTTCATTGTGATTATTATTATCAACGGTTCTATTGCAATATGGTTTGTATTATATTGGTAATCAACGCAAACTGAACAGAGAAGTGCAATCGAAAGCAACGCTTGCATTTCATTCTGGTTTCTGTTACAATGGTAATCAACGCACATTGAACAGGGCAATGCCAACTATAGTATCGGAGAGATTCAGCAAAAGCTTGTTCAGAATAAATCAAAGCATATTGAACAGAGGAATGCTACCTATAGTACCGGCTTTGTTCATTGTAGTAAACATAGTTGCAAACCGACGATCCCGACTGAAGTCGAAATAAGGCTCAACCCATATAAACGAATCAAAACCTAAATAAATAAAATTTTAATTTTTTTGTTTTCAAAGTCGACTTTACAAATTCTTTGTTTAATTTTTGGTCAATAGTAAAATAATTTATTGGTCAACGCATAACGAATAGGTTAAATTTATTGGTCAACGCATAACAAATAGGTTATACCATGGTGCGATAGGGATAACAAGTATAATTAAATTTTATTTAATGTTAGAAGTATACTAATAATGTCACCCGCATAAAAAAATCTCATAACCAAGAATTTTGAAAGGAAAAGAATAGTCATAATTCCTAAGTATGTTATAATGTCAACAAAACATGAATACATATGATATCTATGGAAGGAAGATTTAATGAAATATATGAAAACGTAGGATCTGAATGTTTACAAAGTCAAAATGAAAGAAGAATGTGTGTTGCAAATACTTGGAGCGAAAACACAAGCCACAAGCCGAGGCACCATAAGTCACGAACACTGAAGCCAGAACAATGAAGCGAGGAGTCACTAGAAGTTTCCTATGATATACCTTAAACCACCACCCATCCGAATGAAGCTTTGAATGTTTTCCAAGGCATAATAAAGGTAAAACCACGTGTTGGCTATTGTTGCCTACTTTACACCAATTTTTCTAAGACCTCGGCAAAAAAACTGATAGATTATGGAATGGGCCTATGGACCCTTTAAATGTTTCCATCATAGGACTATGGAAGATTGCATATATATCGATAGTTAAGCTCCTGCCAAAGCCAAAAATGAATGCACAAATGAGAGACATATTAAAGTAGTTTGTGGATTAAGATTATATATGACAATCAATTTGGTAGATGGACTATTAATGTAAAGCAAGCTAGCCAACCAAAACCCCAAAGAAACCAAGTGAATTCTGGTGGAGAAAGAGGACCCAATGATAAGTGTGGAACAACCCATTTTCTCCAAGCCCAAGAGAACTAAGGGATACCCATAGTTGGGCCAACAAAGGAGTGCATATAATTGGTGAAAATGATCGACATAGCTACCTCATAATATCATATATAGACATGGAGAAAGATTAACATTATTGCTTCCTACAAACAAAGACATATCTAAGGGACAACTCCACTGCGGAGTGACATTGTGCTTTGCCATCCGCGTGAGGTCTTCTGAATCATAATTCACAACCACCATTAGTCTGCAAGGTGAATAGTATAACCACCCTAGGTCTGTAAATCACTGTCTCACATAAGGATTTAACAAGTTGTACGTTTTCTCAAGCGAAAACTTTTGGTAGGTCAGATGGCACGTGATTCCAAATTGTTCCATCATGGCAATGACATATAGCTAGAATCATCCCCTGTCATGGGGGCGTTACTTAACGTAATTAAAAATATAAATTAAATATTAATACATTATTATATCAAAAATTCAATAACTTGATTAGAGGTACATGTAGGTTGTTGAGTGAGATTTGTCGAGATTGTGAATAGAACTCTAAGCATAAATAACCGATGTATATCTATCTTAATTCTTGATTTATCAATCTTAAAGGTGCTAACCTCATTTTTTAGAGTAAAATTTGATGAAAACTTTGCACCAATTATATTTTGTGGATGTTTCATAGATCTGGAGTTAAGATGAATCTAATATGATTTAATTTCTATAAATAAAATGCAAAAATTAAAATGATATAATGTTCATATTTAAATATATGGTACAAATATGATATCACATATTCTAAAGGAAATTTTATTCCTATCTTAAAAATTTGTTGTACAGGTTTAATAAGGTGCAAGTGAAATTTGAAAAGAATACAACACATTTCAAATGTCGTAGTGTTATATGGATTATGTGTTAGCTATAATTTTGTATTTTCTAATATTTACATCGAAGGTGTTCCCTCTACTAGGTTGGGCTAGGAAAAAATTGTTCACGATAGCCAATCCCAACGTCCCATTTTCGTCCTTCTCCATCGAGTGAAAATATCACAACATGACAGGGTTCTCGAGCCATTTTTCTTTTTTTTCCAACCCCTTCACCTAGTATATGGTTCAAGTCTCATTTAATTTTCTAGAGGAAGTGACAATGATGAATGGGAGCTCCAACAATGGTTGGTCATGAAACAAGGATATACTTGTTTTAGCGATCCTACTTTCTTGAAACGAGCTACCTATTGCTACATAAAGGAAACAATGACCATTCTCTTTGTACGAGACTTTTTCCTACCAGTGAAATACCGAACCCACAAAAGGAGAGAAATAAGAGCTTCTTCGAAAAGACTATTCCAATTCAAAAGACAGGTCGCATATACAAAGAGTCCTACCCAAACAAAGCTAGTACAAGATCATGATTCATTCTAAAATCTGATTCCAGTTAGAGGTCAAGTTATCTAATTGGCACACCCTAACCCTTCAAGGGGATTCAAAGGGTTGCTTTCACGCTCTATTGTTGAAAACATGAAGCTCGAACTAGATTTCCCATTAATGGTTTAGCGAGTCCTGCTTCCCTACCTCGAAACACCATTATGCCCCAATGTGTCTTGATGAGTGATCTGCATTCCAATAGATATTTTGTTGATGTTTATTTCATCCACTTACGGAACCCAAATAATTGCATATTCGGCAGAGGACATTCAATTCATTCATTGATGCTATATATACATATCACAAATTTGGTAAAATAATGTGTACTAATCTAAAGACCATTTATACAAAAACATCACAATAGGAAACCCACAAAAAATGTACCATCACAACAAGAAAAATAAAATAAAATAATACGAAACCCATTGAAATTGACAATGAAAAGCCACAAAACTCGTAGAAGGAAACACACCTGCATCATTGATATTACGCTCCCAACATACCTATGCACAAAAAATGGTTACCTGTAAAAAAAAACTATAAAATTGGTGAAAATAAGTCAAAAACGCCCTTCAAGGGAATGGAACTATGAAATGGTCGTACCCATGAACACCTCTACACATAAACTAGTTTCCTGCAAAAGAAATGGAAAACTGGTCCCGACTTGTTGAAAAATGCTCCTAAAGGGAATTCAACTCTACAAGAATCATACCCTTTTCTGAGATATATATCCAACACATTAAACAAGATATAATCTTCAAGAGTTACTCCCCGTCACCATCTTTGGGCATTTAATTTGAAAATCATATGAAAGCTAAATTCTCAAGATCAAGGAAAACCCTCCAAAACACATTCATTGGGAACTTCTAAATTCTTAATAAAGTTTGAATAGGACTCCAACTAACAAGAGAAATGCTAATTATTTTCTTTTTAAGTTAAAATCTAGTTCAAAAAGAATTAGAGATCAGATAACATTTAACCACAAGTTGCAAAAGATTTTTCTTTTGGATCATAATTTACTCATAAACCTAAGAATGCAATTTTCTCTTCCAATCTACCACACCTTAAGGAAACCGAAGTTATATTTAATTATTTTCACTCTCAACTGCATCATATCCATGGATAACATTCCTTCCAACCTCTACAACAAAATCACCTCTAATAGTTAGGGGTTCAGATGCTGCAGGATTTGTAGCTCCGATGATTTTCCTACTAGTTGAAACAACACCTTTTCCCTCACAAACCATAGATACAATAGGGCCAGATTATGTGCTCTACTAATCCAAAAAAAAAGGTCTTTGAACAAAAATCCTTATAGTGTTTCTCTGCAAATTATCTCTCTACAACCACCATCTTCATACCTTTCAAAATAAATCCTTTCTTCTCAAACCTATATATAATTTCTCTCACCACTCCACATTGCACAATGTCAATCTTGATCATAATGAAGCTTTGCTCCATAATGAATATGCTAAGAGTTAAAACAATAAGAAAATACTAGGATTCTCATCACGGACAAGGATAGAGTTCACATTGACACACAATTAGAATGCTACAAGATCGTACCTAGGAAAACTAACTGGGATAATTTGATGAACTGATCCACAACTCTAACAAAAATTTTGAGAATTTATAACGCAATGACACCTAAAGAAGGGGATTTGTCACATGTAATTTGTATCTTGCATGTCTAAGGAATGTAGTCTATCAAAAAATAAAAAAAAGTTTCTCTTTGCAGTACAATGTGGAAAAATCTTACTATGCCAAGGTTGTGTTATGGTTTGTTTTGGAATGATCAAACCAAGATTGTGGTACATAAAAATGTATGTGTTGCTTGGATTTCCTTTCCTTCTAAAGGATCTACCATAATGGATCTAATTGATCGAATTATTCCAATTTAGGTAACACCTTAGAGTTTACTCGGAAGGGAAGTAATAGGATAGTTAGAGGATCTCCTTAGTTGGGATGGACTGTTGGTTGTACAACATTTTCATTCTTTATTATTCTATCTAAAGGAATAATTTGAAAATATAATCTCACTTGCATTTGACCTAAATGGATTCGCTTAACGATAAATCCCCATCACCTCGTGCCCATCCCTTACCTTTATAGTTTCCATGCTAGCGATTTGTTAACTAATCCTTCAGGATTATGTTTGTGTAATAGTAATTAGTTGATAGTTTTAATTTTTCTATTAATAACTTATTGAGACAAAATTGTCTTGAACCTACCTTATATTTGTATATATGAAATTTTCATCATGAATTCAATCAATTTCCATTATGGAGTTTATTCACGAGCATTTCTATAGTGGTATTAGAGCATCGATGAAGTTATAAACTCCATTCTTTCTTTTTCTAAGTTTGTAAGTTTGTTTTTGTTGAGGAGGCGTTGTTTGAAGTACCGTGAATTGGAGCTTTGAAGTTTAATAGGAGATCCCGTCGTAGGGTACCAGAGGATTAAGAAGACTTTATTGGTTGTGGTGTCTGTTGGAAGATGCCTATAGACTGTCTATCTAGATGAATCACATAATAAGGTATGCCCAAAAGTGATGCAAACTCTTGCTCCTTATTTCACCTTATCTCTTAAATTATGGTTTTCTATCTACAAATCATAATACCAAAAAAAATATGATGCATTAAATTGTTTGCATAATCGATGAATAAAAGTTGTATGGAAGGTTTGTTTGGACTTTGTGGCATTTAGCCTCACCGACCTAGCCTCTCCTCGGAATCATTTCCAATTTCTTTCTGCATTGAATTTAAATCCTCTCTTCCATTTCTTTTTTGTACTGAATTATTAATTATCTATGGCACGACTGGTTGAAATGTGTGATAGATTTCCTGGATTATATGAAGCATGTGTGTGTGTCTTCTTGTTTGATTCTTTATTCTATAAGCCAATGTAACAGGGATGCGAAGTCACTAATCTGAGTGGACCAAGTCTCAATGTTTAACCTCACCAGCAACTGGTCGAAATATTCTTTAGGTATTTTACATTTTGGATATACTACCTTCTATGTGCCAACAAAACCAGTGTGTCTTTTGTAAGTAGCGGCTAGAAGGATGCCACCACCAACAAACAAACTAAAACGATGAGGGGAATTCCATGCTAAATGAAGGGCAGTAAACCTTTGGAAAAGTTATACGGTGTGGCATGGTGATGACGCCAGAAATTGCCTTGGAATTTTGGCAGAAGGATTGACCTATGAAAGTAAGAGAGATCACTAGTATAAGAGAGGTGACTTCAGTTTTATTCATATTTATTTGTGGTAAATTTGAGTACACTGGAGTTTGTGATTTCCTTGTTTTATTTTTTCACTTAGCATTTAAGTTGGTAAGAGAATTTGAATAAAGTTTCATTGCTTTGTGGTCAATTTGAAATGAGTTAAACAAACAAAAACAAATGTGGTCGGACCTGCGAACTCTAGTAGACTGCGGTCCGATCTGGTGAATATAGCACTATTCATTTCCACTTGAATGTATTCACATGTTTTTTTTGGGCGATGCAAGAATTTTACAGTAATATTATTGGTGAAGCTAGAATTTCAAGGATGTTGTATATGAGAAATTTGTATGCATTCTACCACAAAATTCTATTCTTTGCATAAATTAATAAATGAGAATGAAATTTGACGTACAAGGTATCAATTTTTTTTTAATGGAACTAAGCATGTGAAATTAGTGGTGTGGCTACTTCTAGATAACAACAAATATGAATTCTTTAATCTCTATAGTGGGTGTAATTCTTAGTGGAAAGCATAATTACCAGAAATGGTTATGGAAAATTAAAAATTCTTATTTTTAATGATTTATGGGAAGGTAAATGCGAATGAAAGGATGAAAATGAACCAGAACATCTTGAAGACGAAAAAAAATTGCAGTGTGGAGGAATAAGGATAAAAATGCATATGCATTGATTTTTGCTTCAATAACAGAAGTGGTAAGTTGCAATATACTTTCTAGCACCACAACATTTGAAGCATTGAATAAGTTAAAAGAACTTTATGACTCTGATTTAAAGCTAGAAATGATAAAACACACTGTTAAAAGTTATATATGAGGTAAGCTAGGTCACCGTGCCCCAAATTTTCGCACTCCTTGGGAAGAGATTAATTAGAAGGAAGAACTAGACCGTGAGAAACAACAACCTCTTGATAGAGGAAAAATACTTGAGTCCACCCACTATATTATTGCACATTGTAATTTCAATATGAATGATGTCTTTAGCACTACTTTATCTAATTGGAAAGATACTTGGATATTTGATACTGGAGGCACTTGCCATATAACCTTTATAAGATATTTTTTTGAAACTTTCAATGATAATATTGATGTAGTTTACTTTGTTTATAAATCACAAGTAAAGCCTCCATGAATTGGATCTAACCGATTAAAAATATCATGAATTTTTTATTATATTTTACATGATGTCCTTTACATTCCTCAATTTCACAAAAAAATGATGTATCTCATGCATATCAAGCACCAAGGGAATTCTATGCATATCATGTTCTACATTCAATTTTGTTCATTTGGTTAAGCAAAGTGATACCATGTCTTCCAGTTTTTTGTGTCATGCTCATTTTGTTCATATAAATTATGATAACTTCGGGATTATGAGACAACAAGGCATTAAAGAGCTTCCTATTGTTCCAAAAAATCTTACTCTGTGTGATGCTTGTATTTTAGGCAAGCACAGTAAGCATCATTTTCATAACTCTACTTCTAGAGCTTCCAAAAAATTAGGTCTCATATATTCCGATTTATGTGGACCTATGTCTGTTCCATCTGCAATGGTAAGAAATATATGTTGACTTTTATGGATGACTACTTGAGGGTGTTTTGGGTTTATCTATTGAAAAAGAAGCCACAAGTTTTTGAAACTTTTGAAAATTTTCATTTATGAATTAAAAATGAAACTCAACTTAACATTGGCACTCTACGATTTGATAATGGTGGTGAATACACATCTCATTTTTTTAAAAGTATTTGCAGGACAATGGCATCAAACATCAAACTACAATTCCTTATAGTCTGTAGAAAAATGGTGTTGCAGAACGTATGAATAGAACTTTGGTAAACATGGTGAGATCAATAATGTTTTTTAAGAATGTTAAGTTGATGTTTTGGGGACAAGCAATGCTTTGTGTAGCCTATATTCACAATTGTTGTCCTTATTTTGTCATCATTAATGAGTTTGCTTATGAAATGTGGTATAATTGATTTCCTATAATTCAACATTTTAGAGTTTTTTGTTCTATGCTATGCATTGGTTCCTAAACATCAGTACAACAAATTGGGTGCTAGGAGTCATAAATGTATTTTCTTGGGATATTTTACTACTTCAAAAGCTTACAGGTTATATGATGAGGAGAAAAACAAATTTATTCTATTACGAGATGTATTTTTCTTGAATCTGCTAAAGATGTTTCCACTATTGATAGACAAGTCAATCATTTAGGTAGATTTTCTTCGAAGAAATTTATTATGAATCAGATAATGATCTTCCACATTCTGAAGGGGGGATTCCTATTCTAGATCAGTCTATGGAATTTCTTGCAGTAAATATGCCATCTTTAACACTAGATAATGATAATGCTTCTGCTGAAGAGAAATTGGATGATAGTAATGTTTCTACAGGATTAGAAATTTCTTTTGGAGAACTTGTTCTTGAGCCTGTTTTTCAAGACGAGAAATCACCACAACAATCTCTATGAAGGTGAACTCACATCAGGACATTGCCAAGAAAGTGTTATGATTTTGATATAGGGAATTATTCTAAACATAATAGAGGAAATCAAGGAGATATTACCTCAAGTTCAGGAAACACCTCTCATAATTTTAAATTTAATTTCTCTTTTGTTGATGAACCAAATACTTTTGAAGAATTTATTGGTCATGATGAATGGAAAGATGCAATGTAGAGGGAAGATGATGCCATCATAAAGAATGGCATTTGGAGGCTAGCAGATCTTCCTGTTGGCACCAAACCCATTGATTGTAAGTGTGTTTATAAAATCAAGTGTAAGGATGATGGTTCTCTTGATAAGTACAAAGAAAGACTTGTAGCGAAGGGGTATGCACAAAACCAAGGTGTTGATTATACAGAAACGTTTGCTACTACAACTAAATGGGTCACCATTAGAACTTTGTTTTCTCTTGCAGCTCAAAAGGGATGTGAAATACACCATATGGATGTAAAAACAACCTTTTTGAATGGAGATTTGAAGGGGGATGCTTATAAGTTTCAACCAGAGGGTTTTTGTGTCAAAGGAAAAGAACAGAAAGTATGTAAATTGGTGAAATCTTTGTATGGTTTGAAACAAACATCTCTTGCATGGTATGAAAAGTTAACTGAACATCTTCTCAAATTGAATTATAAGTTTTTTGACCCAGATGATGCAACTCTCTTTGTCAAGAAATTTGAGAGATTTGTTCTATATCTAGTTGTCTATATTGATGATTTGATGATCACAGGGATTAATGATGATTATATATAATCTGTTAAAAGGAAGCTACAAAATATTTTTGATATGACAAATTTGGGTTTGCTTCATTACTATTTAGGAATTGAAGTTGATAAAAGAACCAAACATATTTTTATTTCTTAGAAAATGTATATTTTACAGTTATTGAATAAATTTGGAATGCATGATTGTAATCTCGTTTCTACTCCAATGGAGTATAACTAAAACATACTTCAAATGAAGGAAGTGCATTTGAAGATCCAACAAAGTACAGGTAGCTTGTTGGAAGTTTGAATTTTCTAACTACTACTCGTCGTGACATAGATTTTGTTGTAAGAATACTTTCAGGGTTTATGCATCAGCCCTATGAAGCTCATTGGATCGCAACAAAACAAGTGTTCAAGTATTTGGAAGAGACTGAGTCATATGGAATCAAATATTTCAAGGTTTCAGACTTCCATCTAACTAGTTATTCAGATTCTAATTTTGATGGAGATAAGGAGCATGGGGTCTCTAGTTTTGGTTATTTGATGAATCTTTGATCATCAAATATTAGTTGTAGATCATGAAAGCAGTTTCTTCCTACTAATTCTAGCACTGAAGCCGAATATGTTACGACAGCTCAAGCTACGAAAGAAATAATTTAGCTTCAAACAGTACTTGAAGATTTACAAGAGAAACAAAATTCTTCAACTCCTTATTCATTGGCAATTCTTCTGCAATTCAATTGGCCAAGAATCAAAAATTTCATGATCGAAGCAAACACATCAACACCAAATATCACTTCATTTGACTTTATGTAAAGGCCAAAGTCACTCATCTGACAGATTGTACTACTTCAGAGTGGATCACATATATCTTTACCAAACCATTGGGATGTGAAAAGTATGAAAAGTTCATAATATTACTTTCCATGTGAGATGTCCCTTCGGATTAAGGGGGGAATTTTAACTAATCCTTCGGGATTATGTTTGTATAATAGTAATTAGTTACTATTTTTTATTTTTCTGTTAATAAGTTATTGAGACAAAGTTGTCTCGACCTTAGATTTGTAGAAATGAATTTTTCATGATGAATGCAATAAATTTTCATTGTGGAGTTTATTCATGGGCCTATCTACACGATTTACTATTTTTTCCTACCATTTAGACCCTTCTACTATTAAGTAAAGTAAGAGTGAGTTGCTACTTCTTAGTTGGTTGTGCACCATTGCTTTATTAGTTTCTCTTTGCGTAACTTGCATGGATACTATTTGTAAAATCCTCGTCAAATAATTGAGGATAGATGATTGTTCCAACTCACTCTTTGTTTATTGTATTTTTAAGCGATCTTATCTATTTCAATATGACACATGATCTAAGAAATTTGTCATATATGTATTATGTTCTTGTGTTGAGAAATTTATTTTATATTTATTACATTTTTGGACTTTGAGAGTTCTTTCACAACCTTGTTATCCTTATTAAATTTGAAAAGCTTAATGATCATTATTTGAGATAGATTATTTAAAAACCTTGAACATCACCTTGAGTAATGGGTTTTGTTTGTAGTGAGATGAACTTCCAAATCTTCTATTCCTCCAATGTGATAATTTACACATAACCAAGTTATAAATTCAACGCATAAACAAAGGCAATATAATATAACTATTCTCATACATGGCTTCCCCTAACTGAGAGGAGTTTCTGAAGTTAATAGGGCTCTCCTAGCAGATATAACTTCCAGCTGCTTGGCGGGATTGGGCATCACTTCTTTCACTCCATTGGCCGTACAGAATCGGTTCATCCATGCGCGTAACAGCGGCACCTTCTCCACATCTATTAAAACGGTATCTGTAGCTTTCTCGAGGCTTTTGGCAAACGCTAACATACTGCCCAGTGCGATGTCAACCAAGCCTATCTCATCTCCTCCAAAATACTGTTTTCCTGAGAAGCAGCCGTTCGTTCGCAGAGCATCCTCTATCAAAAGAAAGCTTGCCACCGATTCTTCCGCTGCTTTATGTTGCTGCTCTCCCCGGTCAAATAAAACCCCTCTCAGACATTGAACGAGCTGAGGCCACACATAATAAGCATGAGTTTGTTACAAAATAGAAAAAAAGGTAAGGGAGACTCTCAAAAGAGAAGTGGATGCTGATGATTATTATGAAGCATCTGAATCACCTTGTCGTCTATGAAGGCAGTCCAGAAGCGGGCAATGGCTCGATCATATGAATCTTTGGGCAAGAGCTTTGGCGCATTCTTGTCCCATACCTCCTCGATGTACTGCACAATAATCATGGATTCACAAACAGGCTTTCCATTGTGGATAAGCACTGGAATCTTCTTGTGAACAGGGTTTGATTGCAACAGCAGCTCGCTCTTATTTTGCATATTCTCTTCGATTAACTCATAATGGATGCCTTTGAGAGACAACGCTATGCAAACCCTGAGGACGAATGGACTTTCCCTGTAACCTAAAACTTTCACTTGCCCCCTTTCTCCACAGGCCTTCTTCGCCATCGCACTGAAAATGTATTGTAATGCAAGGTTTTTTTTGCCTCAGAATTGCATCTATACATGTTATGATGCTACCCAAACCCCGTAAATATATAGCCTCCCCACGAGCGCTAGTTGCTCCACCAAGGTGTCCCGACTTTCAATGAAAGCTAGTTGCTATCCAAGTCTAAATAAAAAAATGTCAGAACATAATTTATATGGGGCAGACGTAATGCATGATGTGGGCAGCTGATTTAAATTATAAAGCAAAACCTAAAGTATACAGCGGAAACGTAACGCATGATCTAACATACACCCCCCGAAACAATATTTTTTGAACCCTTTCCTCTAATTAAGGCATGATCTAATATACACACCCGGAAACATTTTTATTTGAACCTTTTTATCGAATTACAGGTATTGGTCATATGTCTTTTTAATAGAATTGGAAACATAAATTGTTATTAAATAGTAAATTTTAATTCTTTAGAAAAAAAATAAAATAAAAGTACAAGTAAATTTAATATTCTATTTTTTTATAAAACATTACATTTATACCATTTAAATAAATAAAACTTGATATTCCAAAAAAACTGTCGAAAAATGACAAAAACGCAGTCACACTACTGCATTTTAAATGGCTTTCACAGTTACTATTGTCTGAGAGGCTGTCAGTACGTCACGTTGTCTATGACCTGTCCCAACACGGGGATATGTGCCACGAGCACTATCTAGAATCGATTTGACCAACTTACATGTGTATAAGTGTATTTGATCCCGTAGTTTTACGAGGTCATCAAATACTCTGAAAAAATATTGGAAATTTTCGGATGTGTTCCATAAAATTTGGTAGAATATTTTTTAAATATGAGTTATTGGTGTTAAGTTTCGTTATTTTGAGTTGTGATGATATTAAATCTATTTTTATCATCAATAAAACTATTCAGACACTTTCATGGTCAGATTGAGAAAAATTAGTTTTGACGAAAAATAATTACTCCAGTTTGGTAGTATTGAGAGCTTAAATTCGTCCAATAATTATTCTAATTTTCGTAGTATTGAAGTTTAAATAATATTGAAAGTTGCACAATATTAAATAGTTTAAGTTTGATACTAATGAAGGTTTTAAAAAGGTAAAATTTGGTTGCGCAACAATAAATAGTTATGTATGGTCATGATGGGACAATTCATAGTGGTATGGGTAGCAATTGAAAGTGGAATAATAACTACCGGGAAAAGAAAAATTCGAAACATAACGATAATGAATTAAAGGGTAATTTTTTATTCCCAAATATTTTAAGAATATTGTCAACGGCACTATGCATTTAAGACAAATGGGAATGTGAGTGACACACGAGTTTTCCTAGTTGTTCATAAGATTGTCCGTAGGTATGCTTATTGACTTAGATTTTCGATTCAACATGAAATCAATATGGTGAGCGTACCAATTGGTGTTTAAGGTGGAATAGAAATGCATAAGAAAGCATAAAGATTGAAAGGAATGGGAAAAATATTTTTTTTTTAAGAAAATAGCAATGTAATGGGATAATGATGAAGATTCCATTATAAAGGTTATTAACAAAATTTTAAATGAACTTATATGGTCAATAAGGAATGATGCTATATTAAAGATATCGAAGGAAAAGTTAGTGAAACATGTTTTAGATATGAAACATATGTAAACATACAATATGAATGCTTAAAAAATAGGTGTGTAGAAAGAAAAATCGTCCAAGAAGCTTATGTTGCAGTAGTGGTTACAATTGCAATTGGAGAAGATATTGACAATGTAAAAAAAAAAGAGAGGCTTTAATGTTTAGAATGACATTATTAAAACACGAGACACAACTTAAAAGTAGATGAACATTTTAGCAAATGGCCATCTTGAAGACACAATGCAAGCTTGGAGGTAAGCATTATAATATTTGACAAAACCCAAATGGATATAGAGTGTGTTTCCTTCCAAAGAGGAATCAAGTAAATATGTTAAAACATTGTATGGTTAGATTTTGCTAAATATGTTAAAACATTGTATGGTTAGATTTTACTTTGGAGATTATATAAAGGTGTTATGTAGCGTATTATCTATGGATGCATGTGACTTTGTAATTAACAGAGATTAATAGTGTAAGGTAATGTGATGAAACATATAGTAATGAATTTTGAAATTATGAAACACCTCAATAATAAAAGGTAGTTGATCAAGGTTAAGTCAATCACATTACACTCCTAATTGTAAATAAGCATAAGAATAAGAATGACAATTTGCATACATTGTCTACTTATTTCAACTCAACAATCTAATGTATTTAAGGATTTGATCCATATATGTGAATTGTAATATTGCTTGTGATAAGTATCACGCCTCTTTACATTGGATTTTCTTTCTAATCCTTTGGTTATATTCTTACTATAAATATGCTCTTCTTATATGTGACTTTGGTGGTGTATTTGATAGATAACACTATTATTAAAATAAATGGGTGTAGTTTAGTTTGGCTCTAAGTTAGTTATACATGTTTCAATGAGCTTATTCTTTGAGCTATTAGTAATAATTATTTTAGTGATTTATTTGATTGAAGTAAATTTACTTTGAAAGATAAGAAATCCATTATAATCTTTGAATAAACATTATAATACCCCACCATTATTGATAGATTGTCAATGAGGTTTATTTTTAATGACATGATTACTTTTATTGATTATGAAAGGTTCTTCTTGTTATTGTCTATATTTTTTGGCGAAATCACTTTAAAACCCAACATTTTGGGGTATTCTATAAGTAGATAATACCAATAAATACATCCAAAAATGGTTATTGGGGGAATCCTAGAAATAAAGATATTAGTAAATTTCATTTGAACCAAAAAGAAAATAAAAAAGATGAATACTAGCCAGAGTTTGAATAGTGAGCAGGGATTGGGGATACCTTTAAACATTCAGAACAAAATGTTCATATAGATTTCACTGATGGGACCAAGTTCTAACATGCAATAGATTTGAAGAGGGAATGCATGCAAGGAGAAAAGGATGACAACAATGAGTTGTTGGGGAAATCCACTAAACTTTGAATGAATCCACAAAACAAGCATTCTGATACATAATTCTTGTATAAGGAATTTGTAAAGGAATCTATGATATGTGGGAAAAAAATGTAATATATATCAAAAGAATCACCAAGATGATCTATCAAAATTTTGTACTCTTGATTGTATGAGGTCTAAAAATGATCATTTTTTCACCCCTCCAAACCTATTGGGAAGCTCAAAAGCATAATAATTCATTAATCCGGTGGATCACATTCTAACGTACCATAAGGGACACCATGCTAAATTGATATAATATAACTAATGAGAAGTTACACTCTAAATATTTAGATTATTATGACGCAAACACATTGAAAATGATAAAAGGTAAATCAATAAAATACAATGATCTGGTGCTTCTTCTTATCTCCTCCTACATCTTATTCGACCAAAGTCGTTCCCAATATGAAAATTTTTCTCTTCCATTATTGGTAGCTATGCCAGCTCTTAGGAAGACCGAGGAGTGCAAGACTCAGCATGTCATCATCGGCTGTCGTGATCCCTACATTTCCAAGCTCATCCCTGCAGGTGGTGAGCTCGTTCAGATATGTATAGATCGTGTCGCCCTTTTCACACTCGATTTTCCAAAGCTTGTCTTTCAGCGTCAGCTTCCTCTGATCGCTACTATTCTGATATAGATCTTTCAATGTTTTCCACATCGAAAACAATATCTCCTTCCCATGGAGGTGTTATCACTCAAAAGTTTTCCCTTGAAGTTATCAAAAGAAGGAATCATCCGAGGTAACCAAAAACCAATCTTTTAGGCTTAGGTTCTAGCCAACCTAAGTCCAGAGATGGTTCTCTCTTTATGATTTAGCTTTGTTTTTATCAGATTTTAGGCTAGCTTAGTGTTCAAGGAGTTCTGGTTTTTGATTAAAGGTTGGGTGGTGGAATTCTTAGAGCAGATGGATAGAGCTAGGTCTTCAAGCCATTGGGCTATGGAGTCAATCAATGGATAGCATGACTAGACCATATCAATAAAGGGAATGTTCACAGGGTAGGCTAGCAAAGCAAAAGGCAAATCTTCATGTCTAATGGATGAAATGGTTCTAACTAGGGTGAAAGGGCAGCTAAGAATCCTTGGACCGAGATTAGAATGAAGAAAAGAAGGTGATCATGAACAAAGGGCAATTAAGAATCCTTTGCTATAGAATGTAAAATAGTCAAGACAGAGTGCATTCATGCAATTTCTGAAATATCATTCCATGTTATACGTTTAGATTTTAGATAAACAAACAAGACTATGAAGAAACATAAGAGAAACAATAGTAAACATGAGAGAATACTTATTTGTATTTCACTTTACACAAGAATCCTATAAAATATCTGATCTTTATTCCTTGATCCAGCAAGCCAATGCATTCATTGATACAATAGAATTTTGATTTGAGAGAAAAAGTCTATAGAAATGTCTTGGAATCCACCCTACATACTTCGAAATGTGAAGTATTTATACAAAAAATAATTACAAAATATCTCATAATAGTTTGAGATTTAATCTAGGAAATAAAATATCTTCATGCATGAAGATAGAGACAGATGTGAAACTGCTTCTTGTTGTCCCTTTTATTGTGGTGTTGTTGGTTGTTTCTGTTGAGTTTTAAGCCCTTTAAGCTGGCTGATGGTTGTGGTATTTCCACGCTAGAGTCTTCTTTACTTTGATATTTCACTGATACTATTTGACTATGTTACTCTTTGACCCTGCTTATCTGTCTTTCACTTGTTTCACCTGACTGCCTTCAGATTTACTGTGGTAACTTTTTGATGTAAAACTTTTTTCAAAGTAAAACTGTCATTTTTTCCCACCATTCTGCTTTAGGCAATCTCACCTTTAACATTATCCTGTAAATTTCGTCTCCCTCTGTGTATTTTGCAAAATTGGCCTTTGTGAGAAACAAATGTTTCACCTCATGTTCTAAGAAAAAGAGGTTCTCTAATGTATCATAGAGTAATTTTCTAGTAGGAAAAGCTTTAATGCCTGAAGAGTTGGCTTGTTCTTTGGCCAACCTCCTTAGTTTATCACTATATTCCAGTTGGGTCATAAGTTTATCATTAATGACCATAGGACTGGGAAGGCCTTTGACCCTCTAAATTTGAAATTTGGCCATAAACCTGTCAATGACCACTTGCATGTTGTGGCACTTTCCTTCTAAGTTGAGCATAAGGTTTCTTTTTTAAAGAACCTTTTTAATCTCTAGGATGGCTTCAGTCCTATCCTCTACACCAAGCTCATGGAGCTCATACATGTTCTTATTGTTTAGGAGGTGGATGAGTCGATTTGCATCCTCAGGTTGGTCTCCTAACTCTTCCCTTACTTTCTGGATAGCCTTAGTGGCTACCTTCACCAATTCAGTTTGCTCAAATATAACTTGAATTGATGGCCAAATATCATTAAAATATTCAATGATATTGGCCCAAAGAATTTCTTTAGTCTGTCCTAGTGGCTTCTGCAGTGTTAAATCTTTCTCTAGGACTTTGATTTTCTCACCCATCCTTAGGGATTTCTGTGTTTCTTCTCTCTACTGAATTTGGGCAAGTTTACAGTCAATTTCTAAACTTGCCACTTTCTCCTTTAATCTTTTGAGCTCTGTAGCTTGGATGGACATTTCCTCCATAGCCTTTACCAGTTCTATTGTTTTTTCAGTTGAAGTGCCTGCTGCTGTAGTGGATTCAGTTGTAATTGGTAGTGTTGTGGTAGGTGGAGCTGTTGGTGCCAATGATGCTGCCAATGTGGAAGGAACTGTTGTTGTCAATGTGGGAATGGCAGTTGTGGAAGTTGTTGCCAGGTCACTTTGCTTGCACTAAATCAAAATGTCCAACTCCTTCTCCCTTTCTTTAAGCTGATCATTTAGCTTTAGGACTAGGTCCATCATCTCTTCATGTCCTTTTTGTGCTTCTAGGACTTCCATTGTTTGAGGGTGATGTAGCTGAGGAATTTTGAGCTACTTCTTTAGTGGAGAAATGTCATCATTATTATTTTTCATTAGCTGTTCTGTTGCTTTCACATCCTTGGGATCATGTGCCAATCCTATCACTAAGTCCTCTAAGGACTTGATTCTTGTATCTTTGGGCTGTGAAGAGGCCTTCTCCAACTGGAACTGAGCTGACATATTATTTAAAGATTTCTACAGTTGGTGGGCTGTTATGGCTTTCCCTGTCAGTGTAGAATAAATCATTTCACCTGTTTGTTTATGTAGCTCAATCTGGTCAATGAGATGAATATCCCTTGCCAATACTTCAAAATCCACTCTTTTGAAATCTGTTGTTGTCCTTGGTTGCTGAGTGGTCGGCTTGATGAAGGTCATTTGCATCTTCCCCTCTTTTACATCATAGGCTGACATAAGCCTTGTTTGATTGGTAGGGGTCATTTTCAAGTATTGTGCATAGGTCTGGGCTTTCAACCTCTCATTTTTGGCCTTTATCTCTTTGTAACTCTCTTTGATGTCTTCATCTTTATCTGCTCACATTATGAAAGAGGATACCTCAACACTTTGTTGCCTTTCCAAAATCTGAGTGTGTGATGTGGAAGGTTCTAGGATGCCTCCAGATGGAGTGGCATGCTCGCTCCCATCTCTTTTTGTGTTGGTAACCTCGGTTGTCTCTTCTATATATTCCTGTTCAGAAATAGGATTTATTCTTTGTCTTTTAGCCTAGCTTGTCTGTGCATAGGCTTGAGATGTTGTTCTTCCTGAAGGAGTGGCCCCTTCCCTATTTCTCTTGAGGTTTTTCTCCTCATTTAGAGGAGTTTGTAAGACTGGGGGGGTGCTCATGGTGGCCTCTGGCCTGTCTGTTTTCTTTGATTGTTCTAGTATATCTGATTGGTCTGGTGCTTCTAATTCTTCTTGTGCCTGTGACTCTTCTTGTACCTGTGATTCTCCTTGAACCTATGATTCTCCTAGCACCTGCAGGAAAGAACCCTCATCAAGCTGTTTCTCTAGATCAATTAAAGTGTTTTCCATAGTAACTTCAGTGCTATCCTTGTCTTCTAAAGTGTTTTCCACCCATTCTAGTTGGTTGGCATACTTTTCTATTTCATGGATACGGTGATGAATGTAGGGAGCCATCATGTTTTTCTGTCTTCTGTTGCAAATGAAGTCCAAGGGATCATACCTCCATATGAAGCTCTGTTTTAGATTTAACCTTTGAAGGATTTCGTTTGCCTCCTTTCCAGCTTCTCAGCTATTACAAATAAAGGGGCCTAATTGGTCTTTGATTCTGAGCTGGGCCTTCTTTGTGGCTCTGACAAAGTGTACCTCATCTAAATTGATTATCTGCCTATAGTACTCCAGACCAAATAACCTCATTGGGAGGTATTTGGGTAGTTTATATGGGGCCAGCTCACAACCACAAATTCTAATCACAGTGTGGTTTTGGTACAAGTACCAATCCACCACTTTGGATTGTTTTGAGAGTTGCAGGATCCTTCTTATATCTGAACTGATTCTTGGAGGAGGGATTCCTATCAGCATTTTCATAATGGGATGTAAAAATAGGTCTATGAAGTCTGTATATGAATATGGGGAGTCATATTTATGGGTCAATGGAGTCTAGAAAATCACTGACATAGGGTGACCTTTTGTGTCAAGCTTCTGAAGAGTAAATGGGAACTTATCAGCTTGGTAGTATAGAAAGAGGTGATACAAAATAGAGGAGTACTTGAAGACTCACTCATTACTCATCCTAAGGAACTGGTCATGCATCCTATCAGCTATAAACTTGGCATAATCATAAATAACAATAGGAGGTTGTCCTAGAGTGTATATGGACATGGAAGCCAAGATAATCTCATCTGCATACTCACTGGTGGTATAACCTAGGACACTGGATATCATTGCTACAATGTCTTGGCCAAATGGGGAAAATATGGTATACACATATGGAGGAGGATCTTTGGGAGTATACTTCTCTTCTACAATGTAGGTTTGGATTATTTGGGCTAGTCTTGTAGAACTAAGCTTGGGAAATAAGTCCAATAGATCTCCAATGGAGAGGGGAGTCAAGTTTTGGCCAGGTTGAAGTTGTAGCATCTCATTTATTGATTCAGCAGTGATGGTGAAAAGTACAGTCTGGTTAGGGGACATCACTGCTCTTTGGTTGGGGATATAGTTTGCATGGTAGTAATGGACAATTTCTGGGAAAATGTGAACTTCAGGGAATTGGTACTTGGGCAAATTGGACTCCCAAAAACCAATTTTATCAACATGGTTTAGGTATTGGTCTCTATATCGGCAATGGAGTTTGAGAGGGGATTCATGGACAGAGGTGTCCTTTATCTGGAAATATTTGTCTGCCAAGGGGAGATGGTCTAAGTCTAGATGAGGAGTGGAAATAGGTCTCACATCCATGGCAATTGGGGCAGCCATTCTCAGTTCTTGTGGATTTGAGAATGGGGGAGATGATTTTTAGATTTTTAGGGCAAAGGTGGTTGAATCAGAGTAAGCTTAAGTCACTTGAGTTTCTTTAATTAATATTTTACTTTAACTAACAAACTCACTAACTGGTTTTGAAATTGAGAGGTTTTCCAGTGAATTATGGCTTAAATACCTGGAATTAGGGAGAACTAGCTGTGAACAGGTCAGCTGGCAACTGCGAACGGTTGAAAAGGTTCTGAGTAGGCTAGAGAGCAAACTGGGTGTTTTGTGGCATCTTTAGGGTGAAATTGGACGTAGGTTGACAACTTCGACATTTGCAGGTGTGTGCATGGAGCTTTTGAGTTGAAAAAATGATAAAACAAATGATTTGGGGATTTTTTGGCTTTATGCGCAAAAAGTCAATTTTGGCGGGTACAGGTGAATAATGGTCATTTTTCACATAGCGGGGTGAATAGTGACCTTTTGGTGCATAGCGGATGAGCGGTAAGTGGTTTCCATGCATCGCTTTTGGGCGCTCAGTGGTATTGGGGGGAGGCCGCCTGATTCCATTCATTGAGCGACATGTAGCCTCGGGGGTCCAGCAGGAAACAACTCTTTTTGGGCGGGTAATGTTCGGACATCGGGGCCCCTCTAAAATGGATGTGGGTCGTCCGATGTGACGGGGAGAGATCATGCGATGATCGGGCAGTGGAGTTGCACGGAGGGTAGTGGGGGGGCCCGGCGGTTAATTAAGTGCGGAAGATTTAAGTTAATGAGGGATTAAGGCGGGTTAAGGTGTCGGGGTCATTAAGGGAGGGATTAATTGGATTTTAGACTAACTTAATCGCGGATTGATTAGTTAGTGGGTTTGGGTAGAAAATCATAGTTTATATAATTAAACTAGGGTAGGGTTAATTAATATTGCGGGAGTTAAATATATGCGGGAAATGGATTTTTGTTTGGGATTTAATAAATAAATTAATAATTAGTAAAATGAGCGGAAAGGGGTACAATACCCTAAGTTTTTGATATTTCATGCTTTTAATGCTTTTCCGGTAATAACATAAAAACTTAGGATATAGTGTTTTTGCGAGTTTTTGATATGAAAATGAGTTATGTGAGGGAATAAACACTTTTTCCTAGGTAAAAGTAATTTAACCTTAGGAAAGAGTATTATTTAGGTAAAATGAATGAACTGAAGGGGGGAATGAATGTTTATGAGGGGGTTTTAGTACTTATTGCCTATAAGTCATTGAGCCAAGGGTCCGGTCCCTCCAAAAGTCAAAGAAATGCTCTGAGCCTCTTTGACTTAGGGTTTTTAAGTACTTTGAACTTTATTATGGGAAATTAGTTAAATCAAAGGTGAAATGAATGAGGGAAATTAAGTAATTGACTTTGATATCCATCTGCATATTTGAGTGCCCATTCACATTTGGAACTTTTATGATGAAAAATATGATACACATGCTTTTGTCTAATCAATCATCATAATTCTGCAACCTTTCTACTACTTACCCATTTACTCATCCTACCATTTTTACTTCTCTTTATTAGGGTGCATTTGAGCTAGCAAACCCTTATAAAACATTTTTCTTTCTCTTTACAATAGTAAACTGACTAATTCTAACCTTATTACATCCAAGGGCTCAGATTAAACAGTTGAGCTTCTTTATTTACTCTACCTATCTACTTTTTTCCGAAGAAAAAAGCAAAACTTTTTATTAACAAAATAAAAAGTTTACATTCTGTTGGAGCTTTGAGCAGAATTGATGGCTCACCTTGTGCTGATTTGGTCTATCTGAAAGTTTAAAACAAACAAAAAAACTCAGTCCTGTAATGATTGACTGTCTAGTCTTCCTCACTTCCGGAGGCTTGAATACATTCTATTTCTGTTTCATACCTTGGGGTCTCCTTCAGAGAAGGAAAACAACCCCTTACAAGACTGTCCATACATCTGAAAATATATATAAAGTTTTGAAAGTTCTGTTTGAAGAGCTCATGCAAAATTTACAAAAGTTATAAAAAAAAAACTGTAAAAGATATACATTATGCCCATGAGAAAACTATATGCAGAAAAGTAAGAAAACGATCCTCGCTCATTGAGGAGGAGCAAAAGGGGGCTGATGAGAAATGGTTTGCTGCCCCTGACTGTGTTCCTCTATTGTCCAGCTGCCCATATCCTGTTGTAAACCAGCTTTAGAAAGCTGATCTGCTTCTTCATTTTTTTCCCTGTAAATATGACAGATGTGAAAGCTGTTAAAAGAGGACTTTAAAAGCAAAATTTCTTCTAAAAGAGTCTTCAAAATCTGGTTTTGACAAGATGCATTTCCATTGACCCATTTTATGACATTCAGAGAATCGCCGAAAATTTGAACAGTGGAGATGTTTCTCTGTAGTAACCAGCAAAGAAGAAGGCGCAAAGCAGACAACTCAGCATAATTGTTTGACCCAGGACCTAGTCCTACAGAAGCTTTTAGGGAGTGATCAGAGTTTATATGAATGCATATCCCAGCTCCAGCCTTGTTATTCTGGGATGCTCCATCAAAGAAGGCCCAAGGAATGCCCTCCTTGATAATAACAGGCTTGTAACGGTTTGGTGGAAATTTTGCTTCAGGGGCCGGGATAGCAGAGTATATGGCTGCGCAATTTATGGCTATGACGGATGGAGGGATGATTTTGTCTTGAAACAAACTTTTATTTCTCGCCAGCCATACACCCCAAAAGAATACAAGAGGAAGATTTCTCATGTTTCCTTCCGGGTAGTTCTACCTATCTACTTATCTGCCAAGGTTACACTGTTTTGGCCAGATTTTTATTCTCTACCTATAGACATGAAATTGAAACATGAAATAGCCAAGTTTAAACATTTTGACTATCATGGATTGTGGAAAAGATTACAAACTGCACAAAAGGTAAATAGTAGTGGCCTTTTGGCTTGCTCACTTTCATGGTCTTTTTCTTTTCTTGGGGTTCATATTTTTCATCTTTTTTTTTACCTTTTTGTTCTTTTTGTCCTTTGATTATTATTTTTAGGACATACCCTCTTTACATTTTTTTTTTGAATATGGGAAACATTTGCAGAAAGCAAAGGTATGTACATATTATAGGTTTAATCTCAGCCATTCAAAAATTACGACTCGTATTGGTTTAGGAACCTAACAGGAGCCTTGAGACAATGTGGTCTCGAACTCCCTCTAGGAGGATTCTCCTTGCTCTAGCCACACATTTCTTCCATTCTGCCAATTTTGTAGCATCAGCCACTGTTGGCTTGGGGACTCCTTGATCAATGAAGCCCTTTAGACCGTTATCCTCTAATACTGCTTCCATGTGATCCTTCCAGGCTATATAATTCAAGCTGCCATCAAGGGCATACTCAAGTCTTAAACCATTGAATGTCATTGGTGAAATTGAGATGGGATAAGAACTCGATTTCTATATTCATGAACCTCAAACTTCATACTTCTCCCTTCTTGTATTCTGTTTTTCGCTTTGATCACCTTCGCTTTGATACCATGTAGGAATTCCCACTGTAGATCAACAGATTATGCAATATACTAAAGCAAAATATAATATCTACTTCTACAACAAACTTTGTGGAAGCTTAATCGAATAAGAGAAAGATCAAATAGAACACATATAAATGAGAACGAGAATTCAATCACACATGAACACAGAAGAATAACTTGGGGAAAGTCTCAGCCTAAAACCCCAATCTATGTATTATCATACAAGTGGAAATATGTTCAGATTACAAAAAGAATCAGCTCTCAAGCTATCCTACTCTCTCTACAATCAACCAATACTACTCACAGACTAAATAGACACAATATATGCCTGCCCTCATACCTCCAAGCCTCCTATTTCCTTGCGCAGTTTCTCCTGGGGTCCAATGCTGCCACCTGTGTGAATTCACCTCTCACACAACTCACCAAACTCAGAAGTAATTGCGCAATCATGAAGGAGATGAATTCCTTCTGCATGCAAGAGATATTCACAATGGAATATTCCTGCAACTGATAGTATATTGTCCCTTCATCTGATCTCAACTGGGTCTCTTACTAAACTGACATGCATGTGTTATTTATGAGAGAATATTCAGTTATCTGAATTGCAGCAGTTACATGCATGCATGCATTAACTAACTGAACTCACAATTAGTTCAACAAACTATTTGAACTAATCTAACTAGACTTAACTCAGTTAACTGAGCTAACTAATTACAACTAAAATTACAACTCATCCTTATCTCTTTAACTGATGGATAAATTCCTTAATCAATGGAGAAAATGATGCATGTCTTCACATAGATTTCATGTTTGATTTTCAACAACTAATTAACTCAAGATGAATTAATTAATTATTTTACAAACAATTGCTAAGATCAAATTCGATTACTTCTCTATTTTAGTTCAGGGACTAACTAAAATAGGAAGGTATCCCGAAATGCTATTTATAGCAGTGCTAAATTTAACATTTCTTGTTGCTATTTTCAACATTTTTCGTAAGTAGCGGCCAGGAGGACGCCACCACCAACAAACAAACTAAAGAGATAAGGGGAATTCCATGCTAAATGAAGGGCAGTAAACCTCTGGAAAAGTTATGCGGTGTGCCATGGTGATGATGCGAGAAATCGCCTTGGAATTTTGGCAGAAGGATTGACCTACGAAAGTAAGAGACATCACTAGTATAAGAGAGGCGACTTCATCTTTATTCAAATTTATTTGTGGTAAATTTGAGTAAAATGATATTTGTGATTTCCTTGTTTTATTTTTTTCACTGAGCATTTAAATTGGCAAGAGAATTTTAATAAAGTTTCATTGCTTTGTGGTCAATTTGAAATGAGTTAAACAAACAAAAACAAATGTGGTCGGACCTGTGAACTCTAGTAGACTACGGTCCGATCTGGTGAATATAGCACTATTCATTTCCACTTGAAGGTATTCACCTGTGTGTGCCATGGTGATGATGCGAGAAATCGCCTTGGAATTTTGGCAGAAGGATTGACCTACGAAAGTAAGAGACATCACTAGTATAAGAGAGGCGACTTCATCTTTATTCAAATTTATTTGTGGTAAATTTGAGTAAAATGATATTTGTGATTTCCTTGTTTTATTTTTTTCACTGAGCATTTAAATTGGCAAGAGAATTTTAATAAAGTTTCATTGCTTTGTGGTCAATTTGAAATGAATTAAACAAACAAAAACAAATGTGGTCGGACCTGTGAACTCTAGTAGACTACGGTCCGATCTGGTGAATATAGCACTATTCATTTCCACTTGAAGGTATTCACCTGTTTTTTTTGGGTGATGCAAGAATTTTACAGTATTGTTATTGGTGAAGCTAGAATTTTAAGGATGTTGTATATGAGAAATTTGCATGCATTCTGCCACAAAAATTAAATTCTTTGCATAAATTAATAAATGAGAATGGAATTTGACGTACAAGGTATCATTTTTTTTAATGGAACTAAGCATGTGAAATTAGTGGTATGGCTACTTCTAGATAACAACAAATATGAATTCTTTAATCTCTATAGTGGGTGTAATTCTCAGTGGAAAGCATATATATATATATATTTTTTTTTTTTTTTCTAAGTTAGGCTAATTCTATTACTGAAAAAATATTGTACACTGAGGCCTAAGCCTTTGCCTATCCATGCCTGAGTAATGGAAAAAAACAGCAGAGACAAAGTCTGGACTGCCCATAATGGGAAACCAGTCCGAATCAAAAAACGATTTCAAAAATTTAACTTGCTGCCCACGCAGGGGAAACCAGCAATTGCGCACAGTTTTTTATCAGTTGTTCAAGGTGAAATAGAAACCAACCAAGGAACCTAAAACCATCAGTTTTTCCAGAACCCCCATTAAAGAAACTAGAAAGCAAAATTCCAAAAACCTGAGAAAAAGTAGACACGTGGCAGGTTATGTGGCAAACACGTGGTGGGCTGTGTGGCAAACACTTGGCAAGCAATGTGGTTGACTAGGAGCGAGACGGAGATGACGGGTGTTCCTCCACGATGAAGCACCTGTAATCCTCCATGTTGACACCTGCCTGTTGCGAGGCCTCCGTGTTGCCTGCCTGCTGCACCGAATGTTCCTCCTCGATGAAACAACAATAAGGGTCTGTGACTTCTTCTTTATGCTGGTCTTGGTCTGCCTCCTTCCTCGTTTGTCTCGTCTCCTTCTTTGTTCGCCACTTCCCTGCTCCATGGGTGCTTGTCTGAGCCATGTCTAGTTCTTCTCTGGTGTGGCCACCACCTTCAGTGCTCTGTTCCTCAATTGCTCCAGTGCGACCACCATCTTCAGTGGCCTATCCCTCAATTGCTTGCTCTGTCTCGTGAAAGAAAATGGAGATAGTGGTGGTGATGATGGGCCTGTTCATGGATGAACGAAAGGTGAATTGGGCAGACTAGAGATGCGGTTGTGAATGGGATGGAGTGCCTCTGGGAGACGAAGCAGAAATGGAAGGAATTCCACTGGGAGGCGAGGTAGGGGGCGTCGAATGGAGGCGGTAGATTGAGAGAAGCCTCTTCCACTATGGGTGTTTGGGTAGCACCCAGTAGTCTGTTGGGCCAGAGAGGAAGTGGAATCAGAAACTGGAGAATGATGGGGACGAGTCAGGCTTCCTCTGCTTCTGCCCTTGCGACTGTGCATACGATGATGCGTTCTTGGCATGTTGGCTCCAGAAGTTTGATAATTTCTTCCGGGATTAGTCTCAGAGTGATGCAGAGGCTGAGTAGAATTTACAGGCTGCTCAGAGGAGGGACTAGCCGCAGAGGCCGAGTGAAAGACGAAATGGCAAGCCAGGCTCTGCGTGAAGTGAATACCCGTGCCTAAATCAATACACCAGAGGAGGTGGCAGCGTCTCCCGGTGGTAGTGCGAGAGCTGGGTGCTGCAGCGGCTTGAAGGCAGAGGCATTGCAGTGGCAGAGGATGACAGATAGGTGCAGTGGTAAGATTATCACTGGAATTCATATTTGCATAGAGCCGAGGTGGGTGGTTGCTTACAGGTTGGAGACGGCACCCCCTTAAATGCCATTTATGGCTATTGTTAATGCCAGTTTTAGACCAGTGTGCGAGACTATGGAAGGTTGTGTGGGCTAGCCACATGTTGTTTCGTTCGACCACCACTTCATTGTCCTTGTTGAGCACCCGCATCCGGGAAATGTGTTTCCTTGTGCACCAGGTCAGTGCATGCTTGTAATTGAGCTTGGTCATGTAACATATTGATTGTTCTAGATTGTAGGACCTGATCATGTTCAACTCCTATGTTTGCCAAAAGATCAGCGACCTTGTTGTTTTCTCTTTTGATGTGAATGAAGGTGGTAGATCATCTGTTTTTCATCCATTGCTCTACTAGTTCGAGTCTGGTCACTAGTCTCTAGCTGGTAGCGACTCTCGAAGCTGTGGTTCCCAGTTGTATTTGGGTAACCATGTGTATCAGAATTTGGGAGTCCCCTTATATTATAATAGGATGAAAATTATGTTGATGTGCTAAGTTCATACCTTTCCACAGTCCTTCCAGTTCTGTAGAATTATTTGTGTCCCATCCAATTGAACCAAAGTATATTAGCAGAGGTTAGCCTTCGTGATCTTTGAAAATTCCACCATGTCCTGCTTTGCCTGGGTTGCCTTTTGAGGCCCCATCAAAGTTTAGTTTGATCACATTTGTTGGAGGGGGACTCCAATGTGATGGCTGCTTGTTGATCGTGCTTGCTTTGTTGGGATCAATTTGAACCTATGGGAGCTTTAATTTCTAGTTGTCCCATATACTCTGTTCCTGTGCCTGGGTGGGAAAGTCCTCAACACTCCACTATTGGAGGGCTAGGTTTTCTTGAATATTCTGACATAAATTGGTCCAGATGATCTCCAAAGTAGTGCTTTGATTTTTGAAAATTATTTTGTTTCTTTCCTTCCAAATTGTCTAGAAAAGGAAGCTCGGGAGAATTGTCCATAGTGCATTTAGAAGTTTTCTTTTATTTGGCACAGGGGTCCAATTAAAAATGGTGCCCCTGATATCCCCTAAGATTCTGCAAGGTCGTTGACATCTGAAGGTGAGTTTTTCCCATAATTGGTTAGCCATGTAGCAGGAGTCCATGAGGTGTTGTATAGTTTCTCCTTGTTTTTGACAATTAGGACAATAAGAGGGTCCTTGGAATCCTCTTTTAATTAAATTATCCCAAGTGAGAATTCTTTGATGATAGAGCAACCAAGTAAAAGTAGAGATTTTGGGCAATATTCCTATAGTCCATAGACAATTTCAAGCAGGATCAACTGGTTCCTATGTTTGGAGCATCAACTTATATGCTTCTTTTGTTGTGTAAGTTCCCCTAGGAGTGTAACCCCATCTCAGAACATCTTTTCCATTAGTACATCTGATTTTCCTGCTGGTGAGTTCTTTGTGTAGATCTGTGTTATAGGCTTCAGTTGCATGCTGTATTATCTGTTCAATAGGTTTCCACCTGGTTAGTCTGGTTGATGTTATTTCCATCGTGATTTATAAAGGGAAGAATTTCTGCAATTTTTGGCCTCTGTTGCCATGAATCCATCCAAAAACACACAATTCGCCCCTCGCATATCTCCCAGAAGTTGTGCTTTTGTATTAGCTCTCTATGTTGTTTTGTTGCATTCCAGATTAGAGATCCCGTGTCTATGGTGGTGATTCTAATAAGCTCTTCCTGTGGATGATTGTTCGCATATTTTGCATTCCATATTTGGGCCCATGGCTTCTGTGGATTTGAAACCCACTGCCACCATATTCGTGCTCCCATTAAAGTGTTACTGTGTTGTGGGTCTCGCAGTCCTAGACCCCCTTGCTTTTTTGGTGTGCAGACCATGACCCATTTTACTAGTGCCCATTTACGGTTTTGCCCTGTGGAGCCCCATAAAAAGTTGCGTTGCAAAATTTTGATCTTTTTGAGTGCCCATTTCGGTGCTACAAGAACTGAGAAGAGATAGAGAGGCATGGATTGTAAAACTACCTTTATCAGAATGAGCTTGTTGTCCATGTTTAGAGTTCTGTAGGTCTAGGACGATAGGTGGCTTTCAATTTTCTAAATGAGTTGTTGCCAAGAGGCATGCTTTAAGGTTGAGTCAATCAGTGGAGAGCACAAATATTTAGATGGAAGTTTAGCTTGTGAGAATCCTATGATTCTGGCAATTATTCTTTGAGTGGCAAGAGGAGTGTGGAAAAAAAAATTGAGATTTAGCAGTATTAATGGTGGTTCCTGAGGCCATTGAAAAGGTTTCTAGCAGAGCTTTGAAGGCACGGGCTTCACTAACAGAAGGATGTCTGAACAACATATTGTCATCAACAAATTGTTGATGAGTTATAGCAGGGGTTCCATGGGCAGAGATGCCTCTGAGGTCGTGAGATTGAGCAACATTCTTTATAAGGTGACCCAGACCTTCTGCCATAATAATAAAGAGAAGGGGGATAAAGGGTCCCCTTGACGAATTCCTCTAGAAGGGGAGTAGGGTTTGGAGGGGATTCCATTAACAAGGATGGAGAAAATGGGGGAGGATATGATATTCATAAGCCATCTAACCCAGGTCGGGCAAAAGTCGAAGGCAGTAAGCAATTGTTTTATATAAGACCAACTTAGTTTGTCGAAAGCTTTAGAGAGATTGATTTTAAGAAACATACCTGCCTGTTTATTGCTTTTTAATGAATGAATTATTTCATGAGTCAATATGATGCCATCCAAGATTTGACATCCTTCAACATAGCCAGACTGTTCTGGAGAAATGAGAAGAGGGAGAAGTGGTTTGAGGTGATTGGCAATGACTTTCAAAATGATTTTGTAAATGAAATTGCACAAAGCAATGGGCCTGAACTTCTCCGGAGTACTCAGCTAATCTTCTTTGGGAATGAGAGCTATGAATGTTGCATTGAGAGAAGGAAGTAGCCAATGCATAGCTCGTGATTCTTCTACCACTTTCCAGACTTCCTCTTTGATTAAATCCCAAAAGTGATGGTAGAAGTTAGAGGTGAAGCCATCAGGTCCTGGAGCCTTCCCATCTTTCAGTTGATCTGAAGCTGTTTCTACTTCCATCATAGTTACCGGTCGCAGCAAGAGCTGATTGTGCTCTTCTGTTATAATTCTAGGAATATGTTGGAGTATTTCGTTTATTGCAGGCTGTCTATCTGTAGGCGGCTCTTGATGTATTGTTTGAAAGTGATTAGTGAGCTCTCTCTCAATATCTTCCTGTTTCTCCATTCTCTCTCCCTGTGGATTTTGAATATGCGAAATGGTATTATTCATTCTTCTTTGGATAGTTGTGCGGTGAAAGAATTTGGTATTTCTTTCCCCTTCTTTTAGCCATCTGATTCTTGACTTTTGTTTCCAAAGCATTTCCTCTTGTTTCCTTCTTTCTTCCAATTGTGTGAGAAGAGCTTGTTCTTGACTTGCTAAAGTCTCAGTTCTGCCTCCTGTAATGATCTTCTGTTGTAGCTCTTTCATACTTTGCTCGAGCACTTTTTGGCCTTGAAAGATATTACCGAATGTGGTGTGATTCCAGTACTTGATTTTCCTTTTGATATGCTTCAGCCTCTGTTGGAATTTATACATAGTTGAACCGCTAAAGGGGATAAAGCTCTCCCAAGCTGATTTGACCATATTTTTGAAATCAGGGTGAGTGAGCCAAAAAGTTTCAAATCTAAAGGGTTTCCTATTTGAATTTCCAGGACTCGTCCATTGCAGGGAAATGGGCCAGTGATTTGAGCCTGCAATGGGGAGTATTGAGGCGGAAATATCACCTCCTAGATGTACTGAGTTATCGGAGATGAGGAATCTGTCCAACCTGGATGTGATTTGTTGAGAGCCCGACCTTTTATTATTCCATGTGAAAAGACCATTATCAAATGGTAAATCAATTAGCCAATTATTTTGAATGTATTCTTTGAAGCTACTGCTTTCACTGTCTAGTTTCCTTCTACCTCCTTGTTTTTCCTCCAGCCAAGTGATCATATTGAAGTCACTGCCTGTGATCCATAGTGGATATGTTCTTGTGGAATTGAGAGTTTCCAGCGATTTTAGCAACATATTCTTTTGCAGAGTATCTTGTGGGAAGTATACATTTGTCAAGTGACCATGTATATTGGTTCCGATGATGTGAAAACTGGCTTCAATGAAATGATGAGAAGCATGGAAGTTTGTAAGGGAGATGTGCTACATGTTCTAGGCTATTGCAAGCCCCCCCAAAGCTCCTGTAGCATCTACTGTGACAGTTTGGCATCCCGACTAGGCTTTGGATAAAATGGAAGCTAAGGTGCTAGTATTACATTTTGTTTCCTGCATGAAGAAAATATGTGGTCTTTCATGCTGTATCATGTTCTTTATCATCCTGTATTTCTCGGGACTATTAAGTCCTCGAACATTCCATGAGATGAGCTTCATGGTTGACCGGTAGGTAAGGATCTGTAGTATTTAGTCAACTTGGAGCACCTTCCAGACTCCACTAGCATTTCCCCAATGAGGATGGTGCATTGTAAATCTGTCTTTCTGCCTCTTTTCTTCCCATCTTTGGTAATGTGTTTCCCATCCCAACTGCTTCCTTGTTGTATGCCTAGTGTGCTGTGCTGGTGCACTCTTGAGAGTACTACTTCTAGATTTTCAAGTTGCCTGTCCGGTATTTTGTCAAACTCTTTCTTTTTGCATGCTTGTTCTAGACTAAAAATGTCTAGGTCTCCTAGATCAAAGCTTTCAGGTTCTTCTTCCATGTGACTTTGTTGACTGCTCTCATCCATGTGGTGGGCTGTGTTGAGTGGATCTATCAGCAAGTTGTCAATGTCCATTCCTTTTGCGGACCATAGGGCTTTGTTGTGATCTTGAAGGGGGATAGGTTGCAAGGTTGTTGGTTGCGGATCTGAGTTATTCGCTAATGATGGTTGACTATCATCATTAGGAGTAGGTACAACAAAAAGTTTGGTGGATGGCACGGAAGTTGTCTTAGCTATATTGGAAGGATTTGATTATGGCATATCTAGGTTTGACAGAAGGTCAAAATTGTTGCCAGAGGATGGTGCATCAGAGGATGGTTTTACATTTTTGGTGCTGTAGGGGGTTTTTTGTTATGCTTCTTTCTATTAGCGACTTTGGTAAACCCTTCCGCATCAGATTTTCCCCCATGGTCTGTGGATTTAGGAGGGGCATTTATAGGACAATCACAGAATAAATGTCCATGGGTGTGGCATTTCCTGCATCTAAAGGGAACATGTTCATAATCTATGGGTTGAATCCATTCAACGTCATCGTGAAGGAGACTTACCGAATCTGTGAGTGCCTTGTCGAGTTTCATGTAAACACAGATGCAAGCGTATGAGGTGTACCGACGAAGCTTTGTTTCCTCTGCAATCTTTATGAATTCTCCTAGCCCATTGCCAATAGCTTTAAGTGATTCTTCATCCCAGTATTCCAGAGGTAAGGAATACATGCAAATCCAGACTAGTGCCTAGTTGAAATCTTCCTTGTTTGGATTGAATCTTTCTATCCAGTCTCGTAGATATAGACCCGCAACATTGAAAAAGTAAGGTCCTCCATCTAGAACGTGATTTCTATCTTCAATGCAGTTGAAGATGGCTGTAAAAAAACCTTTGGGGCCTAGCTGTAGGGTTACATGTCCCTTGGGCTTCCACTTTGAGGTTATCCATCCTTGCAGAGCTTTTTTGGTAGGCCAGTAACCTATAAATTTTCCTATCAGTGCATGGTCTTTCATATATTGTATTTGTGCATTGATTCGATGACTGGGTAAGTCAATCTTGGGTCGTTCCGCTGCAATGGGCTTACAAGTGGATGACGATGCCTTCTTTGGTTCTTCGGGTGCTGCAGGGTTGTTTTCTTTTTCCAGTGTTCAGATCTGTTGGTTCGTTCTTTTCCTGCTGCTGTGCAGGCTATACCGGTGGCTATTTTGCTCTTCCAGTTGAGGGCTCTTCATTTTCTTCCCTATGAGGCCTACTTACATTGTTGTGGCCTATGGGGGGAGGCCCTGCGGCCTCCCCCATCGTGATGTTCATTGGTTGTTTCTACCAATTCAGCCAGACCCGCGCTGGCAGCAGTGCTGCTTGATTCAGAGTCAGCTTTCTCTGTCTCTACGCCATGTAAGGGTTTGTCAGAAACCTTAGTTTGCCATTTTCCTCTGCTCACGAGCTCACGCCTCTAGTGGAAAGCATAGTTACCAGAAATGGTTATGGAAAATTAAAAATATTATTTTTAACGATTTATGGGAAGGTATTTGCGAATGAAAGGATGAAAATGAACTAGAAAATCTTAAAGGCGAAAAGAAACTTGCAATGTGGAGGAATAAGGATAAAAATGCATATGCATTGATTTTTGCTTCAATAACAGAAGAGGTAAGTTGCAATATACTTTCTAGCACCACAACATTTGAAGCATTGAATAAGTTAAAAGAACTTTATGACTCTCATTTAAAGCTGGAAATGATAAAACACACTGTTAAAATTTATAGATGAGGTAAGCTAGGTGATAGTGCCCCAAATTGTCACACTCCTTGGGAAGAGATTAATTAGAAGAAAGAACTAGACCGTGAGAAACAACAACCTCTTGACAAAGGAAAATACTTGAGTCCACCCACTATATTATTGCACATTGTAATTTTAATATGAATGATGTCTTTAGCACTACTTTATCTAATAGGAAAGATACTTGGATTTTTGATATTGGAGGCACTTTCCATATAACCTTTAGAAGATATTTTTTGAAACATTCAATGATAATATTAATGTAGTTTACTTTGTTTATAAATCACAAGTAAAGCCTCCATTAATTGGATCTAATCGATTAAAAATATCATGACTTGTTGATTATATTTTACATGATGTCCTTTACATTCCTCAATTTCACAAAAAATTGATGTATCTCATACATATCAAGCACCAAGGGAATTCTATGCATATCATGTTCTACATTCAATTCTACTCATTTGGTTCAAAAAAGTGATACTGTGTCTTCCAGTTTGTTGTGTCATGCTCATTTTGTTCATATAAATTATGATAACTTCGGGATTATGAGACAACGAGGCATTAAAGAGCTTCCTATTGTTCCAAAAAATCTTACTTTGTGTGATGCTTGTATTTTAGGTAAGCACAGTAAGCATCATTTTCATAACTCTACTTCTAGAGCTTCCAAAAAATTAGGTCTCATATATTCCGATTTATGTGGACCTATGTCTGTTCCATCTGCCAATGGTAAGAAATATATGTTGACTTTTATGGATGACTACTTGAGGGTGTTTTGGGTTTATCTATTGAAAAAGAAGCCACAAGTTTTTGAAACTTTTGAAAATTTTCATTTATGAATTAAAAATGAAACTCAACTTAACATTGGCACTCTACGATTTGATAATGGTGGTGAATACACATCTCATTTTTTTAAAAGTATTTGCAGGACAATGGCATCAAACATAAAACTACAATTCCTTATAGTCTGTAGAAAAATGGTGTTGCAGAACGTATGAATAGAACTTTGGTAAACATGGTGAGATCAATAATGTTTTTTTAGAATGTTAAGTTGATGTTTTGGGGACAAGAAATGCTTTGTGTAGCCTATATTCACAATTGTTGTCCTTATTTTGTCATCAATAATGAGTCTTCTTATGAAATGTGTTATAATTGATTTCCTGTAATTCAATATTTTAGAGTTTTTTGTTCTATGCTATGCATTGGTTCCTAAACATCAGTACAACAAATTGGGTGCTAGGAGTAATAAATGTATTTTCTTGGGATATTTTACTACTTCAAAAGCTTACAGGTTATATGATGAGGAGAAAAACAAATTTATTCTATTACGAGAAGTATTTTTCTTGAATCTGCTAAAGATGTTTCCACTATTGATAGACAAGTCAATCATTTAGGTAGATTTTCTTCGAAGAAATTTATTATGAATCAGATAATGATCTTCCACATTCTGAAGGGGGGATTCCTATTCTAGATCAGTCTATGGAATTTCCTGCAGCAAATATGCCATCTTTAACACTAGATAATGATAATTTTTCTGCTGAAGAGAAATTGGATGATAGTAATGTTTCTACATGATTAGAAATTTCTCTTTGAGAACTTGTTCTTGAGCCTGTTTTTCAAGACAAGAAATCACCACAACAATCTCTATGAAGGTGAACTCACATCAGGACATTGCCAAGAAAGTGTTATGATTTTGATATAGGGAATTATTCTAAACATAATAGAGGAAATCAAGGAGATATCACCTCAAGTTCAGGAAACACCTCTCATAATTTTAAATTTAATTTCTCTTTTGTTGATGAACCAAATACTTTTGAAGAATTTATTGGTAATGATGAATGGAAAGATGCAATGTAGAGGGAAGATGATGCCATCATAAAGAATGGCACTTCGAGGATAGCAGATCTTCCTGTTGGTACCAAACCCATTGGTTGTAAGCGTGTTTATAAAATCAAGTATAAGGATGATGGTTGTCTTGATAAGTACAAAGAAAGACTTGTAGCGAAGGGGTATGCACAAAACCAAGGTGTTGATTATACAGAAACGTTTGCTACTACAGCTAAATGGGTCACCATTAGAACTTTTTTTTCTCTTGCAGCTCAGAAGGGATGTGAAATACACCATATGGATGTAAAAACAACCTTTTTGAATGGAGATTTGAAGGGGGATGCTTATAAGTTTCAACCAGAGGGTTTTTGTGTCAAAGGAAAAGAACAGAAAGTATGTAAATTGGTGAAATCTTTGTATGGTTTGAAACAAACATCTCTTGCATGGTATGAAAAGTTAACTGAACATCTTCTCAAATTGAATTATAAGTTTTTTGACCCAGAGGATGCAACTCTCTTTGTCAAGAAATTTGAGAGATTTGTTCTATATCTAGTTGTCTATATTGATGATTTGATGATCACAGGGATCAATGATGATTATATATAATCTGTTAAAATGAAGCTACAAAATATTTTTGATATGACAAATTACAAATTTGGGTTTGCTTCATTACTATTTAGGAATTGAAGTTGATAAAAGAACCAAACATATTTTTATTTCTTAGAAAATGTATATTGTATAGTTATTGAATAAGTTTGGAATGCATGATTGTAATCTCGTTTCTACTCCATTGGAGTATAACTAAAACATACTTCAAATGAAGGAAGTGCATTTGAAGATCCAACAAAGTACACGTAGCTTGTTGGAAGTTTGAATTTTCTAACTACTACTTGTCGTGACATAGATTTTGTTGTAAGAATACTTTCTAGGTTTATGCATCAACCCTATGAAGCTCATTGGATCGCAACAAAACAAGTGTTCAAGTATTTGGAAGACACTGAGTCATATGGAATCAAATATTTCAAGGTTTCAGACTTCCATCTAACTAGTTATTCAGATTCTAATTTTGATGGAGATAAGGAGCATGGGGTCTCTAGTTTTGGCTATTTGTTGAATCTTTGATCATCAAATATTAGTTGTAGATCATGAAAGCAGTTTCTTCCTACTAATTCTAGCACTGAAGCCGAATATGCTACGACAGCTCAAGCTACGAAAGAAATAATTTAGCTTCAAACAATACTTGAAGATTTACAAGAGAAACAAAATTCTTCAACTCCTTATTCATTGGCAATTCTTCTGCAATTCAATTGGCCAAGAATCACAAATTTCATGATCAAAGCAAACACATCAACACCAAATATCACTTCATTTGACTTTATGTAAAGGCCAAAGTCACTCATCTGACAAATTGTACTACTTCAGAGTGGAGCACATATATCTTTACCAAACCATTGGGATGTGAAAAGTATGAAAAGTTCATAATGTTACTTGCCATGTGAGATGTCCCTTCGGATTAAGGGGGGAATTTTAACTAATCCTTCGGGATTATGTTTGTATAATAGTAATTAGTTACTATTTTTTATTTTTTCGTTAATAAGTTATTGAGACAAAGTTGTCTCGACCTTAGATTTGTAGAAATGAATTTTCATTATGAATGCAATAAATTTTCATTGTGGAGTTTATTCATGGCCTATCTATACGATTTACTATTTTTTCCTACTGTTTAGACCCTTCTACTATTAAGTAAAGTAAGAGTGAGTTGCTACTTCTTAGTTGGTTGTGCACCATTGCTTTATTAGTTTCTCTTTGTGTAACTTGCATGGATACTATTTGTAAAATCCTCGTCAAATAATTGAGGATAGCTGAGTGTTCCAACTCAACTCTTTGTGTATTGTATTTTTAAGCGATCTTATCTATTTCAATATGACACATGATCTAAGAAATTTGTCATATATGTATTATGTTCTTGTGTTGAGAAATTTATTTTATATTTATTACATTTTTGGGCTTTGAGAGTTCTTTTACAAGCTTGTTATCCTTATTAAATTTGAAAAGTTTAATGATCATTATTTGAGATAGATTATTTAAAAACCTTGAACATGACCTTGAGTAATGGGTTTTGTTTGTAGTGAGATGAACTTCCAAATCTTCTATTTCCTCCAATGTGATAATTTACACATAACCAAGTTATAAATTCAACGCATAAACAAAGGCAATATAATATAACTATTCTCATACATGGCTTCCCCTAACTGAGAGGAGGTTCTGAAGTTAATAGGGCTCTCCTAGCAGATATAACTTCCTGCTGCTTGGCCGGATTGGGCATCACTTCTTTCACTCCGTTGGCCGTACAGAATCGGTCCATCCATGCACGTAACAACGGCACCTTCTCCACATCTATTAAAACGGTATCTGTAGCTTTCTCGAGGCCTTTGAGAAACGGTAACATACTGCCCAGTGCGATGTCAACCCAGCCTATCTCATCTCCTCCAAAATACTGTTTTCCTGAGAAGCAGCCGTTCGTTCGCAGAGCATCCTCTATCGAAAGAAAGCTTGCCACCGATTCTTCCGCTGCTTTATGTTGCTGCTCTCCCTGGCCAAATAAGACTCCTCTCAGACATTGAAGGAGCTGAGGCCACACATAATAAGCATGAGTTTGCTACAAAATAGAAAAAAAGGTAATGGAGACTCTCAAAAATACAAATAAATGAGAAGGATGAGAAGTGGATGCTGATGATTATTATGAAGCATCTGAATCACCTTGTCGTCTATGAAGGCAGTCCAGAAGCGGGCAATGGCTCGATCATATGGATCTTTGGGCAAGAGCTTTGGCGCATTCTCGTCCCATGCCTCCTCGATGTACTGCAAAATAATCATGGATTCACAAACAGGCTTTCCATTGTGGATAAGCACTGGAATCTTCTTGTGAACAGGGTTTGATTGCAGCAGCAGCTCGCTCTTATTTTGCATATTCTCTTCGATTAACTCATAATGGATCCCTTTGAGAGACAACGCTATACAAACCCTGAGGACGAATGGACTTTCCCTCAAACCTAAAACTTTCACTTGCCCCCTTTCTCCACAGGCCTCCTCCGCCATCGCACTGAAAATGTATTGTAATGCAAGGTTTTCTTTGCCTCAGAATTGCATCTGTACATGTTATGCTACTACCCAAACCCCGTAAATATATAGCCTCCCCACGAGCGCTAGTTGCTCCACCAAGATGTCCCGACTTTGAATGAAAGCTAGTTGCTATCCAAGTCTGAATAAAAAAATGTCAGAACATAATTTATATGGGGGAGACGTAATGCATGATGTGGGCAGCTGATTTAAATTATAAAGCAAAACCTAAAGTATACAGCGGAAACGTAACGCATGATCTAACATACACACCCCGAAACCATATTTTTTGAACCCTTTCCTGTAATTAAGGCATGATCTAATATACACACCCCGAAACAATTTTATTTGAACCTTTTTATCGAATTACATGTATTGGTCATATGTATTTTTAATAGAATTGGAAACATAATTTTTTATTAAACTGTAAATTTTAATTGTTCAGAAAAAAAGAATCAAAAGTACAAGTAAATTTAATATTCTGTTTTTTTTATAAAACATTACATTGATATTCCAAAAAAACTGTCGAAAAATGACAAAAACGCGGTCACACTACTGCATTTTAAATGGCTTTCACAGTTACTATTGTCTGAGAGGCTGTCAGTACGTCACGTTGTCTATGACCTGTGCCACGAGCACTATCTAGAATCGATTTGACCAACTTACATGTGTATAAGTGTATTTGATCCGGTTGTTTTACGAGGTCATCAAATACTCTGAAAAAATATTGGAAATTTTCGGATGTGTTCCATAAAATTTGGTAGAATATTTTTTAAATATGAGTTATTGGTGTTAAGTTTCGGGATTTTGAGTTGTGATGATATTAAATATTGTCTTTTATCATCAATAAAACTATTCAGACACTTTCATGGTCAGATTGAAAAAAATTAGTTTTGACGAAAAGTAATTACTCCAGTTTTGGTAGTATGGAGAGCTTAAATTCGTCCAATAATTATTCTAATTTTCGTAGTATTGAAGTTTAAATAATATTGAAAGTTGCACAATATTAAATAGTTTAAGTTTGATACTAATGAAGGTTTTAAAAAGGTAAAATTTGGTTGCACAACAATAAATAGTTATGTATGGTCATGATGGGACAATTCATAGTGGTATGGGTAGCAATTGAAAGTGGAAAAATTCGAAACATAATGATAATGAATTAAAGGGTAATTTTTTATTCCCAAATATTTTAAGAATATTGTCAACGGCACTATGCATTTAAGACAAATGGGAATGTGAGTGACACATGAGTTTTCCTAGTTGTTCATAAGATTGTCCGTAGGTATGCTTATTGAATTAGATTTTCGAATCAACCTGAAATTAATATGGTGAGCGTACCAATTGGTGTTTAAGGTGGAAAAGAAATGCATAAGAAAGCATAAAGTTTGAAAGGAATGGGAAAAACATTTTTTTTTTTAGAAAATAGCAATGTAATGGGATAATGATGAAGATTCCATTATAAAAATAGCAATGTAATGGGATAATGATGAAGATTCCATTATAAAGGTTATTGAACAAAATTTTAAATGAACTTATATGGTCAATAAGGAATGATGCTATATTAAAGATAGCGAAGGAAAAGTTAGTGAAACATGTTTTAGATATGAAACATATGTAAACATACAATATGAATGCTTAAAAAATAAGTGTGTAGAAAGAAAAATTGTCCAAGAAGCCTATGTTGCAGTAGTGGTTACAATTGCAATTGGAGAAGATATTGACAATGTTAAAAAACAAAAAGAGAGGCTTTAATGTTTAGAATGACATTATTAAAACACGAGAGACAACTTAAAAGTAGATGAACATTTTAGCAAATGGCCATCTTGAAGACACAATGCAAGCTTGGAGGTAAGCATTATACTATTTGACAAAACCCAAATGGATATAGAGTGTGTTTCCTTCCAAAGAGGAATCAAGTAAATATGTTAAAACATTGTATGGTTAGATTTTGCTAACTATGTTAAAACATTGTATGGTTAGATTTTACTTTGGAGATTATATAAAGGTGTTATGTAGCGTATTATCTATGGATGCATGTGACTTTGTAATTAACAGAGATTAATAGTGTAAGGTAATGTGATGAAACATATAGTAATGAATTTTGAAATTATGAAACACCTCAATAATAAAAGGTAGTTGATCAAGGTTAAGTCAATCACATTACACTCCTAGTTGTAAATAAGCATAAGAATAAGAATGACAATTTGCATACATTGTCTACTTATTTCAACTCAACAATCTAACGTATTTAAGGATTTGATCCATATATGTGAATTGTAATATTGCTTGTGATAAGTATCACGCCTCTTTACATTGGATTTTCTTTCTAATCCTTTGGTTATATTCTTACTATAAATATGCTCTTCTTATATGTGACTTTGGTGGTGTATTTGATAGATAACACTATTATTAAAATAAATGGGTGTAGTTTAGTTTGGC
The DNA here is from genome assembly GCA_031772625.1 of Pinus tabuliformis. Lineage (NCBI taxonomy): Eukaryota > Viridiplantae > Streptophyta > Pinopsida > Pinales > Pinaceae > Pinus > Pinus tabuliformis. The sequence goes on along the minus strand of CM062807.1, from coordinate 113,169,771 downwards.
TCTAAGTTAGTTATACATGTTTCAATGAGCTTATTCTTTGAGCTATTAGTAATAATTATTTTAGTGATTTATTTGATTGAAGTAAATTTACTTTGAAAGATAAGAAATCCATTATAATCTTTGAATCAACATTATAATACCCCACCATTATTGATAGATTGTCAATGCGGTTTATTTTTAATGACATGATTACTTTTATTGATTATGAAAGGTTCTTCTTGTTATTGTCTGTATTTTTTGGCGAAATCACTTTAAAACCCAACATTTTGGGGTATTCTATAAGTAGATAATACCAATAAATACATCCAAAAATGGTTATTGGGGGAATCCTAGAAATAAAGATATCAGTAAATTTCATTTGAACCAAAAAGAAAATAAAAAAGATGAATACTAGCCAAAGTTTGAATAGTGAGCAGGGATTGGGGATACCTTTAAACATTCAGAACAAAATGTTCATATAGATTTCACTGATGGGACCAAGTTCTAACATGAAATAGATTTGAAGAGGGAATGCATGCAAGGAGAAAAGGATGACAACAATGAGTTGTTGGGGAAATCCACTAAACTTTGAATGAATCCACAAAACAAGCATTCTGATACATAATTCTTGTATAAGGAGTTTGTAAAGGAATCTATGATATGTGGGGAAAAAATGTAATATATATCAAAAGAATCACCAAGATGATCTATCAAAATTTTGTACTCTTGATTGTATGAGGTCTAAAAATGATCATTTTTCACCCCTCCAAACCTATTGGGAGGCTCAAAAGCATAATAATTCATTAATCCGGTGGATCACATTCTAAGGTGCCATAAGGGATACCATGCTAAATTGATATAATATAACTAATGAGAAGTTACACTCTAAATATTTAGATTGTTATGATGCAAACACATTGAAAATGATAAAAGGTAAATCAATAAAATACAATTGTAGGGGCAGACCTCCATTATAAATAAATACAATGTATGAGACAAGATGTGATGATCCTATTATTAGGACCCCTTGGCGTATATATATATAGGAGAGAATGGGTACAATTATAATGAAAGGGTACAAAGAAAGGTTCTAGCCTACATAATATTATAATAGTAGAAATTCAATATCTATGGATTAATGAGGAGTTTAATGGCATTAACATCATGCCCCTCCCATTCAAACAAGTTTTATGATCAAAACTGCTAATTACAGGTTTTGTTTCATGAATGTATCATCTTCCCATGACACATTTTCGGAAGGTTCTTCCATTTGATGAGGAACTAACTAATTGCTTGATTTCTTAGCTTTTTAATGCTAGTTTGAAGGAATGTTTTCCTTATCAAATATTTGATAAATAGTTTAGATTGGGATCTTGTCATTAATTAGATTCTTTATTTAAGAAACAAGGATTAAAATTGGATGCACATGTGAAGTTGGAGGCAACTACAATTTGTAAGCTATACTTACAATCCTCTACAACACCTTATTTGTAGCGGCCATAATACATGAGTGCTAATTGATTGTGTTTCTTTCCTTAATGAAACAAGATTTGTTTATATGTTTATAGTCTCAAAATTACACAATCCCCCACATCAAATTCCCTTTCAAAGGGATGTTGATTTGGTCATTGTCACAAAAATACCTAATGCCACACTTTAAATTATATTTTGTGGTATGACCAAGTTGTCCTTCAATAGCTTGAAAACCTATTGTTGATATCCTATGTGCTCCTATAGTGCTTCAAACTTTGCAATAATTTTCAAGGGTTATGTGATGGATGGAGGATAATATCCATAAAGCACCATAAACGTGAACATTTTTTATGAAGTATGAAATGATGTGTTGTACCAATATTCTACCACTGAAAACCACTTGATTGGATATCTAATACTTACAATAATATTTGGGATTCCATTTAGCTTTTGGACTCTTTGCATGAATGTTTTTGCCACTATACTTATTTTAAAAGGATGAGAAAGAGAGAAAAAATTGGCATACTATGTCAATCTATCTATCTAAAAGTCATAGCATTTAACCTAGTTTAATTTTTGTAATTAAAAAATGTGACTATATTCCCAACACAAGCATATGAACTATGGTTGGCTAATAGAATTTGTTTTAAACATTATGATTATCGACTAAAGTGGAGGAAAACCTTTTGGAACCCCAATGATGGAGGTTCTTTCAATGGAAAGCCATGAAACTATCCCTAAAGTTAAATGTTAAAGTTAATGAGTTATCATTGGTGAACCTAATCGAGCCACTTACACATAGTCATTTTATGAGATGTGATTGGAGATAATGGAGGAAAATATGGTTCCATTCCCCCTAGCGTATTGAAGAGACAAGTCTGTGGATGTTTAAATGTGAAAAAGGATCCTTGAAATAAATATATTAAGGCACAACTGATTTGGTGTTGGATTTTGGTGGTGTAATTTCATTGGTTGGTCCCCTAGCTATCAATCTCACTCTTATTGATTAAAGTTAATCTAATTTCTCTCTCGAAAATAGTTTTTATTCCTTCTATGAGCACTCAAATAATATTTCGAGCTCATAGGAGTTGTTGGAAATTATCAGTAGAAGATAGAGTAGTGTCTAAGTGTGAAGACCCAACATGGGGTCCTCTAGCTAAAAATAAATTTATCATCCAATTTCACAAGAAGGAAGATAACATGTTTATAACAGAACAATTATTTGAAAATGGCGTGTAAATTAAATTTGAGTTACAACGTATTAAACATGTAAGGAGTTTGATTTATATCAATTATTATAAATAAAACAACAACAAAAAATAATATTTGATCCAATGGCTTGGTTAGGATGCTCGTGTTGGGGTTGCTCAATTGAATTTACCACCCATCCAACTCTGAATGTTTATCTAACTTCTTAACATAGGAAACTTGCATAGGTTACTTAGCCCTCTAAGCCCAAGTCCAACGATAGTTGTAGTGTGTCCAAGTTAGATCCAACACTCTCCAATAGAGGTCGAAGTCTGAGTTCTCCCACTTTTTCCTCAATTCTCTCCCATTGCCTTCTTCACATTCCCTCCAAAATAAAATCCTCCAATACCAAAATAAATACCAAGGATCCCTCTTCTCCTCTATTAGGTTCCCATAATACTAGTGATTCCCCCATTAATATTGTAGTTGTATCCCTTATTAATATCGTTGTGCCCTTATTGTCCCCATATTGTTATTACTGTGCCCCTTAGAATCCCTCTATTGTTATTTTTGTGCCTTTATATTATTATTGTTAGGTCGACTTGGTTATATTGTGACACCATAGACTCCTATATATAGAAAGGAGGTTTTGTCATTTGTATCATCCAAGAATTGTTCGTTTATGTAATGTAAAGGAGGTTGCCCCCTAGAAGAGGTTGAATTCTAATGCGTTGATCTATCTTTTCTATCTTTTTGTGAGCTGGTTTCATAACATTTGGTATAAGAGCTTTGGATTCTAGGGTTTCGCTGCTCCAAACAGGTCATCGTGGCATTTGTGCTACAATTTTTTCTCTGCAATGTTTCAAACGCTAAAAAACAAACCCATTTGGGCTGAAATCATTTTGAACCTCCAGTCCAAATTTCAGAGCTTTTCGCACTATCTTTGTAGAGATATGATCTAAGGAAGTTGGCCCTTTTGCAGACTCTCGAATTACATTCCAAACAGGTGACCTGGGGAATATCCTCATAACTTTTGTTTTGAGCATCAGATTAAAGTTTCATCAAGAGTTACAGAAAGAGGACGGACTGTAGTTTCCTATGTATATTTTTTAGATCCGAAGGTTAAAACAGTGACAAGTGGCACTTTATACAAGTTCGCTCTTCTGAAAAGGTATATAATCAGGTCATCTTGGGAGAATGTGTATAACTCTTTCTTGGAGAATCTAAATTTGATCAGACTGGTGGCATTGGAAAGAGGACATAGAGGGCTACTGCAAATCGAAATTTCAGAACTGGATGATCCGAATTTACAGAGATACATCAAATTAAATATCGAGCTCCTACAAAGTCAAAAAAGGTGTGTAGTTTTTTAAAATTTTTCATAAGCTTGGTTTGAAAAATTAGTTTGAAGGAATTGAAAGGGCATAGTAAAGCATTATTATCGGTAATTGATGCCCCGAGGAAAGAAAATGCAAACACCTAGTAAGCAACCTGAAAGCTCTAGCATGACTCATGAAGAAGAGGAAGAAATGCAACATGATATATCAAAATTACAAGACCAAGTGCAACAAATGTCACTTGCACAAAAAGTAACAGAATCTAAGATGGATGGTTTAAAGAAAGATGTAGAAGCTAAGATGTATGGCGTGGAAGCTAAGATGAGTGACGTGGAAGCTAAGATGGACGATTTGACGATAGATTTGAAGACACATTTGAAAAAAGGCATGGAAGATTTGAAGGCAGATTTGACAAAGTTTCTACAAGAAATGCTTACTAATGGTGAAAGGGTAGTAAAGGAAACTCATAATGAGAACAAAATAAATATTAATCATGATTTCATAGACTCTAACGTTGGATTGAAGAACCACCATATTCCAAAAATTGATATGAGGAAGTTTGATGGCAAGGATCCCGCAACATGGATACTACAGATGGAGCAATTTTTCGATCTCCATAATGTGCAAAACACACAAAAGGTATGTATTGCAACTTTATATTTGGAACCAAATCAGTTTTTATGGTATCGATGGCTTTGCTCTCGTAAACAAATTGTCACTTGGGCAATTTTTACGAAAGAAATGACAACACATTATGAGGATACAAAAAGCAACACCTTTTTTAACCAATTGATAAGTCTCAAACAAAAGGGTTCAATGATGGAGCACATTGAGTACTTCCAAAAATTGAACATAAGGGTAAAAGATATTCCAGAGGAGCATAGGATTGATGTGTTCATAGGGACTTTAAAGGATAATATCCAACATGAGGTTCACCTTTGGGAACCTGATTCATTGGAGAAGGCATTCAGGTTAGCAAGAAAAATGGAAAGAAAAATTATGGCAACCAGGAAGCCTACCACTCACAACTATAAAGATCGAAGTGTTGTTGCCCCTAGCCTTCCACAACCTATAAGGTTGACACCACAACAATTGGAAGAAAAAAGAGAAAAAAGGCTTTGTTACAGTTGTGATAGCAAATACACTAAAGGTCATAAGTGTGCTGAGAAGAAATTATTCTACATAGATTGTGAAGAGGAGGAAGAAAAGGAACAAGAAATTTCAAAAGAAGAGGATATACTCCAGGAACAAACCCTAGATAAAGAAGTAATGAATCTGACCATATCTTGTAATGCATTGGTTGGAATTACCACTCCTTAAACTATTAAGATAGAAGGACATATCAAGAAGAAAAAGGTAATAGTGTTGATTGATTCAGGAAGTACCGACAATTTTATTCATTGTAAGATAGCAAAAGAATTGAATTGCTTCCTATATATCTAGCACCAGAGTGTCAAGTGATGGTTGCAAGTGGAGGAACCATAAATTGCTCTGGAAAGTGCCATAATATCAAGCTATCCATGGGAGAATATGTATTGAATAGCCCAATGCTTTCCATTCCAATGGGAGGTGTTGATTTTGAACTAGGAGTCCAATGGCTACAATCCTTGGGTACAATAGCTTTTAATTTTCAAGAACTTTTCATGAAATTTTTGTGAAAGGAAAGGAAGTTGAATTAAGGGGTATTACTGGGAAACCAAGAAATATAATAAGCTCTAATGGTATGACAAAGCTTCTAAAAAAGGAACAACGAGGTGTAATTGCACAATTATGTTTGATAGATGTTTCCACATCGAAATCATCTATTTCTCCAGATCTCCAAAAAGTCTTGGACAATCATTCCAAGGTATTTGAGACTCCCAAAGGTCTCCCACCTATTTGTGATCATGATCAAGCTATTCATTTGATTCCAGGAAGTGTTCCTCCAAACATTAGGCCGTACAAATATCCCTATGCCCAAAAGAGTGAAATTGAACATATGGTTGCAGAAATGTTAGAGGTTGGTATAATTCAACCTAGTCAAAGTTATTTCTCTTCTCCAGTAGTATTGGTGCACAAGAAGGATGGATCATGGCGCATGTTTCTCGATTATAGGGAGCTCAACAAGCTCACTATTAAAGATAAGTTTCCCATTCCTGTCATTGATGAATTATTGGATGAATTTCACGGAGCAATTTACTTCACCAAGTTGGATCTTCATTCAGGATATCATCAAATCAAAATGAAGACTGAAGACATTCCGAAAACAGCATTTAGAACTCATGAGGGTCATTATGAATTTTTGGTCATGACTTTTGGCCTTACCAATGCACCTTCTACATTTCAAGGTTTGATGAATTCCATTTTCAAACCCTTCCTTAGAAAATTTGTGTGAGTATTTTTTGATGATATACTAATCTACAACAAGTCTTGGAAGGATCATGTTGAACACGTTGACAGGGTGCTACAACTATTGGAGGAGAAACAATTATATGCAAAAAGATCCAAATGTTTCTTTGGAGTACAAGAGGTGGAATATCTGGATCATATTGTATTTCATGAAGGAGTTAAGGTAGACCCCAGCAAAATTAAAGCCATTAAGGAATGGAAAATCCCCACATCCATAAAGCATCTATGAGGATTTCTCAGGTTGATAGGGTATTATCGCAAGTTTGTTAAGAATTATGGGAGAATAGCAGCACCTCTAACAACATTATTGAAGAAAGATGCATTTTTATGGACTCCAGAAGCAGCAAAGGCTTTCAAACATCTTAAAGAGGCAATGTGCCAAGCACCGGTCTTAGCTACACCGGACTTCACAAAAACCTTTATTGTGGAATGTGATGCTTTAGGAAATGGAATTGGTGTTGTTTTAATGCAAGATGAAAGACCCATTGCTTTCGAAAGTCGTCCAATCAAGGGAAATTATTTACACAAAGCTATTTATGAGAAGGAAATGTTGGCAGTACTACATGCACTTAAGAAATGGCGACCCTACCTAATGGGAAGACACTTAAAGGTAAAATCGGATCATGATAGCCTTAAATGCTTTTTAGAAAAAAAATTATCCTGTGAAGAGCAACAAAAATGGGTCACAAAGATGTTGGGTTATGAATTTGAAATCATCTACAAAAAAGGGAAGCAAAATGTTGTGGCAGATGCACTCTCAAGAAAGGATGAGGATGTGGAAACATTGTTGTGCACCATTTCTATTATCCAACCAACTTGGATAAATGAAACAAGGGAGGAATGGAAGAATGACAAAGAAGTGTGGGCACTTATTCGAATGTTTCACCAAGATTCCAATACATCTGATACATTTAGCTGGAAAAATGATTCATTATGGTACAAAGATCGCTTATACCTCTGTAAGAATTCCCAACTCAAACAAAATATTCTTATGGAATTGCACACTTCTCCCTTAGGAGGGCACTCAGGATTTTAAAAACTTACCACAGGGTTAAGAAGGAATTTTTTTGGGATGGCCATAAATCGAATATTCAAAAGTTTGTGGCAGAATGTTTGGTTTTCCAACAAAATAAAGTTGAAACAATTAATACCCCAGGTCTATTACAACCGTTATCCATTCCAAGCCAATGTTGGGAGGAGGTTTCAATGGATTTTATCATAGGTTTACCCAAGTCTGAGGGAAAGAGTGTCATCATGGTGGTAGTTGAAAGACTTACCAAGTATGCACACTTTTTGCATTATCACATCCATTTAAAGCCAGTACAGTTTCTACTGCATTTATGGAAACAATTCAAAAGCTACATGGGAACCCAAAGATTATTGTAAGTGACAGAGATCCCATCTTCACTAGAAATTTTTGGATAGAATTATTTTCTTGTCTTGGTACTCAGTTAGCTCATAGCTCATCTTATCATCCTCAATCTGATGGGAAAACTGAGATAGTAAACAAATGTTTGGAAGGATATCTTCGTTGCTTTGTATCTGATAAACAGACACAATGGGTCAAATGGTTGCCTCTGGCTAAATGGTGGTATAACACTTCCTTCCATATTGCAATAAAA